>JAWNNO010001747.1:0-650690 GCA_035044985.1 Lordiphosa fenestrarum
AAAGATTCGCTGAGGAACCACGATGGTTAACTTTTATCTAGATACCTGGGCTTACGTAACTTAGTTCATCGAACTAAATTGGTTGCTATGACTAAACAGAGACTTGGAGTAAGAGTCTACCAACCCACCAATATTTTAAAAGAGCTAAGAAATATGTTAAAACTTAAGTCTGTGTTAACAACGATTGTTTTTTAAAGTCTTTATCCAAAAACGTAACACTTCGTTCAGCAGAAACTTTTGGATATGTAATTTTAAACTGGTAACTAACCAGCAAGACAACACTAACAACGAAAAGTCAACATACCCTTAGCTGCCGTGTAGTATTCCACGAAGCTCAGCCAATTATGTTGCCCTTGCCCATAAATGTATGTGAATTGTACAATGTACATACATACTTATTGGTGGATACTTTCGAAATGTGCAATGGTGCATTGTGTATACCATAAATATTGTGCCAACGATGCATTAAAATTTATGCAAAAACTAATTGCCATTTCAGATCATTCCCAAATGCAATTGTCCGGCACAAAAAGGCCTTAAAGACAATCCAATGCCGAAAAGTCTCTCCAAATGGGCGGCAATTAGAATGATTACGAGCGTTGTGCACCCACTGGCAGATTTGCATTTTGGGAAAACATGTTCAAATGTCACATTAAAATTGGTGGCTGCTTTTGCATTAATTAAAAGTGTTCCCGGTTCAAGCGAGGGATTATGAATCCAACAACAACAGCAACAACAACAAAAAACGGTCATAATAATAATTATAATAGCAGGCGGGAAAATGCAAAATACTTTTCGCATATATGGTATATGCTATGGCTGGTCAATGGACGAACGTTCGCACAAACGCCAGTCAATAAAAATTAATTGTTATTTTAATGATTCATTTCCACATTTTTACTGTTAATTGAAAAATGCATTAAGCTTAGCTTGATGGGGCCGAAGGGTTGGGGCTCTCATACATCGAATTTCATTCAATTAAAAAAATATGCAACTGTATGGCATATTTTACCAAACTCAAGATTCATTTGATGAAATTGTAAAAACTTTAAAATGTCTGAAGTAAAATGTGACTGCTACAATTTTATTGCTAGGGTCACTTTGCTACGCCAAATTAGAACAATTAGGGCTTCATATTTGGGCAGACTTCTCGAATTTTCAGAAAAGTTTCCATTAAAAAACGCTGCATTAATATCTCAATTATTGCAATTATTTTAATAGAAGTTAAATACCAGTCCCCTCATAACTGTTTTCCATTAACACATATACAGCAACACCACAAAAAGATTAGCATAAAAAAATGGGTAAACCCTCATAATTGATTTTATTAAATTAACATGATGCAAACATTGCACAGCCAAAAACAAAAAAAAAAACTATAATTAAACTACAAAAGATAAACATTGTGAAATGCACACGCAACGGATTCTAATGCCGAATTGTTTACTGAACTGAAAACACAATGAAAAATTAAGATAGAAACACATAATCAAATGGCAAACAATGAGGGTAAATAAAAAATAATGTGTTTTAGCATGTGGGTGAGTTAGAACAAGTAAATGTTGACATAAAAGCTGTAAAATTCTATTCATTATCATCCTTTTGCAGGCACCTAAAGCACCTCTCGGAGTGTGGTGTATGCAAAGCAATTAAATTCCAACAGATGCTTAAACATGAAGAGGGCGTGAGACGGCTTTGAAAATACAATATTTTTGAAACATATTTAATGGCATCACATCCGCATTCGATGCGACTATAACAATGTTGTCTTAAAGCAGCCGAACTTAAAGAAAATTTAGTTTGGATTGATTTGAAATATATTTAACTGCAGTTGACTTGATCTGGTGTGGTTAAAAAAAAATTAGTAGAACTGAAAGGTGAATTTAACTCGAATCTATATTAGAAAACCCTCTGCAAGTTGGCCCGAAACGAGTTGTTGGGGTTAATTTGCTCATAACTTTAAAAAGCCTAGGCATTCTTTTCAAGAACCTGTTTCGAATAATTATGTTTACATTGGCCCGATGGAAGCATCTCCGACCCTATAAAGTATATATATTCTTGATCAGTGTCAACAGCTGAGTCATGTCCGTCTGTCTGTCCGCATTAACGCACAGATCTCAGAGATGGTAAGAGATAGAGGTTTGGCGCAGATAAAATGTATTTTAAATTTTGGCCACACCCCCCTCACTCCCACAATTTGGAAAAATCGTCATATCTCCCACAGTTTAAAAGATAGATGGTTCATTCCTTGTAGACGTATTATCTAATCAACATTATTTATCGATCTGCCAAAGGAATGGAAAAGATCGTATAAACGGTTGTCGAGTTATGATCAAAAGTCTGTTCGCTGCTGCAGCGCAGTAGCAGCTCTGCTTTCAGCTGCTACTGCAGCATCAAAATTTATGCTAAGCGTATACTTTCGTTGGTACAGAGTATGGTATAGTCGGAATTCAACGAATTTCATTCTTGTTGAACAAGTTTTGCTTGATCCAAGTGCTTCAAAACTTAAGCCGATTACAAAACATTCTCAATTCAAGCAGAAATATTCTTAAGTAAAGCGCTAAGCGTACTTTAATTCAGGGTCGCTCATTCTTCAATCATTATCAAAAACCAAGTATGTTCGTTATAATATTATGAGCTCATCAGGCTCAAGAGTAAGATCGCTCACTTTTGAAACAAGAGTTTTGCGTATTAAAAGGTCATATATCAAACGACAAGAAAGAAAGTCGGTCAAGCCCGACTATAACATACTCTGTACCAAGAAAATTTATCTTTTGATCATAACTCGAAAACCGTTCATCCGATCTTCTTCATTTCTTTGGCGGATCGATAAGTTAACCTAATAACTACATATGTCCAGAAGGAACAAGCCATCTATCTTCAAAACTGTGGGAGATATGACGTTTTTTCTAACTTGCGGGGGCGGGAGGGGGCGTGGCCAAAATTGAAAATAAACTTGATCTGCCTGCAGACATAAGAAGCATATGTCCCATACATGTCAAACCTCTATCTCTTACCATCTCTGAGATCTGTGCGTTCATACGGACAGACAGACAGACAGACGGACGGACGGACAGACGGACATGGCTATATCGACTCGGCTGTTGATGCTGATCAAATATATATATACTTTATGGGGTCGGAGATGCTTACTTCTGGATGTTACATACTTTTGCACAAACTTATAATACACTATGTACCTTCGGTACAGAGTATAAAAACTGAAAATCAGTTCGTTTTCCTTTTTTTTAAATAATTGTCACATGACAATCACATGATCACATGAGTGAATAAATCGATTGCGCTCTTCTCGCGAAAGTTTCCCCACACACTCTTCTGCCACAAAAAACCTAACTGTGAGAGAGCGTTCAACGCTATTCGCTCAACTTTGCTTGCTCTGTTCTCTCATTATCTTAATCATTATCCCGCGCCTAAAAGCACCAAACTGAAAACGGATTTTGTTCGATTTGAAGAGCAGAACTCATTGAAATTCAAGAGCGCATACACTCATTAAATATTCGCCCTAAAAATTAGAAATTCTGGTATGAAATCGCCAATTCAAAATATAAAATTCACCCTAAAATTAAGTAAAATATTTTCTCATTTATGGAACATATTCTAAGTTTCAGAAAAATATGCCATAAATGAGAAAATATTTTCCTTGGCTTCACTTGGCATTATGCAGTTGATTTTTGATTAGTTGCAGTTGATTAGCTGATCTGAAAACGTTGTCAATTTATATTCAAAGATAATAAATGAGCTTAGAGGTAATTGAATGCATAGTCGGTTTAAGATTGATATTCGATATTAAAGTACATATTTAATAATAAGCATGCTTTTTCTGAAATCTTACAAAAAATTGGGTGGCATTTGGGAACTGGCGCAGTATTATCTATTATCAGATTAAAGGAGTCATCCGACAAGGTGTCGCCTTGCTTGGCATCAAATGGTTTGTAGAGGGTTTTTCCTATTTTGACAACACTTTTTTTGTGAACATCTCTGCCTTATCAGGATACGCAGCCTGGGCAAATAATATCCACATGAATCAAAAAATGTATTTGGAAATGGAAATCAGAAAGCAGACAACCCCCTGATTGTATATTTAAATATATAATATAAATTCAAAACTTTTACTCATCTTTGTCATAAATTTTTTAAGCAACATTTTTAATTAAAAATTCCCAGCTGCAGTGTAAAAACATATTTTGTGATTTATTCTGGCAATGCAGTTTATTTATGTGGCATAAAGAAATTCCAGGGATAGGAATTTGTTTGCTTCGACCGAAATTCTGTTGAATTTGCAATTTAAAGTTTTAGCATTGGGCTGACCAGAACAAGAGGGGCCGAGAGAGAGTGAGTGGGAGAGAAAGGGCAAGTTTGCTTTTATCTGCTTACTGGTCCAACTAAAAGTAAAGAGCATTACTTGCAATTTAAGTTTACATTCCTTGTGTCCGCTGAAAAAAGTGTCAAATCCCAGTTTTTTGGCCGCCGCAGCAGCTGCTGCTGCTGCTGCTGATGCTCTCTTCTCTTCTTCTAAGGCCCTTGGGGATCAGCATAACACATGCCCTATTGAGCCGACAATGCCTGAGTGAATGAGTGTCCTTGTCACTGCAAAAGGGTTTCCTTCGACTTGCGGTTTATTTGCATAAAGTTGCCCATACGCCACGTGGTCCACCCGCAGTGCAAAAAGTGCAGAAAATTGCTTTATTTGCCTTTTAGCTGGAAACTTGACTGCAGAGAGTGGCAAAGCATTTGAAATATCCTTGAAGTTGGCTTGAAATTCAATCATTGAGTTTGGCTTTGACTTTTGTATTTGTGTTCATTTTATTTTTGTCTGATTTAAAGTTAATACAAACTGGAATGGAATGTGGATATGTGTTTTTAAAATAGTTTTACAGATAGGGTGGCTATGAATATTCATGCTTCCCTACCGTCTTCTAAGAAGTCAGAGCCTTGATATTTAAAGTTTATTTCCTTGTGTCAACAGCTTTCTAAAGCTAAAATCCTAATAAATCAGGAGAAAATACACGGCAGCTACAAACGATTTATTTAAAAGAGGGAGGAAGCGGACGGTACATACACTTTTGTCAAATGAAGGGTTCAAAGCATTGCTCCCCTCTCCTCTCATTCGTTCTATCTTCCTTCTTTCATGTTTCCTTTTTCGATCTGATTTCCTTGATTCTCCTTTCCTCTTCCTTTCTTCTTCCCTCCTTCGTGCCTCCCTTCTTTCTTATTTTCTTCTTCTGTCCTTCTTTTTTCCTTGCTCCTTCCTTCTTTCTACCTTTTTCCTTTTTTCCTTCTTTCTTCGTTTTACCTTCCATCTTCCCTTTTTTCCGCCTATTCTTTCTTCTTCCTTTGTTCTACCTCATCTGCCTTCCTTCTTATTTATTTACTTTCTTTCTTACTTCCTTCTAGCTTAAATATTCTTCCTATATTCCATATTCCTTGCTTATTTTTTTAGTCTTCTTATCCTCTTCCCATCTTTTTTCCTTCCATTTAGCGTCCTTCCTTTTCGCTTTCTTATTCCTTCCTTCCTACATATTTCCTTCCTTTTTGCTTTCTCTTCTTTCCTTCTTCCTTCCTTCATTTCCTCCTTTTAGCTACGTTCCTTATTTCTTTCTTCTTGCTCCCATTCTCCATCTTTCCTTCTCTTTTCTTCGTTCTTCTTCCTTCCTTTCTTCTTCCTTTCTTACTCCCTCATTATTTCTACCTTATTCCCTTTTTCATTCCTTCATTTTGCTTCCTTCCTTCTTGTTTCTTCCCTTCTTGCTTTCTTTCATCTTCCCTTCTTCCTTCCTTCTAGCTCCCTTCCTTCTTGCTTCCTCCATCTTCTCTTCTTCTTACTTCCTTTCATCTTCCTTCCGTTATCATAACTTCTTTTCTTTTTTATTCCTTCCATCATTCCTTCTGACTACCTTCTTCATTCCTTCCTTCCTACTTCTATCTTTCTTCTGTTTTCTTTTCTTTTTTCACACTTAATTCTTCCTCCTTCTTTCTTCCATCTTCTTTTCTTATTTCCTTCCTTTCTAACTCCTTCAATCTTTCTACCTGCTTTCTCTTTCCATCGTTTTTGCTTCCTTCCTTCTTGCTTCCTTCCTTCTTGCTTCCTCCTTTTTCTTCTTCTTACTTCCTTCCATCTTCCTTCCTTTATAGTTATTTCCTTTCTTTTTTATTCCTCCCTTCCTTCCTTCTGACTACCTTCTTCATTCCTTCCTTCCTTCTACTAACTTTCTTCCTTTTTCTTTTCTTCCTTCACATATAATTCTTTCTCCTTCTTTCTTCCATCTTCTTTTCTTATTTCCATTCCTCTGTTTGTTTTCAAATCCATAGTATATCTTTTCTTACCTCCATTCATTATTCCCTGCTCGCCAGAATCCCTATGCATATCCTAGTGTAACTACATCATTTCTAGCTCCAAAATAATTAGCTGTATTTTCTGACTCACGTTTAACCTCCACTTTTTAAATTTAATAACCAAATCCAATCCACTGAACTCACAAAAGTCTCCCACTAACATCTCCTCTTTGATTACATTTCATATTTTATAGAATTTTATTATCAAAGGACCTTCATTTGGAGCATTGGCAATTCCGCAATTGCTTCTCGTCTGGGCTGGCTGACAAATGAGCCGAGTCCCTGGGGGCAAGCACAGTTCAATAAATTGAACCTTTTCAGTTGTGTCTCGTATGTACAATATTTGTAACGCTCAAAGTGAGCAGCTTGAAATTGTGCGATTTTTCAATTAATTTGCAATGACTTTGACTCTCAATGGGTTGAACATTTCACGCTTGGTTGGAAGCCCTTGCCCAATAAACTCTTTTAAACAGCGGGTAATACTCGTTCTGGCCAGCAGTTCGTAACGCACAGTCGGATGGATCGGGAAGGGTAACTGACAGTCGTGGCTTCAGCTTGCAAGACTTTTATTTGAATACTTTTTCGCTTATTTATTTTTCATATTATTTATGAAACAAGTTTCAGCCTTGGCTTGCTTACGGTTTGCCATCATCTCCGTTGCCATTAATTACCAAACTCATCCAAAGTAATTCTATGGGAAAATTAGTTTAAGCGGGACGCTGCTGCTGCTGTTTCGGCGCCCTCTCCCCCTGGCCGGACTGTTGGAGGCGCCGCTGCAATTATTATGCAATTACAGGCCTGGGCTGATGTCGAGGCAGTGAGGATAACTACATAAAACTGTTACCTAAGCAACCTGCTGCATAAAAGCCATGGGCCTGCTACCCGTCTCGTCCAGGAATCCAATTTAGCGGTGGCAGCCGAACAACAGCAGCGGCGAGGCAGCGCATTGCCTTTGTCTTCCTTACGCGTCGACGCTGGCTGTGTAATATTTTCTTTCATTCTTTTGTGTGGGTGTGTGTGTGTGTGTGTGTGAAGGAAAAGCTCATAAAACTTTTTCAATTTCACTTTAATTTCGCTGGCACTCATTTTTTTATCTAGCAAGCAAAAAAAAAGCGCACATTTGGCGACTAGGACTGCGAGAAGTGCCAGCCCTGTGTAGGCATTTTTCCTTTTTAGTTGTATGAAAATTCAATTATATGCATTACCTTCGCACAATGTATTACAGCGGAAACACCCCAGTCTAATGACAATCAAATTAGCGCAACCAAAACTTTTTCCATTAAATGTGAAATTTTATTCAGATTTTTTTTTTCGTTTTTGTTTTTTTTTGTTTGGCTCTCAATAAATTGATTGTCGAAGTTTACGCTGCGTTTGGCGAATTTGAGACTTTAGCGCTTTTCTACATTTCCAGCTCTCCAACAATAATGTTTAACACTAATTGGAGTTTCTTGTAGTTTCGGCTTAATTCATGTAAATAATCCCCCCCCCAAATTACACACACACATGCTTAGGGCGGTGTAAACTACTCGTAGGAGCTGACTAATCAAATGTGTATATGCTTGGATTAAGAGTGGAACAATTATTGGAGTGCGGGTGTCGGTTGTTTGATGGTTGAACATATAGTAGTCTTTAATGGATAACAGTGTTTAGAATTATTAGTTACCGGCGGCCAAACGAAAGACTGCCAAGGCCTCTGCCCAGATTGCTCATTTGTTTTTGTCAGGCACTCACTAGGTTTGGACGCAGAAAAGAAATTGCTTAGCTTGTGAGTACTAATAATACATTTTGCGATCCCGGCAGATGTTTGAGGTATCTTTTTATTTTTTATTACTTATTTATTTATTAATCGTCGACAAAAAAGCTGTCAGCAAATTTGATATAACGTTATAAGAAGGCTTATCAACTAGGATGCCTAACAAAGATAGCCTAACAAAATTACAAAATAAACTAATAGCGACTCCGACTAGGTGGGGGAATTTTATTTGCCTGTCCGGCCAGCTATGCCCCGATTCACAGCCTGTTGTAGTCAGAGACGCTATTAGAACTAACAAAAACATATATAAATAAAGCGTGAAGAGGAGAAAGAAAAAAAAAATCGAATAGAAAAAGAATTAAAAAGTAAAAATAAGAAGAACAGAAAAGAAAACTTAACCTCTACTTATGTATGAACTAGAACCAAAAAAAAAAAAAATAAAAATAGATTAATGAATATAAATATATATATAAAAAGAGGTAAACTTAAAACATACACAGGAACAGTGAAAAGAAAAAAAAATATATATACAGGGTTGCCCATATTCGACGGACCCATCTGGCAACGCCATAACTTTTGACAGAGATGTCAGATCGCTTAATGACATACGTTTGAAGCGTCAGTCCAAGCAGATTTTTACCATGGAACAATACACGCCACGCGAGCGCTCTGAAATAGTTGAAATTTACATTCAACAGAACAAGTCAATTGTGAAAACTCAACGTGCTTTTAAAAAATTTCATTTCATTTCATTTCACATTGAATGGGACCGTAAGTAAGCAAAATTGCCGTATTTACGCCACTGAAAATCCTCAGGAGATTCAAGAAGTGCCTCTTCATGACGAAAAAGTCACAGTTTTGTGCGGCGTTAGTGCGAAAACGGTCATTGGGCCGTTTTCTTCCAAAATGAAAATGGCCATGCTGTTACCATCAACCAGGAGCGTTATCGCGACATGATGACCAATTTTGTGATGCCAATTATTCGTCGAAAGCGTATGAGGCAGTTCTGGTTTCAACAAGACGGCGCTCCACCTGGCACACAAGTCGCATAACAATCGATTTTCTGAAGAAATTGTTTCCGGGCCGTTTGAAGTCGAAAAGTGGTGATTTGGACTGGCCACCGCGTTCGCCCGATTTGACGCCGCCTGACTTCTTCTTGTGGGGATATTTGAAGTCAAAGGTTTACGTTAACAAGCCAAGGACCGTAGAAGAGCTCAAGGACAACATTCGTGAAGAAATAGCCGCTATTCCGGCCGAAATGTTGGCGAAAACGATGGAAAATGCTGCAAAAAGGGCACAATACGCCATCAACGCCAGAGGCGGCCATTTGAGAGATATCATATTCAAAAATTGAAGTAAACAAATCTACTTGGAACAAATTAAATGATTAAGATTGCCAACCGCCAAATTTTTATTTTTTTCTTTGATTTTTTTAAAAAAAACATGGGTCCGTCGAATATGGGCAACCCTGTACTTCTACTTTTACTACTACTATACGAACACAACATCAATCAAGTGGCCGCCTTCATTGGCCACAACAAAATGTGCCCTTTTTGCGGCATTTTCCATCACCTTTTCGAGCGTCTCAGTCGATAAAGTGGCGATTTTGGCACGAATGTTGGCCTTAAGCTCTTCAATGGTCTGTGGATCGCTGGCGTAAACCTTGATTTTTAAATAGCCCCACAAAAAGAAGTCTGGGGCGGTCAAATCTGGAGATCTGGGTCGCCATCACCACCAGAAAGCGTGAAATGGGCCTCATCGGTCATCAAAATTTGTTTCCAATTGTTAGCACAATTGAACGATTATTTTCGATGAACAGCGTCACTATTTCGGCACGTTGTTTTGGTGTGAAGCGTTCCATGGTCAAAATTGTACTAGATTGATGTTTCCAAAACATGTCTAACAAAAGCAGTCGGTTGGTAAATCTCAAAGTTATTCAGTGTTGCCATACCGTTTGTTTATATGGCGCACCCTGTATAGTTCGTAGTTTTTCAGAACCAAATCTCCATTACAAAATAGAGCATAGGCTGGCAGACAAAATGTTTAAGTATAAAAAAAGTTTTAAGTATTCGAAATCAATGGTGAAAATATTAAACTCAAAGTGTAAATATTAAAATAACAGAGCATTTATCCCAGAGTATTATTAATTCACTTCCAAGACATCCGGTTCTTATACATTTAGTTGACGTAAGTAACTTGAATTGGATTTTGCCATTTAAAAGCCGCACAAATATATATTGCAAAAGCGCATCGCAATAAACAGATATGAATAAATTCATTTTCTTATTTAAAAACTTTTCCTCGCCAAAAAAAAACAAATGGTTATTAACACACGCGAAACTTCTGGCTGGAAAATATCCTTTGATCCGGTTGATGGTGCAATCAATATGCAAAATGATTTCTGGCCAGCTGTTTGCTAGCAGAAGAGCGAATTTAATCCCCCCACATGCGAGGTAAATTGTTGTAACTAATAGCAAAGCTACTTACCGGTTCCATTTGACAATATTTAGTTGACCCAGATTTCGCCTGGCATAAATCATAATACAGAAGCTATAATCTAGTCATTCAGTCAAATCAAATCGAGTAACGAAAGATGCTTCACATCCGTTGCAAAACTGCAAGCACACTTTGAAATATTGAGGACCAGGTCGCTCCCCATGCCGTTTTGCCACACCCCCCTGCTCCTGCTCCTGCCAGCTCACTTACACTCTTTACTCGATGGCTGTCAATGGTTTAGGAGCAGTTCACTGCTACTCCAACAACTGGCCCGACAAGTGTCGTATGTCGTCCTGTCTAATGTTAAGCTACTTTTCATGTACCGTGAATGGGAAAGGGGAGCAAACTTGCGCACGAACGCACACGGAGCAGAGTCCAAAGTCTCCTGAGCTTTCAACGCCCGTTAAGCAGGGTAATTATTCATGTTTATGATGCGATGACGTTTCAACTCCAACCCTCTTGAATTTGTACTTAATAATCAAAGCTCTAATAAACCATTCAGGTGGGTAGGGAGGACCAGGACTGATTGCATTGGTTTTGGCTTCATTTGATCAGGGAGTTGGGACGTCGACCCTATTCCTCTCTACGGGTGAAGGGGCTGTGGGGTTTAAGTAAAGGAAATGATCAAAATGATGACTTGAGCTGTCTTCTAGCTTCTTGGTCACCTCTGAGCTAACTGAAAATGAGGTTGAAATTGGAAATAACCCTGCCAAGGCTGCAGCAATACAGCAGCATTTTAGTCATTTTTTCTTACATAGTGCTTGGATACAGACTCAACTGGGTCAATGAGCGTTTTGTGCACTTTTTCCAAACTAAAAAATTTTAAATAAGTTTAAACCGCTCCGAAAGCTTGTGCATATATTATGGGTATATAGTTTTGCCAATTGGATTAGTCTCCCCTTTTCCTCCCCGTGAGTGTGTGTGTGTGTGTGTGTGTTGGTTTTTTGCTAAAGTAAACTTATTTCAACAATAAACTTTTGTTTCAGCGAACTGCGTGCACAGAGACATGATATTGGTCAACAACTAATAAAACTTTTCTGTGGCATTCAAAGAGCATGGAGCACCGTTCCATGGTTTTTTTTTTTTGTTTTCACCTGCCTGGCGTATATAAATATTTAAAAAGTTGAAAAATACAGCCATCCAGCAACAACAAACTGCAAAATAATACAAACTAATTGCTGAAAATAAAGTTCTGCGTCGTACCAAAGTGGTATAATGTGTACAGCAGTTGTTTCTTTTGCAATTCGATTTCTGTTTCAACTTTTTCCGTCAGCTTTTTTTTCCGGTTGTCCAAAAAGTTGCACAAATTGTGCGGAGTTTAAAATATATATACAACATTTTTTGTGCCATTTTTTTTACCGCATCAATTTGCGAGAGAGCAGCAATTGGATTTTGTGTTCGGACACAATTTTTGGCTTGGATTATCGCTGATGTGCAATAAACTGGAAAAGTTTGTAACTGGACGAAGCTCTTAACAAAGTCGCATTGTTTTTTTTTGGTTTTTTGTGCGTTTGGCTTATGGTCTATTTAGAACTTTCGTTATTTAGTTGAGTTTTGATTGAACATTTTGAACGAAAAGTGTGTAACTAAAAAATAATTCTATAGAATCTATAAATCTAAATCTAACTAAATGACTGGTCTCATTTAGATCATTAAGCAGCCTAAAAGCTGAAATTGGAACCGAAACTGTAACCAACCGGAACTCAAATTTGAAATCAAAGCAAGTTGGAACGAAAATGGCTTTAGCTGGTTCAAACCATTACCATTGTTTGATAGTACAAGTTAAGGGTTTAAAATTAAACAGTTTGATCTTCTATTTAAAGACCTTTTGATTATCTGGTCGATATTGTGCCACAGAGTAGAAAATATGGCTGCTTGCGTTAAAGCAGGAGTGAAACTAGACTCAATCTGCATCGCCTTTTAGCAGCAGTCCACAAGAGCACCGCGTGCTTGAATTATTTGAAAAAAATTAGAAATATAAAACTTTCCATTAAGATGGGAGCGATCCATCCAAGATTATTCGTATTATATTCCCCAAAAACTGTCACTTTCCCAGTATACCTAGAAAGGGACACCAATTATTTAGTTAAGAGTATTAAGGCGCATTTCCTCAATAACCCGTTGGTCAAACTAAACGGCAGGTTAGCCGAATTTGAGTGTCTGAAGCTGTGCTGAGCTTAACCGGAGCAACAAACTTAGCCGCAGCTCAAGCTCTGGTCAAAGATAACTGCTAGTTCGATCCCCATGTTAGGCCCAATTTCTCAAAGTCCGGTTGGTCAACTTGACAGGCAGTTTAGCCGAATTTGAGTGTCTCATAATGTGGGTGGCATAACCGGAGGAACAATCTTAAACGCTGCTCATCCACCGGTCAACTTTAACCGCGAGCTTAGCCCCGATGAAATTATTGATATTTTCATCGATATACAAGCAGCTGGCCGCTTTGTTAATTTTATTATTTTTCAACTCTAAGCAGCGGAAATGCAATTCGAAAAGGAAGAACATCGAGTTTTAGTCAACTTTTACGCAAAACAATGACAACAACAACAAACAATCGCATTAAAAAACAAACAAACCAAACCGAGTCAGCTGTGTACTCGCTCGTTTAGTCAAACAGTATGGTCACCCTGAAGCAGCGATAGGCATTTATCGATATCAGGCGAAACTGCTGCTGAGAAAAGCAAATGACCTAACCGCTAGTCATCTGGACGGTGGTTGACTAACCGGAACCTTTGAGAAATTGGGCCTAAGTACCGATATTTTTATCGATAGTCCAACAGCTGAAGGCTTTCCTTTGTAAGTTGCTACAATAAAATGTTTATGAATTAACGAAATATTCACCTTCAAGCAATGGAATAGAATAGCATAGAATTAATAATGCAAGAGGGTACAGGGAGTGGCCTAAATAATTTACTGATCTGTACGATTCCAAGTAAGTTCAATAATTCAGGTTGACAAACTAAAAATGTAAAACTATTCTTGCTTTGATTTGAGCTCAGGAGCGATTCGATTTATTGTGTCAAGAATAGTTAGCAGGAATCATGCATTGTTGCCGAAGAGAGAAACCTTCTGGTGGCGCAGCGCTCTTTTGCAAGTGGCAACTTCTTTATCACTGACTTCTTTGGAGTTCCTTTTGTGGAGTTCCTTTTCCCCACTATTAAATTACATTCATCGCAAGCAATTTGACTCAACTTTTTCTTTAGTAATTGCCAGAAACATTCAATAGAATAAATAAAACCATAGCAAATGTTGCTTATTCGTTGACAGTGTGACCAGACGAATCGACTTTATCGTTATCGAGTGAAACTGCTGTTAAGAAAACCAAATAACTTAACCGCTGCTCATCTCGAGCAACAAATTTTAACAGTGGGTTAGCCAAGCGGAAGCTTTGAGAAATTTGTCATAAGAGCTAAACATTATTCTAGACTTCTAAGTCGCTCATCAGACCACATAAAGAACGCATGGAATACAGATCAGATAGTCTTCTCCAGGGACCGATTTCTCATGTTCCTGATTTAGCAAATCTAGGTTGAATTCGTAAATTTGCAAGTGCTATTCAAAGGCAAAATCCATAAATACCATAAGAAAACAGTTCTAAGTCCTTCCACATCGTAGTCAGGGGGTGACAGGGTTTTAGAAATAGAGAAATACTGTCAAAACTAGTTTCCCCTTTTCAAAGCAACATACGACAGTGATAAGTGTCTCGGATACCATGGTGGAGTAGCTTTTCTTTCCTGCTTCCAACAACGGCGGCAAAATGACTACAACTCTACGGCCAACTATGTGGACGGCAAATGACTTCTGGTAAGACGGTATCCTGTTACAAGCACCAGCAAGATTGGTACACTTGATCTAAATTGACAGGGCTCGATATCTACACAGAAAAAAAAGATCCAAGAAATATCCATTTGGTCGGGATATGTCTTAAATATTCCTTTAATCATCCAGCGGATCTGCAAAATCGCCCAAATGATCATTATTTTTCATATCATTAGGATGATTTTCAGATGGATGATAAAAGGATATTTAAGACATATCCCGTATCCCGTTAATATCCTTTTATTCTCTGTGTACACTACGAAAACATAGAGTCCGCACCGGACATATTGAGCAAGCTGCTCAGCAAATTCAGCTCAATGTGGATTCACGCCCCCAATAAGCTTAAGGTGCCTTTGGGATGCAGTCAGTCTGTTTGGCGATGCTCATCATGTCCACATTGTCTTTAAATCAGGCTCTCTAAGTCGAACGAATGGCCAGTGCTCCTATACGGTTAATCCAAAAGAAAAATTACAACTTCCATATGATCGAAAATCCATACATTTGTAAGCCGAGAGAAAAAACAATTCCGAAATGGCGCCAATAGCTAGCGCAGGTGTACGGGTGTGTATGTTTTTAAAGAAAAAAATGTTCACTAGATGTTCCTACAACATTTACACACACTACCCGCTGCACCACACCTAGCCACATAGATTGCAAAAAAAGGAGAGCAACATCGATAGTAGGGCAATAAATTGGAAATTAGGTGAGCTATCAGGTGAAATAGAACCGGTTCTAAGTGATCTGACCGCTCGGCTAAGCGGTCATAGGGTTGCCTGACTGAAGTGTGCTAGCGTTGCCACCTCCATCGATTCATTGAGCTATCGGTTTGGAATTTTGTGCGTGTCAAGCAGAGCTTCCAAAAAGTGTCCCCATCTTACAGGCAGTCAGAAAAAAAAGCATAGCACAGCATGAGAACTGGAACCGAAATGATATGTTACCTCCGATTTTTCCCAAAGTCGTCTTTGCTCAACCAGTGAGAGTTAAAGTTTATTTTTTTTTTAATTTTGTACATTCTTTATCACTCTCAGGTCTGTGGAACTCAACTGAGAGATCAGGTCGTGTCAATAGAGCTGCAGTCTTATGGACCCTGTAGAAGTAGCATCCTTTTTCGATCTGAACCTGGATAAGTTTCTTACATTCAACTGATTTCTTACCTTCTTCTCAGTCTTCCTGTTCTTGCTATATGAGCAAACCACAGACATCAACAAATGGTCCTTTTAGAGCAACACGTCCAAATGATAAAATTTCTTAAAATTTTGGATTGCATTGCATTAGTTTGGATTGGAATGTATGAATTAACCACAAAGCAAAATGTATTTTGGGGCCGCCGACTTCGCTGGAGCGCTACAGAACTTTACAATCAACTTCGCTTGGCCAAACTGGTAATTTGAACAGGAGGGAACGCAAGGTACGCCAATATCAATAGGCTTAAAGGGGTTTGGAGGTTTGCTTAGTCCACCAGGAAATAAGCCTCCCTTCATGATTACAGCCAAAACTCCGGCTAAACTTTACACTCCACTTATGAAACAAAGTGACTTAAAAATAGAAAGAAACATTATTAAAAGCTGCGTGCCAAAGGCAAGCGTAAACAAATGGCTCTAGTGTAGACCAGAAAAGGTCGTTAAGTGTATGTATAAATGGGGGGGGTATACAAAAATACACACACTTCACCACACACCCTCGCCCGCTGCTAACCAAATATGCTCCCTAACTTCTCTTTTTGCCAATGCCGGGATGCCTTAGAAGGGATGATGGAGCACAAAAAAAAAACGTATATCCAAAAGTATAATAATGCCTTCTATTGATACGTAAAAGTGAAGCAAGAGATAAAACTTTCGCATATGGAGGAATAAGAGAGAGCGAAACCATTGGAAATAGATTTATTATGCAAATTTGCCAAAGCGTAACTGAATACCCTCGCACATATCCTGGACGAAATGCCGCAGACTTTGCCCGACTAAACTGCTTAATTTATAAAAAAAAAAGAAACGAAAGTAGTAAAGTAGAGCAAACGTTTGCCTTTCTCCATGGCTTGCGAGTGTGTAAGCCCTTCTTCCATTCACATAATTGAATAAAAACATTTCGTTGGCTTAAGAATTCCCTTGATTTTTATTAGTTGCGATTTTTAGCCCTGGCAAATCCGATTCCCAGGCATTGGCCCAAAAAACTTTTGGCACATAATCCCCTCGGATTAGTTTTGCATATGGTGTTGTATTAATTTCACATGCGAGCGTGTGTGTGTGTGCGAGTGTGGGGTGTTGAGGGGTGTGGCATTTGCCCTGCTGTTTTTAATTTATTAGCAGAAGCTGCAAAATTAAATAATAAAAGTCCTCCAAGTGGCTGTGAGAGTGAAAATTATCACTTTTAATGCTGCCAAAAAGGTCACGAGTCAGGAAAGGAAAGGGGTGCATAAGAAGCAGGAGAGGGGGACAGACACTAAGCGCTGGCAAGTTGATAATTTATGCTGCCAAAGCTGTTTAAGATTGCATTATACGCTAATAAATGTTTTGCCATGAAGAAACACAACTTAATGAAAGGTGAGATGATTGTGTTGCCAAGAAGCTAGAGAAAATTCTATGGAATACAAATAGAATAAAATGCAGGGGGGGGTTATTAAATTGTAGGGTGAGTCGTCGTAGAAAAGTAACAAGCTTAACACATTTGACAGGGCGGTTTTCTATTCATAAAAGTTGCTTAAGTAATTATGCCTTACTAGTGGTTCGCTAGTGACAGAGATGGGACAGAACTGAAAGCTATGAAAAGTAGAGGTTTAAGAAATTTAAAGTACTTAAAACCACCATGCATCATCATAAACTCATTGCTAGCAATCAAAATAAACTAGCGCTAGCCAATCTTACAACAATTCATTTCCTGATTTTCAAAAGCAAAATCGTCCAAGCATCAATTACCTCATTTGAGCACATATTTTGCCCTTTTTTTGAAAATGGCTTAAAATCTTTTTAAGAGTACAACAAGTAGAAAATGAATGGATCTGAAATCATAACAAACTTTGTGATTGCAATTAACTGATACTATTTGCTTTGCATTATAACAGAAATCACATAAATATCAGGTTGGAAAAATATGTCACGTGCGCAATGTCACGTATCAAATCATTTGTTATTTTGTAAAAGAAAAGCCAAAGGCCGAAGTTTGTATACCCTTGCAGCACATATTTCTAAAAGGCTATTTACACTAAGAGTGCGTTATGCGTTAATAGCTAACAATCAGCTCTTTTTCCATACAAAACAAGAAAGAAAGTCGGTCAAGCCCGACTATAACATGCTCTGTACTGTCTTTTGATCATAACTCGAAAACCGTTCATCCGATCTTCTTCATTCCTTTGGCGGATCAATAAGTTATCCTGCTAACTAAATAAGTCCAGAAGGAACAAGCCATCTATCTTCAAAACTGTGGGAGATATGACGTTTTTTCTAAATTGCGGGGGCGGGAGGGGGCGTGGCCAAAATTGAAAATAAACTTGATCTGCCTGCAGACATAAGAAGCATATGTCCCATACACGTCAAACCTCTATCTCTTACCATCTCTAAGATCTGTGCGTTCATACGGACAGACGGACAGACGGACATGGCTATATCGACTCGGCTGTTGATGCTGATCAAGAATATATATACTTTATGGGGTCGGAGATGCTTCCTTCTGGATGTTACATACTTTTGCACAAACTTATAATACTCTATGTACCTACGGTACAGAGTATAAAAAGCTGATTGCTGGCAATTAGTGTAAATCAGCTTTAACTGAGACTACTTTCAGACTCTCCTTCTCTATGACAGCTATACCATATAGATGTCCGATTTCGACCAATTTAGTGGAATCATGGAAAAACTGGAATAGCACACTAAAAAAATACAAAGTTTTGAGGCGTTTTCTTTGAAAACAAAAATGGTTTTCTCACTAAAACTAGTTTCTCGACCGATCATTCCTATGGCAGCCATAACCTATAGTCATCCGATTTTGACAAACTTTAAAGAATTGTGTGAAAGCTTATAAAATAAATATATGCCAATTTTAAAGAGGTTTACATTGAAAACAAAAAAGTTTTTCTTACTAAGGCCCAATTTCTTAAAGTCCGGTTGGTCAACTTGACAGGCAGTTTAACCGAATTTGAGTGTCTCATGATGTATGTGGCGTAACCGGAGGAACAAACTTAATCGCTGCTCACCCACCGGTCAACTTTAACCGCGAGCTCAGCCCCGAAGGAATTATAGATATTTTTTATCGATATACAAACTGCTGGCCTCACACTTGCTTTGTTTGGTTTATTATTTTCTGCAACACAAAATGTTGATGAATAAACGAATTTGTCAACTCCAAGCAATGGAAATGCTATTCGAAGAGGCAGAGCAGTCGCAGTCGGCCCTGCCCGACTTCGAAATACCCGTTACTCAGTTCAATTATTGCTTAATAACTTCATGCGATCCTTTTGAAAATTTGTGAGATTGTATATGTTGGCCACATATATTGCAAAATCTGAGCTCGATATCTAAAAAAATTGTGGGACTTATTCAACATTTCTTATTGCGGGGGCGAAAGGGGGCGTGGCCAAAATATGAAACAAACTTGAACTGTCTGCAGACAAAACAAACTTACATATAAAATATGGTTGCTCTAGCTCTTCTAGTCTCTGAGATCTAGGTGTTCATACAGACGGAGGGACGGACAGACTGACATGGCTATATCGACTCGGCTGTTGATGATGATGAAGAATATATATACTTTATGATATCGGAGATGCTTCCTTCTGCCTGTTACATACATTTGCACGACTTTAGTATACCCTTTTTACTCTACGAGTAACGAGTATAACAAACAAACCAAACCGGGTCAGCTGTGCACTCGTTCGTTTAGTCACACAGTATGGTCACCCTGAAGCAGCGATAGGCATTTATCGATATCAGGCGAAACTGCTGCTGAGAAACGCAAATGACTTAACCGCTCGTCATCTTGACGAACTAATCTGACCGGTGGTTGGCTAACCGGAACCTTTGAGAAATCGGGCCTAAGACTATTTTTCTAACCATACTATATATAGCTAGCTATATTTAGTTGGCAGACTCTTAAAGAAGCATAGAACACGAGTTTGAAGACATTTGTATTGAAAACAATAAGAGATGTGGGGCCGAAACTAGCATGAAATTTTATCAAGAAGCTCTTTAGACCGCCAATAAACACACAGAGTTACGGGATATACCTGATGTCTAGTCTACTTACCCTTTACCAAAAATAGATGGACTGACATTTTCAATATTTAAGAAAGATTATGAAGCTACCACAGATCAGACTTAATAAGTTGGTCGCTATACAAATCCTGCCTATCATATGCGATTAATTGAGACTCGAAAATGACTCACGAATATGCTCAAAATGTGATTTAGTGAAATACGACTTAAAAAAGTAGCACAAATGACTCGACACTGATTATAAACTGTTCAGACGAACGGGTTAAATTTTCTCCCGACGAAAGTGTCATTTATGATGAAACTGAAAACGAGCGCATTTATGAGTACTTTAATCAGAATTAGGACTCGAATAAGACTCGAATGTGATCAAAAATTACATAAAATGTTTGCTGGGAATCACAATGGTCTTAAGAATGGAAAGAGACATAGCTGGATGGAATAGAATGCACAACTAAGTGCTAAAACAGTTTAGAATACCTTCTAGGTCACTGCCCAAAGGAGCAAATCACATCTTTAATATAAAAGCCTAAGCATTACCCTGTGGCCGAGTGTGATACAGCGAGTAGTGTGTGTGCCTAATGTGCAAGAGGTCGTGGGTTCAATCCACCGACGGAACATCTACCGATAAGGTTTTTTCTTTAAAAACTTGCACACTCGATCACCTTCACCAGCTGCTGGCGCCATGAAAACTCGGAGAGAAAACCATTAAACCAAAGTAGAGTTATCCCGCTTTTTCTTCAAGTGTAAACAGCGGTGTCGATTCACTCATTTTAAAACCCGATGTTAGATCTTCATTAATGTTTCCTTAGTAGCATTTAGGACCGATTTCACATCTTCTATATAGCCCTATATTTCACATAAGCTTCCAAATAACAGAATGAGTTCTGGATTTACCAGTCACTTAGCAGCTAATTAGAAGATCCGAAATCGACCCTCAACCTCGGTGCTCCACTGGGAAACATTTTGAGGTCATTTTACAAACTTTCGGACTTCTTTCAGAAACATTTTGCAAGCGTTTTAAGATCACTTTGTAGTCGTTTTAGATAAATGTTGGGAATAATGGTGGAAAATCTCGGTCTTATCTTGGAAACTACGCCTTCTCAGTTTGGTTCAATTTTCAAGCCATTTTATTCCATTTTTGGGAACATTCTGGTGATACACTGTGACTGATTCAAAAACCTTTATTTAATAGGCATATAACAGCACCACAAAGAAGGCTGGTCAACTGCAAAGATGTTTTAAGAACCTTTCGGTTTTATCATCAAAAGCAGAGGCTTCCTTTTGACAGCAATGCTATAACTGCTTGTGAATTCCAAAGCAGCATTAATGCAAAAATCGACAACAGCACACAAATTGTTGATGATATCCGAATCCCTGCTTTTTTTTTTAGTACTGTTTTCACAAAAGTGAAAGGGCGTATTCGATTGTCGTAATGTAGTGTGACCAGAGTGTGGAAATACAATTTTGACAAAAAAAGAGGAGAAAACAGGAATAATTAAGTCAATTACACACTGCTTTCATGTTCAAAGTGAAGTCCGCATGGTCTGTGCTTTGGACTTCATTGTTTTTCGTAGTGTGCTCACTTGCTCAGTTGTTCACTTACTCATAAACCTTCTAACACTACAAATGAATGGTAGAAATGTGATGAGTGAAAGTCGAGCTGTAAGAATAGCAAACAATTTATGAAATTTTATCACTTGGACGTGTTGCTCACGTTACTTTCGATTTTCCAGCGAGGAACTTTTCAACGGTAGAGTACAGTTCTGAGAACTTGCTGCAAGACCCTTTCAAAGCTTTAAGAAATATGGAAAAATCTGAAATTGCCTTGGAACATTTTCCTCTGTTAATAACAGGAAATGGTATTCAGTTTTCCATTAGTTTGTGGTGCAACTCTGCGTGTAAGAATGTAAAAACTTGACTGAAAACCTTGCAGAATATTAAGCCTTATGAACCTTACTTACCTGCATCCATGTGATGACTGGCTACACGGTAGCAAAAAACTTGGTGGACCTCTAGAAGAAACATTTTTGATATGTTGTGTGTTGTGTTATCTTCCTATAGCATGATTCAAACTTATTGAACCTTGTCTGAACACAAAGTGCACTGACTCTGTGGTGAATCCTTTTCAAAAAAAAACCATCACTTCTCATTTTTTATAATTTTTGCAACTTTATTATTACTTAAATTTCATGTTTACCTTCTTCAATTTGTTATCATCAGATTTTGGTTTTTGTTGTTGTTGTTGTGTGTAACCGTTAAATTAAATTGTCCAACAATTTTCATTTGCTGTTTTTCTTTTGGTTTGTTCGTTTATTATTTAGTGAGATTTTAAATGCTAATTTCTTCCGCTCATCTCGCACACGTACACATTTCTAATGCAATAAATTTGAATTAATTTCTGGTTTAATTTGCATTCCGCTCTCCTTCTGTTCAGTTATGCAGCACACTATATGGATTTATGTATATACTTTAAACATTATGTGTTTTATTTCGCTAGTTTTACATCATTACAGTTATCTATTTGCGCCATACATTGGCCCTATATCCTTACACATGCTGAATTTTGTTGGTTTGTTTTTTTTTAGTGTTCTACCTTTATATAATTTACAATGTATTTTCACATGCGCCAAGTTAATTGTTCGTAATTTGCGCGTTGTTTCGTTTTAATGAGCATTTTTTTCTGCTCATTTCATTTTCAGTTTTAATTACACTTTGGGCAATTGTTGGTAAATGCACAAAACAAAAGGAAAATGATAAATATTTTGCCATGTTCCAATTGGCCGTTTCCTAATGGAATTTTTAACTATTTTCTTTGCGGTTGGAATTGCCTGTTTGTTTGTTTGTTTTTCTATATGCATTTTAATGTTAATAGATATATAAATATTTATTTAGTTACATAACAAAGTAGCTGCATGCTTACAATTAACAATACATTTCATTAGTTTAGGTTTTGGTTTCGTCTTACTAACAGTTTGTCACGAAATTTAAGTTTTAGTTTCACGTTCTATTGCCTGATTTATTGAAGGTGGAGTAGGGGGTAGTTTGAAGGGCAACAAAATTTCAAAAATTATGTTTTTTATCGTTTGCTATTTTCATTTGAATGGAATAGTTCACTTAAAGACTCTCTTGCCACTAGTTTTATTTACACACACATACACAATTATAATTCAGTCTTTGGAAGAATAACATACATTTTTCTTATGGGCTTTAGGTAAATTTTTGTTTGTTTAAAGTTTTCTATGCATTTAATGATGATTTGTTTTTCTACAGCTTTTATTCGTGTAATAGAACTAGTTTAACAAAACAGAAGAAATGTGTTTGATAGTAGCTTTTGTTGGTCCTAAAAGATGAAAGTCATGAGAATGCTGGAAACATCAACGAAAGATACTTGGGAAAAATATTATAAAATATCGGAAACTGAAGAGAATGGAAGAAGATGATAACTTTATGTTGCCTCAAAAAAGGCTTCCCACTAGAGCCCATCTGACTTTTTCGCATTGCTTTGACTGTTTGGAAATTCCAAGGCATTATAAGTGCAAAAATTCTGGCTCTCGGTTTCTTACGCTCTTTCGTTTCGAAATAGGACATCCGTACTCACTTCAATCTCGAGTCAGGATTGTTTGACTTTCAAGGAGGGATCCGAGATTGGAATTAGCCTTGTCGGAAGCCGCCTTTTGGGTTACTGTCAAGAATTTCGAGCTTGTATCAAGCTAGCTGGTACGACTCGAACGACTCCCACATTGCGGGAGATGGTGAATGAAATTCCTTGAATACTCATTCTGCATCTGGGTGAAAGAATTATTCTTGAATGTATTTAGTACTGAATGAGCTGTATGATTTTGACCATATTTTTCTATTGAAATATCTGCGTTCCTCGAATTAATATAAAACTAACAAAATACTTGGCTTTGTGCAGCCCAAAGAGAGAAGCCAAGCTTCTTCTAAGTCGCTGGGCTTGTGAGCTTCTAAAATTCGCACAAGAGAAACGAACCCTGGAGCTCTAAGACTCAGTACCGGATTTTTCCAGAGCTGACTCAGACCTGAGCAGTAGGAATAAGTGAACTTCATGCCTGAATTCAGGCATGATTTAGTACTTCCCATGAGTTCAGTACTGAAATAATGCTTAAAATTAGCAGAGGTCAGTGTCAGTGTTAGTGTTAAATTCATGGCTGAAACTCATTTAGAGGATGCCATGAATTTAGTACCAGCGCTTCCATTTTAGAGCTATGATTCAGGTCTGAGTCGAACTTAAGGGAATCTACAGCTTAACTCCGAATCCGAACAGCAATGTTTGAGAAGCTTTCCGTGGCTAGTTACTTCAAGGCTGTCGCCAATAGCTAGTGACGGTGGTGTAAGTTTTTGAAGAGCAACCTTTTCATTAGTTGTTCCGAAGAGGGTTCGAAACCACGACCTTTACCTGCTGTATCACCGAATGAAATTTAAGTTTCTTCCTAAAGACCGGCATATAGTCATCAATCTATAAGGTTCGCACGCAAAAATTCCGAACTGACTCGATTCGAGAGGTTTCATGTTTGAACTGGCTTGATTACTGCTTCAAAAATGCAAGAAAAAGATCGTGACTTCTGAAAGAAACACTAAGAACTCTACACTCAGAGAAAAAATCAAGAAGATTTGATGTCAAAAGTTCGGTAAGAACGAAAATGCTTGGATCCATGAAGAAAATTCTGAAACCAAGCACGGATTTTCAAGTACGAAAATGCTTGGTATTGAATTTGGTCTGCTTGATATCAAGCAAAAATAGTCTTGGAACCAAGACAAGATCTTCTGGGATGCAAGCATAAACATTCTCGATTTGAAGAATAGATCTTCTGGGTTACAAACAAAAAAAAGGTTCGATTCCAAGAATAGTTCTTCTTTCAAAGACTTGGCGCGGTGGCAAAACCCTACACCCCGCCCAATGCTTCACCTATTTGCTAAACTGGGATTAATTTTTAAATTCCATTTCATTGTAAGCTTAGATATCCGCAGTGGATCCCCGACTTTACATTTGTGTGCTGGCTGTGTGTTCACTTCTTCTGAATGAAGCTGCCATAAAAGTATGAAAGTCAAGTAAGGTAGCGGCAATCGAGTAACCCGAACCAATTCCCTTGATCTCGTAAGTTTCCACAGCTGACAATGTTTCTTTAACCACGTCTGTCTAGAGCTTAGACGACTAAGTCTGTGAGTTGGAAGCGTTTTGATTGTGAATAATCTAAGTTGTTTGCAATTCAAGTCTTTGCTGAAACCGCTCAAATCTACGAAAACTGAGTGTTCGCACATGAGCATCTGAAGTTTACATACATCTACACTTGAGTTCAGTTTCCTTGAAACAAAGACCTCGCAAGATTGTGCCATTTTGACCTGCTGCCAACACAAAAGACTTGTCAACTTTGTGTTTCTAAAGTCTTTGGCCAAACTGTAGTCAAGCATTAAGCTCTTGGTAGAAGCCCTTCTGTAGACTAGCTGGAAAAGTCACGAAGGGTTGTGGCAAAAGAGATTTGAATGTCCTGCTGCTGATGTGCCAGTAAACAATCGTCCTCTTACAGTGCCATATGTGAAAATGGAAGAGTAAAACGTTTGAGTCAGTTTCCTAAACCGAAGGTACAATGACACTGCGCGCCTTACCTTACCTTTTAAGAACAGATTCAGGCCAAGAATCTAAGAATAGCAAATGAAACTTTAAGAAAATTTACAAAATTAATTGAGAAACTGAGAAAGTGAAAAAAACCAAGTATTCTCGATGAGTTGACATTATGTTGAAACTTAAACTAAATTCTATACAAAACAATTTGTTCATTAAAATCAATTTCCAACAAACTTCCTTACACACACACACACACACACCCACTTACTTGCTAGTTACACTCACCCAACTGAAACACGTAGGAGCAGACGACTCTGGTGATTGGACTGTGCGCTTAGAGATCACATTTGAAACGCACGGTCAATTAATGTCACACTCGCAACTCATCCATCAGCGGATGTGGCTGCTGCTGGGCCTGGGATTGCTGCTGGTGCTGCTGCTGCTGCTGCTGTGCGCTGTTGGCCACAATCACTGGCACCGTGGGCGGCGTTGGCACCACCAATCCTCCGGCTGTGGTCAGCACGGTAGTCATGCTTTGATTATGATGATTCTGCAAATGTTGCTGATGACTGACCACGTGCTGCTGCTGCTGCTGCCCCGGGGAATGCTGCTGCGCCTGTGTCTGTTTCATGCAACTCTTTTTGGTCAGGGTGCCACATTGATTGCCCATTACTTGCAGGGCATGTGGCGGTGGCATCATGCCAGGTCCGCCTCCTTGCCCACCGCCGCCACCCGCATCTTGTAGGGATTTCATGTGCTTGGGCGGTGGCGGTGCCCGGTGCGGTATATCGGCAAACTCGGGCGGCGGCAGCTGATGATGTTGCAGGGCATGATGGTGCGACAAAATGGTCGCCGGATCACTCTTGGCATGAATGGTCAGTGTCTCCAAGTCTCCACAAATATTGTTGGGCATTTGGCCATTCTCCTGGCGCTTCAATTTGGTCTGTGGTCGCGGTTCGCTCAGGCGCGTTTTATCCCTCTGATAGTAGACACCGGCAAAGATCAGCACGTTGAGGATGAGCAGAGAGCAACCAATTGCTATGGTCACGCTCAGGGCAGTGGAATAGGCCGCAAATCCATCATTATCCTGTGAGGCACTGGCCGCGCCGCCACCACCCGCATGATCTGCATCCAACATGTCATCGGGATAGATTTTGTTGCCGCCATAACGTGTGCCATTTCGCTGCAGCGAGGATGAGGGCGAACTGAGATTCAGTAGCGAGAAGACTTGATTCGTGAAGATGGTAAAGTTGCCCATGGCGGCGGCATTGGCCGCCCGAGAAGTGTAGGGCGGATTGAGCGGCTTCACTGAGGCATCGTTGGGTATGTTGTTGTCCTCGTCATCGTTGTCATTAAGCTGATGATGTGCAGCGGGCACATTATCACCGCCTGGCTTATGCAAATCGGGTATGAGATTAAGCCAAAACGACAGACGATGAGCGCGATAATGGTTTTTCAGCTTCGGTTTAGTGTCTGCAGGAAACGGGCGAAAGGAAAAGGACACGAGATTAAGTAAGAAAAGTTTCACAAGCAAAGAAAAAGACAGATAGAAGGAAAGGATTGAATTGCGTGGGCAACTCTTATTTTGCCACCGGGTTTAGATCAGCAGAGCTTTAACCCCAAAGTGAGCTTATTTCAAGATCGCACAACTTGTACCTAAACTTTCTTATAACTCGAGACATATTGGATCAGACAATTTGCTCAACTCTTTAAAATGGTCTACACAGAAAAATATAATGATATGATCCGGGTCTCAATATTATATTTTCTCATATAACCCTGAAAATGACTGATATTTCAAATTGATATTTCCTAATATAGTTTTGTCACAAAAAATACTACCTTTTCATATTATGGTCATAATAAAATGTTATAATTTCGAAATGATATGAAACAAGAAAGAAAGTCGGTCACGCCCGACTATAACATACTCTGTACCAAAAAAATTTGTCTTTTGATCATAACTCGAAAACCGTTCATCCGATCTTCTTTATTTCTTTAGCGGATCGATAAGTTATCCTAATAACTAAATATGTCCAGAAGGAACAAGCCATCTATCTTCAAAACTGTGGGAGATATGACGTTTTTTCTAAATTGCGGGGGCGGGAGGGGGCGTGGCCAAAATTGAAAATAAACTTGATCTGCCTGCAGACATAAGAAGCATATGTCCCATACATGTCAAACCTCTATCTCTTACCATCTCTGAGATCTGTGCGTTCATACGGACAGACAGACAGACGGACAGACGGACATGGCTATATCGACTCGGCTGTTGATGCTGATCAAGAATATATATACTTTATAGGGTCGGAGATGATTCCTTCTCGATGTTACATACTTTTGCACAAACTTATAATACTCTGTGTACCTACGGTACAGAGTATAAAAACAAGAAAGAAAGTCGGTCAAGCCCGACTATAACATACTCTGTACCAAGAAATTTTGTCTTTTGATCATAACTCGAAAACCGTTCATCCGATCTTCTTCATTCCTTTGGCGGATCGATAAGTTATTCTAATAACTAAATATGTCCAGAAGGAACAAGCCATCTATCTTCAAAACTGTGGGAGATATGACGTTTTTTCTAAATTGCGGGGGCGGGAGGGGGCGTGGCCAAAATTGAAAATAAACTTGATCTGCCTGCAGACATAAGAAGCATATGTCCCATACACGTCAAACCTCTATCTCTTACCATCTCTGAGATCTGTGCGTTCATACGGACAGACAGACAGACGGACAGACGGACATGGCTATATCGACTCGGCTGTTGATGCTGATCAAGAATATATATACTTTATAGGGTCGGAGATGATTCCTTCTCGATGTTACATACTTTTGCACAAACTTATAATACTCTGTGTACCTACGGTACCGAGTATAAAAATTATAGTGGTATTCCTGAAAGCAATTTAGATTTGATTTAGATTTCGTCAATCAGCTGATCACAGCCGCTCCATACAAATTGTCTAGTGGCCCCAAAGTAAGCGAGGGATTTTGGGACATTCTAAAACATTTATTGAAATCAGCTTTGAACCTGACTTAGATTGATGACTGACGACTGGTCTAAAGTGTATGGAGTTATAAGTACTACAGTTTTAGTAGCTTGTGCCTGACTTGGTCAAATATGTTCGAGAATGCTTTACGTCTCAAATGCTTCCACAATATCATCCTGCCTCCCTTACTTAAGATCTGCCGAATTGCATAAGTGTCACAAAAAATATGTAAACAATTCAATTTACAATTTAAAATTGTGTACATAACAAAATAACATATTCTACAACAATTTACGAAGCTTAGAAAAATAGTTTTCACACTTTTATGGGCATGTTTTGCATTCGTGTCATTGTTTGATTTCACGAAATTCATATGTTCACGAAATCTAAGTCAAATCGGTGAGCAACTGTCAACTTATTTAGATTTGCTTTATCCAAAAAAGATTCAGCAAAGATCCACTTGGATTGGATATGTCTTTAATATCCTTTAAACCTTTTAAGGCTGCTGAAAGTCATCCAAAGCATGATTTTTTTTCATATCCTTTGGATGATTTTCTGTAGCGTTGGATGGAAATCAAAGATCCATTTAACATTAAATGGATATTTCAGTATCCCAAAATGGATATCAAAAACTATCCTATAAAAAAATATTATAAATGGATACCGAAAATATCCATTGCATATTTTTATACCCTGTTCCCATTAAGGGGGGGTAAGCTAATTTTTTTTCGCATTCTTTTTTAATTTTCTTAAATGAATGCCTTAAATGTTAAGAATATTGTGTCAAAATTTCAAGTCGATTGGAGCAAAATTGACGAAGTTACGAGTATTTTTATACCTGTCGCATTTCAGGTACCGTACAAATTTTTTAGTTTTCAAAACTTTAAAGCGTTTTTCCCACAACTCACGTTTTCAAAGTCGGTGCCCCTCATAACATAAAAACTACTGAACCGATCATTTTGAAATTTTGAACACTATTTCTGAACATAATTTACGAGGTAACGCTGTCGAGTTTTTTTCAAATTTGTTAATAATTTTTATTTTAAAATAACAAATTAGCCGAATTTAAAAAAAAAAACCTTTTTCAATTCAAAATTTTCCAAAAAAGTGAAAAATTAAAATTTCCAAAAAAAACTCGACAGCGTTACCTGGGGAAACTATTGTCTAACGAATGAACTTTGGTTTTTTGATTTCGGATGATCCAGCACCAAGTTATGAGGGGCACCGCAATTCACCTTTTTCCCGAGAGACTTCCGAATATTTGCTGCCATTGCCGTGTTTTTCAATATTTCTTCGTGAAAATTTTATACAACATTTTTTAAATGTCATACTTGAATGTGCTTTTAGTTTTAATAAAGAGATTTTAACTGTGTCGTCACAAAAAACTCACAAAAAAGTGCATTTCTTCGTGCGAATTAAGCTTACCCCCCCTTAAAAATGTATGTGGGAAAATAATTTGATTAAACGTAAGCTTAGTAGTTAAACATTGGTGGTATTTCGATAGTTTTGAACAATAAACTTTACAACGACATTCAATGGCAAACTTCACTCGTCAATTTCCGTGTTCTCCGTTTTTTCTTAGGTCCACGACTCTACTCTTCCTCTATCTCTCTCAGTGTGACCAAGTTTACCAAGATGACCGCTTCTAGTACTGTAAGCGATTGGCTCCTCACAACTGGTTCCCACATGTATATATATATAGTATACAAGAATATATACTTGATCAGCATGAACAGCCGAGTCGATATAGAAATGTCCGTCTGTCTGTCTGTCTGTCTGTATGAATGCGTCGATGTCAGAGACTTTTAGAGATAGAGATTCGGATTTGGAAAATTCCTCTCCCTCCCACTTTTATCAACCAAAAACGAATAAATGAAAACAAATGAACATGGTGTTTTGTAGTCGACGCACTCGACTGCAGCGCCCTCACTTGTTTTCTTTGTGTATTGACTTTCTCTGCTCACGCTACACCACAACAATAACAAAAAAGCACAGATTATTAACACTAGTAACGATGGCAGGCTACTGCTTAAAACTACACAGAGGGAAATAAGATTATTTCCAGGGCTGCAAACCCAAAACAAATTTTGGATCTCCGGCTCGCGGGTTCGAACCAAAATTTTCCAATGGTTCAGGTACAGAATTTTAAGGTTCAAGGTTTTTGGGCCAAGATTTTGGTTCGAACCTGGTTCAGCCCATGCTTTATAAACGTTAATATGGAAGTCGACCTAAAACCGACATAAACTGTTAAGGAATTGTCTCGATTTCAGGTTGGAATGGGATTTCACAATACTTTATACAAATAGAAACACTTTCATACAGCTCATGACCATCAAAGCAATGACATTTAAAGTATTGTCACGAAATATAAACTTCGAAGTGCTGGATACAGCCCTTAAAGTAAAATGCAGTTTCGGGGTCCACATACGAAAAGTGTTTCCACAGTAATGTGCATAATTCTATCAGGATAACAGAAGAAGGAAATAGTTCAAATCTATAATTTAGGTTCGGAACGGGTTCAGGTTCAGCTTTAATACCTTAAAAGGTTCGGTTCAAGGTTCGGTTCAAGGTTCGGTTCACAATTGTCTGAAAGTCGGAATTCCGGGTTCGAACCGCTTCGGTTCAAAACCGGTTTGCAGCCCTGATTATTTCATCTCAAACCAAGAACAGAATGTGCTCTCAAATTTTTGAGAACAAATGTTCCGAATGTTCTTGAAATGAGCACAATTCAGCTCATCACCGAAATGTCACACTGGTCCTGGACCTGCACAAACAAACCTGGTAAAAATTTTTTTTGAGTTTAAAATGTTCTCAAAAACTGAACATTTCAACTCACATCAAGATTTCGCGCTCTCAAAAAAATGTTCTTGAAGTGAGAAAGTCCGTTCATGATTAGTTTTTGACACCGAATGTGCTCATATTGAGACCAATGTTGTCGGTTTCTCGGTTTTTCCTCTGTGTACTGCATAAAATCATTTTATCACCCAACTTTTTTTAGATAATTTAGATAATTTGGATTTTGGATGCTTAACGACCCATTGTCTCAACACTTACCAAAATTCAAATATTTCTTATGCACACTCTCGTAGGCTGTCCACTCGATGGTCTTGTAACGACTTCGCTCCTGTCGACTGCCATGTTCCGTTTCCATTTGCTCATTTGGATTGCTGTTAATGAAGCTCAGTTTCAGTTGCCTTCTTGCCTATCTACAGGCTCACATTCCCCCCACTTACCCGGTGCGCACAAAATTGGACCAGTAGTACATGACAACTTCCGATAGACTGATTTCGGTTTTTGTGTAATTGCGTGTGAAATGATTGAAGCCGCCGACAAGAGGGGCACCAAAGATGTAGGGTAAGTCCTCGCCGTGTATGCAGCCCTGGCGCTGTAAAATAATACCAATTTGAGTCAGAAAACAACATGCAGAACAGGGAAACGAAAAACGATTAGCCCCAGTTGCTGTGCACCGAGTGGCTACAGTTTTCCCCACCCCCCACTCACCTGTGGATAATCACCGAATCGTGTCTGATAGTCAAACACATACAGATATGAATTGCGATGATCTGCCGAATGCAAATCAACTGTTTGAGCCGCCGGTGCCACGACCTGAGCATCGCTCAGGGCCTCCAGTGTTTCATCGCTGTACAAAAAGGGCGAGAGAAAAGGCGAAACAAAATCAGCATCAAATAACAATTTTCGTTGTAATTTTCTGGCCATTTCCCACCCATCGAGTTGTGTTCAAGTGCGCAGCCAACAAGCCATTTCGAGTGCCACTCTCTGGCCGTGGCTCTCACAACTGTTTACCTGTCAAAATGATGATCCCCTCAAGTGGACTCTGTGCTTTTCGTTCAGCCTACTTATTTGGCCATATAAATTCGCGCGTTGCTCGCTTTTCCTTTCGAAATTAAAGTTGTCTATTTGGCTGCTTTATGCATCTAAAATGCACTAGCGCAAAATTTGAATAAAAACCATTTGCCGCATTTGCATACGTATCTCGCTCGATGCAGAGGGACCCCAGAACGGGCAATAAAACAGGAAAAAAGTAGAAGGCAAAAAAAAAAACCAGCTGGGCCCAGTAATACCCAGCAGCGAGCAGAGCAAAAGAAGAGCCTTTGTGTTCTTCATGTTTTTGTATAATTTTTGTATGCTCGCGCACACACACACACACATACATAAATATTTAAAGGTAAACATTATTCGTTTGCCTGTGACAGCAGTCCTGAACTTGGCGCACTGAGCAAGGTCTTAAAATATTGTCAACTTGGGCCAACAAAGAGTTTCGTTGTTAACTAAGAATTTAATAATAATATTTGCAGATTGATAATGAGACTAAATGGAGATGAAAAGCGAAAAATCTTTATTGAAATGGGTACTTAGTCAAGTGTGGTGTGGTGCAGCAGGTAGTGTGTGTGTCTGCTGTGAAACCGGGCACCTTTACTAGATATTGGAGCCAACTTTAAAGTAATTAGCCATAAAAAAACTTCTCTAACATTGCCGCTTGGACTCGGCGATAAGCTATAGGTCCCTTTCTCTAGTACGAAAACTAGAAGCACACAAGCTAAGAGATTAAGACAAGCTCTGCTTGATTATATGGGGCTGCAAAGTCAATTACTTAGATTCGATTTCACATTTTCAATGAAAGAGTCACCAAATTTTAATTTTTAGTTGCTTAAACCAGATTTTTTTGATTGAAAATTGATATATGTGCAAGTTTAACAATTAATTCTTATTGTAGTCTGCAGATAATTGAAATCTGCAATTAGGTTGCTCTTTTACTTAACTGCCAGGACATTGAATCTACCAAGCTTTGTATGACAATTGTACTGCTTAGCGGAGCCGAATATTGTGGCTGAAGTAATGTCCCACAGATCCTCAATTGGATTTAGAATCTAAATTTTAGATCCAAACTTATTATTGTCTTATGAAAAAACAGAGGAATATTGTGGAAACTGAAATGTTTCTTGGCATGAATGGAAGCTTTGTCTGGCTGAAAAATCCAATTGTCAACACGAAAATCTTAGACATTCTAGCAACTCTAAATACAACACAAATGCGGGATTTGCCTTTAACACAGACCATATCATAAGAGAACCATAGTTGCGCTTGCAGCAAACTTGTGGGGGATGCCCTATATCTGCTTAAGATTTATGATATCCATCTGGGCTGACTAGTTTAAACTTTGTTTTTCATCAGTAGGTCGGGTTTTGGCTTCTGAGTACCAAAAACAAGCATTTTTTAGATGTGGCTTGAAACGCGGTTTGTGTACTTCGGACTGATCTTCAAAATGCAACTCATTTCGGTAAGCTTGCTGTAAATTTTGGTAGAGTTAGCTCCGCCTTTATTAGGGTCCAACTCATCTTTTTATTTGACACTAGAGGCCAAATATGCCGCTTGGCATTTCACCCTTGCGATTAATTTGGATTTTCAAAAAAGGTGATTATTGAGTTACAATATCGGCGTGTTAAAATTGCGATTACGCCAATTTTAATACCAGCTTCAAGCATGGTTTTAAGTTATATCAAAGATTTGTAGTGTCTTTGGTTTTATCTACTCTTCAGGGAATAGTTCATATCCACAAAGCATTTCGAACCAAAATAAATTCCTTTCACTTAAAATAACCTAGATTGTAATATTTATTCAGTTGACTGCAAAGTTCTTCAATATTTTGTCGCAGTAATTGAAGTTAATGCTGAACCTGCTTATCTTTTATTAATTTGCACAAATATCAATTTTCTATGAAAGTCACGACTGGTTGGCACTTGAAGTTAATATTAATTGAACATTTGGCAAAGCAATGTGAAGAAAAAGAGAATGGAACTGTATGCTCAAAACAAATGTGCCGGTAAGGGGTCGTAAGAAAAATTTAAGATCAAAGTGTTTTTCAACTCATTCCTCATCAGCTTTAGACGTTTTTCAAAGAGATTAGTGTCTACACAGCAGAGTTCTAACTAGATGTGGAGAAATATGGATAGTCGATAGTTCCAAGCTATCGGTAACGTTCGATAGATATGATTTTAAAAAAATATACAAATATGCTGATAAATCCGAATTTTTGTAGAGCTTTATATTAAAAAAACGAAACTAAAACTATAAAAAATTGTGAAATACTTTATTCTTTTTTAAACAAAGCAAGTTGTAAGGAAAACTTTTCAACAGTTTCAAGTCAGTTGAAATAACATTCTATGAGGGAGATTCTTTACTTTAAACTCTGATTGCGTTTTTCTCACCACAATGATTTTCTATGCTCACAACTTTTTCTGCGGGTCATTTTTGATCTGTCACGAGCTGTACCATGCCATTAACAGATTAATTTGGGATTTTGATGTAAGATGAATCTGTAAACCTTTATCCTAATACTGATTTTAAAAGTGTCTCCGCAAACCAGCTGCAAATGGTTGGTTTTTCAAAATTTTAGCATAGAAATGTTACTTAAAATTAATACATTTTATTCTTTCCTTTTTAAAAAAGTTTAAGTAAATGAATTCGCTAATTATATTCAACAAACATCGAGGAGCTGGGCTAATCCTTCAACCGTTTAACAATAGGGAATCCATTTAAATATTTTAGTGGCCGGTTGTGGTGCAGCGGGTAGTGTGTGTGCCTTTGAAAGAAATGTTTTCTTCAAAAACTTACACAACCAGTTAACTTCTCAATGTTTTCTATTCGGATTTGACAATCCTTCTCTTGTATCAGAATAGGAAGCATACAAGCCGAGAAATAGAGAACAGCTCGGCTTGTGGACTCTTGGGTCAAATTTATGAATGTAATAGGCTCTTAAAATAAAGCTGTTTGTATTGAATATTAGATGTATGCCTTGGTTAGTTCCCAGCAACTAGCATTCGTTCTTCGCAAAGTTTTTCTTTGGTTAACCGATTTATGGGTTCGATGATTCTAGAGCTGCTGTCTTTTGAGGTCTTAAATTTCGTATGAATAATTGGTTATTAATTAGCCTCCAAAATCTGCAAGTGATGCTTTGCCTTTCGTAATTATTCTATGGAATGGAGAAACGTTTTTTAAAGTTTCTCGCACATCCACATGAACAATTTGTTTCCAAAGTTTTTGAAGTTAAATAATATTAGTCAAGTCATATTTCGTTTGGATTCTCAATTTTGTATTCTGAATGTTTGTGATTAGTGCGCTAGTTTCAATCAATAAATCAATCAATTAATCAATAAATCATATAAATCCTTTTCTAGTCTCAAAGCTATAATATTATTATTATAGCAGAGGGCTCTGCATTTGGCTTCAGCAGCTGTTTTTACTGAATTATGAGCTGGCACACTTTTTGAAGCTTCATTTCAAACCGCCCTTAAGAATGCCAGAAGAGAATTAACTTGTAAAGGTAATTCACATCAGAGAGCTAAAATTGGCATTTTTACTTTATTTAGACCCAAACTCAATGACTTGCTGACGACCATGAAGAAACTTGAGTACTACAAGTCTGTTAATCAGAAAAGTTAAAAAACCGGGGAATGTTTTTAAAAATCCTAAAAGATATGTGCGATGGCGATTCTGATTTATTCGTCACCTTGAAGAACGAATTTGATATACCATTTTGCTTACAAAACTAAAATTAGTTGATGGTGCTTGTTAACGCACATAGCAATAACGCCTGTGATCCCGTGGGCGTTGTTACACAAAAAAAGGAATATAGAAAAACGCGTGCAAAATAATGTAATATAATGTTCACAAAAAGTCCCTAGTATGAAACCAGCCCACAACTACTTTTGTTTCTCTCACTTCTCTCAAATCGATATACAATTTCTGCTTGTAATTCCTCCGCTAAATATTAATATTTATTTTGATTGCATTTGTCGTCGTATCGCTGTTATTTTTGCATTTGTTAGCGCAAAATCCATTTAAAATATGCGCACGACTTTCTCTGCATGCTCGAATCCAGCGCCACGGCGGTTCGAGGATTCGGTGGGTGTCCCTGATCAAGCGTGAAAAGTTTGATGCTTCATTGCTGGCAAATTAACGCACGTTTGCACATTCGAGCAACAACTGTGAAAGGAAATATTAAGCATACGACGTGGCCGCCACACAAAACGGAAATCAAATATTTTTCGCACAAATTGTGTATGCAAAATAAATTATACAAACAAAACTGAAATTCGTAGGAAATTGATTTGAAATGCAGTTTGTTTGATGGGCCAAACGTAAATATTGATTCTCTTCGTCGGGGGGGAGGGGAAGGCGAAACAATTTGCATTGCGCTCTGACCCCCAAAAGAGATTGTAATCAAGATTCACTTAAGCCGCTTTAATTGGAATCTGCTCGAAGGGAGCGCCGCATACCGGGGGAGCGTTTAATTAAGAACGAAATATTTATTTGGCACTCGCTGCGGGAACACGCCCACAAACGCAATTACTCACCGGATATTAATTGGATGCTGCACCGGTCGCTCCCAGTCCGTGTACTCATTGACAATCGTTGCGAATATTTCATTCAAATGGAATGTGTACGTGTTGCGTACGTAGGCCTTTAAAATTCTGGAGCGTCGATCCGCCTCGATGCCATATTGCACGTCGCCCGAATTGAAGCTGAAAAAGGCTTCGGCACGTGTCACGCCGGCCATCAGGTCGTATCTGCGAAAAATGCGAAACGAGAATTGAGAATGGAGAATGAGCCAAGGGCAAAGTGTGTAAATTGGTGTCTGTGTTAAGATGTGTGAGCTGTCCTTTGTGTGTGAGAGGGTGCGTTTTTTTGGGGTACGGGAACGGTGAAATTATGCCGAGTTTCGTGAGATAAGGGAAAGCCGTTTGGAGCTGCTGCGATGCTTAAGCCAAAGCCATTAATGCACTGCGAAAAAATACTTTATTCACTTTATTAACTTGGCTTGAAGTGAGGTTTTGGGTACAAAAATATCGGAAATTCCTTTCTATCCATTGAATCCTTATCCCCTGCAATTGTCTAGGCCACAATATGCTTGACCCTTTGGAGCCACACTCCCGCTGCTGCACTTCGGACCAACTTCAATTTATCTCCTTGCGCTTTGTAAACTGTCAATGCCCCAAAGGCTATTAGTCAGTGACTCCAAAGGGAGCATAAATATTTCTTTGTGCACATTTAAAAGCAATTTGCTCTCAAGCATTTGTCCATCTGTATATCCATCTCTGTACCCAAAAAGGAATTCCATTAAACACATGCACAAAGAGCAAATAAAATGCACCAAAACTCAAATGCAAGTCTTTGCTCACTCTCTCTCTCTCAACTTCTTTTGGGTGTGTGTAAGCAAATAAGTGAAAATAAATTCCAACTGCAGCTGGTTGAACTGCTGAAGATACTTTCGAAAGGGGGCGGGCGGCCATGAAGGAGGCAAGTATAATATTTATCAAGTGTTGTGGTTTAACTTTGAGGGCAGTTGAAGTTGTTTAGCAAATGAATGGACCAGAAGTTTGAAAAATTACTGTGTCTACGGCATTCGGAACAGATAAATGCAAGTGACAGTGTGTTTGGCTGAGAAGTTGAAGGATGTTGGTGTAAGTTGTCATTTGTAGTGGAAAATTGTTAAGCAAACTTGCTATACTTTCGACTTTTATACATAATTTAAAAGAATCAAAATGTTTGAATGAAGCTTAACTGAAACATCAAACAAGTTCCTTGGAGCTGAAAACAATAAAAATAATGGCATTTTGAGAGCGGATGCATACCAATAAGCCATGACCCTCTCATCCGCATATTGAGAAGTTAAAAAACCATAAAAGTAAAAGAATGAAAGCATCCTTGCTCTGCCGAATAGAAACTTTGCACTTCAACTTGACAATTATAAACAAGAAAGAAAGTCGGTCAAGCCCGACTATAACATACTCTGTACCAAGAAAATTTGTCTTTTAATCATAACTCGAAAACCGTTCATCCGACCTTCTTCATTCCTTTGGCGGATCGATAAGTTATCCTAATAACTAAATATGTCCAGAAGGAACAAGCCATCTATCTTCAAAACTGTGGGAGATATGACGTTTTTTCCATATTGCGGGGGCGGGAGGGGGCGTGGCCAATATTGAAAATCTGCCTGCAGACATAAGAAGCATATGTCCCATACATGTCAAACCTCTATCTCTTACCATCTCTGAGATCTGTGCGTTCATACGGACAGACAGACAGACGGACGGACGGACAGACGGACATGGCTATATCGACTCGGCTGTTGATGCTGATCAAGAATATATATACTTTATGGGGTCGGAGATGCTTCCTTCTGGATGTTACATACTTTTGCACAAACTTATAATACTATATGTACCTACGGTACAGAGTATAAAGAGGAGGAAGACAAGGTTCAAGCAAAGTCAAAGATGTTTATGCACCGATTTCTCAACGTCCGGTTAGTCAAACTAACCAGAGCTTAGCCGAACTTAAGTGTTAATGCTTGGGTTATCTTTATAACATTAGAGATCAAGTCTCTTCATACACATTAACCTTACTAGTGCTTCAATTTATGATGACTCGGTTTTGTTATCTGGACTCAAGCATTGATGTCAGAGACCATCTTGAGTATGACTTATGTGTAGTGAACGAAACACTTGTCCTGTTTTCGAAAAGGTTCACAAGCAAATGTTTCTTAGCCACTTAAAAGTGACCCTTCATTCATTGCAAATACAGATGATTCGTTCGATATATTTGAGAGACTATTCACCACTAATTTATCAATATCGTTTACAGCTGTCGCTTAGAAAGCCAAGGTACTTAAACTCTGGTCGTTTTCACAGAAAGCCAGTTAGAAGTTCGATCAACCAACAAAAGTGTATGCTCATTCTGACTACACGTTCGCACTGACGCACATTCTTTTGCTCAAAACTTGACTATCGTTAAGTCGATGTATACCCATCCCTGGGCGGATCGATTAATAATGCTGATTACAAACTTGACACTTTTCTGATATATCATTTGTAAGACTATCTGATGGAAACTGCAATGCATTTCAAAACATTTAGACCCGATTTCACTTCTTCTCTATAGCTGCTAAAATATGAAAATATGAATATAAATATGGGCTAAGTAGATGATGTGAAATCGGTCCTTTTACGATTATAGTAGGAATTTTCATAAAATATCCATTAAATATTTGAAATTATTTACACAAAATACTTTCGCAATGTGGAGACCCATAAACGTTTTCTCATGGTTTTGAAAGTAAAAATCGAACCGACCTACCGACCGATGGTTATATCAACTCATGGTGACCATAAATACATTCGATTTTGTGGTAAGATTTAAATGAAGCCTGGTAAGACAAGGTGAAGGAATGCACTTAAAATCTAACTAATGCCAGTTTTGGCAGCAGATGATTAAGCTTGTTAAAAACAACTTTAAACCGAATGCGCTGTAAATATGATTGCAATGTGTTGAGGGACTTTTTGTGATAAGATGTTCCAGAGCTTCTACAGTTCCTATTTCTGTACTTGTTAGTTACTGGAACTCTTCATTGTACTCTTTATATTTTTGTCTTCAGACGCCATTGCTTCTTTAAAAGTGTGATATGAAATTAATTGAGATTTCATTCTGTTAGTTAAACTGCAAATGTTTAAAAAAAATCGATTTTGAAACTACCTAAATCAAAGCTACAAACCTCTGAACTTCTGTAGAGTGTTCATTCCGGGTGTTTCAACCCATTGTAAGTAAAAAAGGTTCGGATAGCGGTCTGACTCCTAATACCCCTGGATACAAGTTGTTGGTTGGAACCTTGAATCGTTTGATCACATTAGAATAGTTCAAGTTTCGAAGTACTTAAACGTGTATAGTGGTAAATCTTCAAACAGCTTTCATCGGTCCTAAAACGGAGCTTAATAGCAATGTAGGACAGTATAAAGTGCCCTTCTGGCTTACACAATAACTCCAACTCAGGATGCAACAAGAAAGGTGAGGTGGCATCAGTGTGAGTTCTCTGCAAACTACCTTCACGTTCAGTGCTGCGCGTACTTTTGAATCGTAATCAACATTAAAAACCCTGTGAACTTTACCCAGTAAATAACTATCATTTGTGAAACCTACAGCAATAAGGAATTTTGCATTGTTGCACTCATATCTACAGGTCCGTTACTTAAACAGGAATCTGATGGCAAATGGCTTGATGATGTGACAGCACTGGAGTTAACTGATCAGATGCGTCAAGACAGTACTGTTGGAGCAACCATTCTTGTTCATGTTTTCTGTTGATTATTGAACTATAATCAATCCCTGACCAGAAGTCGGCCAATAGCCACTTTGGCTAAAATCCAATCAGGTCACTAAAGCCCATTAACTTAGGTTTAGGTTAGGATGACTTAGCCAAGATAGGCCCATTGCGATACAAAATATTTCCCATTTAATCCTGGAGTGGCACCTCACGATTGAACCACTGTACGGTCAATACAAAGTCTGATAGAGACGGAACCGCTAACTCAGATACTTTCGACAGGTTTTTAGTAACTTCTTACTTAGTGCAGGGCACTGGCATAGAAGTTGCAGTGTCCTCTTCTTCCTCACACTTAGAGCTTCTTCAGAAGCAGTTGTGTGTGGCGCCTAAGCATGCTGCATGTCTACCAATGAGGCACAGGGCTCCGACTTAAAGTGAGACGTCTGCTTGGGCTTAAAAGGATATTCATAACTTAAGTTAATTACTGTTAAGCTTAAGTTTATAAACATTATATCTGTTTACCTAACTTAGTTCCTAAATCAGAAAGCACAAACTTAAGTGAACATTAACATATACACATAAATAATATTATGATAAATGCCCACAAAAGTATGATAGCTTTATTTTCTTCACTATCAATTTAAATGTCTAATTGAGAGTCAGTTATGCCAGCGTCATGCATAAGCCACACTTTGAATTCATTCAGATTGATGGACTAATAAAAGATATTCAAAATGAATTAGTGGTAGGAGAACTAATTTCTTGGTCAGTTAGATTTATAAGCATAGCATACTTTTAAGAGCATTTATCATGATAAGTGTGTTGTGTATAAACCGGGTTATAGCTAAGTCCCTGCAAACATTTTGTCGTGTTACTTATCTCCCTCGTCAATGCGAGAGTTTGGCGATTGCTTGAGGGGAGAGTTCGGAGATAGTTTTTACACTAACAAAATACATTAGGTATCGCATTTTTATCATAATAGGGATAAATTGGCGATAAGTGCTATGACATTTTTTCCGTCCATTCGGTAAATTGACGATATATCCCTCAAAAATCGCCTTGGGGGCAAGAATGCGATTCTTTTTGGTTGGTCTCGCTTTTTCATCATCCCATCTGAGAATTGGCGATACATCGCTTAACACTCCCTAAGAAGATCCGAATGCGATTCTTCTTGCAGTGAATTCAACGACTTTTTACAATATTACCAAAGGAAAATACTTTGGCAACGCTTTCAAAAGATGAAAAAACCGGCCCAATAAAAAAATTTACACATGTACTTAAGGTGGTAGGATATTCTTTCTTCTGGAAAACGTGTTTTTACTTGTCCGCTGTAGTAATTTGTTTGATCTGTTTCTTTTAAGAGAGCCATTATTAAAATAACCAAACGGTCAGACAATAATAATATTCAAAATATTTCAGGGTTGCAATATGCTACCACTTTTATTAAATAATATTAAAAAAAGATGTCTCTCTGATGTAAAGACAATTACACTTTTTTCTGACATTCCATTGCCAGTAAAGTTGACCATAGTGCAAAGGCTCCGATTCAGCACAAACTACAGTAGGCCTCGTGTTTTGGTTCAGCTTCCCCTGGGAAAACCTTTCCGTTTCAATAGTCAACGGAGTGAGAGGCATAATAGATTGTGTATTTATTAAAAGCAGACCTTCTTTTCGTTAAAAATTTGTGTTGAAATTCCTCGAGCTTTGCGTTAAGTAAGTCGAAATGTCCTCCATCAAAGCCAAAAGAGCAAAGACAAGACGACAAGCAGCCAGAATTGTCTTAAACTGTTATGGAAATACAGGGCCCAGTTTTCAAGGGCGATCCAGCAGTGGTGGCGAGAGGTCAGCATTCAGATTTTAGTTTTGGTTGCGTATAGACACTAATTATGGCTTTTGTTTTCAGAAATTGCTCATAATATGTTTGCCAAGACGACGGATGCAGACATTAACAAAGTCTGCTCACAACATTTTTTGCATGCTGAAGACCGTTTAAATAAGGAACAACTCAAAATCAATAACAAAACTGAAATTTATTACAAATAAAGAAACCACCATACATACATACACTCTCAAATTACACATATATATTTAAAGAATTTTACACACTTAGCTTTAAAAAATAAACTATTTCCCCTACTGTTAAATAACAGAAATCGAACACACATTTTATTTGTATGGCTTATGTTGGGGGGAAGAATCGCATTATTATTTCTAAGAAGAATCGCATTCTTATTTCCAAGAAGAATCGCATTCTTATCTCCAGGAAGAAACGCTTTCAGACCTCTAGGAAAAGTCTCAATCTTATCTCCAGGAAGAATCGCATTCTTAACTCAAGGAAGAAACGCATTCTTATCTATAAGAAGAATCGCATTCTTATCCCTCAGAAGAGACGTTTTCTTATCCCCAGGCTGAATCGCTTTCCTATAGCTCAAAAGAGACTTTCCTATCTCCCAAAAGTGTCGCTTTCTCATCGCCCGGAAGTTATCGCTTAGTGTCACATTTCTTCACGTGGGGAGATGAGAGTGCGATAATAATGCGATATCGCTAGAGTAAAGCGATACCTACTAGGCGAATCGCATTCTTATCTTCCGCGATAAAAAATGTTTGCTGGGGTTCTATCTTATAACCTTTGTCATGCATAAAATTTATGTGCTCTTGCAAAATATTTGGATTTCCATTGCTTTCACTTAATTCCCTTCTCCGCAATCATACGTTGAGTCATTTATAGTCAGCTTTAAAAACTCTCATTTAACATATCCTTTAGATGCTTCAGCATATCTGCATCTTTTTTTTTTTGGTGAGAAGTAAGCAAAGTTTGAAATCTCTGGGTCTAATGAGATTCAATTTGGAACTGAACTCATAATCGATGATTATTTGTTGAGGCACTTAGATAGTTACAGGCCTGTTTATAGTTCGATGCGTGGACTCGAACCAAATTTTACCAATGTTTTAAGTTCGAAAGTTAGAGGTTCCGAGTTTTAAAGTGAAGGTTTTGTTTCGAACCCTGGTTCTACTGACGTTTATCATGATTAAATTCTGGTTTCCAGTTCACAAGATCATACATTTGTACATTTGTGGAGCTTCACATGAATAAAAACACTTTGGAACTGTTTTAAAAACTTAGCTCATCTGGAAACTAGCCTTTAAATGTAAAGCCAATTAGTTAGTAAAATTCTCAACGAATTTTTGGACATTTCTTTAAATAAAGTTAGCTTAGACTTTTGTCGATGATCATTTAGAAGATTGGAAATCTCAAATAGAAATACTTTGGTAAGAGTTGAATGCATATTTGAATAATTGAATGAATCGCACCGAACCAGGTTTAGGTTCAATTACTTGTTCACATTTGGTTCGGTTTAAGGTTTGGTTAAATATATATTTAAGTAAAATATATATGCAGATAATATGATAAGACAAACAATTGACAAACCCACAAACCTTCTAGCGCTCTAAGTGAATTTCTTGATAGGATCTCCGCAGCCTGTCGGAATCCCCCACCAAATATTTGCACACAATGTTGACATCAATCGAATTCTAACCTCGTTATGTCTTCGATCCATTAAAGCGTCAAGTCAAAAGGTGCATTAATTATGAATTCGCGGCTAATTAGCTGTTAATAATATATGTATTAGCAATGTAAAATGCAACCCAAACACACACACAAAGGGCATAAATCAAGTGGCGGTGCCAAAACAGACAGCCACGCCCACCAGAAGCCCTCACTCCAAAATGGCCGCAGGCAGGCACACGCAAATAGAGGTGAACCTGTGCATGTTTAATATGCATAAATTAATTACACCAATGGGAGCGAGTGGGTTGGCTAAACTAAAGTCATTTTGAGTGCTGGTCGTGGCAAGATTCCAGATAGAATCGCACGCAAAAGTTGCACAAAAGCAAGAAGAAACTTTAAATTAATTACATGAGCTGCATATGTGTGCGTGTGTGTGTGTGTGTATTGAGCTGAGGTGAAAATAATTAAGCTTAAAAAACAAAAAAACAAAAACTTACCTTGACAACTTGTTAATGGCAGTTTTTCTCATTAATACTGCATTAATTAAAAAAGCCGCCACATGTGGTGCGTGCATGTCAATGTATTAGTGTGTGTGCGCGTGTGTGTGTGTGTGTGTTAATGGCGCCAACAAACATGGCAGTTCACAAGTGCCAACCATCAGCGTCGTCGTCGTCGTCGTCAGCGTCCGCAAAAAAAGGGTAAGAAAATGACACAAACATATTGCATTTAATTCATTTAAAATATGTAGGGAACTCTTGCACACTTCTACTCACCGATATTCTCCAGCTGTCCCGGCGTACCCCAACCGCCGGCTGCCGCAATACCCGCCTCACCACCCAAACCATTGCCCGCCGCTGTCGATGCCTGCGCTTGGGCCTGGGCAGCCGCTGAGCCCGGCGGTGGTGGCACATAATCCCCCCCATCAATAACCACACCATCAATGCTCGGACCGAATGCAAAACCAAATTCCGGCGGTCTTATGGGCACACTGAGCAATTGCTCCAAGGTCTTTTCCCTCAAGCATTTCATTAGATGCGCATGTGGCAAGTCGGAGGCACAATTCACATGATGGGCCACAATCGCCGCATACTTAGCCGGATTGCTGACCAAAGACCAAGGGGCCAAACCCGAACCGGACATAAGTATGGCTCGATTGAATAGAAGACCTGCTTAAACTCAAAAGTCAAACAAAAGAAGCTCCACAATTGCAGATGTCTCCACTTACCCTCGGGCACGGCCATTGATGAAATCAGAAAGTGGACACACGCCGCCCCTGTACCGTGTCCGGCCAATGTAATGCTATTGGGATCGCCGCCAAAGGCCGCTATATTCTCTTTGAGCCAATGCAGAGCCGCTATGATGTCCATCAAACCATAATTGGCCGGCAATTTGGAATAGCGATCTGTGTTGGCATTCAAAAAGCCTGGGAAAATAGATTTTAATTAGGATTGCAAATGCAACTTTAAGCGACTCCCGGCACCGAGTTTCGACCTATTTAAAATGTCAAACGCTTTGTGCAAATGTGCAAAGTCACGCGTGCAAATCATGATGTCAGCACTTCCGTTTCCGCAGCAGCAGCAACAACCAACAGCAACACAGCAACAACATCGGGGGAGGGGAACAACGAGAATGCGACAAATGGGGTCACACTAATTTCGTGTGCATTTTAATTCTTTCAGCATAGACGCCCAAAAATACAGTGGGATGGCAGCCAATTTAAAGCAGCCGAGATGTTTTTTGCATCATTTTAGAAATACCAAAAGAAAAATATATTTATTTCTTATTTAAAATATGCCACCAACAGATGGCGCCACTACTAAGGCTATGCGTCATAAGCGAAACTATTGTTTCTAAAGGATTTATAGGATATTATAGGCCGTTTTTGGGCCACTTTGCTTTATTACTTAATCATATTTAAATAAAAAATGTGGATAATCGACTCTTATAGTCTTTTAACATTGAAATAAGAGGTCTGTCCCTGTAAATGATGAGACAACCTTGCCAGATAAACTTCTCAAGGAGATGACATAGAGGCAAAGGGAAAAACCAGAACTTTGCACTCGAGATGAGCACAAATGTTACCAAAAACTGTGAAAAAAAAGGGTTCTCACTTAATGAACATTTTTTTAGAATTTCAAAACTTTATGAGATTTGATTTCGTTTTCAAAAAATTGCTCAGCTGGAAAGAGATTTAATTAACTTTGAAGCAGGTTATAAGCGGATGAGCATTGGATATTCATTTAGGGGATGTACCAAAGCTTATAGAATACGAAAAAATTAAGTTAATTTTACCCAGAAACCATGGACTTTGATTGAGTTTGTAGCCCGTTCAAATGGACTTCAAATTTTTAGGTCTTCTGTTCCAACTATAGTAAAAGGCATTCAAGAGTCGAATATTCAAAGTTAGACCTCGAAATTGCCACCAAAACACAATTTACGGATCTGCACAACAAAATTTTGGTTAATTTTAGAAACAATTTTAATCAAAAATTGAAAAAAAAAATAAACTCTAATTTATAAGATTAAAGCTAGATAAAATCGGTCAAGCTCGACTCTGTACTAGCGAAAGTGTATGCTCAGTGTTAATTTTGATACTGAAGCGCAGACTTCCTCGACTTCCGTCAGTTCATCACGGTATTTAGATAAGTTACAATCGCATCAAATGATAAACTTTTAAAGCACTGACTTTCCACTGACAAAGCATTCATTGACTCTTTGCTTAGACTTACAATAATTCGGAAAGACTCAGTCAATCAAATGATAAACTTGCAAAGCATTAACTGCTGATCTGCCTTCATGTTTTTCTAATTTTGATTTTTTGATTTTGCTTTGACACTAACTTCTGAGATTTTCATAGCAGCAGTTTAAGTAGCAACAAAATTTTTAAATTTGAAATAAACTAACTGCTCAGTTAATCAGAATTTTACAACTTTTGCTACTTTAAGTAAAGCAATTTAAACACTGGTTCTAAGTATTAAATATGTTAAAAAGGTATGAAACTTTAATCTCTAAAACTGTGGGAGAAATGACCTTGCTTTAGTCACATATATATTAGCTGATACGGCAACACAAGTTTTAGTTTTTCCACTCTTAGGTTTTTGTTTATCCCGTCAATGAGCAAGTTCTTATGAAAGTTCATGATGAAGGACATATGTACTAAAGCTAGGTACGGAGACGCTGAGAATTTTATCGCACTGAGAATTGTTTAATAATTCTCAGAGCGGCCTCTGAGACTGTAGTGTGACCGGAATTTAGCAAATGTCACTGATTATGAAACGGTCACTCTAAACCGATCAGCTGATGTCTGCAGTTTCCGGAGGACATCATTCTAAATGGAGAATCGACTACGTACTTCATCGTAGGGGATTATAAATTCAATCTACATAAAGAGATTCTAAAACCCTATGGTTCCCGAGACCTGGCTGTGGACGAACGCATATTCAATTACAGGCTTAGTAGAGCTCGTTGTTGTATTGAAAAGCGATCGGCATGTTGTACTCCAAATGGAAGGCAGGGCTAAAAGGATTTTGGCAGCTTGCTGTTCACTCCACAACCTCCTACTACGGACGATTCCAACTTAGCACAGACCCTCAAGGGACAGCGAAGTACCAAGGGACACACCGCTCCCAAATCTGCGACCCAACCGTGGCCGCATTCAAACTAATTTTAAAGATGTTCGAAATAAGCTTAACAATTATGTTAATAGTGAAGCTGATTCTTTTGGCATCCAGAGACCAGCCACTCAATAAATATACATACTTATAGCAAAAACATATTCTTTTATTTAGCAGTACACTGAAATGATCAAATTTCTTCTTGATATGCTTTGGAGAAGTTCTCCAAATGACTTTGGTTTTGTTTTTTTCACAATTATCAAACATGTTTCATAATTTCTATGACCCCCTGCGAGAATTTTTCAGCTGTTTGGCCAAAAAACGAGTTGGCAGGCCATGCTCATTCTCAGAGCACATTTGTGGTGTCTCCGTACCCGCTCTGAGAATGTGCTCTGAGAATTTTCTGCAGCACATTCTCTTAAAGTAATTCAGCTAAGCTCGAATAATGGGAAAACATTATTATTGTCGAACCTCGGATCGAACCTGAACCTAGGTGCAGCGAAATTCAGAATCGGCTGCGTAAGCACGAGCACAAAAAAATTTCTAGGATTTTTAGGAGGTTAGCCGATCTGATTATCTTCGATTTGTAAACTCATTTCTGGCGATTGATCGCTTAATCTTCGAAAACAGCAAATCAAGCTACTGTAATCGCCTTCGTAATCAATGCTCGAAAATGAAAAATCTCTCAGATGTGAGGAAAATGTACACCCCGAATGCCTTGTGTTTAAGTGGCAGCTTCTTTAAGTTCCAGTGCATATGTTGAGCACTGGTGTGAAAATAAAACGAATTTTCATAGAATTTTGATTAATCTATAATTTTTTGAATAATTGTTTGGTTAAATCAAACTTTCCCCGCAAATTTTCAATTTAAGACTGCACTTACAATTGTGCTGGAAGCTATCAATAATTGGGGCAGCAGCTGTTTATTCAATTCACATCTACACCCAGAAAAAAGTAGAACGAATAAGTAAAGAGCGAACGCTCTTAAAAAAATATTTATTCGTTCTTGAATCTTCAAGAATTTCGCTCTTGAATTCGAGCTAAATTCGCTCTCAGTATGATGTATTTAGTCGAGGGGACTGAGGTAAAAAAAAACAGAGAGGAGAGCAAGCACATTTGAGAGCACACAGCGTTGAACTGCGCTCTCTCAGTATGATTTTTTATGGAAGAGGGGTGTGTGGGGAGCTATGAGCCTATCGAGCGGAGAGCGCAATCGATTTTTGCACTCATGTTGCTTTGGAATTCCCAACCAATTATGGCATTGCTGGCATGGAGCGACGGCTGTGCGACTGCCAGTTGACAGGCAAAGACTGATATTCCTTTGAGGTGTTATGTATTCCTCGAGCCGGCTAAAACTTGCTACAAGGCTTAACAATTAGTTTTCCATGAAATAAATTTAAACAAAATGGAAAAAAACAGCTGCTTTTAAATTGTTGTATGATTGAAATCTATAAGCTCTTGATTTAAGAGTAAACGATCTTCCTCTTGAATCTGATGAGCTCTTGATAATCGGAAGAACATTCTATAATTTGGTCAATGCTGTATGCTCTTGATTCAAGTATGAATAACCTTGAATTTGAGTTCGTTTGGCACTTGATTCAAGAATTTTGCTACTTGATTTGAGAATGTTTCGTTCTTAGATCAAGTATTGAAGCTCTTGGATCAAGAAATACCGGGATCAAAAATTCATACTTGGATCAAGAATTTCGCTCTTAGATCGAGAATTTTTACTCTTATCGAACTATTGATCTCGAAAAACTCTTGATCCAAGCATGAAATTCTCTAGTCTTTCTCTGAGTGTATCAATGTGCCAATTGTGTATTGTTTCTGCAGTCTTAGAACACATATGATGAATGTGACAATGGAAAAGAAACGGTTAAGAAATACTTTTTCTCGCATCTGAGAAGAGGACTTTTAATGTAAATTTTATGGGCGCGAGTTTATTAGTAATTAACTTTACAAGAAGGGCGAAAATCACAGGGGTCCCACTAAAGTAAAATTGATTGTGCTCACAATAATGGAGTTGAGGCTGCCAGGGAAAGTTTCTGATTTAATTTTTTATAACGTTCTCTCCGAAAATATTTGAATTAGTTTTTAACAAGTAAGAAAGACCCAAAACCCAACTGCAATACCCTCTGTACCAACCAATGTGTATGAATTTTGGTGATGCACTAGCAGCTGTTGACAATCTCTTGTCAGAACCGTTCATCCGATTTTTAATAATATTTTTTCGGATCTATAAATAGTCCTGACCACCAAATATAAATTACTAAATATCCGAATCTGCTTCTATTAAACTATGGGAGATATGAACTTGTTTCTAAATTGCGGTGGCTGGAAGGAGCTAAACAAAAATTGAAATAAACTTAATGTGCCTGCAAGTAAAATAACCATTTTAACATCTCTGACATCTAATTATTTGTTCTTATGGACTGACAGAGGGACTGGGCTTTATTGACTCGGTTGTTGATACTGATCAAAAATATGTATATATTTATCTGGCTGCTACATACTAAATATATTCTGTGTAACTTTGGTACAGGGTATAAACAGTTTAGTTCACAACTAAGTTATAAACCGAACCAATCTTAACCAAAATTGTATGTATTAATTATTATACTCTGTACCGAAGGTACATAGAGTATTATAAGTTTGTGCAAAAGTATGTAACATCCAGAAGTAAGCATCTCCGACCCCATAAAGTATATATATTCTTGATCAGCATCAACAGCCGAGTCGATATAGCCATGTCCGTCTGTCCGTCTGTCTGTCCGTATGAACGCACAGATCTCAGAGATGGTAAGAGATAGAGGTTTGACATGTATGGGACATATGCTTTTTATGTCTGCAGGCAGATCAAGTATTATTTTCAATTTTGGCCACGCCCCCTCCCGCCCCCGCAGTTTAGAAAAAACGTCATATCTCCCACAGTTTTGAAGATAGATGGCTTATTCCTTCTGGACATATTTAGTTATTAGGATAACTTATCGATCCGCCAAAGGAATAAAGAAGATCGGATAAACGGTTTTCGAGTTATGATCAAAAGACAAATTTTCTTGGTACAGAGTATGTTATAGTCGGGCTTGACCGACTTTCTTTTCTTGTTTATATTTGTATTGCTTAAGCTCCATTTACACGACCTGATCGCTCAGCTGAGTTTTCGTCTGATTGGCTATCAGCCCTGATTTTCTCAGCTGAGCAATCAGGCGAAATAGAACCGGATCTAATTAACCTGACCACTCAGCTGAGTGGTTATAGATTTGCCTGCTTGAAGTATGCGAGCGTTGCCACTTCCTGGCATGTGTAAACGCTGAACTGAGTTGCTCAGCTGACGAAAACTCAGCTGAGTGATCAGGTCGTGTAAATGGAGCTTTAGGACTGAGTACGGTTTTACTTTTCTCTCTCTCTCTCTCTCTCTCTTGAACCACATCATGAACCGAACCTCGACAATCTTCAAAACCTGAATCCTGTTTTGACTAATGGCTCGTTTCAGAAAAACATAAAGTCATCTTTTTAAGAAAGTAACTTATTTCTTGGCTCTTTTAGGATCAAAATAATTTAAAATTATTGGACTAAAGCGTTATTTAGTAATGTGTCATAGCATAATTAATCTCTGAGTTCCAGTTTAAGATCTTAGCTTCCTGTACGATTTCGAAAAGGTTTGAAATACAAAAGCTAGTGCTCTATGTGCTATCGTTACTTAAATAGAGATCGAATAAAGATATGTTAAGTTATATTTAAGTATCAGCTAAAGTTTTTTCCGAAACGTTTCCATTAAGGAATCACGTTTGCCTAAAGCATTCGATCCAAGCTAGTTGCCAAATCAGAATTCTTTGCCTAATATGCTTTATGGAGGATTCATTATGTTATGAAATGTTTGAATCTTAGTATACAAAATTCGGATTTTATTATCGAAAATGCCTGCAGATAAGGGGCCAACTATTGAATTCGATTGCATAAGTGGCGCCATCTGTTGGACGTTAAGATCCAATTTTAGATCCAATTGTTGTAATATATCTAAAAAATCCACAAAACTCTCAAACTCACTTAAGCACTTATTCCACAAACAAAATTTAATCTATTATTGTTCAAATTTCGCCCCACTGTTCGGTGTTGAACTTTTGCAGCAGACTGTAACGAAATTAGTTAGATTATGGAATAAACGTTCGCTTCGTTGCTGCTGCTGCTTGTTGTTGCCGTCAACGGAAGTGCAGTTGCTGGTGTTACTGCTGTTGCTGCTGTTGCTGTGGCTGTTGCAGAGGCTTAAAAGCAGGGCGCTTCTGTCGATTATTTGTTGGTCGGCACGTTTGCCTCGTTTCGCTGCACTCGACACCACTCCGTCCATTCGCCATGTTCATGCACTCAGCATATCAATTAGCATTAGCGTTTGAGTGTCCCTGGCACTTACCCAGCACTCCGAGGCGATAATTTATGGTTACCACCAATATTTGTCCATAGCTGGCCAGCACGGAGCCATCATAGGGATTGCCGCTGTTCCATTCATATGATTCACCGTGGACGAATACCAGCACTGGATACTTGGCGTTGCCACCGCCGCCACCACCAGCTGATGAGGACGACGAGGACGAGGACGAGGACGACGATGATGATGATGACGAGGAGGAAGAGGTGGAGCCGCCGCTCGTTGAGTCGCGGGAACCAACTGCAAAAGAGGAGCATAGAAAATGGGTTTGCTGGTTAATTGACAGCTGTTAAATTACAGAAAAACGGAAGTAAACTGAAGAAAGTAGATAAAAATGCTAAATTGAAAGCTCCTCCATTTTGTGCGCTGTGCGGAGTCCATTAAGATAGGAGAATTGTCGGTTGGTCATTCAAATGTGCAATTTTGGTTTAATAAAATTCTGCAAATTTTGTCAAGTTCTGCCCGCATTTAATTTTAACCAGAATTTCGCTCAAATTGGGCACAAGGCCAACTCCTCCTTCTAGCCGCTAACAATGACAGGCGACAGTCAAAGCCAACACCAAGTGAATGAATCTCATCGAATTAGCGTGTGTGCGAGGTGTGAATGTGACTTTGAAATGTGAACACCAAGCGGCTGCTCATGCAGCTCTGACACTGATTCCGCTCCCTGGCCAGAGCGGGGGGGATTGTGTGCTGAACAGACTTTAAATAGATATTGACATTGGTGTCGTGGTGCTCGCTTGACACACACACACACACCCACACACACCGAGCTCGTTCCATTATGTACCTACTCGTATATGCCATTCATTGTCTGTGGCCTGGTCCATGTACCACGTGCCCCGTGTCTTTGTTCGCGCTATTTATAAAAGTCACTGACACAGTAACTTGCTTTCCTTTTGCCACTTCTAACTCTTGGCCAACCCCAACCCCGAGCTCAACTCTTTTTCCGCTTTGATAAGCAGCTTCGCTTTTGTTCCACCATAGAATAGAACTTTCTGCCATGATGTGGGCATCACGAAAACTGCAAAAACAAAAAAAAAACCCTCGCTCATACTCCTTTTGTTGGTTTTGTTGTTGTTGGGGCTTTTGTTCGGATGGCTTGAGCCTGACGCTGACTCACTCAGATACACTCGCACTCGGCAGCAGATAAATGGCGACATGTACATCATCTCTGTGAAGGATGCTGCAAAGTCTAAGGATATTGCCGGCTGAGGTCAAATGCAATTCCAGAGCATTTCTGAATTATGAATAAATAAATGGAGTGTTATCAAAGAGGTTTCAGCTGGTGCAATTTCAGGGGTTTGAATGAACAAAAAGGTCAGTAATCAATTTTGGTAGAGCAAATAAGCAAAAGATGACATTTAGAAGACATATTTCCCAAACTATTGCGTAGTAAAATAAAGTAGAGTCAGTTAAGATGGAAGATAATTAAGAAAAACAAGAAAGAAAGTCGGTCAAGCCCGACTATAACATACTCTGTACCAAGAAAATTTGTCTTTTGATCATAACTCGAAAACCGTTCATCCGATCTTCTTCATTCCTTTGGCGGATCGATAAGTTATCCTAATAACTAAATATGTCCAGAAGGAACAAGCCATCTATCTTCAAAACTGTGGGAGATATGACGTTTTTTCCATATTGCGGGGGCGGGAGGGGGCGTGGCCAAAATTAAAAATAAACTTGAAGCATAAGAAGCATATGTCGCATACATGTCAAACCTCTATCTCTTACCATCTCTGAGATCTGTGCGTTCATACGGACAGACAGACGGACGGACAGACGGACAGACGGACGGACGGACAGACGGACAGACGGACATGGCTATATCGACTCGGCTGTTGATGCTGATCAAGAATATATATACTTTATGGGGTCGGAGATGCTTACTTCTGGATGTTACATACTTTTGCACAAACTTATAACTCTATGTACCTTCGGTACAGATTGGGTGACCTAAATGTGAAAAAGCGACCTAAGCGACAAAAATAGAGACTAAACAGTGAAGAAAACAATCTTCAGAACGTTCACTAAACAGTGACCCATAAAATTACCAAGCAGTGACCACAACTGTGAACAAAGCAGTGATCGAATAAATTACCAAGCAGTGACCAATCCTTAACCAGATCAGTCACCAAAACCATGACTAAAGCAGTGACCAACACAGTTACAAAACAGTGACCACAACAGTCACTAAAACAGTGACCGAAAATATTACCAAACAGTGACCAATCCGTGACCAGATCAGTGACTAATGCTCGGTTTATACTGCGTCACAGAGTGTCACATTTCGGTGTCACAGTGTCACAGCGCAATGTGAACGACGAATGCCTTGTCACAGAAATCATGTGTCACAGGAATGAGTACTTTTCAATGTGAACACTAGTACTCACTTGGTGGCACAAACTATCTGTGACAGTAGATGGCACGCTTGTGACAAGAATTGCTTGAACAGCTGTTTCAATGAAGAAGCTCATTTGAACTGTTTTTTCCTGTGACACCAACATCGAGCAAGTTGTTTTTTCCTTCACACTGTGACATCTTTTATCGTTTATCGGAAGTTCAGAACATTGATAAAGGTAAATAGACGCCATTTTTTTTTTTTGTGTTTTCGTGTATTTTCTATTTAAAATTTGGCTTACATTTTTGGCTTCACGAAATGAATTCTCGAGAGGAGTCGGAGCTATCGGCATGTGCTGTTTTAGGGTTATGTTTGCTGGACGAAGATGAAGAAGTCAATGGAACCAAGCAAAGTGGCTCTTGTTGGGTCGACATATCCACTGAATAGTCACACGGCAAACTCGATTAAAACCCTTTTCATTCATCATTTCTGTCTTTCTGAATAATTGCCGTTGTTGTTTTGTATATGTGGAACTAGCTCACTGCTTACGAACTCGTTCAATGTTCACTATTAACATTGTGACGCACTGTGACAATGAAGAGAAACATTCACACTAAAAGTACTCATTTGGCTTGTCACAGCGCTGTGACACACAATTTTTGTGACGCCAATGTAAACACTCTTGACCTGTGACAGACTTTGTCACAAGTTGTCACAGACCATAGTGTCACAGTGTGACGCAGTATAAGCCCAGCATAATGCAGTCACCAAAACCATGAATAAAACAGTGACCAAAACAGTGACCAATACAGTTACCAAACAGTGATCAAATCAAGGACGAAACAGTGACTAAGACAGTGACCAAAGCAGTCACCAAAACAGTGACCGAAACCAAACAATGTGACCAAACTAAGACAGTGACCAATGCAATAAATTGACCAAAACAGTGTCTAAAACAGTGAGCCAATCAGTTAGCGAAAACATTACCAAGCAGTGACAAAAACATTGTGCCCGAGTTATATAAGGGACCAATTCCAGTCAAATAATATCGGTCTTCGAGCTTCGATCATACCGGGTGATCCACGACGACCATTTTTTTTCTGAATGTGTTTAGGTACAATTTTTCTGATGTTTTATACAAGTTTATATAGTAATCGACCTAAAAACGAATCAAGCTTTATGTGAATTTGAAGATCATTTCCATTTCGTAGTCTACATTTGAAACTTATTACCTAAATAATGTTAAGCTCTTAGTTAGTGAATCATTTAATAAGGTTTGGAGTCTAGGATCCTATACATGGGCGAGAATATTGGAGGTCGTTCTGAAGATTTTTTATAGATTTTTAACGTTGGGAACTGGTTCAGGTTCAGCTTTTATACAGAGGTAAGAGGTACGGTAATAAATTTAAAATTGGCTTGCAGCCCTGAATTTCGTATTACCAGACTTAAGCTATTGTCATTGGAGTTACCAGCTGTCGACATATAAATCAAACCCCACAAAGAAGTCATCTGGAATATTTCACATGCCATGCGATAAGAAGATAAAGGAAAAACCAACTTTTTGAAATAACTTAACCATTCGACCGGTTGACAGACTTTATGTCGAGCCTTCAGCCCAGACCCGGCCAATTACTTGCTTATCTGTGCTTCGCTCTCTAGAAGTCTTAGGTTAGGTCTTAGGATCGGCTAGCATCAGTGTGAAAGGACTCGAATGACTTTGCTCCAGGATCTGTTTGTTCAAACGGAAACATTCTTTCATACACTAGCCAATCTTAATAGCATTAGCATGCCACCCATTCATTTTAATTGTGCAGCAAAGGCAACCAGAACATCTGATCTAAGATGAAATCAACTCAACAGAACGAATGACTTTCTGCCCCGGCCAAACATTCGACCACATTTGACCACAAAAACTTTGATTGGATTTGAAAAACAAATGAAATTCCCATGCATATTACAAAATTCCCATTTCCTTTGCACCTTAAATTGAACCATTGAAATCAATTACTCACTTAGAAACTTTACAGCTTATTTGCTCAACAAATTTGCCATGGAAGACACCAAAAAAAATTAGAAAAAAACTTTACCCAGTGGGTTGTTTGTGTTAATCTACCCACATCGCTTTAGCTCCATAACCCAATCAACGTAAAATGCGTTCAATTGAGTGAGCTCTTTAAAAACAAAACTAAAACTTCCATTCATTTTCCGGCTTCAACTTTGGCACAACATAAAAATCGAAAACAGGCTAAAGCCAACGAAGCGAGATAAAAAAAATTAAGGAGCCAAACTTAAGCGAAAGTAATAAACTACAAAACTGTAGATGCACTCAGGCTACGAAGCTCGGCGAGGACAGGAGCTAAAAGCAACAGAAATTTAGTACAAAAAAGTCGAAGTGTAATAAAAATGCTCGTGACCGTAACTGTGTCAGCTGTGCAAGTCCCCCCCCCCCCCAAAAAAAAGGGAAAAGAAACGAATTTCAGTGCAGCCCAGAAAAGCGCAATGAACCTTAAATTGAAGACATAAAAGCAGAAACCTGCAATTTATTAAATCGATAAAAATAAATTACCAAATGTTGGGCACAGAGCGACAGAAAATATGTTGAAATTCAACCTGTGGCCGCATGTCACAGTGAGGAATGGCTGCTCGGCGAAGTGGCGAAGTGAAAGTGCACAATAGAAACTTAGAAAGGCACATAGCGACCATCCACTGTGGTACACAACTCACAATGGCTCGAACACAAAAAGGCAACACTAAACTTGCAAAGCTACGAAATGAAATTTTCCAGCAGCTTGCCATAAAATGAAATGAACTAGATTTTTCTTGTTTTTTTCGGGGTCTACCACAAACCAACTGTGGCCTGAGAACAGCATCTTCCAGTGAGCACCAGAATCATTCTGTTTTTGAGGGGGGCAGGACGACGAGAAAGGATATTGATTTCAGCAAGACACAAAGATATGAAAATATGAGAAAATGGATAAAACATTGTCGCATAAATGTGATTAAAATGGCCTTCAAAATATAATAGAAATTCCCCCGAGAGGCGGCAACTTTGGCACAAGTTTTCGCAAGTGGCAAACTAAATGACTAGAGCCCCACTCAATGGTGGATACCAAAGGACATGGTGGCGTACATTTTAGCATGTTTAACTTATTAAACCAGGCAGCGAGGGGTTTGCTTGGCATTAGTTGTCTTGTCTTGTCTTGTCTTGCTTTGTACTGTAAGTTATAAAACATAAACACTATTTACATTTTGCTTGTAAGAAAGTGGGAGGAAAGTTTTTAGGCTACATTTTCAAGGCAGTTGTCGCAGTTGTCTCTATGTGGGTGGGCGTGGCTGGTGGCAAACTTGTGCTCCGCGCCTTTGACTTACACTCCGGTATAGCCAGCCATAAAGTTCTCATTTTTTCGGTAAGCAGCACCCCCGGGGGTGTAGAGTGAAAAACATGCAGACGTCGCCATGTTTGTCAGCCCAGGCCATGTGGAAATGACATACAAAAAGTTTTGCTCTTTGGGTTGGAGCAAGTGCAAAGTTTTGCTGGGGGCGGGGAGGAGTAAGTTTTTGGGACAAGTTTTAAATGCTGTTTGCATGTTACGCGGTTGTCCACAAATTGCTGTGATTTCGGAGCCTTATTTTTGAAAAGAAATTCACTTAGGATCATAATTAAAAAGTTTACAAGAAAACAACGACATTATACGCTTTCTCTTCCGTCTTCGAGCATAAATCAGCATTTGCCTACTATTTTCACTTTCGAATTACAAACATTCCATCTCAATAACCTCAGGCAATTGAAGTAGACATAAAAAAAAAACGACATCCCGTAAGCCATCAATCAACCGATTTGCCGATTTGCCAGCATGTGTCCTCCGTACAAAAGGATATAGGTAAACAAGGCCTTAAATCAGCTGACAGACTTGCCCTGGATTTTCGTTTAAGACAAATGAGCTTCTCAGCCTCAAAATAGGCAAATTATACGCAAACAACTCGTTTCTTCTCTTTTTTTTTTTGCTAACTAAATCCCCAAGTCATCGAAGGCTTTTTGTGTTTTCCTTTGGTCTAGTGAGTACCAATTTGCAGATGGACATGTGTCTGAGCTCGGGGATTTTGTTGTGTTTTTTCGGTTGCAGAGAAAGTAAGAAACTTCTTTAGTGAGTAGGGAAAGTGGAGATGACACGTGTGGATTTAAGTACACTGATTTGCACAGCAAAGATTAAATTAAAAGTGGGGTTGTGGGATGTGGATTGTGACTATTATTTGAGACCTATTGACAGCTCTTAGAAAGAAAGAACATAATAAAGGCATTAATATAGGGTATTCTTCAACCATTTCATATGAGACCTTCATCTGTGAAAGTACAGCTTAAACATTTTGGATAAGTTGGGTTCAGGTTATAAATGAAGGATCATAAAAGATCGGATCGGAAGTGATTATAATTAAAAGTGCTGCTGCTGCTCCGGCCGCCCACATATTCTTTCCCTAGAACCCTGATACATCGCTTCTACAATCGGTACAAAACCGACTGCCGGCGCTCTAAACCAAACAGGATAGAGCTAAGCCGATTTTTTACTTAAGATTTAAGGTTAAATTAGACCGAACGAGAAAGCTAAGCTAACTTCGTCTGTGCCGAAGTTTTTATACCCTTGCAAGTGCTCGCTTAAATATTTTCAAAAATGATTTTTTCGCACAACGACCAATTTTCCGGCCGATCGTTCGTATGGGAGCTATATGATATAGTCATCCGATTTGGAGCAAAATGTTTAGAATTGGGTGAAAGCGTGTTAAACAATCAAACAGGACAAACAGGATGCTACCATTAAAAACAAAAAAGTTTTTTTTAACCAAGACTGTTTTTCAGATCTATCTTTTGTATGGCAACTATAACATATAGTTGTCCGATTTTCATCAAACTTAGCAAACATTATAAATAAGCATAGAAAACCTTTGACTACAAAGTTTGGAGACGTTTTCATTGTAAAGAAACAAGTTTTTCATACTAAAACTAGTTTTCCGACCGATTGTTTCTATGGCAGCTATGAGATATAGTCATCCGATCCCGTAAGTTCTGACTTTTTAGTAGCGTGCAGCAAATAGAAAACACTGTGCAAAATTTCAGCTCAAAACTGAGGGACTAGTTTGCAACAGACAGACAGACGGACGGACAAAGCTCAATCGACTCAGCTCGTCACCCTGATCAAGAATATTTATCGTTTATGGTGTCGCAAATGAATATTTCTATGCGTTGCAAACTTCTGTGCAAAATTATAATACCCTTTGCTAGGGTATAAAAACAACTGATAATTTTATTTATATGAGAAGCAACGGCCGAGAATCAAAAACATATTGTACTTAAAATTAAAGAAAGCGAGTTTTTAGTTCAAGTTAAGCGAGCCTGTTCCTAAAATGCCCAACTAGTTCTAGAACTTTTGTTATGTAGTACTGGTATATTTCTAACGTACAGTAATTCTACCTTGGTCATTGGTTAATGCATGGCACTTGGATACTTCCAACCTTTTTTGGATCAATATAGAGACCTCATTTTAGAAGAAATTGTGAAAAGGTTATGAATTTTATGGGCTGACACTAAGAACATTTTGTACTTATTTAAAATTGTCCTATTTGCGTTTTAAATTATTATGGGTTGACATTAAAAAATTACTCGACTATCGCTTAGGATATTTGGTAATAATTTCGAGACTTTACAGACCATTGCAAACTAAAAGTTGTAACGATGTTTTTACAACATGAATAATAGGGTAGGAAACCATTTGAAAATAAGTACTGGTTCGGTTCAGTGGTTCACACAGTTTTTAAACCGCCGGTTGTGCTTATTGCGTGGTTTTTGGAGCTAATGGAACCGCCGTGTTGGTTCGGTTCAGTGCTTCATAAAGAAACATTATGAAACATTAGGATTTCTGTCGAAATGTGACTATTCGCAAAGTTTATAAAATGAATTCCTACTAAGCATTTTAGTATCATCAAAATCTTTAGAAGAATGTTCAAAATTTATAAGGGACTTACAGGATTTGTCAGTAAGTTCCACGAGAAATGCCCTTCGAAAACAGAGATTTTCGGCTAGAAAAGAATACGTAACATTACCCGCCCTATTTTTCAAATTATATGACAAAAAACTCACCTGGCTAAGATTGCATTAAGCTAAAGTCATACAGAATATAGAAAATATTGTCTACTAGAGATCGGAGTGCAGTTGGAGAAGACAAACAGTATAGAATTTGTAAAATTTAAGTCAAGTCATCTTCAAATATTATATCGTTCCGGCATCGCTAAAGATGTAGAGGCTCGATCTAAATGTCGTATAACAACTATTTTAGGGAAACTATTCGAATTCCCAAATTAATAAGTATCATTGGCCAGAGGAAAACGATTAACGTCTTAAAACTCATCAGGGATCTTCGGTTTTCGGTTCGGTTCAGCATTTTTGAAAGGAAGCCGGCTTGCGGTTCGGTTCACCAGCTGGAATAAGCGGTTTGGTTCGGCTAAGGACCGGTTTGAATCCCAGATTTGACTGGATAACTTGAAATATACTTAATACCTTGGTATATCCCGAAACAGTCTTAGATCAAGTATTTCGGGACTGAAAAAATCTTACTTTACTTTATATAAGAATTTTGTACTTGAATCTAGCATTTGCTAACATATTGAACTATTGACCCTGATTTTGTTTAATTCAAGTACAAAACTCTTAGTTTTTTTTATGAGTGTATCTATGAGATTCATATAATTCACTTCATCCTGTTGGCTATCGCGCCATTGATCAGTCGCTCGCATTGATCTATTAAATAAATACCACAAAAAATAGTTTTGGTTCCCATTAACTGGCGACCCTGAATTCGACACCCAGAGCTGACAAATTATCTTTTGTTTTCCATTTTTATTGTCTCTTGGGAATGGCTTTGAAAGTCAACCAAAATACGATCTGCTGAACCGAAGTATCGCTATGACATTTCTATAGACCAGTTTTGTGTGTGGTGAAGGGATAAACTTTGGACATGTTTCATCTCTAAATGAGCCATCTAATCTGATATAATCTATGCCCGCTGATACCAGTTAATAAACTCAGCATACACACACACACACACACAAATTGTATGGCATTTAATATATGGCACGTACTTGGAAAATATATGGCGGCGAACCGCGGGAAGTAGGAAAATGTCCAAAATGGCTGCCAAGAGAAATGAAATTATGAGTTCGTCATGCAAAATGTGGCTAAACACTCATAAATAAATATGTATATACGCACCCACACACACACACACACACGCTCGCGAGCAAGAAAGCCCTTAAACGAAGAGAGTGAGAGGCGGAGAGTATGAAGTTATCACGTGACTTCTTACGCACATTGCACGCCATAAATTACAAAGTACTTTTTTCCGCCAAACTCAATTTACATTCTTCTGCACACACACACACACACAGAGACACACCCACACAAATGCTTTTTGCTTCCTCGCTGATAAGGCCAGAGAAATGTGAAATGCAAGAGATGAGAGGAAAAGAGAGAGCAAAGTGCTAAGAAAAATTTGTTGCATGAAATTAGGCGAACCGCAAAAATATAAAATATAAAAGAAAAGTTTACGATGCGACACCCCGCCACCCGCCCCCCTTCTGCACATTTAAATGCCAATAAATCATTAAAAAACATTAAGAAATGGCAAATGCCGCCAACTTTGCTGGCGTTTTTTTATAACCCCACCGAATGCGAATTTTTTATTGCCCTTGGCCCTTTGGCGTCGTCTGCCACTTCATAAAAATGTAAAATATTATGATGCCTCCTGGCTACATTTCCCAACGCATGTTTTGTGTCTGTCTAGAGAGTGATTTTTTTGCACGATACTTTTTTTGTTGTTGTTGTTGTCGTTTGGCCAAAATCCATGTACATTCGCCACTTTTTACGCTGACTTTGTGTTCCAAATGATGCGTTGAAAGGTAATTGCCGCCTAAATGGTCCCCTCTGTGATACACAAATTGTTGAAGTAGACGAAGGTGTGCAAATTGATGTTCAATTGGGTGTGAGGTGAGGAGGAGGTGTGTCTTATTGTGATTGGAATGTCAAAAAGCAAAATACACAAAATAGCATATTAGATGTGACCAGGGTTGCAAACCGGTACTGAACCGTATACAATGTTCGAAGAAGAGAGCATATATCTAGCTTAGCCAAACAAATTTATCAGTTAAATTTTAAATCATGGACAGATTTTAGAAATCTACTACTTCTGCACAAAATTATAATCACAAAGGAACCAAGCTATTTATTTGACAAATTGTGTTTCAGCTTATCGACTAGAACTAAAAATATTAATAACATCCGCCATAAACTATCTTGCTCAGAACGTCACTTTTTCGTACACACTGTTCGTCTGTGGAACCAATTACCACCCCAATTAAAGGTAGTTAGTAGCGCAGTGCAATTTAGGGACAAGCTCAGGCAGTTTTTAATGCTAAACAACTAATTTAACAATATAAAAAAAAAAAAAAATAATAATAATAATATCATTCAAAATAATAATAATTCAATCATTCTAATATTCAGACAATGTAACTTTAGTCTTAAGTAGGTTAATACTTTTGTCAATTATTAAGTTTTCTGTAGTGACTAGTGCATTAATATATATAAGGTTACCCTTGTCGCACTAGGAAATAAGGATAATAATAATAATAATAATAATAACCGAATCGGTTTTTGAACCGACCCGAACTGCTTATTACAGCTAGTGAACCGAACCGCAAGCCGAAACGGCTTCCCTTAAGAATTTCTGAACCGAACCGAAAAGCACAAATAAAAACGGTTCGGTTCGGTTCAGCTCTCTGACGAGCTTTATCTGGAATCGCTTTCGGCTAGCCAATGTTTTTGATTAATTTGGGAGTTTTAATAGTTTCCCGAATATAATTTTTTTACATTTCGTTCGACCCACTACATATATAGCGTTGCCGGATCGAAATAACTTTTAAAGACTTAATATTCCTGTCATCAATCTGTATTCTTTCGTCTAGTAGACAATACTTTAAATTTTCTGTAGTACTTCTTCTCTTAATTCAATCTTGGACAGGTCAGTTTCTTTTCGAATAATAAATATCGATGAATAGGGTAAGTAAGTTGCATAAAACGTATTCTTTTCTAGCCAACATTCTCTTTTTTCAAAGGGCTTTCCTCTAGGAACTTGTAGACGAATCCTGGAAATCCAACATAATAAACTTTGCACATTCTTCTTAGGATTCCGAGGATATTCAAATGGAATTAAATTTCAGGTGTTCTAAAAGTCACATCACTACAGAAATCATATTTCGTTATGCGCCTTTCTAAACCGCTGAACCGAACCGAAACCGCTGTTCTGTTAGCGCCAAATACCATGTCATGAACCGAACCGGCGGTTCAGAAACTGTGTGAACCACTGAACCGAACCAGTACTTATTCTCGAGTGGTTTCCATCCCTGGATGTGTCTGCTTAAAGCGAAATTCCTGTACCATTTCCTCAAAATTCCGTTTAAAAAATTCATTAAAATAGCATTTCAAGCAAATGATTAAACGTTTAACATCTGTCCAATTTTGAATAGAAAATATTTTTCTCTTTCTGTATGATTTCTTGAGAATCATGAAACAAATTGCTTACACAAAATCCTGCGCACACGCACCAACTGCTGCTCACGGCCGACTCAATTACTGTATGAAAAAAAAACAACATGAAGAAAAACGAAGGCTCACATGCCTGGGATTAGTTTGGGTCAGCCGGCAGATATCACACCACAACATGGCCATTTATTACCTTCCAAACACACTTGACTGCCTGACTGCCAGCGAGCGTATATAATATTTCATTATAAATTACACACGACTTACGTCAATTTGTATTCGAAGTGAAGTCGGCCGGCAGGAGGCAGGTTTGCTCATAAGTAAGCCATAACACACACACTCACACACACACGCCCGCATATGACGGCTGAGTTTATTAGACAGCAAAACAGAAAAAGAAGAGGAAAGTGGCCATAATTTAGTAACAAACAACAGCACAAATAAAATCTCCAGTAGATTTATCAATCAAATCGCCGGGAAAAAAAAACCTTCGAATAGTTGTAGCAATAGACATACGTATAAGAAATACTACTTTGATGGCCATTAATATTTGACAATTTCCTAGTAGTGCCAGCAAATTGATGGGGCCACGTGGCGCATGATTTTCGCTCATTTCTGTATATTACGCATACGTCATGTTAGTTATTGATGAGCCTTTACCATGTGCAAGCCATCAATTATGCTGCAAGAAAAGAGTACACAAAGCGAGGAAGCAAAGTAACTGCTTACTTATTTTGTGCAAAATGTCATCAAAATGCAGCAAGAAAATAGAAAAATGTATGCATGAAATGGCAGTGGCTGTACGAGAAGGGATGAGAGTAGGTGAGGCTTACCGTGGAATGATTAATGTGAACTTTTTGTTGATTATCTAAATTTTTTATTGTTTTTTCAAGCTTTTGGAAGACTGAACTTCAAGCTTGGGGTCAAAAATCCAATTGCTAAAATTGTTATTAATTTAATTGTGGCCTTAAAAGGCCCGAAGCGCCATACCGAGCTCCTTTTCATTCTGTTGGCTTGTGTGCTTCTTATTTTCGAACAAGCCTAGTCGAATGTCAAAGTTTGAATAGCATTTTCATGGCTCCGTTACTTTAATGCTGGCGCCAATAGATGCCTAGATTAGATGAGGCACGACCTTATGCATAGCTGGCACACACACACTACCCGCTGCACCATAGTGTTTATTGGCTATCTCTTAGAGCAAATCTTGTTAACTAATAGCACAAATTTAATGGACTTCTGCATTTAAATGGATCTTGCGCCGTCTGAATTCAAAAATCAGCAACGAAAGGGAGTTGATACTTTTGTTTTCGAGAAAGTTAACAGAGTCTGAGTAGGTGTTTAAGGGCATCTTTGGGTGCTTTCACTAACGAAAGGCAATAAAGCTAGATAGAGGGAAAAGTCCTGTTCAGAAAATAAGATTATTTCAGCTCAAAATATGAACAGAACTTTTGAGTTCTTGAAATGAGCACAATTCAGCTCAGCACCGAATAGCTTAAGTAGCCATTCAGAGGTGCTGCCTCAAAAGTGGGCAATGGCCTAACGAGCTAACAAGTTCGCCGTCGTTGCGCCTAGCAGAGTTCTTGGTTGGGCTCTACCCACAGTAAGTCCGACAAATTCCTTTTTCTTTAACAAGAGTTACCCAAGGCAAGGTTGGGGTTGGACAAAAACTATGTCTTTAAATCAGAAATTAGACCAGATATCAGATATTGACCCTGATATTTACTTGGAATTGCACCTCTGCTCCTTTTATATATCGTGTGTGGATGTGGACCTTAATTTTTTAGTTTTATTTAAAACATTTCCTTAAAAACGTAACATATCAACTCACATTCAGATTTTGGGATCTCAAAAAAATGTTCTCAAAGTTTTGGTCAACGAATGTGCTCATCTTGAGTCCAATGTTTTCGGTTTTTCCCGCTGTATAGTGAAACAATTTACAATTTGGCATTCTCTTAATATGAAAACACAATCACGGAGGCTGCAAATCAAGTCTACAAAATTGGTGCTCAATTAAAATCACCAACTGCTTTACCTGACCAAATTTAGCCTTAGAACTTACTTACAACATTCAAGCTAAGCCTTTCGATAAACAATTTAACATTAAAATAATATTGTTAATTTGTTGTTTATACAAGTTTTTATGAACTATGGAGCACCCATTATACCCTGCAACCATAGAAAATGGTTAAATAAGGATCATGAAGTTGTGCAAAAGTACCTTGAGAGAAAAATTAGTCTAAATCCAAGATTTTTATTCTCTAAACCAAGATGAAACGGTAACAAAACCCAAGATTGAAATCCCAATTTAAATCTTAATTCCGTTTATACTCGACTTAAGGATAAAACAATCTCGTTTTTAGTATGAACGAGAGCGTACATTAAAGTCGGCTGTGCCCGATCTTCAATACCCTCAGGGGAATTGGTGCTTATTAAACTCTCCTTCTGTTAATTAACATTGCCTTAACATTAGCTTAAATATTTCAACATTATGTTAGCAAACAGTGCATGCGGCTCAGTTAACTATGCAACGTTTTCTATAACCTGTATAACTCTGCCATTTGTTATTCGATCTTTATTTCAGAAATTTCAGAGATGGTAGTTATTGCGCACACACACAACACTGCAAAATACTAACTTGATATCTTCAATATTTCTTGTTTAAAAAAGGATATATTATATTTCTTATTTAAAAAGTTTGAGTTAGGAACTCGAGAGATGAGTCAATTACAATATCACTTGTAATCCTCAAGTTCGAGTTCCCTGAATTGGGAATATAAAAAGGACAATTGAAATTCGGTGCTTCACATTTGATACCGTGTCTCACGTGAGTGCTTGATGTACTCATCAAAAATTAGAAATTCTCCTACGAAATCCGTCCTGATTTGCCCCGTTTCTGAAACTTGCTTCTGAAATATGCCATAAATGAGAAAATATTTTTCCTAATTCTTAATTTTAGGTAATTTCTAATTTTCAGGGCGAATTTTGGATGAGTGTAGTTGAAGTCGCTACGTATTGAAGTGTCCCCAAGGTACCGAGCTCGAGACCCAGACAAGGTTAAGTTTGTGTGTTTTTTAGAAAGAACAAACCGTAGGAAATCAGGCCGTTTTCGACTTTGGTCAAATCATGCGGTATTGAAATTCTTGAAATCGTCTGTATTATTTTGAGTTCAAATTTAAGCTGGCCATTGTATTTTTCAATAGAATTCTTCAACCTTTGATTGGAAATTGCCCCTATTTGCCAATTCGACTTCGAAATCGAGAACAGGCTTGAATATCTTTTAAAAAATATTTGTTAGAACCATTTCATTTAAGAGCTTACACTTGTTTTGGTGTCGTCTAACTCTTCTCCCTCTACTCCAATTACTGCATCTCCTCTCTAATGCTTTTTTATATCTAAAATCTAGAAAATGTTTTTCTAAAATTAAGAAAACATTTAATGGCCTTGGAAAGCAACAACACTATGGGAAATGTTTTCTTAGTTTTAGAAACTATTTTCTGATTTTAAGAACAAAAATTCTTATACCTTGAAATTAGTTGTTGAATTTTAGATAGTCTCAGTACTATTAAGAGATTTTATTCTTGAAAAAAGAAAACTAATCATCTGCAGTTGTACACGTCCAACTAAGCTCCATATACAAAGAGGTGAATTCAACGGTTTATGCACAAATTTGCACCATTTTGAATTAGAATCATTGCAGACCAAGCCGTTATTGACATTGGGAAAAGGAAAAGCAGATGCAGAAGATAAAAGCTGCCCTTGTCCTGTGAAGGAAATATATTTGAAATTAAGTCGGAAATGAATGTTTTTCAACAATTTGTCTGAAAAGTTCTTTAAAAAAGCAAATAATAGCTCAAAAAAGGGCCAGGCTTGAATGACATTGGAGACTTCCGTCAGCAATTTGCTGGAAGTAAACCTTGAATCGACAGACTCCCTAATTATTTCATTAAAGTTTGACTTTTGCGCTTTTGATTGTTATAATTAGACAGCAAACCATCCATTTCAACCGCATGAAGTGTAATTTAAACTTGACGAACAAGGCAGTGCCTATTTCAGATGCAGCTAAAATCGCTGACAGGAAATGCAGTTCAAGGACTGCATGCCGTAACCTAATAACGCTAGCTTGTGATGGAGGAGACGCTGAAGGATCTTTTGTTACAGCTGTTGCAATAGTCACATGCAGAACTTAACTAGTGTTTCAACATTGAATGATTGGCATAAAAATATAAAGAAACAATGGCCTTGTTCACCAGCATACATCAAACATCAAAAAAAAACCACAAGGAATTCTTAGTAAAAACAAGAAAGAAAGTCGGTCAAGCCCGACTATAACATACTCTGTACCAAGAAAATTTGTCTTTTGATCATAACTCGAAAACCGTTCATCCGATCTTCTTCATTACTTTGGCGGATCGATAAGTTATCCTAGTAACTAAATATGTCCAGAAGAAACAAGCCATCAATCTTCAAAACTGTGGGAGATATGACGTTTTTTCCATATTGCGGGGGCGGGAGGGGGCGTGGCCAAAATTGAAAATAAACTTGATCTGCCTGCAGACATAAAAATCATATGTCCCATACATGTCAAACCTCTATCTCTTACCATCTCTGAGATCTGTGCGTTCATACGGACAGACAGACGGACGGACAGACGGACAGACGGACGGACAGACGGACATGGCTATATCGAGTGGGCTGTTGATGCTGATCAAGAATATATATACTTTATGGGGTCGGAGATGCTTCCTTCTGGATGTTACATACTTTTGCACGAACTAATAATACTCTATGTACCTACGGTACAGAGTATAAAAAGTATGCGGGGAAGTTATCGTGTTGATTTTTAATGACAGTTTGAGTTGTTGTGTACTTTTTATCCATCCTAATCACAAAAACTAGCAATCAGACTGCACATTTCAATAGTTCATTATAATAATCGAACTAGATCCATCGACTTCCTGTCATCGATTTGTGCTGGTGAACAGGGCCAATTTATACAAATCTATGGGACGAAGCTAGTGGATGGGTGATGTGCTGGGGTTAGGGTGTTTGCCTGCTGTGCCAAAGGTAGTGGGTTCAACCCCGGCTCGGGACATCTAATGACTAAGTTTATTTCTCTAAAACCTTAACATCCGGTCACCTTCGCCAGCTCTGAGCTTTTTAAACTCTGACGTTTGGAATTGGCGTCCTTTTCTTTGTGCGAAAATTAGAAGCAAGAGTCAAGAGATTGAGTGAAGCTCCACTTTGACCCTTTTGGGGCTGTGTATAGTCAATTGATAGTTGGGACAAACCAAAAGCTGGTGTAGTTGCCCGGTAGTTTACAATTTAGTATGTCTCTTAGTTCCCAGTCACACACTCTACCACTGCACCACTTATGAACACTGATGTACCTGATGATTCTTTAGCTTACCAACAAATTTGAATCTCCTTAGCACATTTTCTTAGAAATTTCCCAGGCTTACCTTGATATAAATTTCATTAGAAATAACCAAATCTCTGATTGCCATCTTAAACCCCCGACCCCGACCCCCGCCAGGGCAGCAGCCACTGCCACTGTGTGTCCTCTCTGTTTACATTGTATAACTGCTGTTGCTGCGGCGTTTATGGCTGGCGCACAGGCAACGACTGCACAAAAGAAATGTGCACAAAATGTAACTGGAACGCAATTATGTGGCACATAAATTGCAGAAGGAGATTGAAGGCGAAAAATAAAGCAAAAAGGGAAGCTAGCAAGGTGCTAAAGCACTTGCTTCGATTTCACAAAAACCTCATCCGAATGGCAGGCAACCAATTTTCTTTCGTTTTTTCTTTGCAGCAATTTTCTTAAGCAGTTTTACGCCTGAACGCTGACATAATGTTGTTAACCGATAATACGTTGAAATTGAAAAAAGGACCCGGACAAGGAGGAGCTGTTGCTGGAGCTGAACCAACACCAGCAGCCACACAAAATCTCTTACGACAAATTGCATATTTCAATTTGCAACAACTTTCAGGGCGGCTGCTCCACAGTTACTGTTGGTCCAGGCACATCCTCAGCCTTCTTTCTTTCGCTGCAGTCGTACGCAGAGCCAGGTGTCTGCCGCATATTGGTTTAGTTAAAATGCACTCGCTCTCCCCCACGTGGCGTACGTACATATGCAAAAATGGTGGTAAGTTAAGCCACAGTTAAGCTGATGCATGGTTTAAGCGGTAAAATGTATTAAGATTAAGTGGCATTCTCTTCTGGGGGCTTGGGCCTATTAGCCTGGCTCGTTTCACTGGTGAATTATTACGTATACGCAACTGCAAGCGGAATGTAAGACTGGAAAGGTGGCTTAAGGCCGGAATGATGGCCGCACTCGTATGACTAGCTTGAGAATGGCTGAGCTAAGCGGGGTTGGTTGCGAAATGACCATGGCCAAATCTGTCAGACGCATAATTATTCACTCAATTTCCGATTAGTCGCTTGTGTAAAATCGTTTTCAGTTATTTTTTGCGCTTAACTTATAGTTGAACTGCTCACTTTGTTTTATGCTTTCACCTGCTTTTGTAAAACATGCCTCACGGAGCGTATACTTAATGTACGAATAGCATGCAAAATGGCAGTCAGCAACGCCCTGTAATTAGCCTATGACATGCCAAGTGCGCACACAGTGCACACACACACACACACACACAAACACAATCCGATTGGCAAATGCCTCGAGTGCATGGCAAGAAAGTTGTTTTTCTTGCCGAATTCTGTATTTGCCTTATTTCTGCACAATTTCCATTTCAATTTGCACACATTTTCCTTAATTGCGGTTTGTGGGTTTAGTTTTTCCTTCGAAAATAAATTCACTTAAAGAAAATGTCAGCCAATTATGAACTTTTGACTTATCAATGCCTTGGAAACGGACGAAAAGGGACACATTTAATGCGCAATTTAAATTCAATGCTTGGAGCCCATTTGAGTGCGGGGGTGTGCGTGCGTGTGTGTGTGTGTGGCATACTTTCGAGGGTCAAGTGGCCATTTGAAAAGGTGAACTTTTTCGACCATTTTGTGCCAAGATGTGACAAATTTTTGTTGCATATTTTATGCCCAAAGCTTTGGGATGGATGTAAAGGCAGCTAAGTGTGGTGTGTGTGTGTGTGTGTGTGTGCGTGGGTTGGATGACAAGAATTTTCACAGGTGCGGGGCGGAGTTCCAAACCAACCAGCCGCTTTAAAAGCGCAATTTTCTGTGTAAATATTCAATATTTAAGTTTGCATAAAAAACACCAAAAATTTGAATAAAAAACAAAGAGGCTTAAAAGGTTCTCAAGTGAAGGCAGTACCCTGCCAGATGGGCAGAGCTTTACATTTTTGTGTTTCGTTTTGTGTTTACTTATAAAAAAAAGACAAAATTGTGAAAATAGTCTGGCGCTGTAGGCGGACAATTCGTTGCCTGTTCAATTCAATTACATTTCATCACGCGGCGCAGTAGGCGGTCATTTCTTTTTGTTAGCTCAGCATATGGTTTTGGCTGCGTTGATACTTGAAAACGACTGGCTTTGTAGGCGGGCTTAATTGCAACAGGTGGCGCAGTTGGCGATCATTCACTTTGTTAGCTCTGCAAAAGTTCTCTCTGATTTCATTTGTTGTTAGCTTAAAACTTCAAACCGACTAGACCAGATCGTAAACTTCCTTCTGCCTAAACTAGATGGCGCGGTAGGCGGGCAATTCGCATTTCAGTTCAATTTAGTTATATATCAACACGTTTCAAAGAAGGCAGCTAGTTCAGCATATGTTCTTTCTGATTTGAATTGATTTTTGTTTAGAACTTGAAAGGAATTTTGCATATTGAATACTTATTTCTGCGACATGAAAGTGGCACCGTAAGTGGACAATTCATTCTTCAGTTTCATTCAATTATACATGGCGCAGTAGGCGAACACTACTTTTGCTAGCTCAGCATATGTTCTTTCTGATTCGTTCTGTTTTTGCCTTATAACTTAGAAACTACTGGTTTAAATTGAATTACTTCTTTAGGCGGACAATACGTTTTCGGTTTAATTGAACTACATTTTAACACGTGGCGCAGAAGGCGGTCATTCCATTCGATAGCTAAGCATATATTCTGTCTGATATTTTTTTAATTTTCCAGTTGATTGTCAAATTTTAGTTCAATATTTTACGATCGTTTGCTTTCCGTATTATTATACTCTGTACCGTAGGTACATAGAGTATTATAAGTTTGTGCAAAAGTATGTAACATCCAGAAGGAAGCATCTCCGACCCCATAAAGTATATATATTCTTGATCAGCATCAACAGCCGAGTCGATATAGCCATGTCCGTCTGTCCGTCTGTCTGTCTGTCCGTATGAACGCACAGATCTCAGAGATGGTAAGAGATAGAGGTTTGACGTGTATGGGACATATGCTTCTTATGTCTGCAGGCAGATCAAGTTTATTTTCAATTTTGGCCACGCCCCCTCCCGCCCCCGCAATTTAGAAAAAACGTCATATCTCCCACAGTTTTGAAGATAGATGGCTTGTTCCTTCTGGACATATTTAGTTATTAGAATAACTTATCGATCCGCCAAAGGAATGAAGAAGATCGGATGAACGGTTTTCGAGTTATGATCAAAAGACAAAATTTCTTGGTACAGAGTATGTTATAGTCGGGCTTGACCGACTTTCTTTCTTGTCGGTATGTATTTAGAAGGTCAAATATTGAATACACAGTGAAAAATTGATAGGCTACTTACACAAAGTATGTAATATGCCTTCCTCACTGAAGCACATTTTCAAAAAAGTTATCGTCATCACTGAAAATGCAGCTTGCTGTCCTCATTGTGTTGCTTCTGCACTTGCATTCTCAGAACATCTGTTCTTTGTTGACAATTAAAAAACTGTCAGTCAAAAATACAAATTGAGAATGGACAATCAATTGGACATTATTTCGATGATTGGCGAGTCTGGAGTGCTTACTTGTCCATATATTCCAGCGTGCCCATGGAAAACAGGCACCGGAATTCATCCCGCAGTGTCCTGACATATGTACGTTGGCTTAGTGAAACCGTATGGAACCTTTTGGGAAAAGAATGTAGCCCAAAACTCAAGCGAGTTCTTCAAGGAGAGCTTTCGGTGTGAGAGTGGCACATTAAACACTTTGGTGGCTCGGTTGCCTAGGCTGGCAATGAAAGATAGTGCGATTGCGTTATATACGTTGGGCTCATCCGCAGAATACCGAACTGTTCGGTATTTCAAAAACAATGGTAGGATCATTTTAAGCGACCTCTTCAGAAAAGTCATCATTCAGTTGGCAGATGAGTTTTTGCCAATAAACTACAGGGAATCCAAAAGTTAGGATTTCCTCAGTGCTTTTTTGGCTTCTGACATCTTGTCCGCATCAACTTCAGTTGTTTTTGTTATTTTTATTAATAGTGATGGGCATCATGTTTATTGACTAAAAATAGTCGACTATCGAATAAAAACTATCGAACAATCGAATAGATAGCGAGTAATGCGACTACATTTTTGCAAACTGTACTTTTCTGCCATCTCAAGTGGCCTACTATATTTGTATGGCGAATAATGTACATTTTGCCCAAAATGCGAAAATGCTAAATGCAGTTGTAGCAGTTCGTGCAAAAAGCAGCAAAAAGGTGAATCAAGACTACAACCTGCGACTATTTAACAAATTTCAAACGTGCTGACTTTTCAATATGAGTCCATCAATCAATACACAGCGCATACCGCAGTTCAATTCGCTCAGATGTCTAAAATGCAGTTGATGCGGTCGACAAGGCTACATGGCCGGAGTTAATTCTACTTCCAGAACCATGCTATGCAGTGAATCTTCTAGTTCCAACCATTTCTTACAACACATTAAGCGAAATAAAGTATAATAATTGGCTTTACTGTCCCAAGGGGCCAAGGCTAACATATCAGTCTTGTTCAGTCATTCCAATTTGGCAAACTCAACCTTTCTCCTTTCTCCTCATTCGCTATCTTTGTGATAGGTATTCAAATCGCCAGTTCTACAACGTCTAATCCAAAACTCTCATGTGGAATCGATGAAGCATGTTCCTTCATTTGAAAGCAGAGAAGTAAGATTCTAGGTTCATTTAAAAACTATATTAGTTACACTGCAGCGAAACGACACATACTGAAACCGAAATAGTAATGTTGAGGTTTCAGAATGAAGTTGTTTGCTACTTTGTCAGAATCGACGCGAACCTAAAAAAGAATCCCTTAAAACTGGCTTGTACAGGTTATTTAAAACGTACAGTTTTAGTTTGAAGAATTTGAAGCACTTTATTGGGCCCCCCTTTTTATGTTCAGCTTACAGAAACATCAAAACATTGACTGTGGCTCAATGTTGTATACAAAAATATTGATATTTCAATAAATCCATACTATATCCGACATCTCTAACACGAAATAGGTGTCGCTTTAATTTCCTTTTTATCAATCTTAGTTATCTAAACTTAACTAGTTCCTCTCTTCTGACTGATGCAGCAAATTAATAAAACTTTTCTGGCACAAAAAAATCTGAAATTAGCAGAGATTTTCAGCATATATGGATCGATTTTGTAATATTTTAAATTTAGTTTGACAAGTACTAGGAAAACTCCAATCTAAGCACAATCCCAAAAAACTTTTCTAAGTAAGTGTAAAAAAATATGCCAAAAACATAAAAAAATGTATATATATGAGAAGGACCCCGCGGCATTGTTTTGCCTAAATGGGAGAGTGACAGAGACACACACACACACACACACTTTTATATAGATATTCGCATAAACTCTCAGTCAGACGTACAAACATTCTCACAAACACACACACAGACACAGACGACACATTCTGTGTCAGCGACTTTACTCTTCATACATATTGTAGATTTATTGATAGCCCTCGTACACCCGAGCAAACAAACACACACACACACACACATACTAACACATGTACATCACACTCACACAATCAACGTAAATGCTTTCAGTTAAAGTCAATATGTAGTCAAGCGCTTCGTTTATAACACAAAGTTGACAAAAGTTTCCGCCACTCTTTTTTTTCCCCCCCACACAGTATTTATGGCTTTCCATCGGCACTTGTAGGTACGAGTAGCTATTGTTGCTGTTGCTCTTGTTGTTGTTGTTGTTGCTGGCTGGCAAAGCCTAGGAAATTGCAATCGCAAGCAGCAAATACAATCAGCTACACAAACGCCAGACAACAATCCCATCAGTATCGAGTTCTGGATGTGCAATGAAATTCGGCAACAAAAAAAGAAGGGAACAAGGAAGGGATTCTGATGTATACGAAATACGGTGACTTGTTGCCCATTGTTAACGTTATGGTTGATTTGTGGACTCTGGCGAAGAGTTATGTCCGAAAGTTTGGATAGGCTGGAAGAGCCGGCTAAAAGCGGATAGAAAGATTGAGCGATTGCCATTAATTAGGAATGGTTTGGAAAATCGCTGTTCTGTCAGCTGGCACTTGTTGAAGGGAAGAGAGACAAGAAAGTGGCTTAATTAGGGTTACAAATCAAGATCAGCATTGAAGCTGTGATTGAGAAAGGAAGTGAATTTTCTAGCAAATTGTTGGGAACCGTGTGAAGTGAATCCCTTATGAAGTGCTGCCTATAAAACCATTTATGAATGTACTATCAGTTTCTACATGATTTGTGTTTCCTCTTGAATCAGCGGTGGGCACAGTGTAGTGGCCAAAGATTAAGGTAAAGATATTCTTAAATGTAAATATTCATACTGTCTGCTCGCGTTATAAATAGTAGTAGAAATAGTAGTGCATTAGCAAACGCAGCGAAAGAGCGCGAGTGTTAAACTCCAAAGTTAAACTCATCATATTGCACTCCAATTAGAATTTGACTCAAAAGTCCAATCACCAACTGTTCTTGCCATGAGATTGAGTGATTATCAGCCAGATCATCCGATAATGCCGGTGGCATCTGACGCCTACGCACGCGGTATCCTATGTCTGCCATTGGTGTGAGCAGAACAGAGTTAGTCTAGTTAGAAAAGCTCAAGTCTGGTTAGCCCTTGCAGCAGTGAATAAGTTCTGAGTGGTTTAGTTTAAGATTTTGGTTGGAGTTAAGCGGACGTGTCGCTCAAGACCCTCAAATAAAAGCAATTACATACGTTGATCATTTTAAAGGGAAAACTCTCTGCCTTTTCCTGGTTCGGAATCAATACAACCGTGTTTACCGCGCTTAGGAATACTTGCAAGGAGGTATATCTTGGTTTTACTTGTGTTTTGTGCTGAGTGGTTAAATATCGAATTTCTTTAGTATAGCCCGTGTTGGGGTCACGTTTCCATAACCCAACCCGACCCCACCCAACCTTTTCTGTACTTGACGGGATCTCTTTCTATCCAGTTGGGCCGAATAATCCAGAGCGGCCACTGGCCCTGGCGGCCACCGCCAACAACCAGCAGCCAGTGGGTGTTACGTAACCACAAAGAAGCTCCCGCTTGTTGGAGTTACATTACAGTTCTTGGCGAGGCTCATCGGTATCCATCTCTAAACCATCTACGATATCCAAAACAACCAATTAGCCATATGATCTGAGTGAAGAGTAGCATTTGAGCCAAGAAAGATTATATTATGGCCGTCTAGTTAAAGCCGCACCTCAGCGAGCTTCCTATAAAATCTTGTTGTCACAGACGGCCAATCTTGGTGCGGAATTCTTAATTTGTTAACAGTAAGCGGTCTCATCCTACCGTCCACTATGAATGAGGCGCTCCCTTGTAATGGTTCAAGCCAACTTACATAGTCCATGTGTACCATAGTGACTCTCAAACTGTAATTTTTATTTGCTTTACAATTCTGTTAGAACTATAAAATAATTACGATAGATATATTAAGCCATTTATGAAATTTGTTCAGATAGCTAATATGAAGTGTTTGGATATCGAACGGGTATGAATTTAAAATTATAGTCCTAATTAGCCATAAACTTATATCGATGTATGCAATCTTTATTCACAGCAACACTTGCCTGCGTCGTCTCTGAGCTCACCGACTACGAGGAGTAAGTTTTTTGTAAACAATGCTGTAAGTTTCTTTAAAAACCTAATCAACCATACATCCATTAAGCATTATTATTATTAAACCTTTTTATAATTTGTTTTGGGACAAGGCAATTGAAAAGCGCCTAATGTTACATTTGAATACCTCGTTCGAGCACCCAAAACCATTTATTTAAATAGAGTTATCAACCTTGTATAATATTATCCCTTATTTTAAAGTTAGCCTGAAAATGATTATATACAGGGTTGCCCATATTCGACGGACCCATCTGGCAACGCCATAACTTTTGACAGAGATGTCAGATCGCTTAATGACATACCGCGTTTGAAGCGTCAGTCCAAGCAGATTTTTACCATGGAACAATACACGCCACGCGAGCGCTCTGAAATAGTTGAAATTTACATTCAACAGAACAAATCAATTGTGAAAACTCAACGTGCTTTTAAAAAAAGCCCATTTCACATTGAATGGGACCGTAAATAAGCAAAATTGCCGTATTTACGCCACTGAAAATCCTCAGGAGATTCAAGAAGTGCCTCTTCATGACGAAAAAGTCACAGTTTGGTGCGGCGTTAGTGCGAAAACGGTCATTGGGCCGTTTTTCTTCCAAAATGAAAATGGCCATGCTGTTACCATCAACCAGGAGCGTTATCGCGACATGATGACCAATTTTGTGATGCCAATTATTCGTCGAAAGCGTATGAGGCAGTTCTGGTTTCAACAAGACGGCGCTCCACCGCACACAAGTCGCATAACAATCGATTTTCTGAAAAAATTGTTTCCGGGCCGTTTGATGTCGAAAAGTGGTGATTTGGACTGGCCACCGCGTTCGCCCGATTTGACGCCGCCTGACTTCTTCTTGTGGGGATATTTGAAGTCAAAGGTTTACGTTAACAAGCCAAGGACCGTAGAAGAGCTCAAGGACAACATTCGTGAAGAAATAGCCGCTATTCCGGCCGAAATACGCCATCAACGCCAGAGGCGGCCATTTGAGAGATATCATATTCAAAAATTGATGTAAACAAATCTACTTGGAACAAATTAAATGATTAAGATTGCCAACCGCCAAATTTTTATTTTTTTCTTTGATTTTTTAAAAAAAAAACATGGGTCCGTCGAATATGGGCAACCCTGTACTTTGAATTCACCCTGAATCAATTAAATGAAACCTTGTAATTATTCTACCTGATCATGTTCTAACTTATTCATTTTCGCCCTTAGTAAAGTATGGGAGGTGCGGTCACAACATGAAAGTCTAGAACGAGTTGTAAAAGGGCGCAACAGCCTTGATCGTGCTGATTGCGCAGGTAGGGTGGGTAGAGACATGGGGGCTTATGAACACCAAAGTCCCTGAACACGACAACACTTAGTTGAGATCCCTATACTCCGTCCGAAATATAATTCATACTTTTGTTTTTACCCCGTCCATAATTCTCAGTACTATTTATCTTAAAAATGTGCACTTCAATATTATGCTTGTGTGCGTTAGAGTATGTTAAGAGAGGGAAAGTAGAAAGAACCCCCGACACAAACCGGAGAGCTAGCAAGAGCATAGCTAGAAGTGCACGTATCGAAACCCCTTTGTACTCAGCTAGTCGAACATCATCTAGACTCAGCAGCAGCACACTACAATAGCCATAAAATGATCATTTGTTAAGCAAATTGAAATAAAAGAGTTAAAATAATTGGTCGTAGATCCAAAGAAATGCTCTCCAAGGTCATTCGACTCTTTGAATCTCTGGAAACAAAAACATGAAATCCCAAACAAAAACACAGCTTCATTTCTAGCCTGGGCTTATTCCATTATTCAGTGCTCTCGTATACGCCCCACGCCCGCATTCTCGATTTATTAATTAAGCTGGTATTTTCGTCGGACGCGCATTTCATTTAGTTTGCATTTAAATTGCTTTTTTAATTAGCTTAGATTAAAAACTTTTCGGCTGCTCTTCTATTTATGAATGCGCCCGGCTGGCCGAGTCTTGGGTTATGTTTAAAAATTTATTATCCACTGGCCGGCGAAAATTCATTATGTAATTAGCATTTTTCATGTTTCTAACTCTAGCCTTGATGAGGTTTAAAATTTCATAACCAAAGTGACTTAAAGATGTCTCACAGAATTTGAACTACAAAATGAAAGCGCCACCGGGAAACGGAAACAATAAATGTAATTTTGCAGTTTTCCTGTCTCTCATTTCTCTCATTTCTTTGTTTTCTTTTTTTGGCAATTGTCTGGCATAAGCAAATGAAGTTTTTCTCGCCCCCGCCAGGCAGTGTCTTTGCCCCCAAAAAGTTTCGCCTGGCATACAAAGTGAAAAGTTTAGTTGCTTTTCATTTGTATTTTTTCTCTGCTGTTAATTTGGTTTTGCCCTTCGACCACGTGGCGTTATTTTTAGCAAATCTTAAGTAATATCTGTGCTCCAAAAAGGTTTCATTTCCTGCAGGCTTCTCGCATCGATTTCCGCTTCCGTCATCATCAACATCGTTCGAGTTGGGTGTGGAAATGTGCACGCATTGGAGAACTCTTCGACTTATACAGACACAAACACACACACACACACACACACACCCATGCACTTGCTAACCTCATTAATATTGCATGTTATTGTTATTTGGCACATGTCTAGAGGGGGGGAGCACGTTTTATAGACACAGCCGGCAAATGAGGCAGTTGATTGGTTTTTACAGAGAAATTTGAAATTTAAATGCGAATAATTGGCTTAATTGAATTAGGTGAACATAATAATATCAAATTGCAATAACAATACAGAGAATTCTTGAGACTGACACAAATTCGATAATAATATTAACGTTTAAGTTTAGACTCTAACAGAAATGGACTCAAAGCCAAAAGTTAAGGAGTTTGGGGTTAAGCCATACCCCCACTGAACATATTTGCTACATACAAAGCTAACTTGTATTCCTTCCATTTCCTCTCAGAATGCCCAATTCTAGGAGAACTAAGGTTCAAATATCTTGCAGAAAGGTTGTTTCCATTGGAAATAGCGAGAGATCGACTCAAAGGGGAAAATTGGAAAATGCTAGCAGCTCATCTTTCTGCTGCTCTTAAGTATAGATTTCAAATCGTTACAGAAGATTTCTAAGATTTTTTTTTTTAAATTATATAAAGTAATATTAATAATATTTAAATGTAGAAAGCCCCTAAGGCAAGCAAACTTTCTGATTACTATTCCACTCTCTACTGTCTCTCTATAAAATAGAGACCCTAGGAGCGAAAGATCTGCTATCTCGCGACGAGCGGGGAAGGCAGGTGGTGTAACTCCGAAGGGTGTGTCTTCCTATAGCTTACTAGGATTAATTACTATATAATGTACGATACATCAGTTAAGGCTGACGGCTATTAATGGCATGCCTAAATAAGCAAATTGTTCTTATTTTCAAATAAAGAACTACTACTACTACTACAAAGCTAACACGGAAACGAGAGCGTAAGTTAAAGTCGGCCCTGCCCGACTTTGAAATACCCGTTACTCAGCTCAGCTCGGATAAGTATGCAACATTTTTTTAACTCGGCCATTTATTATCCGATCCTTGTGAAAATTTGTGAGATTGTAGATATTGGCCACATAGACTACACTGCAAAATCTGAGCTCGATATCTTAAAAATTGCTATTCAACATTTTTTATTGCGGGGGCGGGAGGGGGCGTGGCCAAAATTTGAAACAAACTTGATCTGCCTACAGATAATACTAGCTTACGTATAAAATTTGGTTGCTCTAGCTCTTCTAGTCTCTGAGATCTAGGTGTTCTTACAGACGGACGGACGGACGGACGGACGGACGGACAGACGGACATAGCTATATCGACTCGGCTGTTGATGCTGATGAAGAATATATATACTTTATGATATCGGAGATGCTTCCTTCTGCCTGTTACATACATTTGCACGACTTTAGTATACCATTTTTACTCTACGAGTATCGGGTATAACAACTATAGATGATTCTTCTAAAGGTAGGCTGAACCCAGATAAGGTCGGGTGATTATTTGGGTACGTTTGATTTACAAATCCAGTAGGATCTTTGACGTTTTGGCGAATACCAAGAACTCTTTTGGGAGCCTCTTGGCTGCTTCTTTCAAATTCTTCTAAAAGTCTTCTAGGAAATATCCTGGCCACATCTGAAGCAACATCAACCAAATGTAACGCCACAAAATCGCTGTTATTGACTTTTGTGTGTGTGTGTGTGCTTGTAGCTGTCTGTTGCAAGCGCAATCATTCGACGCACAACAACAAATGCTAGATTTACAAACGCTTGATAATTTGTAGTTGTGTTCAATTCTGTTAGATGCTTAAGATATATAAAAAAAAAGAGACACATACGAAGTTATTGTCACATTTTCACTATGCGCAAGCTGCAGCAACAAATGCGACCGATGCGTATAGCCTATGGGCACCTCTGCTGTAGAAAAAGGACAGATAAGAATATCGACTTAGCTGTTGATGCTGAGCAAAAATATATATATATTCGTCGGAAAGGAATCCTTATAAAGAACAATGGCTCTTGCATACTTTTGCACAAACTTAATATACTCTGTGTACATTTTTGTAAAGTTTTTAAGAACATCAATTTAATTTCGATCTTCAGAGTGCAATTTCAAGTGCAAGTCGTATTTGATCGTACTCGAGACAAGTTAAAGCAAGCCTAAAATTCCCAGTATTAATCCAAATAGATTCGTTCTGGAAAATTATAGGGGCTCTTGTGGAAAGCTTATTTGAAGTTTGAATATCGAGCTCAAGTCAGTCTCGATTGTCTTTTATGTATAGAATGAAGTTGGATTATCGAGCACAATTTAAGCAAGGACAAACTTGTGCCAAGCTGATTTCAAGATCAAATCAAGCCCTAGTGGCGAGTTAAAATCAATATCGGACCTTCTTGATTTGATTGTACAAATAGATCAAGTCGAGTTCAGCTCGTACTTGGATTGATTGACCGGCTTGTGACACCGTTTAAGTTTCATTTTAGCCCGAATATTAAGGATATTTTTCTGTGTATATATATAATTCACATAGCAAAAGATAATGTACAATTACTATTTCTCTGAAAATAAGTAATCTCTCCATGATGGACTACTTACTTTAAATGCCAAATCCGGCTCAAAGGATCAACTTGTTGAGGTGACACCCAAAAAATGCTGGAAACTATCTGAAGGGAAAGGTGAAGCGAAGCATAGCTCAACAGATTCGGAAAGTCAAACGCACAGGTTGCTTTTATGCCATGTTGGGAGTGCCGGAAGCGGAACAGCTCTCTGGTTCCAGTTCCCACTAACTCACACATCACTAACTATAACCGATGGCCGAAATAAAGTGTCACACTCATTTTTACATATCTTGCATTGAAAAGCAGTTACTCTTAACAAGATTTCAAGAACTGCTGACAAGAAAAAGTTCGATAACTAACATTTCATATTTATGTTTATGGGAGAAGGAAGCCACTTGCCAAATATGTCTTTTTGTTTACCTATTGAAGCTTAGGGATGTCAAATGCTATGAGCCCAGGCAAATACACATTATCGACAAGCTAAGTGAACTGTTACGAAGTCTCTTCAACAGGTGCAAAACCTACGCACTTAATCTTCTGCAGAACTCTCTCCCTTTTTGTTCATTCTCTTCAAATAAAAGTACTTCATTTAATATTCTCTAACTTATTTGAAAGTTCTGGATCTTGCTACAACAAGCAGGTTCGATTGGTATTTAGAAGTAGTTTCTAGGGCTGGAGTAGTTGCATAATCAAAGGTCCACATCGCAAATTCCCTGTCTAGTTGTTCGATTACCTTGGCACGTGTGAACCGTATTAGATTCCAGGTTTCTTCTTTAATACTTTCTTTTTTCATTTGGTACATTGGACTCACTGTACTGTACTCCTGCAACTTGATTCACTCCTGTTAAACGCTTCCCTGAGACTTGCGTCATTGGCCAGCTTAGACCTCAGGCCGAGGATGATATCACCCCCGGGATCCAAAGCCGTTCTTATTAGTGCTTATTTTCTTTGGAACTACATCACCTAAGCTAGAGTTTAGTGTAATAACTTCAATTTCGGTGCCTTTAGTATTGAATTTTATAAATCTCAAGCTAATACTTACACTTGTGCTGCGAGTCAAGTTGTGATTCTTTACCAAGCAATCAACTAACCCAAAGCCAACATCATCTGCCTTTCCCGTGTTGTAAAAAATCGCATTTTTTATGTACAAAAATTGAGCTCAAGTTATGATTAAATTTCTTTATTCATACAATTTTGAAGCCTGGTCGCTGGAGTCCATTCCCAATTGCAATCCGGGAAATTGCTCTGCAGTCTCATAAACTACACGCACCGAAGAGATTGGCCCTGCCGTTGGTTGTCTGGCACACACATATGTTTGGCATATATATATCAATTTTATGGATTTTGCGTCTTGCCTGGGCTTACGGTGCGTATGATAAATATTTGAGTTGTTCTCACGCGCACAGAAGTAAAAACAACGTTATGCCCGAGAGTATGCGGCTTCACTTGATTGGCTTATTGATTTATATAAACAAAGATAGGGAGCGCGCGCGAGTGGGAATTTCTATGGTAATGCGGCACGAAGGTCACGTAAGTCGATTCCAATGGCCGCTGGCCACATAATAAGCCATTAAATGACGCTTCCCAAGAAGTTAATCACATGGAAATGCTAGAGATTAGAAATTATGACAATAATTTTTCAAAACGCTGGCAAACTCATTTCTCATGTGCTGGCCAAACAAAAGTCAGTTAAGCACAAAATATGGCAGGCATTCAAGCCACTGATAAACGGAAAATCCCTGGGCTGGGGCGGGGCTTAATAGTAAGTTTCTCCCCCCTTCCTCCCCCTCCTTGAAGGACTTTTGCTTGAAAAGCGGCAAATCATGCTTAATGTGGCATTTGTAGGTTTATTTTTTTCATCTTTGGGGCGAGAACAAGCTCGAGATTTAAAAGAAATGCCAACGAGCAGAGCAACAACAACGACAATGGCATAAAAAAGGCAGCAAATAAAATAAAATGAGAGAAAAGGCAAATAAAAACCACAGAGGCGAGAAAGGACTTCACTAAGCAGCAGACCCCAACGCAAGTAGGTGGCAGGGGAGCAGCAGCAAGGGGAGGGCAGAAAAAGAAAATGGAAAAGATGATATAAATTTTATTGTCATGTCCAAGTAGATTAAACTAGCTGCATGTCCGAATATCCAGCAGAAGATTGTGCACCGAAACGAAGCTCAGAAAAGTATGCTACATAAAAGGCACAACAAGATTTATGAGTACGTGTGTGTGTGGGTGTGTGGGGGGGTCATAAAAAAATGTATACTTTTCAGTTTTAATACGGCATATTCATATGGCCTTTTAAATTCAGCTTAATTCTGCTTATTTGGCAATAAGATATATAAAAAAATAATGATTTACTGCTGGCACCTGTCGAAGAAAAAGGCTCAGACACGTTCATGCCCCTCCTGCTCATTAAAAGCCATTGCCTTGAAGTGTCCAAAATTAAGATTTATAACGAAAACCATGAAACAAACACACAACTTATAAGCTAACATTGACATTGGCACTATGGCCAAGGTCTATCCAATTATTGGAGACTTTTGAGTCCTTTTGGGTCCTTGTACCAAAAAAATAAAACACCAACAAAAGAAAGCATTTCTCTAATTCAATTTCAGACCTAACTGTCTCAAGTTTTTGTCCATTATTATTGTGTTTGTTGTTGCTTCGCCCATCAGACATTTTAACAATTTATCATAATTCCAGGGCAGCCAAAAAAAAAAGAACTCTTAGTAGAACTCAGCCACGCCCGTGTCCTTTTTGGCAAGCAAACATCTGCCAGCGAAAGACAAATTGCACGGCGAAAATGTAAATTTTGTCATACTTGAATGAATCTTTCTTTTTGTTGTACATTTCATTCATTTTTCATGCGCAACTCTGCTGCTGCCATTTTTTCTTAGTTCTTGGATTAATTGGACACTTTTGAGCAAAAACTTCAAGGACCCTGAGGACAAAAGCTCAAACTGCAGCTGTTAGTTGATTGACTTGGGCTAGACCAATTTCGAAGAAATGTGAGTGAACATCGAATTATGGAGGGCAAAATGTTTCAATGGCCAATTTGTAGAAAGGTAGAAGATGCTGGAAGAACTTTTCATTTTACAATGTTTTCCAATTGAGAGTGAGAAGGTGTGGGCGTAGGAGCTGCACCAAGGTCGGCCGGCCTCAAATTATCCCTGCTATATTTATTAGTTCTAACCACATTATAGGTACAATCCGAATGTTGAACCTGAGCAGTAGGGTGCACTTTTTAAGGCCAGCAAGGCTACTATTGTGCAGCCAACTTGTGGTTCATCCACAAGTAAGACCCTCGTCCCAAGGCCCAAGGCCAAGAAACCTTTTGAGACAAAGAACAAAGGCGACTGATCGTAACGTCCAATTGATGCAAGGATCATTGCCCTGCAAAACTATCCCAGCACCGTTCATTAGATGTGTCTCATTGCATCGGAATAGGAAGTCAAATATCTTGGCGTCGTCTTGGACAACTGGCTAAGATTTGACAAGCACATAGAGTATACACTCACTAGCCCAGCAGGCATTTTGTAATGTTACTTATCACATGTGACTGGTTTTTTTGCCATCTTATCTCTCTCGTTAAAGAGACAGTTTGGCGATAGCTTGAGGGAAGAGTTTAATGATTTACACAAACAAAACAACATTAGATATGACATTTTGGTATCGCTTTTTTGTCTTCCATTCGGTTAATGGGCAATATATCCCCAAAACTTCGCCTTAAAGACAATTCTTAATTCTTGGTTCCGCTTTTTAACATCCAATCTTTCCCGAATCTTAGTAAGAGTCAGAGGTTTCTCTAATCATTGCTTACAAACATCTGGAACAATATCTAAGAAACAAAGAGCCACCGCTGCCTGATCTGAGAGCTTCGTTGCACACACAAGGAACGGAAAGCCACGTTCAATGGCCGACTAAAGTGCTCTAACATGTTTTAGAACAGACTCTAGAAGGAGTTATTTTTGTGACATTAGAAAGCCGCGGAAAATACTGTAGACTTAACAGCAAGAAAGACTTTCAAAAATAATTAATTTTAACTCTGTTCTAGAAACATTTGTATTTCCATTCCTTGTACTAGGCTGCCTTTACACTGTTCAACATATGAGTCATGACGATAGAAGAATTATAGTTTCGAATGTCACTGAATGTCATGCCTAAAAATGTCGTGAAATGGACACAATTAACAAAGTATTAGCACTAGATGCAATAACTGTCCGTAGAAAGCATATTAAATTTGCTGAAATATAAAAAAATGTATCGAATTATCAAGACGAAAACCAGAATTTAATCCAAAAACAAAGAAAATCAATGATTGAGATCCAATATCGTCGGCTGAAAGACTTAAGGTAACGCTAGAATACTTAGCTACCTGATCCAGCACGACGGCCCTTTTTTTGACACTAATCACAAAATGCTCTTTGTTACTCTGAACTGAACTGACTCAATGGACGTGTTCAGCAGTAAACGTATGCTTTTAGAGCTTAAACTTACCATAGTTACATGGAGGGTGACAAGATCATCAACGGCTAATAGATCAGGTTTGAGGAAAATCGGAATTGCTTTGAAGCAATTAAAGTTAAAGTTGAGTTGAAGTCGAAAGCGCAATGCCAAGTGGATTCAATTCAACAAAATGAGGCTTCTTAATCTAGTAACCGCAGATATTCTCTTACTTTTCATTTAATATTGTAAAATTTAAACTAAACACACGTTTACACGAATACCGACTTGGAATTGGGAACAGGGCCGATTGACTTTAAAACGCAATTTTTTAAAGGCTGCACCGAGCACAGTGTAAGATTTTGCCTATCTGAGATGACAAAATTCAAAAACAAAAGTGCTTCAAATGCGAAGATCTTTTTTGTAAATGATAGAAAAATATCCAATTGTTATAGAAATAAACCAAAATCCGAATGATATTATGATTAACAGCAATAAAATGGTCATTAAACAGGCCTCATTGCAACGCTCACCAATTTACATTGGACAACAGGCAGCCAGTCAAACAAATAAAGTGATTAAATTTATGTCGTAAGTGTCTTGTTTCCCAAGTGTGTTAGTTTTTTCTTAATCTTGAATAGTTTAACTGTAAAATTTTCAAAGCCAGGCATTTATAAATATACTGGAACATTTTATATAATTTTTTCCATCAACAACTAAAAAGTAAGAAAATTTGCAAAGCTCTTGTTGCTTTATCTATCGTGTTGCACGGGGGATCAGCGGATGGACTTCCAGAACATGCTCCAAAAAGAAAAAAGTTCCTTTTTTTTTTGCCAATAATGGAGTTATGAATGTTAATGTGCTACAATCTAATTTACATGTAATCGAAAGCAGCTCGATATTTGGTGGTATTTTGCTATTGAACGGTCACACTGGCGTTAGCCGTCGCCCTTTTGTAATGAGCTCACTGCTTCGCTAGCTTTGCTGATGTGAGCATCTAGCTTTGAGCAGAATTGTTTACAATGAAGGATATAACACGCGAAGCTCTTTTTGAAATTCGGTTAGCAAGCCCCAAGACTGCAAGGCTTGAATCAATTTAAGATTACACGACCATATTTTTTGGAAGAGATATTAACTATGAAAAGATAAATACTCGTCTAAGAAAACGGGGCTAGGATTTTCAAGTAAAGGCCTGTATCCAGCACTGCGGAAAACTCCTGCCAGGAATTTGCTATTTATTTTGAGTGTGTGGAACCCAACTGAAACAAACTGTCGCGCAGAGCCTTCTCTCCAAGCGTTCGTACAGTCATTCGCTAGCAAGCATATATAACATTAATGAATTTAATAACTTTGAACACAATATTCTATATTTATTTGTGCAGCAACACTTTCCCAAGCGCTTTTCACAGAAAATTTGTCAAAATGCTTTTTTTTCTGTAATAAGCCATAGACATGGTCGTGCCTCCACTGCTTTTATTAAAGCTATCTTCTCGTCCCGTTGAAAATTATCAGTCCTTTTTTTTGCGCACATTGATTGCCTCCATCTTTTGTCAAATCACTTCCAAAACAATTGTCAGCAATATATTCCTGGCCTGAATATCAGCTGTTTCTCGTTCCACACACGCTTCCGAAACGCCGCTATTGATACGCCGCTATCTATACAAGTGTGGATTTCGTTCGTGTTGCTGGATACCTAACAAACGAAAAAGCAAACTAAAAATTCCCGGCACAGTTTTTATACTCTGTACCGTAGGTACATAGAGTATTATAAGTTTGTGCAAAAGTATGTAACATCCAGAAGGAAGCATCTCCGACCCCATAAAGTATATATATTCTTGATCAGCATCAACAGCCGAGTCGATATAGCCATGTCCGTCTGTCCGTCTGTCCGTATGAACGCACAGATCTCAGAGATGGTAAGAGATAGAGGTTTGACGTGTATGGGATATATGCTTCTTATGTCTGCAGGCAGATCAAGTTTATTTTCAATTTTGGCCACGCCCTCTCCCGCCCCCGCAATTTAGAAAAAACGTCATATCTCCCACAGTTTTGAAGATAGATGGCTTGTTCCTTTTGGACATATTTAGTTATTAGAATAACTTATCGATCCGCCAAAGGAATGAAGAAGATCGGATGAACGGTTTTCGAGTTATGATCAAAAGACAAAATTTCTTGGTACAGAGTATGTTATAGTCGGGCTTGACCGACTTTCTTTCTTGTTTTTATATGAAGTTTGGCAGGAATTTTTAGTTTCCGCTGTGCTGGATACCCGGCTTAAGGTGGAATAAAAGTAAACGACATTTTTGCTCAATAATTCTGGTTGGCTAAAATCATAGCCCAGCCTTCTTAGACGCGTATTTAACTATTTATACTTAACATCTCTTCCAAAAAATTTGTTTTTTGTTTTTAGTGATAGCGACCTGAAACTTGGTATGTACAGGGTTGCCCATATTCGACGGACCCATGTTTTTTTTTAAAAAATCAAAGAAAAAAATAAAAATTTGGCGGTTGTCAATCTTAATCATTTAATTTGTTCCAAGTAGATTTGTTTACATCAATTTTTGAATATGATATCTCTCAAATGGCCGCCTTTGGTGTTGATGGTCGTTTTCGCCAACATTTCGGCCGGAATAGCGGCTATTTCTTCACGAATGTTGTCCTTGAGCTCTTCTACGGTCCTTGGCTTGTTAACGTAAACCTTTGACTTCAAATATCCCCACAAGAAGAAGTCAGGCGGCGTCAAATCGGGCGAACGCGGTGGCCAGTCCAAATCACCACTTTTCGACATCAAACGGCCCGGAAACAATTTCTTCAGAAAATCGATTGTTATGCGACTTGTGTGCGGTGGAGCGCCGTCTTGTTGAAACCAGAACTGCCTCATACGCTTTCGACGAATAATTGGCATCACAAAATTGGTCATCATGTCGCGATAACGCTCCTGGTTGATGGTAACAGCATGGCCATTTTCATTTTGGAAGAAAAACGGCCCAATGACCGTTTTCGCACTAACGCCGCACCAAACTGTGACTTTTTCGTCATGAAGAGGCACTTCTTGAATCTCCTGAGGATTTTCAGAGGCGTAAATACGGCAATTTTGCTTATTTACGGTCCCATTCAATGTGAAATTTTAATTTTTTAAAAGCACGTTGAGTTTTCACAATTGACTTGTTCTGTTGAATGTAAATTTCAACTATTTCAGAGCGCTCGCGTGGCGTGTATTGTTCCATGGTAAAAATCTGCTTGGACTGACGCTTCAAACGCGGTATGTCATTAAGCGATCTGACATCTCTGTCAAAAGTTATGGCGTTGCCAGATGGGTCCGTCGAATATGGACAACCCTGTAGATTGTGAATGAGTACTTTTCAGCGCCGAATATTTTGTGCTTTTATAAATATGAAAAAGTCAAAGATTCGTCGATTTGTGCCATAGTTTCGTCAATTTTCCAGAGAGCTTTTCTTATCTCCAGGGAGAATCTCACAAAAGCACTGCTCTGTCTGAGAAGGTTTTACAGGACCTCGCCGTTCAGAGCGAGCTCTAATAGCTGTTAAAGCTGACCGGTGGTATAAATGTTGCACCACTATGAAAACATTAAAGCATTGGTCGAACATTTGCCACTATCAAAAATTCACTACTCTCGCATTGTCTTAAACCATATCTATGTACCCATTTCTTTTCCTCCAGCCTTCCGATTGACACCACAATTCGCCTTAAGTAAACAACAAAGTGAAGTAAATGCAATTACCTTGAATAAACAAGACCAAAAAACATGGCCACTTAATTGCCAGTGGCAGCAGATTTTTAAACACGGATAAGTGCTTTGGGTGGATAATGGAGGAAAAAAAAGCGCCATAATGTGCACGCAATTGATAGCCCGCGCTGGGAATCTAGGCAACTAACTTGACGGACGACGACTCGTTTGTGGCTGTTGCTGACGCCAGCTGCTGCTGTTGCTGCTGTATCGAGTATTAAATTTAGCTCTTAACGCGCTGATGGACAATTGAATTTTGTTCCACTGACAGGTGCTGCTGCAGATGGCTATACCCATTATGCTTCGGAAATTGGTATTCCACTTTTGCGTTTTAATTAAAACGTAATTAACAGCCATGTCGAGCGTCAGAGGTGCTGCATTTTCTGACGGACGGTAGTGGCCTGCCATTGAAAGGCGGCCCGGCAGCTGCTCTTCCTCTGTTTGCTAAGCAATTTGCAAATTGATATCCTTTTTTTTTGTAGCACACAAATACAAAATCTATTTGATTTGGTATAGATTATGTGTTAATTTTGTGGAAACTTTTTTTTCACTCCTTTTGCACATTAATTCTCTGGAGCTCGCACATCTGGTGTTTGGACTAGCTGCACAGTGGGGAAATATAAGAAAATGCAAAACTCAAATAGTTTTATTATGGTTTGATGGGGGCGAATAATCTGGAAGTTCTCAAATAACTTTGATTTGGATTGGGTTTGTTGAGTCCTTCAAACCAGACCATGAACCGAACCTTTTCAATTATTTGCTTATTTGCTGGGAAAGGGCTCAAAAAATTACTGGAGTCAAGGTTATTAGAACTTGTACGTAGTAGTCGCAATTGTTGAGGTACACGTATTAAACACACAAAGTCCAACTTGACGTCTCTTTGCTTTACTGCATCAGCTGTTTTCAGTTTCAGTGGTTTGCAATTGGTCTGCATAAATGCGGCTAACAATAAGGTGAAATCTTCCGAAATCACCCGAACCATTGTGTATCGCACTGTAAAGTTATTTGAGAATACTGTAAATCAAGTATCAATCAAGGAAATCCGATCATCCGCGCACTGCGCGAACGCCACAAGCTATCAAATCCGATAAAGATGGAATTCGTCCAAATCCACTGCGCAAGCAGAAAATCACAAGCCATCAAAGCCGTTAAATATGGAATTCGTCCAAATCCACTGCGCAAGCATAAAATCATGCCTCATGCAATGAATATCAGCTAGGACAGCATGTCATGCATCATAAATCGTGATTAGGGACTCAGTGCGTTTTAGACACCGGCCACTTGTTCACTACAGCATTGAAACCAAAACGTAAGACAAAACCGAAAGCATGGCGTTGCCAGTGCGCGGAAAGACGTATTCTGTTTACTGATGAGAAAATGTTCATCATAGAGGAATCGTTCGAAAAACAGAACAATAGAATGTATGCTGTGACTTCAAAACAAGAACTCAAACTTAATCCGAGAGCTTAGAAAAGTCATCGTATGGCTTTTGTGAAGGTTTGATGTTGAGTCGCCTATAATGGATTAACCAAGGTCAATTTTTGTGAAAAAGGAGTCAAAACCTATCCGAAAGTGTATCAAAGTATCCGGGATGGAAAATGCAAATTAAGTGGAAGCCGAACCACTTATTCCAGGTCGTTCGAAATTGCTGAACCGAACCAAAAACCACTGAGAAAAGCGGTTGGGTTCAATTCAGCTAACGTTAATCGTTAACCTTTAGGCAATAAAACAAGAAAAATGTGGGATTCATCATTCTTTCCTAGGAAATGTTAAGTCCGATCTTCGATTAATAAAGAGAGAATTTATTTAGAATTTTGTGTTTAGCTGGTTCGAGGTCAAGAAAGAGAACACAAGTGTGTGTCGGTTCATCCAATATATTTCGGTTACAAACTTCGGCAACCATCATCAGGGACAATTATTTTACACGTCTGTACCGTCTGGCGTGGAGTTTTAGACTGAGAATTTATTTAGCTAGCGATAAAGAATTGATGTAGCTTCGAAGGATCATCCATTACAAGACATGTCTCCCAAACATCTCCTCAGACCGAATTCCTTTCGTGAAGGTTGCTTACTGATTTCAGTTAGTACATATATCCTCTTCCTTCGCCGGAGCAATTAATTTTTCTCTGCTAAGCCTGAACCGGAGCGAAAAAATTAAGGAGGGGTTCGGTTCAAAAAAACCAGCGAATACCTATTTTGAAAGAAGTTTGTATAAAGAGCTCAGCAGATATAAAAAAATTGCACTTAAAGTCAAAGGTAGTCATCACAGAAGCCTAAGCCTTTTCTCAGCGATCAGCTTGGTACATTTGTCGCACACAAATTCTAATATGTTCTACAAAATACAGCCTAAAATACAGCTTATTAAAGTATTTAGAAACCTCAAATTTCTCACAGTTTTATAAATAAACAGTTACTTACCTTCTGGATACAAGTTATTTAACCATCCATTAAAAGATTGATAAAGATCACATGAACGATAGGCGAGTTAAAGGGAAAACAAACATTTATGATGGGCAGCATTGGCTGATACAGCGATAGGCAGCACTGTACATACTGTAACACTTTGAGAGGTACATACAGAGCCCGACATTAATTTATCGCACTAAGTCGATATTTCGTCAGCTGCTATCGACGAACCAATAGGTCAAATTCAATGGAAGCAATCGGAGTCCTGCCTTTTTAATAGCGAGTTAACTTAGCTTGGGTACTTTAAACGGTGTTCAACTTAATTGTTGCTGAGGCAGACGAGCTGCTGAGAAAACTAATAAATTGGCCGCGTTCAGCAGAAGAACTTGCTCCCTGATCAATCATACATTCTTACTGATCTTTCTGCTGAACTCAAGTGATACGGTATTATGAAAGCTCATTTGACCAAGATAAGAAAACAGTTAGTTCCTTTTAAGTGATAATGCTACCTACAACTGCAATTGTATATCGATGGCTTGCTTTCTATTGGGCGCATTCAGCAGAGAAATCCGACTAACGATTTGCTATGGCTGATTATTCTCTGCTGAATGCTACTGATAGCTAGGCATAGGTTGTTTTCTGGCTTAAGTACAAGTACGTAGCAGTCGGGGCTGTCAAATTTAACTAGCGCAATTGGCAATCACTATTTTCAGTATCTTCAGTTATCTTAAGTCGGATTTATGTATCTGCCCATTTGTTTTATATATATATTTATTATAAAAAATTGGAGTATACTAAAACTTAAACTACTTTTATGCAACTTTCAAGTTGACATGGCCGCTTAAAAAAATGTTCTTTGTCCAAAAATGTGGCACTTCGTTCAGCAGAAACAAGTGGATGTATAATTTTTTATCGATCAATCCTAATGCTGAACACGGCCAATGATAATTTTAATATATAAAATTCTTCCGTACATGGCTTTGATACCTCACTCGATTTCGATGAAATTTCGTGTGAGTGTAGTAGTAACAGCGTAGGTGGTTTATATCTATAGCTGATTCTGGTAGGTCACACAAGGATCGCGTAATTTGCCATCCACGGCTTTTTTGCACCATAACTTGACCTAAACTTAACCGATTTGGATGAAACTTTATAGAGACATTCGTCATGAATAGAGGAAGGCTGATAACAAATATGGTCCGAATCGGTAAACTCTTTCGCTCGCGTGGCGTGTATTGTTCCATGGTAAAAATCTGCTTGGACTGACGCTTCAAACGCGGTATGTCATTAAGCGATCTGACATCTCTGTCAAAAGTTATGGCGTTGCCAGATGGGTCCGTCGAATATGGGCAACCCTGTATGTGTTTTTTTTTTGGTAATTTTGTATGAGAGCTATGCTCAGTACTAAACAGATTTGAATGAAAGTTGGTAGAACAGAATAGTAGAATAATGCACAAAATTATATTAGCGCAGGACAACGTCTGACGGGGTCAGCTAGTCAATTATAAATTAACATGATCTACAGTGCTACCATTTAAATCTTTTCCATCTTTTAACACACATATAAATATTCCCCTAACCCACTGTTCCCTCTCCCATGAAGCATAGCCAAAAATAATCAGCAGACAAACAGGCAAATGGATTTCACTCCCACACAGATAAACGTCTATACGTTTTATCCATAAATTTGGCCACTTTGCATTTGGTGCGTCTTTTTCTTCCAACAGCTTAGCAAATATTTTTGGCATGTGAAAAATGTCGAAACATTTGTCCATTTTCATACACAAAAAAGAAAACCAAAAAAAATGAAAAGAAAAAAACAGAAATCCGAAGACCTAAGCGAAAAATGTAAAACTTTAGACTGGCTGACCCTTTTCTGACAACGCAGCCGTTGCCCTCTGGGATTATCGTGGGCGAAGGCGGTTGCGGGCTGAAGAGAAATTGAAACGAGTTACCCACACCATTTTCCAGCTTTTTGCCAATTTATTCAAATGCCTGGCAAAGTGCTAAATAAACAAGACGAAGTCTTTTTTTGGGGTCCGTCAGTTTTATACCCTGTTAGAGAGTGGGGGGCTATAGGTAAGGGCATCTATACGGTCTTTCACATTCAAGTGGTATATTTTAGTCGTCCTTGACCGACTTTCTTATTTATTTCTTACTTTTCGTTTACTTTAGAAACAGCAAAGCAGCGAGGCAAAAAGACTGCAAAAATTATGGCCTACTTATTTCGTCTTACCTTGTATGGGCACATAAATATTTAGATAAAGACAATCCTCTGATTGATTTTGCAGATATGGCAAGAGTCGCTTCAGATACTCCAGCCTGCCCTTAGGCATGCGCTCCAGTGCTGCAGTCTCATTGTAGATGTCCGGCAACCGTTGTGGACAAACCGGACTGAATCTGCAAAAAAAGGCGAAAGAGAGGGGAGAAGAGAAAATTGTCAAAAGACGCAAACTTTTTCGCTTGTCGTAATGAGCACGACGGAAAAAAAAAGGTTGCTAAAAAAACTTTTGTTAAATAGGCTTATTTTCATGCTTGGCCTCGAATGTCGTTATAAACAGATTAATTTTGCTTGAAATTGTGTAATCTTTTGGGCGTAAGTCAAAGTCTACTTTCTGATTGTCTTTTGGACCCACAACAACTTTTTGATTTGAGAGGAAGGAACAAAAAGTTGAAGCCTGAATTTATGTTGGCCCTTTGCTGGTGGCTGTTGGTAAATTGGTTTTCGATTTTGCTTTTGGCCTCCTTGCATGTTTTGGTGCTCATTTATGACTGCCTTGAACTCGTATTCGTCTTATTTGTTTTTAATCTGCCTGAGTGTGTGTGTGTGTGTGTGTGGGTGACAAACATCAATTCTAAGTAGCCTGCTTCACACCCAACACACACACACACAAAAAAACCAAGCTGAAAATTGAAGATGCACAAACGGAGATTTGAAAGGAATACGAATTGCTTTGGCTTTAAATGTTGTCTTATGATTTGATTGGATATTTTGCTTTGTGGAAGCATTGGCCTGACTTAACAAGACAATTGCTTGGACTTCCAGCTTGACAAAAAGCTGAAAATGCTCTGAAAATTGTAGAATTTAGGATTAAGTTTTTTGAAGTCAGACACATTGAGCAAACATATTAAATGGATTTCGGATGAAGCTGCCTTAACTGACTAAAAGGTGTTTCGTTCCAAATAGATGATGTCTTAAAGAAAGCTTGCCAACTTTGAAGGGCGAATATCATGATCTTATACCAAAGGTAAAAGGAGTATATTAAGTTTGAGTGAAAGTATGTCACAGCCAGAACGAATCAACCCCGACCAAATAAAGTATAAATATTCTTGATCAACACAATTGACCGTCCGTCCGTATAAAGAAACAGATAGACAGTAATACGAATGAATATCTTAATGTATTTGTTATTTAAATAATATTATTCGACAAATAAATTGACGAATATATTATTTTTGCACGAAATAAAAAATGTTTTTGGAATAATAACAGGATGACAAAAGTCCTGTTATTTGGGTGCTTTTTGTCTGAGCTACATTTATTCGTTGTATTCGTGTTTTTAGAGCAGAGTCCGGCGCGTCGCTATATACAGGGCATAGGCAGACTCTTAAAGGCAGCGCTGCTGACACACACACACAGTATAAGCTCGTCGATCTGCTCTTGTTTAGCTGGCTCATTGCTACAGCTGCAGAGCAACTGAATCAGTTTTAGTGCAAATCTTATCTATGTGTTTGAAGCAGCTCTCACATACCAATGCCAAGGTGTGAATGTGCTTTGTGTCGGCCACTGCTCTCGAGATTCCCGAGCGTTTGGTACAACGTCCATGTGTACCTTATTAAATCTTGTCGTTTCTTGCGTTTTGGTATTCGTGAAATTATTTATTCGCAGATAAATTATTTTGTGTATATGTATTTGGAATACATTTTTTGACTAAAGCATAATTTTAATTTTATTCGATTAAAAAAAAAATTTTTGAAAAGTTATTCATTATCCGTATTCGAATAAAAAATGACAACTCTACATTCCACCCACAGTTTTATAGATAGAAGTTTCGTACCTTCTGCACATATTTAGTAGTGAGCTATGATCAAAATAACATTAAATATACCAGAGCTACTTCTACGGCAGCAAATCACAAGCAGCGACCATACTCTATACTGCAAAGTTTTTATTCTGTGATTCATATTTAATTGTTGTCTGTGTAATGAAACCAGGTAAAATGTTCCGGATGTATTTTCGGGCATTGAGTTCAAATCCGATTTGCCGCAGCATGTTAGGTTTAAGAATACGTTGAATAAGCCTGTGTTGAACGAGGTTTGTTCACATTTTGAAGGTGCTGGAGCCACATAAAAGTATCTACTTAAGCCAAGGCTACGTAAGCTTAGTTGTATAACAATCACGAAAAACCAAAACCATCGTTAATGGCCTACTATGCTCTTAAAATTTGGATAAACTAAGAAAAATCAAAATACAATTAGATTTGATAATCATTTCTTTTGTTTTACAAAATGTCCCTTCTGAAAGGCTAGCAACTTATTTGTATTTTCTTTACTCTCCATGTCTTCGGTCCGAACTCTCAACTCACCCATCCTATCTCTGAAATTTAAACACAAATGCCGGCATCTTAGCCCATACGACGAGCAAACACTAGCGCGGCATTGCCGCAGATCAAAGTAATAAAAGGAACCGTCTGTCCGTCCGTCCGTCTGTCCGTCTGTCTGTCTGTTTCTACGCGAACTTGTCTCTCAGTTTTGAAGCTATCGAGCTGAAATTTTGCACAGAGTCTTCTTTTTGCTGCACACTACTAATATGTCGGAACTGACCGGATCGGATGACTATATCTCATAGCTCCCATAGGAACAATCGGTCGGAAAACTAGTTTTAGTATGAAAAACTTTTTTCTTTTCAATGGAAACGTCTCCAAACTTTGTAATCGTAGGTTTCATATGTTTTTTTATAATCCTACCAATTTTTATTAAAATCGGACAACTATATGGTATAGCTGCCATACAAAAGATAGGTCTGAAAAACCGTCTTAGTTAGAAAAACCTTTTTTTGTTTTAATGGTAGCATCCTGCAATTTTGTATTTGTTTGTTTCTCGTGCTTTTACATAATTCTACAAGTATTTGTCCAAATCGGAAGACTATATCATATAGCTCCCATACGAACGATCGGTCGAAAAATGGGAAAAAGCGTATTTTTTGAAAATATTTAAGCGAGCACTTGCAAGGGTATAAAAACTTCTGCACAGACGAAGTTAGCTTGGCTTTCTCGTTTTTATCTACACGTAGCAGTTAGTTTTTCTACATGCCACATTTAACATTTTGTTTTCCACGTATCTCGTGTGAAATTTACCAGGGCGAACTACGTTTTGTTTAGGATAAAGTATTTACATCAGAATCTTGATCCAAGAAGATGGTAAATTTTCTTTCCTAGAAGTCTTAAGAGACTTAGTTTAGACAAGGCTATAACTTCCACTAAACTCATTGAAGTGCACTTTCGCTAGACTAAGCCAAAGCTGATTAATGATAAAGCTATAACAAAGGCAAGGAAAGTTAGTTGATAAGAATTGGTTTCAGAATTCAATAATAAATGTAACTCTTACTATGTTTATACACAACAAAAAAGGTTGACCGAAAGTATGATTTTCATAAAGCATTGCAAACTTTAAATGGCATTAAGCATGATTTATTTTGTGGGTATAAACGTAGTATATGAAATGTCTTAAATATTCGATTAAGTCTTTAATTCTTTACTGGTCCCAGATCCCACTTTTCTTTTACGGCTTCTATACCAAAAATTCCACCCTCAACAAACCACAAATACATTGGCTCATGGCCATTTCGTGAGCCACTCATTAACTGGCCATCGTCATCAAAATTTGCCATAAAGCGAAAATCAATGGAAACATTAAAAAATGTTTCCTTTTTGGTGGCTCATATCTGCCTCTCCGTTATTATTTTTATTATTATGGGAGAGCGGGCGGCATTAACATTAATGACACTGCCAACAGAGAATTTATTTTATTTAATTTCCTTAACTTTATTTCGCTTTGCCCTTTCGGTTTTGGTTTATTTAATTTCAGTTTATTACATTTCAAACGCCTCGCAGTGACCCGCAGTGAGGCTCCGGTTTAATGGACGCTTGTGGTGGCCCCACTGCGATTGCCATAATAATCATTAATTTTATGACAAAACAATAAGGCAGGTAATAAAAGTTTTATTTTCGCCTGGTATTTGGGTTCAGCTTAATGGGGCAAGCAGAAAGAATCTGCGGACGGGATAATGGTGACAATCGCGCGTCCAGCTTGTGGCAAATATTAAAAATAATGAAAGTGAAAAGTTTTTATGGCAGCCAAAGATAGTCCGACAGCCAATGTCAACGCAGTGGCCGTCAGGTGATGCCCCTCCAGCAGCCAGGTTATAAAAGCCACATTTTGCCATTTTAATGTGCCCTCCTGGCCAGTTGGTTGTGTACACTGTACAGTGTACACATTTCAAGTGCCAAGCGATCTTGTTTATGCCACTTTCCCCCAAAGCGCTGAAGGGGCTGCAGATAAGGAGTTGAGGGTGAAGTTGGGCTAATAAACCGGTTAAGACCAGTTACGTTGGCTGTAAAAAGTTGATAATGACTTGGCCAGTTTTCAGTGTGGATAGTAGAATTTACAATTGCAGCATCGCCTTTGGATGCTTAAGAGAATAAAAGATACTTTTATTAGTGCTATGTTCTATATTAGACACCGAGGTTTCCTCTATATTCAAATTTAAAGACTTAACCTAATCGACCTTTATCTAAGTTTAACCTGAAAACAACTTTTCAGTTGCCGGGGTCGAACCATCGATCCCCTGAAACTAGACAAAAAAGAATTGAGCTTCATTCAGTTCGTATCTAATCAGCTCTAGTTAGTTGTAAGAACCCTAAGACCACCAAAAGCAGAGCAGTTTCTATGACTTACAGCATCTATAAGAAGTAGCTTCTTTTGCTCAAAGAAATCTGGCAGAGTGATATATGTATTTATATGTAGCTGGGACCCAACTCAGCCCTCAATTTTCTGTGAGAAATAAAAAAGAAAACAAATTATACCCACTTCTAGGCCCCTCAAAGGCAGCAGCTGTTTCTGAGGCTTTGACAAGCCACGCGTGTCACCAACATCATCATCATCCACCCGCACCTTTCCTCCTCCTCCTCCTCCTCCTGCTCCCCCTTCCTCACCGTGTTAATGTTGCTTTAATAAAAATGAAATAAATTTTCCAGCCACTTTGCACTTTTTTTTCTCCACGTCTTCTTCTGCATTCCGCGTTTGGCGTAAGGATTATGAAATACAAGCGGATTAGTGATGACGACAGGCCAAAGAGTCCTGGGCTACCTAACGCTTGGCCTGGCCCCGGTTCAGGCTTGGGCTCAGGTTTCAGCTCTGGCTCATAAAACGAAGTGTAAAAATCGCAATAAACTGCCGAGTTTTGTGCATGACGCCAAGGCTTTTAATAACAGAGCGTTGGGGGAGGGGGGGAGGGAAAAAGGAAACGAGCAAACGCAAAGTGGAAAACTCAGCTTAACGATTTTCCTAATAAAAAAGCGCATTAATGAATAGCAGGGAGACGGGGCCCTGCGGAAAGTGCGTGCACTTGAGAGGTAAATGAAGAAAGCTCCTTCCATCATTAAAAAAAGTTAATTCCAATTTAAAACTCATGAATTGTGGTGAGCTCGTGAGATGTGCAGGGCTCTAATTCTGTAACTATCTGCCTTGTTCGAACTTTTTAGGTAAATAATCAAGTTGATCTGTAAAAAAACTTAAAGTTTGTACTTCCTTTTAATACTCAATATGGTTTTTAGGTTCAGTTTAAGTAAGCTTTCAGTTTTATACAACAGGCTCTGCACCAAATTCGAACTCGATAACGTTGGTCTGTAAATGGGCTATCTAACTAAATCTATCCACTTTAAATTTATCTGCTTTTCGATTTGAGAATACTGTCAACACAGTGTGAAAAGCAAATTATCAATTTAAAATCACCAATCTTAGGTCCAGGGGCTTAACTTTTATTAAAATGTTTAGAGTACAAAACAATCAAATCTGGGATATGTTTTTTAAAGAACATATTAACATTTTTAAACAGTTAACTCACTTTAAGGAGTAAAACGAAACTTCATTAAGAAAAATGTATTTTCTAGTTGTCAGAAAGTCGGCCAAAGCCAAATGTTTTTTCAATTTCAAAAAATTTCTTGTTTTCAGGCAGTTTTTTCTAAAGCATAGAAAGAACAACCCAAAAATTTTTATTTTTAAGAACGTAATTTTTTATTATTAGATATTAGATATTAGATATTAGATATTAGATATTTTTGTATACTCTGTAGGTATATACATAGAGCACAATAAGTTTGTGCAAAAGTATGTAACAGCCAGAAGGAAGCATCTCCGACCCCATAAAGTATGTACATTATCTTGATTAGTATCAACCAAACTCAGAGATGGTGAGTTAGAGGTTTGTATGGAACAAAAACTTCTTATACTTGCAGGCAAATGAAGTTTTTTTTAAATTTTGGCCCCACCTTCTACCGACCTCTCAATTTGGGAAAAACGTCACATCTCCGACAGTTTAAAAGATAGATGGTTCGTTCCTTCTAGTCATATTTAGCAATCAGAATAACTTATCGATACTCCAAAGAAATGGTGAAGATCGAATGAACGGTTGTCGAGTTATAATCAAAAGACTTTTCACTGCCGCAGCGTAGGAGCAGCGCTATATTGCATTAGGAAACTCCAACGAATTATGCTGATTTTTGCATTTTTGTGAGAGCTGACAAAAACACACTTCCATTTTCTGTCACATCACGTATCCCTTTTAGTCTGGCAGTATTATGGGACCAATTTTTCTACAACTCCCAGTTTTAACCTTAAGTGTAGTGCCACAAAAATGGTATTCAAAAACTCAAATGGTCAAATTTATTTTACAATGAGTTGGAAACTTTAAACTTAAAAGTTTTCCGAATATTTTCCGACTTTGAATTTAGATATACAAAGATTTTTTAGACCCATGCATGTATTTTTGTACCTTGTACCATAAAATATAACAGTATAACAGTAAAATATAACAGTATTTTCGGAAAATTCTAATATGTCACACAGGTTTAAAGATACATTTTGTCCTCTCTAGAGATTAACTTTACTTAACCATCAATCCACCAAAAGATTTGTCAAAATCGGATTACCATTAGGTAAGTTATAATTATAGGAAAGACCAGCAACTATGATGGGCAGCACCGGATGCAATAGGTTGCATCCAATTTAAATTTATCAGATACAGTAGCGGATCTAGGGGGTTGACAAACAGGCTGAGTCATCTATGATAATAAAAATCGTTTAAAGAAAATCACTTGATAGCTCGATCAAGGATAAGTACTTAAACGAAAAAAGCAAAGAGAGTAAAATAAAAAAAAATTGAAAACTCATGAAACATAAAATATATCTGGCATCAAGAATTCCCATTCTAACCGTATTTCTGACCAGTTCTGCAAGCCGAAAAATTTAGTATAAATAGTTCTAAACATTACTTTAGGTTTTTAGTTAATTTTTCGTTACATTTCAAGACTTAGTCGCTCAAAACTAACCAGATAAATTATCTGATGTCTACAATTCTTGCTGAACCGAGCCCAAATTGATGGTTCGAAACAGGTTCGGGTTCAGCTTTTACTTCCAAAGAGGTTCGGTTCAAGGTCCTGCTCGCAATAAACTAAAAGTCGGAGTTGGAACTTTTTAGCTGATCGAAATTGAACATTGGGGAACGATTTAGAACTAAACTTACGGCAGCTGCTCTCTTCTATATATTTTGCAGTCGTTTTTATCATCTTTAAACCTTCGTAGTTCTAATGCAGAGTACATCAATTAGAGAACGATTTTACTTTTAATGTCTTCAACTAACTCTTAAGTCTAGTTTAAATACTGGAAAACTCTCTCCCACGTTTCCTTGCACTCTGTCATCTCTACTCTTATGTCTGGCGAACCGCACAGCGTAAGGGTTTGGCTGACAAACCTCTCCCCGTAACAGCACACTGTGGGCCAATCTGGCCTAATTTAAAATGAATTTCTCCTTCAAATTGCTCAACCCCCCATCGATTAGCCCAAATTGCATACTTCAATGGGCTCAACTAACATATTAATGTAAAAACTGCATCGCCCCAGATTCGTCGTTTTTGTTTTCTGTTGACCACTGTGCGGCTGTGTGTGTCCTTCTGTTGCTGCTGCATAAATTGCTGTGGCTTCTGAGCCACCTGACAAGCTGTACGTACGTACACACACTTTTCGCCTGCGCCTTTTTAAATGAAATTGCGAAAATTCATTTTAAATTGGATTTTATTTAATTTGACTGCGGCAAGAAAGCTTTATGCGTGGGCGGGGTCGGTGGTGGCTGGCGTCAGCCAATCTAATTTGTGTGCAGGTCGAGCGTTGGAGTTTGGCTGAGGATGACAACAGCCAACGAGTGCCCCCGATGGCCGCAAGGTAAAATTAATCTATTTTACTTGACGTGGCCGCAATGTCGCATATAATGTTATGCCCCCCGCTCCCCTCACCCACCCATCACCGCTAACCATTACTTCGAGTGAATGCGTGTATTTTTCTGCTTGGCTGAGATTATGTTTTTGTTTGATGTATTTAAGCCAAATGCGGCAAGTGCTTTGAGGTGATTTTCCGCCCCCCCCAACCCCCACCTACCGTCGGATGCTGGCTGTTGGCTGGGTGGTGTCCTGGCTACCATTTATTTACCGCAAAACGGTGCGTGCCCCTGTATCTGTAACCTGTGACCAGTCCTCTCACTGTCTCGCTGTCTGCATGCAGATTAGCCCTGGCACACACAATATACAAGTAGCCCTCGGGGTCCCTTGTACGCAGCTTTTGGCTTCTTTATGTTTTGTTTGTAAATTCCAAATTGCAAGTCTCTCTCCGCATTTTGGAGTGTGTGTGTGTGTGAGTGTGGCTGGAAGTTTATTTTGAATTTTGGCCAACCTTGTTTACTTTTTGGTCGCGTGATTTATATGCTGCTCATGCCTTCGGTCAGGGTCAAAAACTACAAATTGTTTGTTTTGCTTTTTGGCCGACAAAATTTTCAGATTTGTTTGTTTGCGGAAAACGATAAGCGATAAGCAGCGCGAAACCGAAATTGGCAGCAACATGTGGACAGTTAAATGTAAAATATTGAAAATATATAAAAATATTCCCTTTCTACTCTACAAAGCAATGCCTGTAGTCATTTTTGTACTAGCAATTGACTAAGAGCAGCATTGAATATTTTAGTATCCTAAAATTATACAATTCATCGTTTAATCAGCAACATTTTTTGATCTTCATTGCCAGCAGGACAGCGGATCCTATCATTTAAATATTTCAGCTCACCATTCTAGTATATAGCGGTTGGTCCAGAACAGTCCAGGCAGAACATAAATCTGCTATATTGCTTTTGGAGAAGATCTTACTCAGTAAAATTAAAGCCCATATACAAACTATCATTCAATCACTTTAATTTTGGGTTCCGAATAAATCACGGGACTGTTGAGCAAGTCAACCGTTTAACTTCACATATTCCGTCTTCGTTTGGGCACCACAATCTGCAGTTTTTTCTAGATTTTATTATCCATTGGAAGATATCTCGTATCTATTTGGACTGGCTACGAGCTTAAAGTCATCCTATAGATATGGTAAGCAGAGCTGCAAGCCGGTTTTGAACCGAACCGGTTCGAACCCGGAATTCCGACTTTCAGATTACTATGAACCGAACCTTGAACCGAACCCCTTAAGGTATTAAAGCTGAACCTGAACCCGTTCCGAACCCAAAGTTTCGGTTCGGTTCAACAACAATTATAAATTTGAACTATTTCCCAGTAACTTCTTCTGTTATCCTGATAGAATTATCCACATTACTGTGGAAACACTTTTCGTATGTGGACTATGAAATTGCATTTTACTTTAAGGACTGTATGCGGAACTTCGAAGTTTTTATTTCGTCACAATACTTTATATAAGTAGAAACACATTGTCATTGCTTTGATGGTCATGAGCTGTATGAAAGTGTTTCTATTTATATAAAGTATTGTGAAATCCCAAACCAACCCAAAATCGAGACAATTCCCTGACAGTTTATGTCGGTTTTAGGTCGATTACTTTATAAACATGCTATGCTATATACATGCTATATACCATATAAACAAGCTTGGCTGAACCAAGGTTCGAACCAAAACCTTGGCCCAAAAACCTTGAACCTCAAAATTCTGAACCTGAACCATTGGTAAATTTTGGTTCGAACCAGGGAGCCGGAGATCCACGAAATTTTTTGAGTTTGCAGCCCTGATGGTAAGTAATCATGTTTTGCATGATTTGCGGCACCGTTGGATGAAAAAACGTATACTAAAACAAGAAAGAAAGTCGGTCAAGCCCGACTATAACATACTCTGTACCAAGAAATTTTGTCTTTTGATCATAACTCGAAAACCGTTCATCCGATCTTCTTCATTCCTTTGGCGGATCGATAAGTTATTCTAATAACTAAATATGTCCAGAAGGAACAAGCCATCTATCTTTAAAACTGTGGGAGATATGACGTTTTTTCTAAATTGCGGGGGCGGGAGGGGGCGTGGTCAAAATTGAAAATAAACTTGATCTGCCTGCAGACATAAGAAGCATATGTCCCATACATGTCAAACCTCTATCTCTTACCATCTCTGAGATCTGTGCGTTCATACGGACAGACGGACAGACGGACATGGCTATATCGACTCGGCTGTTGATGCTGATCAAGAATATATATACTTTATGGGGTCGGAGATGCTTCCTTCTGGATGTTACATACTTTTGCACAAACTTATAATACTCTATGTACCTACGGTACAGAGTATAAGAAGTAAGGTCGCTGCCCTTACAAATCTGAAACAAACTTGATCTGCGTACGGTTTACACCTACCTTCATGCAAAAATTTGTGGCTCTATCTCTTATAGTCTCTGAGATCGACGCGTTCATACAGACAGACAGACATGGCTATATCGACTCGACTTTTAATGCTGTTTAAGAATATATATACTTTATGGGGTCAGAAATGTTACCTTCTCCCTGTTACATACGTTCGCACACCTCTAGATCCCCATTTTAACATTTTTAATGGGTCGTCATAGTGAGTACACAACGTAGAAGCCATAGAAGCCGGAGTGACGCCAGGTGGACATATGGCCCGCAACTGTGTGGAAATGCCCGTTGGAAGCAAAGCGGACATCTTTCAAAGATCACAATCAACAAGAAAGAAAGTCGGTCAAGCCCGACTATAACATACTCTGTACCAAGAAAATTTGTCTTTTGATCATAACTCGAAAACCGTTCATCCGATCTTCTTCATTTCTTTGGCGGATCGATAAGTTATCCTAATAACTAAATGTGTCCAGAAGGAACAAGCCATCTATCTTCAAAACTGTGGGAGATATGACGTTTTTTCTAAATTGCGGGGGCGGGAGGGGGCGTGGCCAAAATTGAAAATAAACTTGATCTGCCTGCAGACATAAGAAGCATATGTCCCATACATGTCAAACCTCTATCTCTTACCATCTCTGAGATCTGTGCGTTCATACGGACAGACAGACAGACGGACAGACGGACAGACGGATAGACGGACATGGCTATATCGACTCGGCTGTTGATGCTGATCAAGAATATATATACCTTATGGGGTCGGAGATGCTTCCTTCTGGATGTTACATACTTTTGCACAAACTTATAATACTCTATGTACCTACGGTACAGAGTATAAAAAGTCTTAGCAGGAGCGCCATGGTACATTCGCAATGAGTGTCTCTACAATGACCTCAACATTCCATTGGTCCAAACTGAAATATGGCAACTTAAACGCAAATATTGTGAGTAGCTCTTGGCCACCCTAACCAACTTGCAAAATCCTTTAAAATGCTAGCAACGCGTTCTCGTCTCCAAAGAAATGACCTACAGACTCAGCAATTGACTTAAAGGGGATAGTTTAAGGAATAGTTTTTACAAAAATGGTTAAGATTTGAAAAGGTATTGTAACACCTTTTTTGGGATTCAATAAACTGGGCGTGGTTAAGCGCTTACACTTCCACCCTCACCACCCATTTTACGGAGTGTCAGGAAAAAAACTATTGTTATTTGCTAGTTGTGCTTACGTTTTTTCGTATTGTTTTGTTTTGTTGGTTTTTGTAGTAAAAGTCTAAGTTTAATCTAGTAGGAAACTAAAATAAAAAAATAGAAGAAAGTTATCTTCGGTTCGGCCGAAGTTTTTATACCCTTGCAGCACGTTTTTTAACTAATTTGAAGGACATGTTCACTGAAAAGAAACATGTTTTTTCCAATAAGACTACTTTTCAGACTTTACTTTTGTATTGCATTAAAAACAAAAAAGTTTTTTTCACTTGAACTATTTTTTCGACCGATCGTTCCTATGGCAGCTATATGTTATAGTCATCCGATCCGGCCGGTTCCGACAAATGTGCAGTGTAGTTGGACCAGCAGACTTCGTGCAAAGTTTGGTGGCGATAGCTTTAAAACTGACAGAGGAGATAGCATAGAAACAGACGGACAGACGGACATGGCTATATCAACTCAGCTCGTCATGCTGATCAATAATATATAGTATATACTTTATGTGGTCGGAAATGCTTCCTTCTATGCGTTACAAAAACCTCTACACAATTTCAATATACCTTCTGCAAGGGTATAAAAAGCAAACAAGTTAACAAACAATAAAAATAAAATAAATATTAGCAAATATGTATATAAATATAGTCCTACACTTAAAAGATTATCAAGTAAACCTGCAGTTATCTAGTAATTTAAAACAGTTTTACGTAAAATTGACTATTTTGATGGAAAACACAAAAATAATCCGATACCAGTAGTACCAAACTTTTACCGCAGAAAACCGTTGCGAACAAAACAAGCACTCTTTAGTCTTTGGGTCATAACACAATGCCTGGCACTTTCTGGCAGCTGGAATCTTATACTTAAGAATTTTAAAAGGTTGTTCAACACTAGCAAATAAATCCCATTGGGGGCATTGGAGGGGATAGTTACTATTACCTTAGTTGAAACTTCAACGCATGGACAGAGGCCAACTATTCGTTTTCTATAAATAGCTTTCAATGCTTATAGCGTACGTGTGATTTTGTGCACGCTGCCTGCTGTGTGCATAGGAACGTCGCGACGCGCCCATCTCTGCTCTAAAGACACGATATTATAGTGTAATAGTCAAACATATATCTCTGACGAAAAACTTTTGCCATCTCTTTAGATGAAATAGGACTGGTTCTATTTGATAAAAGTAGCTCTGCTAAGCCACAGCTGTCCAGTTTATGGCGTTGCCATTTCCCAAAATAGGAAAAACAGTGGTTTGCTTACCGTGTTTGTGAGAGAGTGGCTTCTCTTAAGCATGTATCCTCTTTTTCAGTTTTAGGTCTCACAAACTAATGCAACTTGTGGAAAGTTGATTCGTTCATTCGATTTAAATTTCCGAAGGACTCGTCGTCCTTTTACTGGAGCTCGCGTAAGACAAGTTGCCTTCACAGCGACTCAAAAGCCAATTTCGACTACACATGGAACGCTATTTATAATGTCGTCTTTTCTTTGGTCAGCCAAAACCGCCGCAACCAATTATGTTAATGCATTTTATTGGATTTGCATGCTTTCTCACATAAACAAATCTTCCCATTTTCTGTTGGGTTGTCAGTCAAAATTTGTTGAACCAGTACTGAATCCGATGAACCATGGACAACTAGTTCAATAGTCTCTTATCCCGTTTATACACAAATACAAATTCATGAATTCTGCCCTCCAAGGTATGCTATATATGTGATTATTAATAATTATGGGGCAAATATAAAAAAAAAAGGTGTAATAGCTCATCATAAAGAGTTTCTCTTTTGAGAATTTTGACAACCGACTATTAAGTAAGCTTAAGTAATAGCCTTTCTATTAAATATTCAATAAGATTTTGTATAATTTTGAATTGTTTTGAAATTGCTTTAATTACTTAAAACGTAAAATATTTAATCCGTCCCAAGCTGCTCACTCAATAAGAATCAATATTTTACCTGCTGTCTTGAATCAGAACCAACTATATGTCTTAAAAGACAATTCTTTAGCGAGATAGAAACAATTAATGCCAAACTTTTGACTTGGCCTATGCACATTGGGCTGAAAAGCCAGAATATCATTAAGAAAAAGTTTTAAGCCGATCCTAACACGACAACCTCACAGCCCATATAGTCCCACGTGGCGGATGCGTAATATAATTATTTTTTTTTTGTTTTTAATTAGTTTTCGGAAGTTGTATACTATTTTTATACCCTTGCAAAGGGTATTATAATTTTGCCCAGAAGTTTGCAACGCATAGAAATATTCATTTCCGACCCCATAAACTATATATATTCTTGATCAGGGTGACGAGCTGAGTCGATTGAGCTTTGTCCGTCCGTCTGTCCGTCTGTCTGTCTGTTTCTACGCGAACTAGTCTCTCAGTTTTGAAGCTATCGAGCTGAAATTTTGCACAGAGTCTTCTTTTTGCTGCACACTACTAATATGTCGGAACCGAACGTATCGGAAGACTATATCTCATAGCTCCCATAGGAACAATCGGTCGGAAAACTAGTTTTAGTATGAAAAACTTTTTTCTTTTAAATGGAAACGACTCCAAACTTTGTAATCGTAGGTTTTATATGCTTTTTTATAATTCCACCTAGTTTTATCAAAATCGGACAACTATATGGTATAGCTGCCATACAAAAGATAGGTCTAAAAAACAGTCTTAGTTTGAAAAACTTTTTTGTTTTTAATGGTAGCATCCTGTAATTTTGTATTTGTTTGTTTCTCGTGCTTTTACACAATTCTACAAGTTTTTGTCCAAATCGGATGACTATATCATATAGCTCCCATACGAACGATCGGTCGGAAAATGGGAAAAACGTATTTTTTGAAAATATTTAAGCGAGCACTTGCAAGGGTATAAAAACTTCGGCACAGACGAAGTTAGCTTAGCTTTCTCGTTATGTAATCAAACGGGCAAGCAAACATCAGACTGTGCAGGCCTACTGTGTGATATCAAGTATTGCACACAGACAGCACACAAACGAAATATCTAAGATCCATATTTCAATTTCCCCTGATAATCACTTGTATGGCCCTTACGCATCTGGCTGAGTCTTGGGTCTTTGATTTTAGCCCCTTATTTAATGTAAATGTTGGTTCAACAACCACACCCAACCAGCCATTTTCATTTTAAGTCCTGCTAATGATCCATTGTTCTCTCAGAAAGTCGATGCCTGTCCGCCAAACACAACAACAGCACAAACAACTTTATTACGCTGACATGGTGAAAAATCGGTGGAACATTACTCAAGCAGTTTATTGGCTGGGCTGGGCTCCTGCTGTCAGCAGGGGCTGGCCGGACAAATCAAGCTTCTCTCTGACTTAAGGTGAAGATGACGAGGCAGCGATGACAATTGAGGTGTCTGGGCAACGTTGAACGGCAAAGGCAGGTGCCTTCGCATTGTCAGCCAGCCGCATGGAACGCTAAACTTGAAAAATTATATTTTATTTGCTTTTCCCTGATTTCGGTGGCCTTTTTCCATTAGGCACCCTTTTTGGGCCGCCCGGGGAATCCCGCTGGCATCTTTTTGTGAATAATGATTTGCCACTTGGGAGCGTTTGTAAATTAGATGTAGTTGTTGTTGCTGCCGTTGTTGCTGCTGTTGCGACAGCGTAAATATTTAATTTGTGAAATATTTCAAGCGAAAACTCGCCCACATTCAGCTGGGCTGACCTTTGGCTTTATTTTCCCTTATCATTTTTTGACGTTTCTTCTCTTTTTCTTTTTTATTATTTTCCCATTTTGGCTTTTGGGCCGCTGCACACTCCACAATAATGAGCAAGTTAATTGAGGTGACAATTGTGGGCCCCTTGAGTTATGGCATTTTGATCATTTTATGTAAGTGAGCCGGGAACCCATCTCAGCTCAAGTAACTAAAAGTGATTTAACGCACTTAAATTGGCGTACCGAAAGTTGCTTCGGGTTAAAGTTTTGCTTAGGCTCTGAGGCATTTTATTAAATTAGTTGGACAAGGGTTGGGATTTTATTACAGCTGGGGACTTTTCGCAGCTGGAGGGTAAAAAGTTTGGAGTTTAGTTATGAAAAAAAGTGAAGCTTTGCAAGATTTTTACTGAAGCAACTCTGAGCTTGTTGATAAATATAAAATGTTGCTCAGTTTTTCGTTCATGCTCAGTTAAAACACACAAACCATAAAGAGCATTTTCTAGTAGAAAAAGTCTGAACTTTGGTTCAAACTTAAAGTTACTTTGCTTTCTTGGGAATATTTCACATAATGTGCTGCCTACCTTCCGGCGAATGCCATAAGTTTCAACTTAAGCAGCCGCAATTGTATTTGCTCTTTACTGGCTTAGCACCCATTTACCTAATCTATGTCAGTCAACACGTCAAATGATTAACCACAAACCCTGTCAGACTCATAAACCCCTAACACACTCGACACACATCCGGTGAGGGGAAATTTATGCGAACAACTTTATAAACTCGACACTCACACACATGAGCACGCCTTCTTCCCTCCCCACCCCCCTTAAGACCATTAAAAATCTATGCTAAAGCCACTGGCGTAGACTTACCTGTCCGCCTTTTTGACACCGGACCACATGGCCGCTGAGACCGGCGGCATGAAACGTAAATTTCCTACCGGAGGCGAGGCGTAGGGTATGCCACGATATGCCTCAACCGGATCCAAGTGCCGTCCATCTAATTGGACAATTATGCCAGAGATGGCGCCGTTGCGTGTGTGTATGATGCGCGATGAGAGTTGTGCGGGTAATTGATCATGATTTGGATTGTTGTTCTGGTTGGATGAGCCAGATGTTGCTAGGCGTCCACTGCGGTTGCCATTGGAGCCGGCTGACGATGACGACGAGCTGCCCAAGGAGGAAGAGGCAGCGGAGGTGGCGGCGGAGGCGGAGGCTGTGCCGCCTGCCGATGAAGTAAGTGATAACGAGGCCACAGAACCAGAGCTGGAACTTGACGAGCTGCCTGCGGCGATGTTGCTGCCGCTGCTGCTGCTGGAGCCGATCAATACCAGACCGCTGTTACTTGTTGCTGGACTAACGCTGCTTCTCTGCGGTGCACTCAAATTTCCAGTGAAGCCAGCGGCTTGACTGTCGCTGGTGCACAGCAGCAGCAGTTGCAGCAGCAGGAGGAGCAGCAGCATCGAGAGCGATGTCCGTGTTTTTCGCCTGGTTCTGGCTGCCGCTGCTGCTGGCGGCAGTTGTCGCTTCAGTTGCAGCAACATTACCATTATTATTATTATTGGTCGCAATTGTTGTTGTTGCCGGGGATTGCTCAATGGCGTCGCTTGTTGTTGTATAATTGACCACAATATTGCTGTTTGTGGCGTGGCCTCGACTCGCCTTTATTTTTTGTAAAGATTTTCGCTTCTGTTTTTTAATTAACCGCGCGGCAAAGGTTTTTTTCTGCTTTTTTCCCGTGCTGTTTAAAATGGCAGTTGAAGTCAACTGGAAAGAGAGGCAGAGAAGCGAATATAATCAATATTGATGGCACAATCTGCATGCGATTGAAGTTAAATGTTGAAATTTATACCCCTGGCCGTGACAGCTTTTGTTTATGCTTAATGTACAAGCTCACAGTCTGTTTGAGCCGTATGCTGAATATATTATATATTTTTAATTTGTTTAATATTTGGAGAGGAAAGAGAGGGAGTTGAGAGGGTTTGGAAAGCACTCGGAAAAGCTGAGCTGGGCATTTTCAAATCCAAGAGATCTGAGCTAATTATATAATATGGCTGATGCCTAACTTTAAATAGATTTCTCGTCAGTTTTTTCGTCGTTTGTGTATTTTAGAAAACTTGGTCTTGTTTTAAGAACGGAAAGTTAAAGAAGAAATCAAATTTGTGCTACCTTATGGTATGCCACTCTTTCACAGAGTGCACAATCAATTCATAAGAAATATTATAGCTGGCTTTTCTCATAAAACTTATCACAATTTGGGTTTGGACTCCTAAAAAGACACTAATTACCTTCTTATTTTGAGGGTATACCAACTCATCAACACCATTGGCACTGTCCCAACGGCAAGACTGGCATTGTAGTCTCCAAAATCTAATCATTTCCTGCATTTGCGTGTGTCGACTTCTTCTTTCCCGAGCAACATTTATTCGAAAATTTGGTTCATTTTGTACACAAATAACACTACTTCACAAAATTACTGACTCACCCTAATTGACAATTGATCGCCATGTAAAATTGGCCGCTGATTCCGAAAATGGCATCAACTTGACCCAAAAGTAGAGCGGTAATCGAGATAATTGATTAAAAACCCATTATTCTGCTTAAACAAGAAAGAAAGTCGGTCAAGCCCGACTATAACATACTCTGTACCAAGAAATTTCGTCTTTTGATCATAACTCGAAAAACCGTTCATCCGATCTTCTTCATTCCTTTGGCGGATCGATAAGTTATTCTAATAACTAAATATGTCCAGAAGGAATAAGCCATCTATCTTCAAAACTGTGGGAGATATGACGTTTTTTCTAAATTGCGGGGGCGGGAGGGGGCGTGGCCAAAATTGAAAATAAACTTGATCTGCCTGCAGACATAAGAAGCATATGTCCCATACACGTCAAACCTCTATCTTTTACCATCTCTGAGATCTGTGCGTTCATACGGACAGACAGACGGACGGACGGACGGACAGACGGACAGACGGACATGGCTATATCGACTCGGCTGTTGATGCTGATCAAGAATATATATACTTTATGGGGTCGGAGATGCTTCCTTTTGGATGTTACATACTTTTGCACAAACTTATAATACTCTATGTACCTTCGGTACAGAGTATAAAAAACAAGGTAAGTGCTTTATATGGCTATTATCTTCGGCTGTAGTGCATCAATTTGTAATTTTTCCATTTCCCTTTTTTTTCGAAGAGCAGAGAAATTTTACTAGAACTTTGCTGGAGGCCCATCGCTTTGTACAGAAGTATGTAACAGCCAGAAAGAAGCATCTCCGACCCCATAAACTATATATATTCTTGATCAGAGTCGATATTGCCATGTCCGTCTGTCCGTTTGACCGTCTGTCTGTTCGTATGAACGCACAGATCTTAGAGATGGTGAGATGGAGGTTTGACGTGTATAGGACACAAACTTCTTATATTTGCAGGCAGATCATGATAATTTTAAATTTTGGCCACGCCCCCTCCCGCCCTCTCAATTTGGTAAAAGCGTCTTATCTCCCACAGTTTTAAAGATAGATGGTTCGTTTCTTCTGGACATATTTAGTAATCAGGATAACTTATTGATGGCGAAGATCGGATGCACGGTTGTCGTATTATGATCAAAAGACTGTTCGCTGCTGCAGCGCTGCTTTCAAAATCAAAATTAATGCCGAGCGTAAGATTTCGTTGGTAGAGAGTATGCTATAGTCGGGCTTGACCGACGTTCTGCCTTGCTTTAATTTAAAACCTTTTACAATTAAAAATTCATCTATTTCACTCGCATCTAGATTTCTTTTCGGAAAACCTTAGCGAAAGCGATGAGCATGGTAACCCTTTTACCTGCAAATCAAACATATGGAAGGGCAAGGCATTGGAACGAGGTGATGATGGATGACTATTGTTGGTTCCTGGTACGTGAAACAGCAAGTTCGCATAAAAGGCTCAGTCGGAAATCAGTATTTAGTCATTTTTAGTATTAACCGAACAGTGGAACCGAAGATATTGCTATTTGTTGCCCAATTTGATCGTTTGAGATCAACAAATTTTCGTAATTAAGCAGTCTGTCGTTTGAAAATAAAATATGTAGACATTTTGTTTAGGAAATATGGAAGAATCAGTCAAATTTTCACAAATATTGATCTACAACTTAATCAAGGTTCATTTGATTTCAACAAATGACCGAAAAATGCACTGTTTGGTGCGGATTTAAGGGCCGGTGGCTTCATTGGACCGCACTTTTTTGTAAGATGACGAAAGCAGGAACGTTCTTGTGAATGAAGGGCGCTACCGTGCGATGGTTATAAACTTTTTTTTGCCCAAAATGGAAAAGCTAAACTTGGCTGTCATGTGTTTTAAACAAGACGCTGCCCCATGCCACACAGCACGCGAAATTATGACCCAATTAAGAGGCAAGTTCGGTGAACAGTATATTTCAGGTTTGGAGCCGGTCCATTGGCGTCCTAGATCTTTCATTTAGACTATCTTTTGTAGTGCTATGTTAAGGCTTATGTCTATAGTAACAAGCCCACAACAGTTGACGCACTGGAAGCCAATATTGAAGAATTTATTCGCGCCAAAATTGGAATCAGCATATGAACCATTTTAGGCGCAGCTGCGGTCAACATTTACATGAACATTGAATTATATAGATCATTCCATCGACTCAAATAAAGATTTCATACATTTTTCTGAATTTGATGAGGGTATATTTATGTTGTCCAGATATTTGCAACGCATAGAAGGAAGTATACATATTCTTGATCAGCATGAAGAGCTGAGTTGATTTGTTGATCTGTTTCTATGCTATCTCCTCCGTCACTTTTAAAGCAATCTCGACCAAACTTTGCACGAAGTCTTCTGGTACAAATACGCTGCACATTTGTCAGAGCCGGCCGTATCGGATGACTATAACATATAGCTGCCTTAGGAACGATCGGTCGAAGAACAAGTTGTAGTGAGAAAAACTTCTCCAAACTCCGTATTTAATAGTTTTCTATGCTTCTCCATAATTCTGCCAAGTTTGGTTGAAATCGGACATCTATATATAATAGCTACCATACAAAATTAGGGTTAGAAAAATAGTCTTGGTAAGAAAAACTGTTTGGTTTTTAAAGAAAACGCCAACAAACGTTGTATTTCTTAGTTTCCTATGCTTTGCCATGATTCCACTAAGTTTGGTAGAAATCGGACAACTATATAGTATAGCTGTTTTAGAAAAGTAGAATCGGAAAAGAAGTTTTAGTGAGAAAATTAGTTAGAAACGCGTGTTTTGATATACTTTTGTTTAATCAAATCTGAAAGCTGCTAAAATATCACCCTTTTTTGTCTCTATAATTATGCGGAGCTACGTATCACATTTTCCCGATTGGATATTCCTTTTTTCTCAATGCATTAAATTGAATTCCATTATTACAAAGATGGCGTCGTCATAAAATTCCACATACTTTATGCGGTTCATCAGTTAAGTTAAGCAAAATTCCATCATGCTTGCATGTCCACCTCCTGAGCCAATCCCCCCCCCTACCAACTGAGTGTGCCTTGAGGCATGCCCCAAAAAATATGCAATGCCATTTGGAAGACTGGAAAAAAATCAGCCTGCCTTTGCCTTTTGCCGCTGTTCTCTTTCCCCTTGTCCCTTTCTATGTTTGTCTGTTTATACAGCACCTTGTTTGCACTGTGTGTAGTGTCCTTGCCCTAGCAGAAACAATGATAAGGATGAGGACAAATGGCATTTTGCATATGCCAGACATGTCAGACTGAGACTCCTGGCAACATGAATGCCAAGCAGCCCAAAAAGTGAAGCTGCCTCGAACATCCTTCGCATTGTCTGCATGGTGACATTGGGTCATTGGTTCAAGCCAGTGAAAAGAAGTCAAGGAATGCGACTTAGTTGGCGGTGCTGGGGAAGATGGGTAAGACATATTTTGAGTAGGCTTAAGGGCCGAATTGAAAGCGAAATTCTTGATGAAATGAAAGAGTACGAGCGAAATAATAAAATCTCCATCACTTTGAAACACTCAATGTAAATCTTCGTTATTTCATAAACAATTCTGTTTTGTTTCATGGTTATTTTGTCTAACTTTTTAGCCCACAACTGTTTGTGTTCAACCCATGGCCTTAAGTCAAGCACTTGACGTGCAACCCTTTCCCACCCACCTTCACCCTGTTCTCTTGAAATTTGTGAGCATGTACTCACTTACTTATTCCGTGCGTTGTTCTTCTTTGGCTGTCTGCGCCTTCGCTGCTGCAGGTGTTAAGCCTTGCTCTTGCCGCTTGACGTGCATGTGCGTTACCAGTGTCCTTGCCCCGACGACTGTGTCTTTTGCCGCAGCTTGTTAACAAACACTTCACGTACACTGCGCTCAGCTACGTCTGGATCTGCTGCTTCAGCTTCGGCTGCGTTGTCTGAATGCTGGCACGCTACAATTGTCATGCAAGCGGACATTTTTTGCACCCGGAGAGACGCTCACGTGCTCAGCGTTGCCGTCGTCGTCGTCGTCGTGGGCTGCTCAAGTAGCTGGCTGGCGTCGCATCATGGCTGGCTATCTGCCCGCAAGGCTGCAGGGAAATGGAAGGAGAAGGAAAAATACTTTTCATTAGACAATTCCGCGAAGGCACTTCAACTGTGATTAATAATTAAGTGGTGTGCACCATTTTAATGCATATTGGGCAGTGATAGCATTCATTTACCGTAATAGTTTACTTTCCCCACATTCAATTACCCCTCCACACTTCGCCCCGGCCCATAATCAATTCTCCCTGCATGGCCCAATCTCTGCTGTGAGTATTTTAATTATATGATGCCCTCAAGTGTAAGCAAATTATTATGCAGATCATTAGCAAAGTAATTAGACAGCCCATCCACAGTGTCTCGCACCAAATGTTGTGGAAGCGCTCCGAGTATCCACGGCTTAATTATATTCGTGGAAATTGAGTTATTTGGCACATTTTATTACTGCCTAACCAGTTAGGCCTGGGGTCTCTTCTCTATGTCGAAGTTGCTTTTTAATTTATTTATGTAAATACAAATGGATTTTTAGGGCAAATGCGCTCTTTGCTCGGGGCAAACAGCATGAGGCATATTTAAATTGTACGAGTGTAGTCAGAAAAGTAAACAATATGGGGACAGAGAGTACTTTAGTTTGACAACAACAATAACACCATCAAGTGCGAGGGATGGCGATGAGTTTGATGAAGGGGTAGGAGTAGTTGGTAAATATGTCGCCTCGATTTCTTTGGACATTGTGCAAACACTTGTAAATCATACAGCACACAGAGCAGAAGATGGCAATGAAGATGCTAAAGTAAGAGCCTTTGTTTAAGCCTGAGGCGAGCAGACTTGGTGTTAATAACTCGAGTATATTGTTGAGTTGTAAGACACTTGATAAATTATGGGAAAAATGATCAAAAAGTAGCAGAAATAAAGTATGCAGTTTTTTAATGGCAATGGTAATGGTAATGGTAATGGTAATGGTAATGGTAATGGTAATGGTAATGGTAATGGTAATGGTAATGGTAATGGTAATGGTAATGGTAATGGTAATGGTAATGGTAATGGTAATGGTAATGGTAATGGTAATGGTAATGGTAATGGTAATGGTAATGGTAATGGTAATGGTAATGGTAATGGTAATGGTAATGGTAATGGTAATGGTAATGGTAATGGTAATGGTAATGGTAATGGTAATGGTAATGGTAATGGTAATGGTAATGGTAATGGTAATGGTAATGGTAATGGTAATGGTAATGGTAATGGTAATGGTAATGGTAATGGTAATGGTAATGGTAATGGTAATGGTAATGGTAATGGTAATGGTAATGGTAATGGTAATGGTAATGGTAATGGTAATGGTAATGGTAATGGTAATGGTAATGGTAATGGTAATGGTAATGGTAATGGTAATGGTAATGGTAATGGTAATGGTAATGGTAATGGTAATGGTAATGGTAATGGTAATGGTAATGGTAATGGTAATGGTAATGGTAATGGTAATGGTAATGGTAATGGTAATGGTAATGGTAATGGTAATGGTAATGGTAATGGTAATGGTAATGGTTATGGTTATGGTAATGGTAATGGTAATGGTAATGGTAATGGTAATGGTAATGGTAATGGTAATGGTAATGGTAATGGTAATGGTAATGGTAATGGTAATGGTAATGGTAATGGTAATGGTAATGGTTATGGTAATGGTAATGGTAATGGTAATGGTAATGGTAATGGTAATGGTAATGGTAATGGTAATGGTAATGGTAATGGTAATGGTAATGGTAATGGTAATGGTAATGGTAATGGTAATGGTAATGGTAATGGTAATGGTAATGGTAATGGTAATGGTAATCTATTTCCAATTAGCCTTGCATTTCCTACTGAATTTTCGGCTTTCAAACAATTTTGTTTCCGTTTCTTGAGTTGAAACGGTTGATTTCGGCTTACGTCTCTGGTAATGGCATTATTCGTTTTTAATTTCTCAATCATAAGTAGCACAAAACGAAAGCCAACCAGGTGGTTTTATTTTTCGATTCTAAAATTGCGCATATATTTTGGCCACTTTTGCTGAAAAAACTTTTTAAGAACCTTGTCTAACATCTTTATAAACATAATATCATATATTTTTCTACATGTACTTATTACAACTTTTTCTCTTGTGCAACTTTCTTAGCCAAAACAAAAACAAATCCAAAACAAGACACAAAAAAAAAAGTTGTCAAAAAGTTAAAATTTGAATTCAACTTTCCGTTCGTATTAGAAATGACTTTATCTCCATCTACCACTGTTTGTCCTTGCCATGTTCGTGCAATTTGTACCAAAAAAGATAATTGGATTCAACGTTTTGTGGGCCTAATTTAATTGCAAATAAACAAAAATTCCATTTTGCAAAACACTTTTGCTTTAATTAAAAATCAAAACGCGATAAGCTGTAAAGGAATGCGAGCCAAGATGAAAGCCAAATAGCTTCTTGACTTTGCCGCTTGGCCACAATTTCCGCTTTGCCGCAACTTTTGTGCCATAAATTTAGCGCCAGCTAGACGCGGCATCCGCATCCTCAGTTATTCTGCGTCCGAGGGTCATTAATTTGTCTGTTGGAGGTGGGCTGGAAGGGGGAGGTGGTGGGGGGGGCATTAAACTGCTTAAGTAGCACAACTAAATTAAGAATTGTGGGGCAAGCAATTAGAAAGAAGACGCCGGAAATGGGCAATAAAGTTCAAAGGCTTTGTTCAATGTTTTTTACGGTTTTTTGTCTCTTTTTTTCTTGTGTTTTTATTCGTTTTTCGGGTCAGAATTGTGCAATTTATGTTAACTGGGATTTGGAACGGGGTTAAATAAACACAAAATTCTGAAAGTTCATCAAGCTGGCAGCCAACAAATTTAAGACTTAGTTTTAAAGTGCATCATAACACGAGCCGCAAACTTTCGCTGCAGCATCTTAATGGAAGAAGTTGGGCCAGATGTAGTCAAAATGTTAACTAAATATAGACAAAGCCTTTTCAGAAGTTAACAGACTTAAAGATGGCTGTTCAAAACTCTTGGAAAGTTATTCTATTCAGTTGAGGCAAATAAGTTGTACAATATATTTGATGTAGCTAATTTGGGATAAGTATTTCTAAGTCATCTCAATTGATGGTAAGTTGAAAGTTGGCCTAGGTTGCCAACACATTTCGTATCTTATAAAGCACACTTTAATTGAACCTTCGATGCAACCACTAAAATTCAAACTCAACTTGACATTTGAGCGTACGCAGCAAACGAACTGTGGGGAATTTCAAGGATCTGTGAATTTGCACATTTTATTCAAATCGGGTTTTAAAAAATACAAAAAAAGGAAAGGCCTATTCATTCATCATGCAGTACACGTGCTCAGTAACCACATTAATATTATCCATGATAAAGTAAACCCATTGTCGTAGAACTTCGCCCACACTGCGTACGCCTCGTATTACGCTCTCTCTCTCTCTCTGGTTTTTCTGTGTGCTTCCTTATATCGATTGATAAGCCGCATGCAGCAAGTATTTCCGGAAATTTAATCAGTTCTCGTGCTAAGGCAAGTTTTTTGTGCAGAAAAGTCTAAGCCAGAAAGGCATCCACTTGGCTTTGTACAAGAAAGCGGAATGTCTAACAGCGGGGATTTTGGGGCAAATTGCTTAGCAGTCGTCGGAGGGGAAATGGAAATGAAAATGAAAATGAAAATGTTTCTGACTTACTTGCCGGGGCCATTGTTATTTGAGTTTATTGAAATGGCTTGGCCCTGACTAAGTGGGTATGAAATTGCCAGAGTACGGCAGAACGCTGGGAAAAAATCCTGGCTAAATGTGAGAGATGTGGCTGCTTGCATTTATATTCCTATAAATTTGTTTAGCCAACATTCTTATGCATATGTGTGGAAAAGTTTTAATGCCTGGCAGCGGGAACAACTCCACAAGAAAATGATAAATACTTGACTGCCACAATAAAATAGAAACAAAAGTCATTTTTCATGCAAATGGACGAGAATTTATGCAGCTCACAGCTAAATGCAATGGCAAAAAGGACTTTGAATCTGATGGGGAATAATGCGACTTTTTAACTAGTTTTTAGTTTTGAATGCATTTTCCATGCTGATCAAATTATTCTCAAGAATTTTCTGCTTGTTTTTTGTACTCATTCTCATCTGCTTTAATCTGATGCTTCAAAGGTTTGGCCTTTATGCATTCATTATGCATCCCTCCTTCTCCCCCCCCCCCTCCATCCACACAGTGGATTATGGTTTTTTATTTTTTTTATTTTTGCATTTTCTGGCTTGCGTTTTATTATTTATGTAAAGACTACGAAGCGTCCCGGCAGCGTCTGCAAGCTGCTTTTCATTTTTAAGTAGTCAACGGTATAAACAATAGCGCACAACAACAACAATAACGGCAATAATTTGCCCCTCATCAGCAGGGAAAAAAAAGGGAATGCCTGACAGGCAAAGAAAGGCGGAGCTGGAATAAAGTTAAGGTGGAAATTATAAACTGACTGCTTTTTGAATATGGAAAAATAGTTTTTTACTTGAAAGCTGCCTAAAAGCTACTCTAAAAGGTTTTAATAATAAGTGAATGTACGAACAGAAAGAGGAGACAGTAGAATATTTAAAAAAAAAACAAGAAAGCCAAGCTAACTTCGTCTGTGCCGAAGTTTTTATACCCTTGCAAGTGCTCGCTTAAATATTTTCAAAAAATACTCTTTTTCCCGTTTTCCGACCGATCGTTCGTATGGGAGGTATATGATATAGTCATCCGATTTGGACAAAAACTTGTAGAATTATGTAAAAGCACGAGAAACAACTAAATACAAAATTGCAGGATGCTACCATTAAAAACAAAAAATTTTTTCTAACTAAGACTGTTTTTCAGACCTATCTTTTGTATGGCAGCTATACCATATTGTTGTCCGATTTTAATAAAAATTGGTAGGATTATAAAAAAACATATAAAACCTACGATTACAAAGTTTGGAGACGTTTCCATTGAAAAGAAAAATGTTTTTCATACTTAAACTAGTTTATCGTCTGATTGTTCCTATGGGAGCTATGAGATATAGTCATCCGATCCGGTCGGTTCCGACATATTAGTAGTGTGCAGCAAAATTTCAGCTCGATAGCTTTAAAACTAAGAGACTAGTTCGCGTAGAAACAGACAGACAGACAGACAGACGGACGGACAAAGCTCAATCGACTCAGCTCGTCACCCTGATCAAGAATATATATAGTTTATGGGGTCGGAAATGAATATTTCTATGCGTTGCAAACTTCTGGGCAAAATTATAATACCCTTTGCAAGGGTATAAAAAGGTTGAAGAATTATGAAACGCCTTCGTCCGTATTACGAAATCAACTTTAAGCCATGTTCGGAATTGATAAAAAAAAATATTAGAGGAAAGTTATTTATTATGTATTATGTATGTTTTGTATACCCTAGCAGCACGTTTTTCTAACGAATTGGAAGGACATTTGCATTGAAAACAAAGTATTTGTCACTAAGACTACTTTGCTAAACTCTTCTCTGATTTCTATGACAGCCATACTAAATAGCTGTCCGATTTCGACCAAACTTAGTGGTATCATGGGAATGCATAGCAAAATAAGAACTACAAAGTTTGGAGGCGCTTTCTGTGAAAACAAATAAGTTTTTCTCACTCACTAATATCTCGACCGGATATTCCTATGGCAGCTATAACCTATAGTCATCCGATTTCGACAAAGCTTTTGACCAATTGTGTAAAAGCTTATAAAATAAATATATGACAATTTGAAAGAGGTTTATATTGAAAACAAAAAAGTTTTTCTTACTAAGACTATTTTTCTAACCTTACTTTTGTACGGCAGCTATTCTATATAGATGTCTGATTTCAACCAAACTTGGCAGAATCATGGAGAAGCATAGAAAACTGGTAAATACGGAGTTTGGAGACGTTTGCACTGAAAACAAAAAAGTTTTTCTAGTTTTTCGACCGATCGTTCCCATGACAGCTATTTGTTATAGTCATCCGTTATAGTACTTGCACCAGAAGACTTTTAGCGAAGTCTAAATCGACTCAGCACGGTATGCAGATCAAGAATATATATAGTTATATGGTCGGAAATGCTTCCTTCTATTCAAAATGTGGGTTGACTTGGGAACTTTCCGCAGTGAAATCTCTGAATTGAATATTCAGTACTTGCATCAAAAGAATTTGAAGAAACTCAATTCGGAGCTTGGAAACTATCAGAATTTAAATAGTATTAAGCTTTCAGCAATGACTCACTCCAATCACTCTAAAATATTTGACATGCCAAGAAACTTAAAGCGACTTAAATCTTTGGAAGTTGACTGCAAAGGATAGTGAAAAGTTCAAGGAAAAGTGTTGGCGCTGAACTAAAAAAAAGTTGAGTTAATATTGTATTAGATGCAAGAAGATTTCATATACAAGCACCATTTGCTGCGTCGTCAACTTTTCACTTAAAGCCAGGTACCCTGCACCAAACTTCATACAAAAAAAAATACACTGTGACAAGAATTTTTCGTTTACCTTTTCGTTTGTTGTGTATCCCAGCAACATGAACGAAATTCAGAATTGTCTAGATAGCGTAATTTCGAAAGCGTGTGTGGTTCGAAAAACAGCTGATTATATTGTTCACAATTATTTTGGAAGTGATTAGTCAAAAGATGGTGGCAAAAACTGTGCGCAGAGCCAAATAAAAGAATAGAAAATTTTCAACGTGATTAGAAGATGGCTTTAATAAAAGCAGTTGAGGCAAGACCATGTCTTTGGCGAGAAAAAGAGAAAGCATCTTGACATTTCTGTGAAAAGTGCTTGGGAAAGGGTTGCTGCACAAATAAATAAAGACTATTCAAAGTTATTAAATCCAAAAATATTATATTAGCTTGCTAGCGAATGACTGTAAGAACGCTTGGAGAGAAGGCTCTGCGCGACAGTTTGTTTCAGTTGGGTTCCACACACTCAAAATAAATAGCAAATTCCTGGCAGGAATTTTTCGCATTGCTGGATACAGGCCTTAAAAATAAATCAGCTGTTCGCTGATCTTAAAGCTCTCAGAGTTTTGTTTCATTATGTTCGTCTCCCTTTAACCACCGTGTTTGCCTATGTCACAACACCACCGGAGACAGTACCAGTCCCTGTGGAAGTCACTGAAGTATCGGCAGGAGTAGAACTTCAGGATTTAATGGATCACACAGCGAGACGCATGGTGCAAAGTCTCCCGGAATCGGAAGCATTGCCCGAAAACCTGATCCTATTCTGCAACTGGGTCTGCGATGGATCATCGGGACAGAGTGCTTACAAGCAAGTGATTAGTTCCGATTGAGGACCAGTGAGTGATGCGAACATGTTCATGACCTCACTTGTCCCAATGCAGCTGGAAAAAAAACGGAAATGTAGATCACTGAAAAAATCCTCGGCCTTCATCAATACAAGTAAAATTTTTTTTTTTAAAGATTTTGATAGTTCATTGTTAATAAATCGATTTTAAAAACAAGAAAGAAAGTCGGTCAAGCCCGACTATAACATACTCTGCACCAAGAAAATTTGTCTTTTGATCAAAACTCGAAAACCGTTCATCCGATCTTCTTCATTCCTTTGGCGAATCGATAAGCTATTCTAATAACTAAATATGTCCAGAAGGAATAAGCCATCTATCTTCAAAACTGTGGGAGATATGACGTTTTTTCTAAATTGCGGGGGCGGGAGGAGGCGTGGCCAAAATTGAAAATAAACTTGATCTGCCTGCAGACTTAAGAAGCATATGTCCCATACATGTCAAACCTCTATCTCTTACCATCTCTGAGATCTGTGCGTTCATACGGACAGACGGACAGACGGACAGACGGACGGACGGACAGACAGACGGACGGCTGTTAATGCTGATCAAGAATATATATACTTTATGGGGTCGGAGATGCTTCCTTCTGCATGTTACATACTTTTGCACAAACTTATAATACTTTATGTACCTTCGGTACAGAGTATAATAAAAATATTTTGCCTTTTCAGTGTATTAAACAATCAACTTAGGCAGCCGATCCAAAGTCAGTGGTACTCTGCCTTTATTCAAATCTATTTACGGAATAACAAACAAAGACACCGTTGCCAACGGTCAACAGATTTATTTGACTTCTTTGAAGCACCTCACTTAGCACCGCGAGATGTTGAGCTCGGTTGGCTCTGTTTTCATCATGCATCGAAATCAAAGCCAACTTAAACTATACAATGAGAATTTAGAAAATGCTTGTTTTTACAGTGGTCAATTGTACGTGGCATGTTCGCGTGTTGCGAAACCATCCGGCAAACAAAAATTACCAAAATAAGACGGCGCTCTCGCAAGCTTACCTACGAGAAGTAAGGCAAGTTTAAAAGAAAAAGCATAAAGGACAAAAGAAAAAGTAATAATCTATAATGTCATAGTAGTACAAAAATCATGAGAGAAAAGTAGAAAAAATGAGATGTGCTCTCGATGACTGCTGGATATGAACTGAATTTATTACACTACAATGACGAGGATATCAGTCATAGCGCCTGCTGCGTCGTCAATATTCCAATTAGGCCCGATTTCTCAAAAGTTCCGGTTAGCCAACCACCAGTCAGATTTGTTCGTCAAGATGACGAGCGGTTAAGTCATTTGCTTTTCTCAGCAGCAGTTTCGCCTGATATCGGTAAATGCCTATCGCTGCTTCAGTGTGACCATACTGCTTGCCTAAACGAACGAGTAAACAGCTGAATCGGTTTGGTTTGTTTGCTTTTTAATGCGATTGGTTGTTGCCGGTCATTGTTTTGCGTAAAAGTTGTCCATTGCGTGGAGTTGAAAAATTCGCTTGCAGCTAAGAATAAAATAAGCAAAGCAAGTGTGCGTTTATATCGATAGAAGTATCGATAACTTCATGGGGGCTGAGCTCACGGTTAAAGTTGACCGGTGGATGAGCAGCGCTTAAGTTTGTGCCTCTGGTTACGCCGCCTACATCATGAGACACTCAAGTTCGGTTAAACTGTCTGTCAAGTTGACCAACCGGACTTTGAGAAATCGGGCCTTAGTCAGTTTTTCGCTGATATTTATGCTGAGTTACTTTCGACAATGTCCGTCTCCCTCTAACAAAGAATTCCCAAATCAGCTGTCAAGTAGTAAGGTCACACTGGTATCCTAGCCGCTTGTATTTAAAATGCCATAATTAAATTTAAGCTCAAGCAATTTAAAAAACACCCCACATTCAAAATCGCATGATGTACTTTCACTAATATGGGCGACTTTGTGAAGTCTGCAGTTGAAACTGGTTCTTGGCAGACCCTCAAATTAAACTAAATAATTTTAAATGAATTTAAAAAAAGGGGACGATTTTATGTTATTAATTTGTTTATTACTCCATGTACATTTTGTTGGATTTTTGTGGGCTGTTTATCTGGTATTACTTCTGGAAATCAAGAAAACAAATGGGACTAAACAAGTTGCTCATTAGCAGTGCCATCACCACAACCTTTCTATCGATACTCCATAACGCGCTCCCCATGCCTATCATTCTCATCACCAAGATTATCTGGCATAAAAATGAAAATAAGAATGCAAGGAATGAGTTTTCAATGACATGTTCGCACCTGTTTCAAGGAATTGCGCAAGTGTTGCCACTACCAGCTAAACTTTATATTTTTATTTAAAATGTCTTTCGCTGTCCTTCTCATAATCGAAACTTCTCACATTACCCAAAGAGCTATTGATCCCTTGCCTCTGTAACTGTTAAAGATGATCTAAATTCGGAGTCTAAATAATATTCCTTCTCTTTTTTTTTCGCTTGTGATTTATTTAGAAATAGTAGTTTTACTCTGTACCGTAGGTACATATGGAAGCATCTCCGACCCTACGAAGTATATATATTCTTGATCAGCATCAAAAGCCGAGTCATGTCCCTCATGTCCGTCTGTCTGTCCGTATGAACGCACAGAACTCAGAGATGGTAAGAGATAGAGGTTTGACCTGTATGGGACATATGCTTCTTATGTCTGCAGGCATATCAAGTTTATTTTTCAATATTGGCCACGCCTCCTCCCGCCCCCGCAATTTAAAAAAACGTCATATCTCCCACAGTTTTAATGATAAATCGTCCGTTTTTTCTGGACATATTTAGTAATCAGGATAACTTATCTATCCAAAGGAACGGTGAAGATCGGATAAGCGGTTGTCGAGTTATGATCAAAAGACTGTTCGCTGCTTCAGCGCAGTAGCAGCGCTGCTTTCAACTACTACTGCAGCATCGAAATTTATGCTGAGCGTATAATTTCCTTGGTACAGAATATGTTATAGTCGGGCTTGGCCGAAATCAAATGAAGCGACAAATTTGGGAAGATCTTTAAGCAAATTTTTCAATACTTCCCAGCTTTATTATCCCTTAGGCTAGGCCAATTTGTCAGAGGTAACCATGAGTCCAACTTTCCCCATTTGCAAAGTATGCTCTAATATATTGGACGCATACCGGGGACCAATCTGTTTCGTTGATTGAATCCAACTTTAACATAACTTAAGATTGTGTTGAAATATTCAAATAATTTCACTTAAAGTGTTTTCCTATTAGAATAATTTTCTCTATTGCATGGCCGATGCCCAGGAACCGACGATCTTGTCCGTCGCCAAAGTCGAAGAATAAATAGAAATAGTAGTTCATCCGACGATTTATTGGCAATGAATGCACCCAAATGAACCACGAGCTAAATGAGCTCAAAGTCTCGTCAAGCGCATCGAACAACAGCGTCTGCGCTGGATTGGATGCTTACTCGTATGGATGAAGGAGCCCCATCTAACAAACTGATGATCGACTGATTAAGAATATACAAACTTAATCTGTTCAGAAAAGCATACTTCTGTGCGTTACAAGCAACTGGACCATTTTTTTTAACATTAAAAAATGTTCAAAAATTCTAAAATAGTTTTCAGCTGATAAAAGTTACTCATAAACTCACTAAGTGCCCTCTTAAGAAAAATGTTTTTTTTGTTAAGTATAATTTTGGCGTGTAAATATTAATTTAAATCCCCTTTTTTTTGGGGGGCAGAAACCTCTCCTCCGCTGGCCTAGTCTTAATTGAGTTCTATTGTCTAAATTGATGGACTTTGGCAACTTTTTGCCACTTTGATGGCATTTCACTATTCACCATTGTATCTTTTGTTCAGTGGCCATTGAATACTTGTAATCCTTGGCTTTTATCTGTGCCTTTCAGTTCATCAATAGTTGACCTTGCATTGTTCATGTTGCTTTGCATATTTATAAAAAAAAAATAGAGGAAAGAAAGACAACAAAATTCTCTTCATATTGCCTGTCCTTCAGGCACAAAAGAATGAAACAAGCATTTGTATTAACTAAGTGAGCAAAAACAAAAGCTAACAAAATGGTCGACAGGATACACTTAAGCCCTCTCTCTCTCTCTCTGACACACACACACACACATCCACGCCCTCATTGAGTAAACATTGAGTCAACACTTCCGCTGTGATAACATCAACTTGGCGCCAACATTATGAACGGGACAGCCAAAATAGATATTCCAACTGAGATAACACAAACGAGAGACAAAAAAAAAAGCTCAGGACTCTTGGCCAGCGATTTTTACCCAATAAATTATTTGATCTGCCACGGGGCAGCGAAATGGCTGTGGATGTTTATGAAAATGTCATTAAAATGCGCACCGAAAGAAAACCCAGAAAACTAAAACAAAGCCTGCCAGCAATTTGATGGCACGAGCAGAACTTAATTAAGAAAAAAGTATCGGGCGGAAAATAAAACGGAAAATTGATTCTCATTTCGAGTTGTTGACGAAAGAAATTCATTTCTAGGATTGAGTTTCTCCGCCCCGAGGATTGTACGGGTCTGGTTGCCTCATTATTTTGTCTGCTTCATATGTGTCTCCGTCATTTATTTTACATTTTTTTTATTGCGTTGCTTTAATGACATTATTTCGACATTCGCTGCCTACCCTCCGTCCTGGGGGCAAATTATTTTAGGCTCGTCTCGGGGAAAGGAATTCAATTTTGCTTGCTACACTTAGAGAACTAAATCAAGCACATTGTATTTAAATTAAGGATAAGCTCGTGCAATGCAAATGGCAGTGGAGTAGCTATAAAAAACATGCGGCAGCAGAAAGGAATTGGAGAAAATAAAGTTAACAGGTTGTAAACGGCTGTCTTGCTGCTGCTTGGGCAGGGCTCCTCAGACTTGGCATCTATTGGATCTCACAAATTACCGATTAATATTCAACCATATTTTTTACATCTACAAATATTCTTAGTTTAACTCCTAAATTACTTAGACCAGAACCATTGGCTTGGCAATTGGTTATATAAAGAACAGGATTCTCAAGAACTTGTGTAACAATTTCAATTTCGGCATGGCAGATTCATTTTGGTAAGTAATAAGTATTGAGAAGGAAGGCTGGAAATGATATCGATATATCGGTAAGTCGATCCTGTATCCAACCTTTTAAAATAGTTAACCTCCTGAGCCTGGAGAGGATTTCGATTTACATGGGAAAAGGTTAGATCCTTTATGGACATGTAGTGTGCCAAACGAAAGGTATTGAATCATAGATCATATATGGCTGAAAACATAACCGCAATCTCTGTACTGTGTTCAGCCGGAATATTTATTTACTTTTTGTTTTACACAATTGTTGTTGTTCTCGTGCCTGTTCTCGATTGACTAACTATTTTTTTATATAACATTTTGAAATATTTTTTAAGTTTCCCAAAACGGGCTGCCCTACATTCGGCCTTTCCTCACCTGATTCCTGACCTAATCCTCAGGCGATTCCGACTCATCTGAATCATAAATTGGCAGTTTACCACATGGCTTCAACTTCTCTGAATGTCTTTTTGTTCGCTGGGCATCCTGATCTGATGATCTCCTGGCATTGTCTTGCAACATTTGTACTATTGTGTTCTGCAATAAGTATGTCTTTAGGCTCAAATAAAGCTGGAATGTTGTACAGTTCGTTGTCTTATTGATCATGGATTTTTCATGCCATTGAATCGAGCAAAGCTTTTCATACCATAGTCCGATTTGTGCGTTCAGCATGTCCGTTGGCTCTGGGAGTTCGAACAGCAACCAGAACATGCTTGACATTGTTGTCGAGACAGAATTTTCTGAATTCTTTTGAAGTGAATGCAGTTCCACTATCGGAGATAACTCGATCTGGCATATTCGATGACATATTTCATGGCTGTACTTGTTACGGTGCGTATTATTGAGAACTTGATGAATGCATCGACAAATACTAGAACATGCACCTAATGACATGAACCCTAAAGATCTACATGCACCGTCGACGAAAGAATATGTTTGATGTCGTCATAATGATACTGACCCTTAAATTTTAGTCCCACGCCGCTTGGAGCACCAGCAATTTGAACTCAATTTTTATTTACGATTTTTTAATACGAAATACATGATAATGTCTTTTTTTAAGTTGTAAAATAAAAATTAAGAAATAATTTTATTTATTCTAAAAAAAATTTTAGACAAAAATTGTTTTAAGTTAATAAAATTCAAAAATAGTGATTATATTAAAATACATTTTTTTTTTCAAATAAAATTTAAGACTTAATTCTGATTCTAATAAAAAAAATTCAGTAAACAGTCCTTAAGTAGTAGTTTTAATATTAAAAATAGCAATAGTTACGATCCTAGTTTTTTTTTTTAACAAAAAATGTCTCAACGGTCAAGATTCCATTAAACAAGCTTGGAACCAAGTCCAAAATCAAAGTTTGATAAGTAAGAGAACCGGTCCGAGAACCGAACTTAAGAATTTGCAAAGGGTTCGAGTTCTGGGTGAAAACTTTTTCAGAGTTTTAGAGGTCTTTGATGTCTTCATTTTGAGCTTAATGAAAACCTAATTTTTATAACGTGTTAAATGCCACAATGTTATCATTAATAGACCAGATTATTCTTAAGAAATTCCATGAGTTTTTTTAAATTTTGCGAATATCGATTATTTAGATGTTTTTACAACAATATACCGAAATGAATCTTTTTATACTCTGTACCGTAGGTACATAGAGTATTATAAGTTTGTGCAAAAGTATGTAACATCCAGAAGGAAGCATCTCCGACCCCATAAAGTATATATATTCTTGATCAGCATCAACAGCCGAGTCGATATAGCCATGTCCGTCTGTCCGTCTGTCCGTCTGTCAGTCTGTCTGTCCGTATGAACGCACAGATCTCAGAGATGGTAAGATGTAGAGATTTGTCGTGTATGGGACATATGCTTCTTATGTCTGCAGGCAGATCAAGTTTATTTTCAATTTTGGCCACGCCCCCTCCCGCCCCCGCAATTAAGAAAAAACGTCATACCTCCCACAGTTTTAAAGATAGATGGCTTGTTCCTTCTGGACATATTTAGTTATTAGGATAACTTATCGATCCGCCAAAGGAATGAAAAAGATCGGATGAACGGTTTTCGAGTTATGATCAAAAGACAAAATTTCTTGGTACAGAGTATGTTATAGTCGGGCTTGACCGACTTTCTTTCTTGTTCTATATCGAATAACATATCGATAAGGAAATTTTCTAAATGAATATATGAAAATATATATTGTCTGCAGAGTATTGTGAGTTAATTACCGAGTACTGAGTATTGATGTCTGAGAATGGAGGACAGCGTAGCCATGTCTGTATGTACTAAGTAACAGTTACTGAGTTTCAAGTACTGCGTTTCGAGTACTTAGTGTCTTATACTAAGAATCGAGTAATGAGTTTCGAGTACTGAGTATATCATAAACTGTATAAAGCACCGCGTACTTAGGGAATGGAGCTAGACTGCGCTCTCTCTGAGGCAAACAAATGTTCTGCAGTCGGTTTCTATCACACAAGCATTCATCTAATGGCCTTTAGCCGCTCCGAAGCTGACGTCTTCACCCAGTTATTCCTCCAGGGAGCAGGGTATGTCATGAAGAGCTAGGACAGAAATTAGGAGTGTACTAGGTGTGCGAAATTCAGAAAATCGATCAGGCCAAAAAACAAAAGAAGACGGTCGGCAAAAACCAGCTCTGACCTGCCCACATGGACCGCTGGCAAGCAAATGAAACTCGTAAACATTTCTTCATTCAAGAATTTGCCTTTATACCTGTTAAGAATACACACGTCATAAATTAAGGCATTAATTTTTTCTGAGTGTATCAACCTCAAAGCAACGCATCAATGAGAATATTTGCCCCGCTTAGAATTGCTGCCAAATTATTTGCCAATATTAAGCGATAATTTATTTCTGACTGGCCCTACCCAGCATTTGACTTTGCGCTTTTGCAAATTTGTTACCCGCGAGCATCAAATTTATGCCCAACGAGCTTACACACACACACACACACACACACACACACTCACACACATGAGACTTGTTGTAAAATCACAGGAAAATTAATTTTCCATGCATTTCGCTTTGGCACACAATCACAGGCCCAATTGTGCGCGAAATTTATTGCTCCGGCTAATGCCTTGGCCCCCGAGGCATAAAATGTGAGCAAAAGAGGTTTCCTCAAAGAAAGTTTGCATAAATTATGCGTTTTGCAATTTAAACATACTGATTAAATTTCAATTGCATTTGCCCAGTTGGATGCGAATTTAAATACCTTTTCTATATAAAAGCTGTAAGCAAATTTTGAATTCAATTCAATTATGTTTGGATTGTAATGAAGTTTAAGTCAAATTCTCAGGTTTTCAAATCAAGCAATCTAGTCTGTAATCCAATTTCTTCCTTAAATCCAAAGCAATTAAAGATTTAAATGCGACTCAAGAAAAAAAGGTATCCCCAAAAAAAGTTGATCCGCCTTTTAGCCAAACGAATTGAAAATTGTTGTATCTAACAAATTTTTCAGCCGAAAGTTGGCTTAGCCTTGTAATACCACACTCCATCCGCTGTTATATCTATGAATTCCTTATAGTACGTGAACTTTTTTTCGCCGCCTCGTTTCGTTTCGTTTTTGTTGTTGCACAACTTTCACTGTTCGAAACTTTTCGCACATGAGCTTCAAATTGCGCGTATCCACCCCGTGAGGGGTTGCAAACTGAAATCGAAAATTGTTTGCCAAGCGAAGCGCTTAGCTAAATGTCTTCCGTGCCAGTTCTCCACTGGGAGGATGTCGATTGTTGTTGCTTCTCGAGTGTAGGACGAGCAGGGGTATGGGTAGCAGGTGCAGCAGTCCCTGCCTATCCATAAAAAGCAACGACAAGTGCAAAACATATACACAGCCACACTCGGGCTCCCCAATTCGTGGTCCCCAACCTCATCCTGCTTGCCGCATGCCTGTATTTACATGCAGACAATATGAAGCCGTAGTATATGTTTATAACATCCGCAAATTGTTGAAGATAACAATTATTGTGCATTGAAAGGCAAAGGCAAACCGAAATCCAGGCAGGAGCAACCGGAAATGGCAGTTTACGGAAACACACAATGCCAGAGGCAGAACCAAAGCAAAAGATGTGGAAGCCAAGTCCAAATGGCCTGAAGATGTGCCATTAGCCGAGAGTCGCACACTTACAGTTCCAACCCAGACGCTTAGTTTGTGGTTGACAAAAAAAAAATAAAAATATATACAAAAATAAGCATTGTACATTTTTGGTTTGGTTGTATTAACAGAGGTTTTCCATCGCCGATGCATAGCTGCTGTCATCTCCAGGTGTGGCTTATGAGGGTCAGAAACCAAAGCTCTGATTTGTGGTTAGTTAGTAAAATCTTTCAGAGTATTGAGTTTGGGTCAAGCTGCGGGCTGGAGCTGAAAGTAAACTAGGGGGGCGAATGTAACAACTTGTACAAAACTAGGTCAAGTGAAAGCCACCTTAATCTTCTTTAATCCTTGCAGTTCCTAGTAATTCTAGCATTTTTGTGTTTTTTTTTAAACAGATCGTAACGTTGACAATTTGAAAACTTAAAATTGGCGAAAGCTAGCTTCGGCTCGGCCGAAGTTTGTATACCCTGGCAGAACGTTTTTCTAACAAAGGGTCTGGCCCGATAAGGGAATGGGTGCGGCCCAATGACGGGAATTTTGAAATTTCCTTTTTAATTGAATAGGTTACTTCAAATAAAACTGATCTGTCTAATTTTTAAATTTTTTTTGTGCAATGTCCTTAAGATATCGCTAAATGTCGGTTTTTGACAAGGTTTTTTTTAAATGCCAATATCTCGGGCCCCAGCGTAGCTAGCGACATGAAATAAAATCCCACCGACAGAGAATTGAACGAGGTTATAGAAAATGAAAAACTTAATTACTTACACTGAAAACTTTTTTGTGTATAATTAATTGAAAAATATAATGAGTCGGTTTTGGGTAGTTCCCGTTATAGCGCCACCTTAAAACTTTTACAGTATCTTCTTTGAACCTGGACGCTTATTACCTGAAAGTTTCAAAACAATCGATGATACGCTTCCTCAAGAAAAATTTAAAAAAAAGTTCGCACTTATTTTACTTACTCATCATCTTCACTATTTTCATTTATGACAACATTTGCTTCGTTGGATTCAAATATTTTTGATAAAATTGCTGCTGGACGGATAATGCGTGATAGATATCTTGCATGAGTCAAGTAATATATCACACTTGCAGAGTGTGAGCAACAGCCAACAGTCCTCTTTCCGTTGGGACAACTACAGCAATAGCGTTTTATGCCATCTATGCTATTGTGGTTGGAAATGAAGTCGACATAAACACTATACCACTTGCTGTTTATATGCCTCGATCGAACCTCGAATTTTGTTATTGAGGGATTCATTTTAAGGAATGAAGCTTCAATCGTTCCGTCCTCATTCAGGATTTCGGCTAGATATGAGACGGCTAACGAAAGTTGGTAAGATCCAGAGAATAATATTTTAAGCTCGTCTTCTGTGAGTCTAGGAAATTCTACAAGCGATGACGTATTTAATGGACTTAAAAGACTTCTTCTTCTGCTATAACGCTCTTTCTGAACTTTCTTCTGACAGAGTTTTCGGAGCGTTCATACGACTTTTAAAATGAGAAAGTATTCTGCTTCCTAGTTCCTTGTCTGAGTTCAACCTCTTTGCAAACATGTTGTTGAGATACCCAGTTCGTAGTTCCGTGTTTTCTTAATGAAGTTAACTGACGCTCCAATATTTTAATATTTTTCCAGCATAGTCCAGTTAATTCAACAATTTGTTTCTCAGGAATTTTTTGATCTCTAATTTTTTCAAACAATGGAAGGCTTCCAATGGAAAGGTGTTGAAAATGCTTTGATCTGAGCAGTCGTCATCGTTGTTTTATGGTCTATTACTTCAAGACTTTGAAGCTCATCTTTAAAGAAAATGTTTCCAATTAAATGCAATGCGCAGCAACGGTTTTTTTCAGGAATATATATGTTTGATTTTGCGTACGCTTGACAACGCGCTTGAACTGGAATTACAACCATTTGTCCTCTGGACTTGCAAATGGTACAAACATTATGCGTAGCAGGAACACGTTTCATATTTAGTTCGACTTTATCTACTTGATCAAAATTAAAGTTGGAATCATTGTCCGAATCGGAGGAGACTATCAAAGAAGAGCTTGTGTCAGAGTTCTACGTATTCTTCATTCGGCTGCTCATATTCGGGAGCATTATTGAAGCTGGTTGACGACTTCAAACGTCTACACTTATCGCACAGCTTGTCGTTTATTAATATCGTCTTTTTGGCTATAATAGTAAAAAAATGAGCCTCCTGCAGGCTGTTAATACATTTAGGCCGACCTTTACTTTCTTTTAAAGAAATGTTACAATTTTTGCACTTTATAAACATTTTTTTTTGGGTTTATTGTTTCTTAAAAATTTCTCAAGTTGGATATTAGATTAAATATTCTTATTTAATTATTTTAATTCAGCACAAGTTGTCTCGACGCTTTGGATTTCCGAAATGAACTAAATATTATTAAGCAATTTAGAAAGAAGGACATGTTGAATAGCCATATAGATTGGTTATGAATGTTATCATTGTTTTAAGTCTGAGTAGAAATATATTTTTTAATTTTTCTTGAGGAAGCGTATCACCGAATTTTTTGAAACTTTCAGGTAATAAGCGTCCAGGTTCAAAGAAGATACTGTAAAAGTTTTAAGGTGGCGCTATAACGGGAACTACCAAAACCGACTCATTATATTTTTCAATTAATTATACACAAAAAAGTTTTCAGTGTAAGTAAATAAGTTTTTCATTTTCTATAACCTTGTTCAATTCTCTGTCGGTGGGATTTTATTTCATGTCGCTAGCTACGCTGGGGCCCGAGATATTGGCATTTAAAAAAAACCTTGTCAAAAACCGACTTTTAGCGATATCTTAAGGACATTGCACAAAAAAAAATTAAAAATTAGACAAATCAGTTTTATTTGGAGTAACCTATTCAATTAAAAAGGAAATTTAAAAATTCCCGTCATTGGGCCGCACCCCTTCCCTTATCGGGCCAGACCCTTTGAACGACATTTCCACTGAAAGCAAACAAGTTTTTTCAATAAGACTACTTTTCTGACTCTACTTTTCTATGACAACCATACTCTAAAGATGTCCGATTTCGTCCAAACTAAGTGGAATCATGCAAAAGCATAACAAACTAAGAAATACAAAGTTTGGAGGCGTTTTCTGTGAAAACAAAAAAGTTTTTTCCACTAAAACTAGTTTCTCGACCGATCATTCCTATGGCAGCTATAACCTATAGTAATCCGATTTTGATAAAACTTTAAAGAATTGTGTGAAAGCTTATAAAATAAATATATTCCAATTAAAAAGAGGCTTACATTAAAAACAAAAAAGTTTTTCTTACTAAGACTATTTTTCTAACCTTACTTTCTATGGCAGCTATACTATATAGATGTCAGATTTCGTTAAAACTAGGCAGAATCATGGAAAAGCATTGAAAACTAGTAACTATGGAGAGTTTGGAAACGTTTGCATTAAAAACAAAAAAGTTTTTCCCACGAGAACTAGTTTTTAGGCCGATCGTTCCTATGACAGCTATATGTTATAGTCATCTGATCCGGTCGGTTTCGACAAATGTGCAGCGTATTTGCACCAGAACAATCCGTGCAAAGTTTGATGGCGATAGCCTTAAAACTGACGGAGGAGATAGCATAGGAACAGACGGATAGACAAACGGATAGATGGACATGGCTATATCGACTCAGCTCGTCATGCTGATCAAGAATATATATACTTTATGTGGTCGGAAATGCTTCCTTCTATGCGTTACAAACATCTGGACAATTTCAATATACCCTCTGCAAGCGTATAACAAGTTATTAACAAATTGTTGTTGAAACATATTTATTTCAAAATTGTGAATTACCAATTATACTGTTTGTAACACAGGAATAATTTCCGACCACATAGAGTATTTATATTCTTGATCAGCATGACGAGCTCAGTTGATTTAGCATTATCCGTTTGTCCGTATGCTGCACATTTGTCGGAACCGGCACTAGTTCTAGTGAAAAAACTTTTTGGTTTTCAATGCAAACGAATAATCGGTTTAAGTTAGAGTTATCACAATTTGAACCGTATTGAATATATGGTCACTCTCAGAAACCAACGAAGAAGAAGTATAATAGGCTATTTACACTAGGAGTGCGTTATGCGTTAATAGCTAACAATCAGCTTTTTTCCCATACAAAAAAAGCTGAATGTTGGATGTTAACGCATAAAGCACTCCTAGTGTAAATCAGCTTTATGTTGAAATAAGTGCGGAATCATTCTAATGCTAGGTTCTCACCGACATCACGATTTATCGAAAAGATCACTGAACAGCTGACTGAAAATTGTTGACACTTTGAATAGATAATTTGATGCAAGTAAAATGAATTTTGATGATGGTTTTTCATTAATAGCTTTTAATAACGATGTGGCAATGTTATTGCACTTGCTGTTTATGTTGCAGAGAATACAAATTGAATTTTCTTGAATTTTATTTTCTCAGCTTTTTCTTGTATTTTGTTACAAAGCTTCATATTTAAACTTTAAAAAATTAGTATTTGTCTTTAAACAGCAGCCTAAATTAATAATTAATCTTACCTGCTTGTACCTGCTTTTTGTTCTTGCTGGCAGTTAAAACGATACCAGTACGATAGGCAAAATTATCGATATCCTGTCATGTCACTACTCGAAAAGTCACGGATGCAGCCGCATACAAATTGGATGCAACTGGTTTGCTACCACTAGCCGCTATGATTTTTGTATGGCGTGAAAGTTGCATTCGTCACAAGAACTCAGGAATGCAAGAATGTGCTGAAGTGAGAACTGGGCATAAGAGTTGCATAGGGGCACACCAAGAACTTTTTCGTAGAGGTATTGCCAAGGCAGGGTGCTTACAGAATAGGGTATACATATACAACAGCAGGATGCCCTAAAACCAATCAGTCTATTTTCTACCCAAGTTCCCACAATTTTCCGTTTTGCAAGTGCACTTAATTATTGTAAGGGTGTTTTATTGTATTGGAAGAACCCCACCCCATTCGAAGAGCTGAGCCCGAGCACAGCATGAAGTGCACGCCCTGAGTCAATCAGATCATAAGATCTGAAGGCTATTGAAAATGTGTACTAAAATTTAGTTTTGAACTGTTCTAAAGATCATACAACAGCATCAGCACTTGTTTCTAATAAGAAAGGAACGCTTTGCTTTAGTTGAATTCATAGAATTCAAATGAAATTCGAACCTTGGTAACGTCAAAACAATGGCGATTATCTTGTTTATCGTTCAAGTTCTGACATTACCTGTCCTATATACAATACAACCATACATATGTACATACATATGTGTGGTGTGCAAGTAAGTCGGTGCTTTCACTGTTCAAGCTTGTTACTTTCACCAACAGTTTGGCCTAGGTAACTCATACGCCTACGTGTCTCATTAGGCAACGTGCTCTCGACTTGGTAATAGAAAACTTTGCCATAACATTTAGGCTGCCTAAACTTAATTAACATCCTTGGCAAGGTAATCGACAGGCAGTCCCGTCCCGCCCACCGCCCACCGCCTTACACAAGTCAATCCCAGTCCATTGTGCAGGCCATTCCATTTGCGAATGCTCTGGACATTAAGGCGCTTAAAGCGCGCACGCCTGGCTGGGCTGGCGAGAGAGAGACGGAGAAGGGGGGAGAGAGCAGCCTCTCTCTCCACTCCTCTCGCTCTGCCATTAAATTGGTCATTAGGCGTCAAGTGGCCTGCTGGTTTGAAAGGCGTGCGTCTGCCTAGATGGAGGCCATAATGACAGGCAGCCACGGCACCAGGCAACAGAAGCATCAACAAAGCATTCGAAAATGTTTCGGTTTAATTTGAATGCCTCCCCCTTCTGGAGAGCGGGTGACTGGCTTCAATTACCAGCCCCGTCGACCATTTAAGGAGACTTTAAAGTTGATGAAAAATCCCTTAATATTTCCCGCACTGGCGGCGAAAAAAAAACACCAAACACATATTTTTAATTGTTCTGCAAAGCGCAGCCAAAAAGTTCAGCTCTGAATTTGTTCTACAAGTTTTTGACTTTCATTCTGCCCTGGCACAAAAGCCGAGCACCAAAACAAGAAAATTAGTTAAAAAGTTTTTGGCAAAAACAGGCAACGACTTTTGGCTTTCTTGTGCGAAGGAGTTGAAAGGAGCGAAAAGCCATGTTCTACAACAGGCACACATAAGGAAGGCAATCAAGTCGAACTGGAAGATTCATTTAAATTAGTTGGGATTTTTTTTATTTTGAAGTCCGTGGCAGGCACCAAATACATGAAGAAAACAATGTTTTAAGTGCTTCTGTAAGCGCTAGTTTGAAGTGGATTTCTATGTATTACGAACAAACAACTGGAGTTCACACCGCTCTCCAATATCGGTGTATCAAGTGTCTGGTTATCTACACAGAGGGAAAAAGCTAATCAGAAAATAAGTTGCCTTCAACTCAAAATATGAGAACAAATGTTCCAATAGTTCTTAAAGTTAGCACAATTCAACTCAACTCAGCCAACACACAGAAAACTGTAAGTTGGCATGTAGACGTGTGACTACAAGTGTGTATGCAATGGCGCTGTGAGCTGAGAAGTCGCCGTCATTAAGTGCAAAAGTGCAGGTTTTGCTGGCATGGATAAGGTTTTAACGAATTTCACTTTGTTAGCTCTTATTTATATTTATCAGCCATGCTCCCATTTTCGCTTTCGCAAAAAGTTTGCGATTTGATCACCAAATCGTAAAAGTTGTTGCTCCGACATTTGGAAATCGCAAAGTTTTGCCGTTTTTAAACCGGCGACATCTGAGTCCGTGAAATGAAAAGTAAATGCAAAATATAGGTTGATGCACAAACAGACAGCCCACGGAACTATTTTTATTCAGTTCTTTAATCTTTTTAGATTTGTCTTACGGACTCATCCACTCAATTCGCATTGAGGCAATATTTTAAGCAATTTATTTAATAGAGATACACAAAATTGAGCGTGATGGAAAACTGCTCACAATAACAACAATTTGCGATTTGGCCATGGCATATATCGATATATGACTATCGATAGCATGACTAGTGGCGCTCATCAGCTGTTTTTGTTATGTGAAATGACACAAAACAAGTTGGGAATGGAACATTATCGATGACACAAACTGGCGAATTTCGGAGCGCTCTAAACTAAAATCGTATGAATTTGCTGAAATCGCAATTCGCAAAAATAAGTGAAAACCGGAGCATGGCTGTATGGCCTGATATTCTGATCTCTTTTCATTTTCCAGCATGCAAAAGGCCATTCCCCTGCTTTTTTGATCTCTTATTTTTATACCCTGTTCCCATTGAAAATGGGAAAAGGGGGATCATGAAGTTGTGCGAATGTATGTAACAGGGAGAAGGAAAATTTTCCGACCCCATAAAGTATATATATTCTTGATCAGCATGTCCGTCTGTCCGTCTGTCCGTCCGTCCGTCCGTCCGTCTGTCCGTCTGTCCGTCTGTCCGTCTGTCTGTCTGTATGAACTCGTCGATCTCAGAGACTATAAGAGATAGTCTCTGCAAGAAGGTAGATTGCAAGAAGGTAGATTTATGCTGTACGCAGATCATGTTTGTTTCAGATTTGAAAAATTCCACCCCGTCCCCCTTTTATCCCAAAAAAACCTAGACCTCCTCTATAAATCCTAGACCTAAAAAGCCGTCAGATCCACAATTTTCAAGTTAGAGCCTCGGGGTTTAATATACATCAAGCTAGGCCCAATATCTATCTATTCTGAAAAGTACAATCAGATCGGACCAAAAACACCGGAGTTATAAGCGAAACAGTTGAACTGATAAGAGCAACCCCCCAGTTGTTGATCAGGACTAGAAAAGTGTTGCCTACATTTAGGATGACATCTTCAAAAATTCCAAAACAAATAAATGAAAATAAATGAACAGGGTATTTTGTGGTCGGGAAACTCGACTGCCGCGCCCTTACTTGTTTTGCTTAGGAATCGCTTATCCGCTGATTGCTTCAACTTGGACAAACCAAAGTGATCCTGGCTTACTGTGTGCCAAGTCGGCACACACATTTCCCCATTGGTAGCGGCAAGTAAGAGAGCGATGCATCCGCAAAGCTGCTGGCTAACGTGAGCAGCGACTCCTACCTGGGGTAAATAAGGAGCAAGTTTTTGGGCTTGATATTCAATTATTGTTAAAATTATCACCAAACAATAAAAACTGCAAAAACCATGATTTCGCAACCTAATGTATCACGAACTGTTTGAGCTTTTTGAAAAGCGCTAAGTTTGACCTGTAACTCGTATAGCCAGCAGGGGACGACCGAAACTGAGATGGGAACAAGGAATGGCTAGATAAGTCACTGCATCTAACCGATGAAAGGAAATATTCCGATTTAGGTCGTCCTGAAAAAGATTTTGATCTGAAACATCTTTAATTTCGGTACCGAGGATTTTAGTAGGAGGAGGCTCAGTCAGTCATATGAATATCTAGTAAGTGAAAGGCGGTGCACATTTTATACAGCATGTTTCACATCAATGCCTCGTGAGTGTTGACCATACTCACACCTTTTTATACTCTGTACCGTAGGTACATAGAGTATTATAAGTTTGTGCAAAAGTATGTAACATCCAGAAGGAAGCATCTCCGACCCCATAAAGTATATATATTCTTGATCAGCATCAACAGCCGAGTCGATATAGCCATGTCCGTCTGTCCGTCTGTCCGTCTGTCTGTCCGTATGAACGCACAGATCTCAGAGATGGTAAGAGATAGAGGTTTGACGTGTATGGGACAAATGCTTCTTATGTCTGCAGGCAGATCAAGTTTATTTTCAATTTTGGCCACGCCCCCTCCCGCCCCCGCAATTTAGAAAAAACGTCATATCTCCCACAGTTTTGAAGATAGATAGCTTGTTCCTTCTGGACATATTTAGTTATTAGAATAACTTATCGATCCGCCAAAGGAATGAAGAAGATCGGATGAACGGTTTTCGAGTTATGATCAAAAGACAAAATTTCTTGGTAAAGAGTATGTTATAGTCGGGCTTGACCGACTTTCTTTCTTGTTTTTTTTGAACTTTCGGCCAAAAGTCAAGTGAATAAAGTTGATGATACTGCTCTTGCTAGCACCCTAAGATGGGCACTTCAGCACGGTCTAGGTGTTAACCCACAGAAGACCCAACTACTGCGGCTTACAAGCAGATACAAGATCCCTGAGCTCACACTCCTCCATTCATTGGGGGAAAACAACTCAATCGGGTCAACGAAGCGAAGTATCTGGGCGACGATCTAGACTCAAAACTCACTTGAAAGAGAAATTCTGAGGAAAGAATGAAGAAGGAATTAGAAAGTGGGGACCGCCATCGTATATCACTTATTGGTTATACACAGCGTTAGACAAACCTATCCTTACCCATGGAGGGCTGGTATGCTGGAAGGCAGCCAACACTAAATCCCACCTAAGCAACCTCCATAAGGTACAGCTTGCCTGGGCAATACAGGATCCCAGCAGCGGCTCTGAATATAATCCTGAACCTGAAACCAGTAGACACTTTCCGCAAGTATGAAGCATCGAAAGCGCAGTAAGATTCCGGGAGCTGAAACTTCTTAAAGCAGTTTCCTACAGGAAGTAGCAATAAATGCAGAGGCAAAGGGAAGTGACTACTGCTTACCAGTTCAGAAATAGACCGACAACTTTGGAACACGGTTACCGGAGAGAGAGGAATGAAAGCAAGACATTACCATCAAGGAGAACAAGCTTTCCATCTATACAGACGGTTCAAAAACTGAAGAAGGCACGGGTGCAGGCATCTTATCCCAAGAACTTGCGACACAGCTCTCATTCCGTCTACAGAACTTGTGTATCGTTTTCCAAGCAGAGATTTATGATGTCTGGCAGGCGGCTAAATTGATATACACCTTGGTTGAAACTCCAAGGAACATTTCAATCTTGGCCGTCAACCAGGCTGCCATTAAGGCTCTGTCATCTAACGACACAAAGAGCTACCTAGTCTGCAGCACGGCGACAGCACTGAATCAAATCAAGGAACGGTTCGGCGCTGCCAGCGACGCAAGCGGTAACGGATACCACTGCAGTACAACATGAGGGAATTGCAGTGGAGGGCCAGACCTTTGGCAGAACGACAAGAGGACCTCTCACCCGTTTGTCACATCTCCCGCTCACTCTGGTCAAGATACTCACCCAGAAGAACTTCCCAACTTCTACACTTTAGCAAGAACAGGATAAGAACTATGAAAGGAGTCATAAAGGGGCACTGCACCATCGATCAAATGGCCACCAGGATGCGTCGAAGCTGTGGGAATGAGGAGGAACTACACTCAGAGAAAAAATAGAGATTTTTTTTGAAGAATTTTCGTGATCAATAGCTCGATAAGAGTGTAAATTCTCGATCAAAGAGCGAAATTCTTGATCCAAGTATGAATTTTTTATCCCGGTTTTCTTGATTCAAGAACTCCAATACTTGATCTAAGAACAAATCATTCTCAAATCAAGTAGCAAAATTCTTGAATCAAGTGCCAAACGAACTCAAATCCAAGGTTATTCATTCTTAAATCAAAAGCATACAGCATTGACCAAATTATAGAATGTTCTTCCGTTTATCAAGAGCTCATCAAATTCAAGAGTAAGATCGTTTACTCTTAAATCAAGAGCTTCAGATTCCAATTATACAACAATTTAAAAGCAGTTTTTTTTTTTCCATTTTGTTTAAATTTATTTCATGGAAAACTAATTGTTAAGCCATGTAGCAAGTTTTAGCCGGCTCGAGGAATACATAACACCTCAAAGAAGTATCAGACTTTGCCTGTCAACTGGCAGTCGCACAGCCGTCACTCCATGACAGCAATGCCGTAATTGGTTGGGAATTCCAAAGCAACATGAGTGCAAAAATCGATTGCGCTCTCCCCTCTTTCATAAAAAATCAAACTGAGAGAGCGACTTCAACGCTGTGTGCTCTCAAATGTGCTTGCTCTCCTCTCTGTTTTTTTACCTCAGTACTGAGAACGAATTTAGCGCGATTTCAAGAGCGAAATTCTTGAAGATTCAAGAACGAATAAATATTTTTTTTAAGAGCGTTCGCTCTTTACTTATTCGTTCTACTTTTTTTTGGGTGTAGAAAGCATCTAACACCTTCTATGCGACTGCCCTGCACTGGGTAAGCCCAGTATCTGGGTAAACCATTATTTGAAGAAGACTAAAAGACCTGGCTCTTTCTGTGAATTCCTCAAAATGGTTTCAATCGATTCCCACAAGTTTCAAGTTGTACTGCAATATATCTATTTATATTTGTTCATTTTGTTAATTGAATGCCGCTGGCAGAGCCATTTGGACCACTGTGCCTGGGGTCAGACTTTCGAAATCTGGTAAGAGCTGCACTTCGACACACTTTGATAGAGGACCCTTTTTTTGATTCCCTTAACGAACTCAGCCGTGTCGTTTTGAGGCGATATATTTGTGCAGTGCTACAAACGACAAATCTCCGATGTGATAGATGCGACATATTTCCTTGCTAATCGTTTTAGAAACATATACTGTGAGAAACAACCATACCCTTATCATTTGAATTTGTCTAATTGCATTTTTAGCTCCGTGATCACTGAAAGCTCGCTCCTTTTCCGATCTTAACTCCGTCAAACCCATGTACGCACCGGGACCCGATGGAGTGCTTGGTTGTGTACTTAGGTTCTGTGCGAATGCACTTTATAAGCCTATTCACAAACTATTTCAGATGTCTTTGGAGTCATCTGTTTTCCATTATCATTTCTCTTCATAAAAAATGTAATAAGTACGATGTTGAAAATTAAAGGGGTATTTCAAAGCTGTCTGCAATTCCTAAGGCTTTTGAGAGGATTATGACATCTCAACAGCAACATTTATGTAGTTCCATTATCTCGACCTTTCAACATGGATTTGTGAAGCGTAGATTTAATACCACTAACCTCTTAGAATTCACATCTTCAATGATCAAAGGGTTTTTTGGTAAGATGCAGACTGATGTCATTTATACTGATTGTAATAAGGCTTTTGATTCCGTAAATCACTCCTTACTGATTCATAAACTCATCTTGATCGGCTCTCCAAACAACCTTCTTAGTTGAAATAGAACCCAAAAAGTTCAATTTCGCAATTCTTATTCTAAATGCTTCCGGTTTTTATACTCTGTACCGTAGGTACATAGAGTATTATAAGTTTGTGCAAAAGTATGTAACAGGCAGAAGGAAGCATCTCCGACCCCATAAACTAAATATATTCTTGATCAGCATCAACAGCCAAGTCGATATAGCCATGTCCGTCTGTCCGTCTGTCCGTCCGTCCGTCTGTCCGTCTGTCCGTCTGTCCGTCTGTCCGTCTGTCCGTCTGTCTGTCTGTCCGTATGAACGCACAGATCTCAGAGATGGTAAGAGATAGAGGTTTGACGTGTATGGGACAAATGCTTCTTATGTCTGCAGGCAGATCAAGTTTATTTTCAATTTTCGCCACGCCCCCTCCCGCCCCCGCAATTTAGAAAAAACGTCATATCTCCCACAGTTTTCAAGATAGATGGCTTGTTCCTTCTGGACATATTTAGTTATTAGGATAACTTATCGATTCGCCAAAAGAATGAAGAAGATCGGATGAACAGTTTTCGAGTTATGATCAAAAGACACATTTTCTTGGTACAGAGTATGTTATAGTCGGGCTTGACCGACTTTCTTTCTTGTTTTTTCTGGAGTTCCCCAATATAGTCATTTGGGTCTTCATCAATGATCTGCCTTCAGTTTTGGCTCACTCTAAGGTGGTTATATATGTCGATGATGGACTTGGACAGACTTGGATGCATTTCACTCATGGTGTCCAGATAATCTTTTAAACCTTAACAGTTTGAAGTGTACGGTTAAGTCATTTTACAGAAGTTTACCACAATTAGGCACTTACATGCTTGATAATGGTGGCATTACAGCGCCTCTATGAAGTTAATGATCTTGGGGTAGTTCTTGACCATCATCTTAAATTTACTTCTCATGTAACTGCTACTGTTAATAAGGTCAGAAGTGTTCTTGGGTCTAAGAAATTTGATAATCCCTACACTACCAAAATTCTTTACACTTCTCTTGTCCGTCCTATTCTTGAGTATGGATCATGTGTGTGGTCTCCATAATGTTCGATCCATCAAGATAGAACTGAATCTGTGCAAAAGCAATTCTTATTGTTTGCTCTTCGTGGTTTGAACTGGAGATTACTTTTAATTAATCTTCCCTCTTTACTTGACCGTAGAGTGGTGTAATCATCATACAAAGACTAATTAATGGGGAAATCGACTCATCAGAGTTGGTTTGCCAAATTGATCTCAATGTTCCTAGTAGATCGTCCCCTTACTTTGCCCCCTTATCTCTGAATCGTTGTACTACTAACTATGCTTTGCATGATCCGCTAAGAGTCCTCTGTGCTGATTACAATAAACTATTATGCTTGAGCTTTCTTTTCCTACTATAAAAACCTCTATTTTTTCGTATCTAGCCCGTAGCTAATATTATTTTATAATTTTCCTTCCGCTTTTCGAGTCGAGTTGCAAGCGATATATCTTGCAGCGAATAATGTGATCTTAAGTCGCATATCTCCGCCGTGATTGAAGCAACATTTGGAGATTCTTTCAAAAGCGAAATCTCATGTCAAATTACAACGCCTTTTTATTTGGCTTACACACCGAATTTCAAGTCATGTTTATCTCCCATCTAGGTTAATTTTCAGCCTCAGGGGTCGAATCCATAGAAATTGGGTTAAAACTGAAATATTCTCCGAGCAAACTTTTTACAAAATTTTTGTATATTTAAAAAAAACGAGAGCGTAAGTTAAAGTCGGCCCTGCCCGACTTCGTAATACCCGTTACTCAGCTCAGCTCGGATAAGTATGCAACATTTTTTTAACTCGGCCATTTATTATCCGATCCTTTTGAAAATTGAAATTGTGAGATTGTAGATATTGGCCACATAGACTACACTGCAAAATCTGAGCTCGATATCTTAAAAATTGTGGGAGTTATTCAATATTTTTTATTGCGGGGGCGGGAGGGGGTGTGGCCAAAATTTGAAACAAACTTGATCTGCCTACAGACAATACTAGCTTACGTATAAAATTTGGTTGTTCTAACTCTTCTAGTCTCTGAGATCTGTGTTCATACAGACGGACGGACGGACGGACGGACGGACGGACGGACGGACATGGCTATATCGACTCGGCTGTTGATGCTGATGAAGAACATATATACTTTATGATATCGGAGATGCTTCCTTCTGCCTGTTACATACATTTGCACGACTTTAGTATACCCTTTTTACTCTACGAGTAACGGGTATAAAAACTCAAGTCAAGTCGTGCTGCCAGGATCCGCTTACCAATTCATTCTTATACATATTTATGTTACAGCTGATCCCAAATATGTGGCTGAAACTCACCTGCAAAAAAAAAAGGTAAAGAAAAGTAAGTAAAAAAACGGAAGACAGCGAAATATATTAAGTTTTTGGCAAGTGAAATTTTAAGCGTTCGTGTGTGTGTGAGTATGAAAAATACGCGCATAAATAAACCATTTGTTGTTTAAGTATGCCACGCCCAGCGCCCCCTTCCCAAACACACACACACACACACACACAACTTTTGTTGATTGCAAGCCCTGAAGCAGGAGCAGCTGCCGAGAAATCTGTTGAGTGGAAAATTACAAAAAACTGCACAACCTGCGTTTACCTTTTCCCACACATTCTCATTCCCTTTTCTCTGGCTTCGCTCCCTGCAGTCGCACATGTGTGGCTTTTAAGTATTTTGGCAAGTTGTGCATATTTTAATTAGTTTCCCCAGCCAGCAGCAACCTTTTTTCGCCTAACAAGCAACTTGGAGAATGCGGCAAACGCAGGAAGGAAGGAAACGAGCGTAAGACGTGGCGACCTCTGCCATGGGTAATGCCTGCTTCAAGGGGAGCCCTAATCCTGCCCAGGCAAGGATTTGATGCAATTAGCTGCCATTAGTTGTTTCTGCAGCAAATAGAATTCCCACATGTGGAAAATCTGGTTTTAGTTTAAAGAAACTGTGACTCAGCGGATAGTTTGCCTGGGAATGACATAAGTCTGTCATCTGTTTTCTGGCATTCCTCGAGTGATCTTCAACAATTCTTTAATACGACTGCCGAAAGTTTTCGCTGGCAAAGTCAAACAAATGTCAAACTTCCTTCACTCAGACAGTTGCGCCACTTGGCGCTTAACTATTTCAGCAATGTGTGAGTATGTTTTTATTGCCTTTAAGCTTTAGCCCGGCATTTAGGTTCGACAAAAGGACAAGGCATATCCTTGCACACACACAACAGGCCGACAAGCAAATTCCGAGCACGAGGATATGACGAGATGTGGCTTCGACTTTGGTCTTACCTATGCAAATATTTCAAACGGGGGAACCGTCGGGGTCTTCCGACTGTATCCATTCACCCTGGGCTACAAGTGCTGCAATTTGTAGTTGGCTTTTATGCGTTTGCTTTTTGCCTCACTTGACTGCTCGCTTTTCGGCTTTGGCCTGTGCCATTCAAATCCACTCGAAACTGCACCAAGCCCAGCAAAGCCAAGCCAAGGCGATGGCTGTCTATTTTTTGGTTTTTTGTTTCTGGCATTCGTTTAAAAGTCGCAAATTGGTTTACACACTAGGAATTCTTTGATTGGCTGTCTGATTCTGTGAGGGGACTGGCTTTCCACTTGATTGGACCATCAAACATATTTTTTTTGTGTAGTTTCTGTACATTTATTTACCCCCGAAAGCCAGCACAACAATGCATAACATTGTCAACCACTTATCGTCCGCAAAACAAATAAATTCGAGAAAAGTGTTCACAACGACAAAAACAAAACAGCAAACTTTATTTGGCTGCGGGTTCACAAACCCAAAACGAACCCGCAGATGGGCGCTCATTAAAATGTGCTGTAAATTGTAAGAGAGCAGGGAGAAAGGATGAAGGCGAAATAACCACGATAAAGGTGGGTTTTCGATGTGTGTGGTTGAGAGGACTGAGGTTGTATGGCAAGGTGTGGGTGTGTGTGTGTGGGTGTGTGTTTAATGTGTGCTCACAGGCTTATGGACTATTATGGGGATTTTATGGCAAATGTAAGGAGAACACACAGTCATCAAATACATATGCATAGACCGAGCACAGTGGGCTAAAACATTCAACTAAATGTAAGAGCTTTCAAAAGCTTCTACTTTGATATGCTCGGCCGCTGCAGACGCAAAAAGCTCAGTCGAAGAAGAGAGAGAGCTTGTTCGTTCTCACTTCTCCCCCTCTCATGTATGCTTATATACCTACACCCAAATAACTGTATCACAATCTGAAGCGTGCGAAAAAAATCATCAACACTTGGGCGGGCTGCCTTTTGGCTTGTTAGCCCGTCAGCATCTGTTACCACTACCCTCGCTCCACCCCCACTTAAGGCTCAGTCCATGGGTTTCGCTTTTTTTTTTCATGCCAGTTTTCCAGCTCCTCCTGCTCTGTGGAGTTTCACTAACAAGATTCGACATTTGAACGAGAGTAATCCATCAGCTGGCATTGAGTATAAAAATGGATTAAGAACAAAAACCAAAAAAAAAAAACAAACAGTATGCAGGCGGGGCAGGACTAGGTTTCAGTTACACAACGACAGCTCGGCTCGACTCGTTTGATTTCTTGTTATTTTCTCTTTTTTAAATCGTTTTTAATGTGTGGCATTTGCGTTCAGCCCCCCCCCTCCTATCGGCGGAGCGTTCATTTTTCACAATGGAATGAAAGTTCAATTATTTGATTTGACAGGCGCCGCCAGGAGCCAGTCTGACATTAAAAACGGGCGGGGGCTGGATTTATTCGCATGCCAATGCGCGAAACAGCGGGAACACAAACAACTGCCACAACATATTTTATACAGAAACATGACTTTGACTGCACAATTGAAGTGTAATTTATTAACTTTCGCAAAATGAGTTTGCCAGCAAATCGATAAATAAGGCACATAAATGCTAGGGATTTGACTTTGGGGAGAAATGAAAAAGCAAAACAAGAAGGGAAACAAATTTATTTTTTGTATTATAGTTAAAAAACGATTTTAATTTGATGGACAGGCGGAATTGCTTTGTAAATGATTTGGATAATTGGAGGAGTATCGACACATTGCAGTATTGAGGCTAAATTTTTAGGGCATACTGAACCGCGAACAGAACCATCGTTGAACCCAAGCGACAACTTCATATGAAAATGGTTCGCCTTGGTTTATTGATCGACGAGTTTGATGACTCTTCGCCTACCTTAAGATATGTAAATTTAGAAAATATTGTTAGGAAAAAGAGTTGTTGGAAAAGGATTTTACTATACTGTTTCTTTCTACCCACCTCTTAAAAATTCCCGGGTTTTCACCATATCGAATATGATCGAATTTGTTCTTTATTTTCTGTATTAAAGGTACTCAGAGAGTCCATGGAGATTGTGTAAATGTGTGTAACATCCTGTAGGAAGCATCTCCAATCCCATAAAGTATATAGATTCTTGATCAGCATCAACAGCCGAGTCGATATAGCCTTGTCCGTTCGTCTATCTACCCCTTGTGACACCTGCCCTGGAATATTCTTACACGGCCAGCTAATGGAGCATAAAGCAGCCCACAAATACCTTGGGGTGACACTGGACAGAAGACTGACGTTTGGATACCATGTGGCTGCCACGACGCACGACGCATGGGATGGCTTCTGAACTCAAGGAATCAGCTGTCACTCTGGAACAAAGTCCTAATTTAGCAGACTATTCTGGTTCCGGCTTGGAGATATGGCCTACAAGTCTACGGTATCGTGGCAAAGTCTCAACTGGCAAAGCTGATTGGTTCCTGAGAACCAGAGATATCGAAAAGGATCTTTGAGTTCCCATCGTTGGAGATGTCATCAACAACCAAGCCGCCAGATAGCCGCAGAATCCATGGAGTACGTCAAAGGAGAAGGCTAAAGAGAGTCCTACCTAAGGATCTCATCACACAGCGCCTCTAGGGAACAACATTATCGGTAAGCCCAAATGGACACTGCCAAACGCTGTTAATACACTTAAACTACACACTAGTAAAAGCGGCCAAACAAGGGTAGCAGAAAGATAGTCAATTAAAACGCATAAAAAAACCCATTCGGCACATCATTTTCGGGAATATTTGATGAGGGTATCGGCAGTTTTGGGCTGTAATGAAACTGATTAAAGATATTGAAACAGTGTAACCTTCAACAACCTTTGAAGAAAAGTACAGAGAAACCCAAAAAACAAAAAAACAAATTAAGAAAATAGAGCAAAGTTATGCCATTGCAGCACGTTTTTATACCCTGATCTCATTGAAAATGGGAAAAGGGGGATCATGAAGTTTTGCGAATGTATGTAACAGGGAGAAGGAAACATTTTCGACCTCATAAAGTCGATATAGCCATGTCCGTCTGTCCGTCTGTCTGTCTTTATGAACGCGTCGATCTCATAGACCATAAGAAAAAGAGCCACAAATATTTGCATGAAGGTAGACTTATGCCGTACGCAGATCAAGTTTGTTTCAGATTTGGAAAATTCCTCCCGTCCTCCTTTTATCACCAAAAACCTAGACCTGCTCTAGAAATCCTAGACCTAAAAAACCGTCAAAACCACCATATCTATTCTGTAAAGTACAGTCAGATCGGACAAAAAACACCGGAGTTATAAGCGAAACAGTTGAGCTGATAAGAGCACCCCCCAGTTGTTGGTCAGGACTAGAAAAAAGTGTTGCCTACATTTAGGATGACAATGAAATTAAAACAAATGAACAGGCTATTTTGTGGTCGGAAAACTCGACTGCAGCGCCCTTACTAGTTCTAACTAATTTGAACGACATTTCCACTGAAAGCAAACAAGTTTTTCTCACTGATACTACCTTTCAAACCTTACTTTTCGATGACAGCTATACTATATAGATGTCCGATTTCGACCAAACTTAGTGGAATCATAGCGAAAGCATAGCAAACCAAGAAATACAAAGTTTGGAGGCGTTTGCCATTGGAAACCAAAAAGTTTGTTCTCATCTAAAACTAGTTTTTCGACCGATCGTTCCTATGGGAGCTTTAAGCTAGAGTCAGCCGATTTTGACCAAGACCTGTGGAAAGTTGTGTGAAAGCTTATGAAATAATTTCTTGCCAATTTTAAAGAGGACATTTCCATTGTAAACATACAAGTTTTTCTCACTAAGACTACATTTTCTGGACCTCGACTTTTCTATGGGAGCTATACTATATAGATGTCCGATTTCTGACCAAACTTGGCAGAATCATGGGAAAGTATAGCAAATTAAGAAATATAGAGTTAGGCGTTTGCATTGAAAAGAAAAGAGTTTTTCATGACTGGAACTAGTTTTCCGACCGATCGTTCGTATGGGAGCTATTTGTTATAGTCATCCGATCCGGCCGGTTCCAACAAATGTGCAGCGACCTTGTACCAGAAGATTCGTGCTACAGTTTGGTTGCGATAGCCTTAAAACTGATGGACGAGATAGCATAGAAATGAAACGGACGAACGGACAAGGCTGCATAAACTCAGCTCGTCATGCTGATCAAGAATATATATACTATATGTGGTCGGAAATGCTTCCTTCTATGCTTTGCAAACATCTGCTCAGTTTCAATATACCCTCTGCTAGGGTATAAAATGGTCGTTAAATAAGTAGCATAAGTAGCTCTTGGGGGAAGATCATTTTGGGGCAACATAAAGTTTCAATAAAGATACGCTTAGCGAAATTCAATTAAAGGCAGGTCCGTTTAGTCACCTTAAAATGTATTGGAACCAGAAGGCATCTTCCAATCCTATTCTCCCTATTACATTGGTCTCTCTATTTCTATATTTAGCTTAAAGAGAGCATTAACAGTTAGTTTAGGCTATAGCTTGCCCATTATTCAGAGTTTGTAAACGTTTTGAAGCGAAATTCTATTAAAGGCAGTGTGTTTCAAGTCCTCAAGGAAGAAGAAGGTGCAAAATTTTTTTAATTTGATAGTTTGATTATGTATAAGTGTTTAATTTAAACAGATACAAATTATATCCCATTGAAAATTTCCCTCAATATTGATATGGGAAAGGGAAAAACATTATCATCTGAAGAAACAGCCAAAATCCTTGCTTACAAGGATTCTGGCATGTCTAATAGGCAAATTGTCATTAAATTGAAAAGATCTCCATCTGCAGTGGATAATGTAATCAATTTAAAGCAGAAATATAATACAAATCGATCAAATAATAATAATCAAAAGATTTCTTCTCGTGTAAAATTCGCTATAATTCGGGCTGACTTCGCAAATAAGAGCTGACTTACAATTACCCGTTACTAAGCGTCCTGTACAACAAATTTTATCTGGAAGTAATCGGCTAATTTGTAAGAAAATGAAGTCTAAGCCAGCTTTAAAGGAATCGCATAAAGTTGCAAGATTGGAGCCGAAAAACACATGTCATGGACCGATCAATGGAAAAAGGTAATATTTTCAGACGAGAAAAAATTCAACCTTGACGGTCCAGATGGTTTTAAATATTACTGGCACGATTTGAAGAAGCCCGAATCCTTTTCTACTAAGCGGAACTTTGGAGGAGGTTCGTTAATGATATGGGCTGGTTTTAGTTACTATGGAAGGACCCCCATATGTAAAGTGAATGGGCATATGAGCTCGGAAAAGAATATAACCATGTTGGATGAAGTATTAATAAACTTTTTGGATCAGTAACCTACTTCAGACACCATATTTCAGCAGGATATCGCTGCCATACATGTATCACGACTCAGCGTTCATTGGTTTCAGGAGAAGCAGATCGATGTTATGAAGTGGCCAGCACGGTCCCCAGATCTAAATCCTATAGCAAACATGTGGGGAAACTTGGCAAGACGTGTATAAGCTGGTCATCGCAAATTCGAGTCGGTGGAAGAGCTCAGAATTGCTGTAGTCAATGAATTGGCCAAAATTCCTACTTCAGAGTTTCAAAACGATATGGACTCAATGCCAAAACGAATTTTTGAAGTGATTTCAAAATCTGGAAGCTGGACTCACTATTAATCATCATTTTCTTCGACAATAATATGTATATTGTTTTTTTGCCATATAATTTAAATACATGCCTTTAATTGAATTTCGCTGTATAAAAATGAATTTTTTGAAAATAATTTGTTTGTTAATCTAAAACCTGTTGATTTGTAGTATTAAGACATTTGTTGAACTAATATCGTTATTCACTTTATTATTTAATAAAAATTTGATTCATTTCTCATCTAATTTCCCATAAAACATAAAAAAAATTCTATGTGCCTTTAATTGAATTTCGCTGAGTTTATAAAGCCAGACTCGGTAATTTATGAAGCATTCTTTTTTGCGGAATGATTGCAATTCAATCAAGCTCGAATTTCGTGCTTAGGTCATTATGGAGACTTCTTGATTTGATCCTACCAAGAGATCAAGTCGAGCTCGGATAACAAGCCAACGTTAATTTCATGTGGGATAAGGTCGAATTGAACAATCTGGGATCAAGTCAATTCTGACCGACTCTGGGCTAGCCTATGAACCACGTTTCAAACCAAATCCTTATCAACGACTAGTTTAGTAAGCGAATCTTTGAATCTTATCCCCTTGCCCATCCAACCAATTAAATATTAATTTCGCTCAGTGCATTCCGGCCAATGTTTTCGCACTTTGTGCGACGTTCCAACGTTCAGACACTTGTTTATTCCATTATGTGCGTAAAATCATTTATTGTTATTGAATAATTTAATAAATGTAAGCTCAGCCCATACAAACACGCCACATGCATACGCCCGAGTGTGCGTACATTGTTGTGTGCATTCAAGTTGCTGCTGCCTCGGTTGCGGTTAATGAGGCCGCCTGGCTGTGGTTGACCCCAGCTCCTACTCCGGCTCCCGCCGATGCGGTGCTGAGATGCGTCTTTGTTGGCCAACTGGGACATTTGGTGGAGCTCTCTATTGTAATTCCTTTTCATTAGATTGCACAATATGCACGTGTGTGTGTGTTACCTTTGTAATATTTCATTTTGTGGTTAAGCCTTTAATTATTTATGGCCAAAAGGATGCCGGCCAGGCGGCCTCTATAATTGAATATTTAAGTTGCATGTAAATTTTCTTCTGGTAATTATCTAAAATATCTTTCAGATTTTGGTATTCAGGCCATTTGCCATTGTTATCGCAATAAAATCCAACTGCAGGCATTTATTCTCATTGTCCTTTGAGTGCATAATACATGCAGAAACGTTTGTTTAATGAAGTTGAGTTTGCAACGTTAAGCCGTGCATGTTTAGACGAGCTTAATGAGAAAGAGTGACAAATGATAAGAACATAAGACCTTTGTGTCCTGTGATTGTCGAATAAATCAACTAATGAAACTGTCTGTTCGATTACACATCGAAGCGGTATCTGTGTCAAAGAACAATATGCTGAAACACGTTTTGGTGCACTCAACGTTTAGCCGACTATTCACTAACCCAGTTAGAGTGCACACCAACTATTCAGACTTATTTTTCTCAATTCTTTCCACTGGATACACACACAAACACACGACATGCTCAAGTGCTTGCTAACAAAGTTAACACAAGATTACTAATACGCACCATTGTACGTGACTTTTTGCTGTCAGCTAAATCAGGTTTCATTATGTGCCCAGCAGGAAAAGGGAAAGATGAAAATATAGATAGGGCAGGGAAGGGAATGACGAGAGAGAGAGAGAGAGAGAGAGAGAATGAGCGAGGGTGCAAAAAACACCTGCAGCAACTTTTGCTAATTGTGGGCAGCAGCACGGCAGATCATCAAGCAAGTTTGTTGCATAACTAAAGCTCAGACATGCCTCGGGCAGGGGGACCGAATTCCCATCCCCCCAAATGCCATTTGCATGTGAAGCACGCACCACCTGAAGAAGTTTCAGTATCCAGGTGGATACCATGTCCAGTTCATTTTCTCATTTAATCAACTAAACAGACACAAGTTATAAATATTTAAACTTTCCACTTTTTCCCCCCCCCGCTTATTATCTATGCATCCGCATCCCCAACATAAATATGTAGAAAAGGGATGTGCTCTGCGGTGTGCCGCAGAAGCGGTGCCTTCGTCTAACTTGGCCTGATTTTTGCGACGATTTGCACATTTTATCCCCCACCCTCCACCAAATGTGTGCCGTGTGTCTGTGTGCTGTGCGTCTGTGTGTGTGTGCTTACCTAACGTATCATGTTTTTTTTTGTTTTGTGGGTCACAATTTTATGGGTTCAAGTTTTTAAGAAGCTTTTCAAATTTGACTTGACACATTTGATGACAAATTTGAAGCAATGAAAAAGTTTTAGTTGTAGAACAAACAAAAGTTAAGAAAAGCCTTCGAAATGTCAAAGAATTTAGATTTTAAGACACCTTTGAAGGCTTAAATGGAGTGGAACTTACTTAAGGTTCAAAATCAAGTCTTTTCAATCACTCTTCGGGCGTCTCTTAGCCTGTGTGCGCCATGTTTATGAATACGAATAGTTTAGGAAAATTGTTACCAAAGACGAATAAGAACACATTTTAAAGGATCCAATTGAGTCAAAAAGCAAGATAGCACAGTATGTGGAATGCAACATCATGAGGTCCAAGAGTTTATTTAAAAACTGGAAAAAAAAATCCAGATATAAAGTATATTGTTTTGGGTCCAAAATCCAAGAAAAACTTAGAGAAAATAAATAGGAATGTCGGTAAGCCTGGCTACAACATAATCTGTACCTTCCAAGTTTGTATTTATCACACAAATTGTTAAGGTGTGTGAAGTGCCAAAATGTGTGGTGTACCGGTCATTGACACTTCGGTGGGTAGAGTTTGGTCTAATATCAAATGCTAGAATTATACTGAACTATAAGACCAGTCTACAGTCAGAAGGAGTAGCGCACTCTCGCTATGCTCGGGTCTAGCTCACCGGATTGTCTGGGTTCTTACTCTTGCACACTAACACATTTAATAAGTGCGCGTGAGATATACTAAAATTGAAGCTACCGGAGATGGAAAAGTTATTACAAAAAAAAAAACGAAAATTTAGCGCCGCTTTATAAAACCTACTGAAATTCTATTCGCCTAGGAAACATAGATGTTAATTGTCCCTCTTCTTTACCCACCCTTCCATGACAATGCTATGATTCCTCTGCATTGTCCCATAGTGAAGATTTAAACTCCTTCACCGCATAATCCTATAAGGTTTCAGCATGAGTACTCGACAGACACCGTAAGGCTTAGATATTCATTTCATCGCTGCCCATAATTATCGCAGCATAAGTCTCTGTTTTCCGTACAACTCTACTAGCTTTCATCCGATCTTCACCATTCCTTCGGTGGATCAATAAATAGTACTGATAACAAAATATATCGAGAAGGTACAAGCCTTATTTCTATAAAATAGTGGGAGATATGACATTTTTTTCAAATTGTGGAGGAGCTAAGGTGGACAAAAGTGAAAATAATTGTTTGTTTAATGCACGTCGTACCTCTATCTCTTTCCTTCTATGCTGGAGGATAATGGAACAATGGTATTTGAATTCTGGTACCCACTTGGAGTTCAAGTGTGCGTGTCGCACTATCCCTAACAGATATATGAACCGAACAAGAATCGAAATAAAATTCATTCATTATATGTAGACCTCGGATTTTGCATATTACCATATTTCTCATCAGATTGATACCAAACTTTGTATTTCGACGTTTTATCGTACAAATAAAACAAATATTAATGCATATCGAAAATATGCATAAAATATGCAAATGATATGCAAACAATATACCAAAAATATGCAAAACAAATGCAATATATTCAAAATATATGCAATATATGCAAAAATTATGCAAAATAAAACGAATTTAATCGAAAAATTGAATTCAACTCGTTAAATATTAAAGTGCGAGTGCAATATAGAATAATATTTTTCAACAATGCACAAAGAAAGCGTATACCATTTTCCCTTGTCCAACGCATTACCATATATTGTTGTATTGTTCTTATCAACAGTCGCAAAATTTTTACATAAATAAATTTAACTTGAATGAAGTGGAATGTAGTTGTTTGGGAACTATTCGTACTCTGAAACTTTAGTCCTATAGTCTTTTAAAAGTTAAATAAGAGTAGGCTAGCAAAATAGTTATTTTTGGACAACGACGATATGCATATACTTTAGTTTGGTAATTAAAAAACTCTAATTTTGCATTTTAGGTTCTAAACCCAGAAGATGCTGACTCCATAAAGCAGGCAAAAGAGTTGATCAAATATCCCCGACTCCTTTCTGATTTTATATTTATCAAATCGAATTCCGACAGAGTGGCCGAAATCATAACTTCTTTGGAAGCGACGGGCCCACTACTTGCAATTTCCTTGAACTTGTTTAAGGAAGCAGAAAATATTGTTCAAAGCTTAACTGGCGATTTTGGAAATCACGAAAAAATTGTCCGCCATTTTGAAAAGGAATCCAGATATCAGTATCATTCAAAAAATAAAAAATATTTTAAATCTTGATGCTGAAGATATGTCTGGACTTGGACCCTTCACAAATGCAAATATTCTGAAATATAGTTATGCTCCAAGTACTTCCTGTGACGTTGAAAGAAGCTTTTGCGGCAATAAAATAGCCGTCAAAGCCTCTCAATTTATAATTTAGAAAGAAGGCTGTATATTGCAATGCCAATTATCTTAAATAATATAAAATTGTATAATAAAAAATAAATATAAATATTATTTGGTCTATTTGGGATATTCAGAGGGTGGTATCGCTTTTATATTATTTATTATTTATATTTTGCATATAATATGCATACGCATTTCATGCAAATATGCACATAGTTTTCAATGAATGAATCGAACTTTGGCGTCATCAGAATTCACCTATCTTAATCGTTCAAAAATATGGAAAGTCCGAGGTCTAATTATATGTAATAGCTCCGAGTTCAGCTGACAAAAAATACTTGTGTTTAACTCACTCTCTGAAATCAGCTTAATGTTTCGGAATTACTCCAATCCCCGTTAGTGGAGTATTAAGATGCTCTTTGTGTAAATTTGACGGTTGAATGGAATATGGGTATTTCCACCAAAAGGTTCACGCACACCAAAAAATTTAAAGTATCTGAAAAAACAAGGTTGTTGGATATTTTTACGGAGAAACAAACAAAAGCCAATATCAATATAAAATGTTTTTGGATTCCTTAACAAGTGCTAAAAGAGGTATATGTCCACTGATAAAAAACGTAGAATTGTCTAGGTTATCTATCATTGTTTATAGTACCAAAGAGAGTCCAAACATTCAAATGGATTTCCCAAAAAAAAGTGTCTAGAAACGATCAAAACAGCACTTTAAGCTTAAGTTACTGGAAATCTAGACGTCATGGACCATTTCTGACAACAAAGTTGTGCTTAGCACACGAAAATCATTTAGAACCACCACCAACTCTTGAATATACTGGAAAAAGTCTAATTCTGTTGCCTTGTGTTGTTCGTATCTTCTGTTGCACACTTTTTGGAGCTGGCACTATAATTATTTTTAGTACTTAATCTAACATGTTTTATACTTGAACTAAAAAATCGCATTTATTGAAGTTATTATCTCACTGTAAACTGAATTCAATATTCAATATTATTAACAGTCGCTTTTGGATATTACAATCAAGGCTGCAAACCGGTCCGGAACCGAACCCCTGAGAACCGGTTCGGTTCGGATTTTTTGGGGTTCGCGAAACGGACCATGAACCAGGCGGCTTACATTTTTGACTCCGCGAACCTGAACCCGAACCGGACCACTTTTTCGAAAAATGAGGTTCGGTTCACCAATTTAAGACATTTTTTCAACGATACATTCGAAATGCTCCAGCAAAACATTGTTTATTACTTTCTAAGTACCTCGACAAACGTTATTCTGTTATGAACTGTGTACCATAATTGGCTGCTGTGTTCTTATATCCGAGATTTCAAACTTTGCTTACTTCTGACCAAAAACAATTTGCAAAGCATTACATTGCAGACATGCTAAAGCGCCAAAAAAATGCTTTATGAGAGTTTTCAAAATTTGACAATGAATGACTCAATGTCTGATTGCGAAGACGAGAAGATTATGAAAGCAATAAACAAATATCAAATAAAAAATCTGTGAATTATGTTATAGATTCCTTTGAAAATTGTCCAAGATCACATCTGTAAAGCTCCGGGTTTTTGTTATTTACTGCTCGGTAGTTACAAATGAACTGAATTTTGTTGACCCCTAATATGACTTTCCAAATACCAAATTTAACGTAAGGTTCCAGGCTCCTACAACATGCATCTATATATGTTTTAAAATTTTGGAAAGGTCATAATAACGAAAATTTAAAAATATTGATTTTACTATACTAGCTGTACCCGCAACTCAGGTATCAGTTGAACGAGCATATTCAAAACTTAAGTATGTTCTTTCTGATTAAAGAGCTAGTATAGATAAACAGTTCCTGGAAGATATAATGTTAGTTAACTAAAACTAAGCAGTTTCTCAAAGCTGTTAATGTCACCTAATGGATTTGATAATTGAAATAACTTAAGTAATGATCATTCTGATTAAACACATGGATAGAACATTTTCATTCTGATTAAGCACATGGATAGCACATTTTCAACGTATTAATAAATCAAAAGACCAACTATTCTTTTAAGTGCAAGCGAACCAAGGTTCGAACCAGAACCTTGGGTTCAGGGGTTCCAAGAACCGGTCCGCGAACCGAACCTTATATTTTACAATGGGTTCGAACCCCCGGACCGAACCTCCTGGAGAATTTTTGAGGTTTGCAGCCTTGATTACAATGTTTCGTTATAAACTTAAGTACAACCAAGAACGAGTCATGCTTGAAATTTTAAGTACAAAACGGTGTTAATTCTATCCCGTTTGGTCTAGAAAGCTGGCCGCCGTTTTTTTCAGAGTGTATGTCACCTTTAGCTTTTTGAGACTGGATCTAGTTTAGTTAGTTTCCGTTAATCGGAGAATATCGATGTGAAGAGCACTGCGATGTGGAAGATAGTTTTTAAAATTGTTATTTTGTCCTGCGGCATTCAGCCTAAGTTTTAGATCAGAGTGAAGGACATCACACTGACTCAAGCACATACTTATTTCCAACAGTTCAGTAGACTATGTCATTTCGATGAGCGAACTCTCTCCTCATTCTAAGTCATATTAAAATTTCTCAGCCGTCATTTTTGGGAATGTTTAGAAATCCTCTTTGAACCGTAGAGCTTTTCTTAAGCAATATTGCTCCCTGTTTTCCCTTCTTTTCGTTGATTCTAAATTCCTGTGCGTAGTTTCAGTTTATCACACTAATTTCGATCGTCTTATGCTACGCACAGGCCACCCACATCAACTCATTTTATATGATTCTATTCTTTTTTTATTATTAATTCGCTTTAAAAACACGCCAAGTTTACGTACTCAATTACCGCTTGGACTGATCGTAAAAGTTGGGTTTGCATTTACGAGTATGTGACGGCCACCGACATAAGTATTAAGCCACTTGCATGAGATGCTGCTGCTGGCTGCTGTTCTGTTGTCTGGCGTAATTGCTACAAGCATTCCGCTACCATTTTGCTGGAACCACACGCGCTTTTGTTTCTTTTTTTTTTGCGCTAATAGAATTAGAACATAAACCGCTTTATTGCCTGACGCTCACACACCCCCACACCCACCCACAACTCGTAACAAAGCATTTTTATGACAGCTCGGCGATTTGAACGCCGAGTTTTTGCATGTGTGTGTGTGTGTCTGTGTGTGGACTAGACCGAGGCTGGTTTTGGTCTGGTCAAGCCTTGGCCAGGTCATCAAAAATAAAACTCATTTCAAATGGAAGGAAAATTGTGCGCTTAGTTTACGCACTGCAGGTGAGCTCATTACACGCGGGAATTGCCACAGCACAGGAAATCGCTCTTTATGATGCTTAGGCTTTTTGTATGGTGGGTCAAAGCAGAGGGTAGACTAAGGGATATTGGGATTAGCAGAGCGTGAGCTTTCAATTAATAAAACTGCGAGTGTAGTAAGCTCAGTGTGTTAATTCAAATGATATGTTCTTAATGACACCTGAACTGCAGCATGTTTATAAAGCTGGTGGCAAAACACCAACAAACAGCAACCTGCAGGCCCTGTACCTTTTTTTCGCCGTGTGCGAAGGGTAGGGTTTCATTTTTATGCCCCACATAAAACTAACGAGCTTAATGAGCTTATGAAAATAGTGTAAGCTGATGACGCTACCAAAAACTACAATAAAAATAAACAAAGTTGAGAAATCATGGCCATATTTGGTGACTTGAGTAAAATCACATAGTTTTAAGTACACACGCAACAAGTTTTATGCATTACAACATAAGCATAAGACTGAAAAATTAAGAGGAATCAACCAATTTAAAGGAAAACACACCTCGTAATTGACCTAGTGACCCGGCGTATGTTTGTTTATGGACTTTTACCTTTCGTTTAAGATTATACAAGTTCGACAGCTTCTCTGCCTTCAGGCCAAATGCTTGCCGATTTCTTGAGAAATTAAATTAGCAAGTCAATTTCAGTGCAATTTCACTAAGCATTTATTGAAAGCTTCCTCTTTTGGGAAAACAAAATGAATTTTGATGGAAAAAGCAGAAAGCAGTGGCTAATTTGCTAATGTCTAATGATGCTACTTACTCTATGGTTGCAGTCCAAGGTGACCAATAAGACACGACATAGAGTCATGCTTAATGTGGCTACAACAGGTTGCCAGTGATCAGGCCCGTAGAGAGGAATTACGGGCCCGGGGGAAAAAAATTCGCGGGCACCCATTCAATAAGAAATATTTTTCAACATAACTAAAATCATGCTGAGTTTTGTTAATGGCTAGATACATATATAATGTATGTATACAGATGAGCAATAGGTATTCTGTTTCAATACAAAGGCATGGAAAAAGGATTAATTTTCAAGTTTTCGTCTATTTCGCGGTTAGTTATTCTCCAATGAAATTCGCTTTCGCAAAGGCAAGGGATTCGATTATTACGCTAAAATCCAACTGCCTTGCTAACTCGGACTCCAAACTTAACATCGCCAGACCAATTAGACGCTTTTGTTTAGAACAAGATCTGTGGAAGATTTTGACTCGCGATAAAACACTGAAAGAGCGTTCTCCACTAGCGAAACTGACAGGGAGAGTACAACAAATTCTTAAAGAAACGCAGACATTTGGAAAAAGATTCTGGTTTCAGGTTTCTTGAGAACAGTGCGTTGAGCAATCCAAATGGAGAAAGGTTCTTTTCAAAATTATCTACATATATATGTTTGAGGAGGACGATTTCATCTTTCAACTCTTCGGAAACATCAGTTTCGTAGTTCTTCGTGAATTCTCCGGCAGACGTCTGGAGAGTATCTTCATCCAACGTGGTGAATTTCCATAAAAAAGAAAACACTTGATTCAAATATTTTACTTTGAATGTTTTTGTCATTCCTGCAATTACCGAATCGATGATGCAGAGGAAAGTGCTGGTCTTAAATTTTTCCTCTTCAGAAATGATGTCGATTTCTGGACTTGCGTCTTCATCATCCAAAAATACTTTTGCACGTTTTCTGTTCCGAATGGTTGGCAAAGTTTCAGGAATGTTGCATCCTCTTGCGCCAAGTTTACATTCACTCAGAATGAGACCCTATCGATTTCGCATAAACTGCAAATCTGAAAGGAGAGCATTCAGATTGTCAATTTCAGCTTCTATTGTAGTTTCTCTTGCTTGAAGGACGACGTTTCTCTCATTGATAGCACATATGTATCTGCACATTTCCTGCACAGTTCTGCATGCTCTTTGCGCTTTTCAGCACCAGATTTGTGTTGGTACATTTTCGTAAAAAGAAAGAATTTTCATCAAAATTGCGCACTAATCTTAATAAGAAATCAAATAATTCCAAAATTGCTTTGAGAATTTCATGTAGATCTGCTTCTCCCAGGTGTTGACTCGTCCGATGTTGCGTTCTCTTTATAGCCAGCTGCCAGCAGTCGGCAGCGACTGCGCTGTCGATCGGAGCAATCGATAAGCCGCCTATCGTCAGCTGTTGGTGATCGAGCGGCCTGTGCTCAGATGGTGCATCATCGATAGGGATGGTTATGGCGGGCTTCGGCTGTCGATTTGAGTGAGCGCGCGTAGTTTAAATCATTTATTATGAAGAAATGAAGAAAATAATACTAAATGCGCCACTTGCGGCTTTTGATAGTCATGATTTTTTCTCATGTTGTACAATACATAGTTTATTTAAGTTTTCGCCAAAAATCCGGGCCCCCCTCAGAAGTCCGGGCCCGGGGGGAGTTGACAATCAGCATATATTTAACCCTGGGATGCAAACCACTCGAAAATAAGCACTGGTTCGGTTCAGTGGTTCACACAGTTTCTGAACCGCCGGTTCGGTTCATTACATGGTTTTTGGCGCTAACAGACGCTTCGACGCTGGCGCTAACGGTTTTGGTTCAGTTCAGTGGTTCAGAAAGGCACATTATGAAATATTATTTCTGTAGTAATGTGACTTTTAGAACACTTGAAATTTAATTCCTTTAATATTTCAGTATTTTTGGATTTCTAAAAAGAATGTGCAAAGTTTATTATGTTGGATTTCCAGGATTCGTCTATAAGCTCCCAGAGGAGTGCTCTTGAAAAAGAGAGAATGTCGGCTAGAAAAGAATACGTTCCATGCATCTTACTTACCCTATTCATCATATTATTCAAAAAAAAAACTGTCCTGTCCAAAATTGGTATTAAGGTAAAGAAGTACTACAGAAAATTAAAAATATTGTCTACTAGAGGAAAAAATACAGATTAATAGCAGGAAGAAGAGATAGGCGGACTGTTGCAGAAGTTTTAAAGTCTTTAACAGTTATTTCGATCCGGCAATGTTACATATGTAGTTGGGGGAACGAAAAGTATAACAATTATATTCCTAAATTAATCAAAAACATTGGCTAGGGAAAAGCTATTCCAGTTAAAACTCGTCAGAGAGCTGAACCGAACCGAACCGTTTTTATTTGTGGTTTTCGGTTCGGTCCAGCAATTCTGAAAGGAAGCCGGTTCGGTTTTGCGGTTCGGTTCACTAGCTGGAATAAGCGGTTCGGATCGGTTCGTGATTTAACCTTTTCCGACTTTGGTCGAACTTAAAAATGGAGAGTTCTATACTTTGTTCAGAGATGTTTAATGTCAAAAGCTCGATAAGAGAGAAGTAATTTATCCAAGTACACAATTTTGGTACCCTTTCTCTTAATCCACGGTCTTCATTATATGATCAGGGCTTTTGCCGTTTGTACACCTGTTTTGCTGGAGCTTGGTCATCCATACGAGTAGCATTTCCTATCCAACGCAGCCGCTGATGCTTTATACGCTCGACAAGATCAGTGTACCCATAGAGCTCGTACAGCTCACGATTCTTGCGGATGCGAAGAGTCGTCTCCAACTGGTCCATAAATCCTCCGTAGAACTTTCCTCTTAAACACGCCAATTTCCGACGCATCAGCTGCTGTTAATGTCCATGCTTCTGCGCCGTATTGCAGGACTGGGATGATAAACAATTTTGGTTTTATGAGAGAGGTCTCTGCTCTTGAACTGCCTGCTGAGCCCGCAGTAGCATCGGTTTGCAAGAGTAATTCTTCTTGGAATTTTCAGACTGTAGTTGTTGTCGCCCTGCAACAGATTGTCCAAGACGCGTAGACTCACTGCGCGTTGATAATAGGTGCTTGGTTTTATCCTCATTCACCGCTAAGCCCATAAGTTTTGACTGCTTCTCTATCTCTGAAGACGCCTTGCTTAACGCACATTCTTCCTTGTCGATAATATCAATATCATCGGCATATGCAAGTAGCATTATATATTTGAAAAAGATGGTGCCCGATCTGTGGGCATTTGGGCACTGGCTTGGTATATACTCCATCAGTAAATTAAAGAAGTCACACGATAGGGTGTTACCCTGCCTAAACCCTCGTTTGGTATCAAATGGCTCGGAGAGGTCTTTGCCTATTTTGACGGAGCTTTGTGTGCTTCTCATGCTAAGTCGAACGTACTCTGCTGGTATACCAAACGTAGACACGGCTTCAAAGAACTTTGACCTTATCGGAGTGTCAAAGGTTGCTTTATAGTCAACAGAAAGGTGGTGGGTGTCGTTCTCTGTTAAATGTGTTTTCTCCAGGATTTATCGTAATATGAATATCTGGTCTGTTGTGGATTTGCCAGGTCTAAAGCCATACTGATAAGGTTCAATCAGTTCGCTCATTCTCACTTTAGACGTTCACATAGAATGCATGAGAGAACCCTTTATGCGATGGGTGAAAGGCTAATCCCGAGGTAATTGGCGCAAACTGCAGGGTCTCCTGTTTTACAAATTGGGCAAAGTACACTCAGATTCCAATCATCGGGCATGCTCTCTTCGGACCATATTCAGCATAGGAGTTCTTAAATCATTTAATCAACATTCTTAAATCAAGACGAAAAATTCTTGGATAAAGTGCTAAATATACTCAAATCCAAGCTAGGTCATTCTCCAATCAAGAATATAGCGAATGTTCGTTCTAATGTCAAAAACTTATCAGTTTTAGGGTAAGATCGTTCACTCTCGAATCGAGAGCTTCACAGACTCAAATGTAAAGGCAACAATTTAAAATCAGTTGATTTTTCCTTATTTTGCTTCAATTTATTTCATTGAAAAGTTTTAGCCTGCGCAAGGCACACACAACACCATAAAGCAGCAGCAGTCCCTGCCTGTCAAAAGGCCATAACTACTTGGGAATTCCAAAGTAATATGAGTGAAAAAATCAATGGCGCTTTCCACTCAAATCTTGCCCCATGCATGCCTCTCGCATATAAAACGAAACAGTGAGAGCGGGCTGAACGAAATTGTCTCCAATGTGCTTGCTTTTCTCTCTCAGTTGCTTTACCTTACACCAGGCCCGGCCAAATAGAGAGCGAAAAAACATACTCCTGTCTCTCTCTGACACACAGTAATGATAGACTTCGGCATGATTTGCCCAGAGACTTTGGCCCCCAGGGGCTATGTCTGGCCAGGCCTGCCTTACACACTTTGACTAAAAATATCAAACTGAAAGAGAATTTAGATCGATTTTAATAGCGAAACTCTTGAAATTTTCTTTTAAAAGAGATCGTACTTATGTTAAAACGTTCTCCTCTTAACTGTGCGTAGAAACCAAGGCAGCATTCCTTGAAAATTCTGCATTAGGTTGAGTGCTAGTAAAGTTATGAGCAAAATAATGTTCACTTACAGCAGCAATTGCACTTTCATTGGCACAGAGTAGTATTAAAGTAGCACTTGATCCACTTTCTTCCTTGTTTGAGATTGTATTCTTTACAAACCAATTAGCTTTTATCAATCTGTGCCCCAACACTTGAAATTACTCAAAAATGTAGAAATCTTACAGCTTGAGTTTTATGCAAGAAGTAATTTAAATAAACTAATCAACATAATACAAACTCGTATGCTGTCAATTCTCAGTGAAATCCCATTAGAAATGTTTCACATTACAATTTAATCAGTAGGAAATTCCCTCAGCCAAGACAAAAGACAACCGCAGCTTCAGTGGCAGCAGCAGCAGCAGCTGCCATGGCACTTTTGCCTGCTGTGGTTTTCCACTCTGCATTAACTGTGGGTCTCTCTGGTAATTTCCTCCGAGTGTGTGTGTGTGCGTGTGTGCCTGTGTTTGGGGAAAATGCCAAGCACGCATGAAAATGCATATTGCAGTTTTGTTGATTGCTTGACTGATTTGCATTTCCAGCATCACAGCATCAGCATCTTTGCGGTTAGCGTGCACATTTTGCGGATGAACGCTACTTATACAAAATATTTTGCCTGTGGTTCGTACCTGGAACGAAAAGAGGTAAGGCGAATTATTAAACCAAAGCTGGAAATTATTTAATATCACCGAGCCCCCACGACCATTTCGAAAATCTCAACGAAACTTGGCCATAAAGTAAGCGTTAAGTATGACAAAGTTTTGTACATTTTGAAGCCAGAAAACTCAGCAAACTAATAGCTGCTGCGGTCAACGAGACGTATAATTAAGGTTATGCCGGCGGGGGGCCCATTGAGAAGGAGGAGGAGACAGTAAGAACTAAAGTCAAAGTCAAACACACTTTAACGGCACTTGTCAACTGTTGTTAGTGCTCGAAAAAAGGGTCGCTCGAGTGGGGGGCGGCTAAATAGTTGCACTTTTGCTGTGGGTGCGGGAGAGGTTAAGTCATTAAGCGAATGGCTGGAACCGAAAAACGCCGCCAGAATTCATCGCAGCACATAAAACGCACCACAAGTCAGACGGGAGATGTGAAGCGGAGTGGAGTCCTGTCACAGCTTTTGTCTTAAATTGGCTAATAAACTGCCATCTGGTTGAGTGTGCGCGGTTTGGCCGGAGCCGGAGTGGGGTTTTGCGGATTTGGGGGGGGGGGGGGGGGGGTGAGTGTGACTTTATGCGGTTGGCAAGTTGAAATGCTTGCGGCTTCATTAAGCGCTCATAACGCAAACACATGAAAATGAAATGTTTGCTGTCATCTCAAACCATCCTTGGCACACTTGGACACGGTACAGTGGTTGCAAGTTATGAAATTTTGTTGATAATAAAAAAAAATAACTTTAAAATGCGGTGGGAAACGATGCAGCGATCGTTCAGTCTTAATCGGGGGCAATCAGTAAGCAACACTTATCGGATACATTGTCAAGACTATGAATGGTGACACTCAAACCTACCCCGAAAACATGAAATTGCCTCCAAATCCTCGAAAATTAGCTTAAATTCATTTTAATTTGTCACTTTACTTTACTTTAAAGCTGCTGATGACCTTAACCTTTTCGGTCTTTTATTTAAACTTGGTATAAGGCATAAAATCTGCCGTAAAGATAGGAATTTTGTTGCCAAATGTAGGGTCATATATTCCTCTACTATTTAAAAACTCTATCCCGAGTCTCAAATTGTGGACGTCTGTGGTGTAGCCGTTAGTGTATTTGGTCGTGGTTTCGATTCCGTCTAAGGGAGACCTAATAAATACAATGTGTTCTTTAAAAATTTGTACACCCGGTCACCTTCACTAGTTGTTGGCGCCAGCACAGTCATGCAACAGTTTCTCAAACTCTGCCAATCGGACTAAGAGAAGCTCGACTTTGGCACTTTTGACGCTGCGTATAGTCAATTGTTGTGAGTCTTAAGTTGGGATCCTTAAAGCCCATCTTTCTCCTTACAAAGAAGGCCATGGCACTTAAAATTTAGGATATACGATTCCTAAAGCTCAAAGTCCTTTATGCTCCAAAATTAAGGTAAAAAAAAATAGAGGACAGTTAACTTCGGCTAGACCGAAGCTTGTATACCCTTGCAGCACGCTTTTCTAACTAATTTGAACGACATTTCCGCTGAAATCAAACAAGTTTTTTCACTAAGACTACTCTTCTGACTCTACTGTTGTATGACAGCTATACTATTTAGATGTCCGATTTCGACCAAACTTGGTGGAATCCTGCAAAAGCATAGCGAACGCAGAACTACAAAGTTTGGAGGCGTTTTCTTTGAAAACAAAATAGTTTTTCGTACAAAAACTAGTTTCTCGACCGCACCTATGGCAGCTATAACCTGTAGTCATCCGATATTGACAAAACTTTAAGGAATTGTGTAAAAGCTTATAAATTAAATATATATGCCAATTTAAAGAGGTTTACATTGAAAACAAAAAAGTTCTTCTTACTAAGACTATTTTTCTAACCCTACTTTTCTATGGCAGCTATACTATATAGATGTCCGATTTCGACCAAATTTTGCAGAACTATGAAGAAGCATTAAAAACTAGTAAATATGGAGTTTGGAGACGTTTGCGTTGAAAACAAAAATGCTTTTCTCACTAGAAATAGTTTTTCGACCGATCGTACCTATGGCAGCTATATGTTATAATCAGCCGATCCGGCCGGTTCCGACAAATGTGCAGCGTATTTGCACCAGAGGACTTCGTGCAAAGTTTGGTCGCGATAGAAATATGAAACGGACGAACGGACAAGGCTAAATCAGCTCAGCTCGTCATACTGATCAAGAGTATATATACTTTATGTAGTCGGAAACGCTTCCTTCTATGCTTTACAAACATCTGGACAATTTCAATATACCCTCTGCAAGGGTATAAAAATTATCGAAGATTCTTTGAACATTTTGTGCACATTTAACGAAAAAACACTTTAGTACTTTCTTTTTCATGGATTTTTTTTTGTATACTTCACCTTATCTTTTGTTTTCGGATTCAATTTGCGGACCCAGGTTACAGTCTACATCTCAACGCAGACGACTATCAACGTCACGAGCTGCTGTGCATGACAGTCAAAGCACTCATTATACTCTGTACCGTTAATACGCCAGCATCGGAAGCATCTTCGACCCTATAAAGTATATACATATATTCTTGATCAGCATCAACGCTGAGTCATGTTCGTGTGTCTGTCGGTAAGAAGGCGCAGATCTCAGCGATGCTAAGAGATAGAGGTTTGACATGTATGGGACATATGCTTCTTATGGCTGCAGGCAGATCAGGTTTATTTTCAATTTTGGCCACGCCCCCTCCCGCCCACACAATTTAGAAAAAACGACATATCTCCCACAGTTTTAAGGATAAATGGTTCGTTCCTTCTAGACATATTTAGTAACCAAGATAACTTAACGATCCGCCAAAGAAATGGTAAAGATCGGATGAACGGCTGTCGAGTTATGATCAAAAGACTGTTCGCTGCAGCAGCGCAGCAGCAGCGCTGCTTTAAGATGCTACTGCAGCATCAAAACTTATGCTGAGCGTATAATTTCGTTGGTACAGAGTATGTTATAGTCGGGCTTGACCGACTCTCTTTCTTGTTTAACCCGGAAAAGCAACGAACTTGGTCAAGTACTCTTACTAAATCAAGTAGCCTAAATTGCCTAAAAAATGAAGGATGGAATATTATTTGAATATAAAAACTTGCCAAAGTTCTTTTTTTCCAGCAACTCTTATCTGGGGAAGTCCAGTATATTACTATGTTTTTTTGAATAAGTATAACTGTTTCACAATGCGCTACTATAAACTTTTGCCAAATTTACCTGCTGCCTGACAAACTATGCTCATCGCGAGCCCTTCCGAAATCTTGAAACCAGCGACTAGCAAGCCGTTGCTCTGAAAGTTATTTTAGTTGATTTAAAATTGCCTTCCTTTTCGGCGCCACATCATACAAGGAGACAGAACGACAAGTGCAATTGTCCCGCTTTAAGCCAGCAACACACTGGCGATCGATCGAATCGACTGTCAAAACAAGTTTATGCAGTAAGTGTCTGGCTTCTCGACTCGATTCTTGCTAATAGGGCTCGTTTTTATGGTTTGTTCGTTTGCTCACTTAAACCATTAAAAAGAACACTATAATATAGGCGGCATATAAACTCACGAGCATTAAGTTCATGTTCTCAAAAAACAAAAGGCAAAAAGTACAAATTTTTCCGAGCCAATCATGAGAGACAACTATTTGTCATCCGATTTACTTGAAGCTCTGTTTCTGGTGATAGTTTTACACATCACTTCTGATATGATAGTCAAAAAGGCCCTAGGATGTAAGAATCTCTGCGAAAATTCTGTTTGCGAACGGCTATATTTCATCTGATTGCCTTGAAACTAGGTTCTCGGTAAATCGGTGGCAAATGGGATGCGGTGGGATGATATTTTTGATTCAATCTACTCGAAATTCGGTGTTTAGTTTGTCTGGGCCAAAAAAATAAAAATAGTTTTAGAGCAGGGTTGCACGCGCTATATACGCTTCAGGCGCGTTTGTTGTATACGGAAGAATTCGCAGCAACAACTTCGTATGTGTCTATCTTCTGTTTCTCTTCTATGACTCTTGCGAATTGAAGGCAACAACAATAAGTCTGTAGCGTCTCTTTCGTTTGCTTGTGTTGGTTGTTGCTTAACAAAACTACTGTTCTAAAGTTATTCGAAATCCACCCCGAAGATTGAAAATTCAGCAGTTACTCGCTGCTTCAAACCGATGTATATATGCTAAGGTTTAAGTGCTTTAAGGGGAACAAAAAAAAAAAAATAAATATTTTACATTTGTTTAAATCAACCAAATTAGATTTCAAACCAACCAAAAGAAATTTCTGTGGATTCAGTAAAATTTGGCTGCAACTAAAACTAAATTTTTGGATTTTGATCTCTAATTTGAAGTTCACATCTCATGACATTTGTCCATTGTCTCCACATCTAACTTGCAGTCGTCAACCACAATTTCTTTGCGGTCTCTTCTCTCTTGCCACCCACACATTCCCTTCCATTTCTATTTCTATCCACTATGCTGGCAATGTCTGTAATGAAATATTTTTGTGGTGCAGCACACAGTTTTAATTAAAATTATAACTTTCACAGCACTGAAAGAGCAATGGGATATTTGATGCTGTAGCTGACTAAATTGATTAAGAGCCCATGCAGTGAACGTGCAGCCAAATCAATGACAAATTCGATTTATGCCATTGATAAATACCAAATCAAATACACAAATATCTTAATTAATTTATAAGCTAGCTAAAAACACACATATTAAAGCCGAAACCAGGCGGAGAGGGGATAGGGATTTGAGTTTGCAGTGGGGGATTTCATTACCAACTCTTGGAACTTTGTTGCGGTTTTAAGAGCTTAGTGGCTGAATGAGTTGTATCGTAAAATGTGACCCACTGTTGGCTGGTTTACTTTGTTTTATTGACTTTGGCTCCGGCTTCGTCTCCGTCCGCCGTCCGCCGTCTCCGGCTTTTGCTTATTGCCAAAGTTTCCGGTTGCAGCAAGTAGTGCGTAAAATTTCAATGCGATATGAAGAAGTTTGTGCAATAAATTTCTAAAATTATTGGCACATTGAAGTTGGGTTGCCTTGTGGCTGTGTGTTGCTGTTGTTGTCTCCCTTAGTTGGCCCTGGCCCGCATTCTGTACGCATTGACAGCATTTTTGGGCTCAATGCACAATAAATTTCATTTGTGTGTATCGTTTGCCATAGTTATTTTTATTTTTATGACTTCATATGCCTGGCAAGTTGAGTAATGTGTTTGCTCAGAGGCCCCTGTCCAGCTGTGTGCTGAAGTTTTATTTTTGTCCTATTTTTGTTTTGGGTGGGGATTTTTATGTATTAATCATTATGGCTTAGGCTGGTAAACAGGAAGCAGCTAGAAGTTATATGGCGAAATAATTAAGGCTACACAATTTAATGATTTGTTTTTATTGATTAATTTGTAGTCTGCAAAGCTATGAACTTCGATTAGCTGGGTACATTTCTTTGAGCCCTTCCAAAGGGGGTTTCTCAGAATTTCGCAAATCTGCCACTTAAGCGATTTGTTTAGCATATTCAATTTGACAGGCTCAACCCTTCGAAGCAATGTCCCACCCCAGCACCACTCATGACATGTCTTTCAAATCCTGCAGCCCAAATCTCTGCCAACAAAAATGAAATCCCTAAAACAGGCATTGATATCCGTGGCGTACAAACATAAACATTATTTAAATGCGACCAAAAATATGCTACAAAAATATATAAAAAAAAAAAACAGAAATCGGCGAGAGGAAGTGTAAGGGCAACAATAAAAAAGTAGGACAACAGTGCAAAAGCGAAAACAAAAATCAAATAAATGGCAATTTAATACACTCAACATGCCGTTTCATTGCTGTTGTTGTTGCCGCTGCTGCTGCTGCTCAAATTGTTATTGAGGCAAACATAAATTTGCTTCGCAGTTATTTGAATACAGCCAAAAAATGTGAAAAACAATTTTTGTGGATTTGCAAAGGGTTTTCGGGGCCAAAATAAACCAAAATTAAATAAAAATACAAAGGGCGTAAAAATTGTCTGCATATACGTACGTATGTATGTAGGTCTGTGCGACAGCCAATTTATGTGTAAGCCTGCGAAAATGAAATAAAAATCTGCGATAACAGCCGCACAGCAAATGGCACACACACATGTGGCCGGCGCCCATTCAATGTAGCCTACTTCTCAGCGCCGATTTCGAAAATTTATTAAATTACTTGGTCAATCGTAAATCTGAGCACACATTCAATTAGCCTCAATAAAATGGGACCAATTCACATGCGGGCGCCCCGATTCTGTAACATTCACCCCCCGGAGCCATGCAAATGGTTCAAACTAATTAATTGAGGATAGCAAAATGTTGTCAAATGCCATTTGGCCTGACGCCTTTGCAAAAGTTGTTCAAGCGTTGTGTCAACTTCTTGCACAGATAATGAGTTAATGAGTTTGACAAAGTTCCACTGCAATCCACAATCGAGGAGGTTGCAACCGGAGAAGCAAACTTTCTGCGGAGTTGGAAGGGGGGGGGGGGAGCGGTGCTGCAGAGGAAGGAAATGGTTTGTGTTAATGTGAACTTTGGCAATTGCCAGTTAACAAGCAAACAAATACCTACAAGTGCAAGTCGGTTTGCTGTCAGCTGGAAATATCCTAACAAGTTTGCTTAAAGCAGCACCGAGCTTAAAAGAAACATCATATAAAAAAGTGCGAGTTAATAACGAAACAACTAAAAACTGTTCAAAGAAGTACAAATGAGTGAGCAAGCAACTGCCAAGCCAAGCCAAGCAGCTTTCCCTCAATTGATTTGGTCAATGTTCAGCCAGTAAATACACAGAAAAAAAAATTGAAATGTTTCGGTGCTCAATAACACAGGCCGACAAAATGAACATCTTTGTCGATGTAAAAATGTGTTAAATTAATGTTCACTGATTCCAAAACTAGTTTCGGTTTAGCTCCATTAGCTCTCGTTTCCAACGATTTTGTCGTATCTTTGACACTCTTGGAATTATCTTGATTTATGAGATATATGCGACAGAGCACTTATCAATGCGTCTTTGATGAAAATGAAAAGCTCTATATAAGTACAGCGGAAAGTGTCTAAATTGGCCTCTAAAGTCAGACTATTCTTGATTTATGGCATTCTTTTGAAGATAAATCATCACATTTGAGCTATCGTCGCTTTTGAATCAATATTTTAGCCATTTGAGCATATAGCCAAACATTTGATATAATATTGTGATTTTTGTCGCACTTTAATCAGCTTATTTGGCAAAGTTACAGCCTGTTTAAAACGATATACAAATTTATTTTTATAGGAGGACAACTAGACTCGAACTTGAAATTTCTAAACCGCCGGTTCGGTTCAGTACATGGTTTTTGGAGCTAACTGAACCGCGGTTTCGGTTCGGTTCAGTGGTTCACAAAGGCAAATAAAGAAATATAATTTTTGTAAAAATGAGACTATTCGAACACTTGAAATTTAGTTCTTCTATTCCATTTGAATATCTTTAAAATCTTTAGAAGAATGTGCATAGTTATTATGTCGGACTTTCAGAATTCGTCTATAAATTCCTAGAGGAATGCCCTTCGAAAAGAGAGAATGTCAGCTAGAAAAGAATACGTTCCATGCATCTTACATACCCTATTAATTATATCATACGAAAAAACTCTGCTGTCTAAGATTGAATTAAGGTAAAGAAGATTGAATTGAAAATATTGCCTACTAGAGGAAAAAGACATATTGATGACAGGAATATTAAGGGATAGGCGGGCCATTGCAGAAGACTTGCAGTATTACAAGTTGTACAATTTGTGTCAGGTCATCCTATGTAGAGGGTCGAACGAAATGTATAAAAATTATCTTCGATTCAAATTCCCAAATTAATCAAAAACATTGGGGAAAGCGATTCCAGTTAAAACTTGTTGGGAAAGCTGAACCGAACCGAACCGTTTTCTTTTGTGGTTTTCGGTTCGGTTCAGCAATTCTGATAGGAAGCCGGTTCGGTTTGCGGTTCGGTTCACTAGCTGGAATATGCGGTTCGGTTCGGTTCAGAACCGGTTTGCATCCCTGATATTAACAAAATCTGATCAAAATATACCTGCACCAAAATCACTGTTGGGCTGTGTAATATATATTATATATTATATATATTATATATATTATATATATTATATATATTATATATATTATATATATTATATCTTATCAACAAAAATGACCTATTCTAAATGTTCAAACTGATATTTACGAGCATACAAAATTACAATTTTAAGATCATATGGATATTTTATTATCCAATTTTGACACAAAAACTAAGAAATTTTGGTGAAAATTACAGATTAATAATAAGTGTTTTGCACAATTTTAGAGAATCAGAAACCAACATATAAGTAATTTTTACTATTTTTTTACTTTACTCCTTGATTGGGGATCGAACTCAGGACCTCTTGCACTTTACACGAATGGAATAGCAACCTATCGTAATACACATTCCGACACGCCGCAGAGCCTTTAGTTTTGAAATGAAAAACTATTTATCTCTTTCCATCTTAACATTTTCCATACGTCTCTATCTTTTTATGGTCAAAATTAAATCCTAAAGTTTTGAAGTGATTTGTGCTTAAATATCAAATTAACCAGAACAGATCAAATTGATATTGACATGTTTTTATACTCTGTACCGTAGGTACATAGAGTATTATAAGTTTGAGCAAAAGTATGTAACATAACCAGAAGGAAGCATCTCCGACCCCATAAAGTATATATATTCTTGATCAGCATCAACAGCCGAGTCGATATAGCCATGTCCGTCTGTCCGTCCGTCTGTCTGTCCGTATGAACGCACAGATCTCAGAGATGGTAAGAGATAGAGGTTTGACATGTATGGGACATATGCTTCTTATGTCTGCAGGCAGATAAAGTTTATTTTCAATTTTGGCCACGCCCCTTCCCGCCCCCGCAATTTAGAAAAAACCTCATATCTCCCACAGTTTTGAAGATAGATGACTTGTTCCTTCTGGACATATTTAGTTATCAGGTTAATCTTATCGATCCGTCAAAGGAATGAAGAAGATCGGATGAACGGTTTTCGAGTTATGATCAAAAGACAAATTTTCTTGATACAGAGTATGTTATAGTCGGGCTTGACCGACTTTCTTTCTTGTTTCTCTATGTACTTTAAGATCAGCGCTCGGTAATGGTAGCTGAGACGTCGGCAGAATTTTACAGGCTGCAAAATATTTGTCAGCAACGAGGCCTACAGCTCTATATTCCCTGCCCCAGAATGCTGATTCATTTATAAACTTTTGAAAGCTTCCTGCCTGCATTCTGAATTTCTATACAAATATATCCCCAAGTTCTCTGCTCACATTGCCGACCTCTGCTAACTCAATTCATATAGCTAATTAAAGACGAATTCGTTATCTTCTGCCATACCTAAACTTTTTGAGGACATAGTTACTTCCCAACTACAACACTTTGCCAAATCATTTTATGTCCATTCCAGCACGGACTTATTCATCAGTGTTCTGTGCCCATTAAACTACTTGAATTTTCATCAATGGTTCATTAGAGATTTATCACTCTGAAATAAACTGCTATCGTCTACACTGATTTCTGAAAAGCTTTTAATTCTGCTTATCATAACTAACTACTTCATTTAAATATAGTTCTTCATAATAAATGCAGATCAGTGATCTTGGTCTCTAGTAATTTACCCTGCTTATCAACGATATTCCTCAAGTGCTTTCTTTTCAAGTGCCCTTATGTACGCAGACGCTCTCAAGTCATGTGCCTATTAAATCGTTCCAGTTTCTCCAGTTCTTCATATTACAAAGTGACACAAATTCTCTGACATCTTGGTACAGACTGAATTATCTTCCGCTTGATATTAACAAAAGTAATACTACAACCTTTTATACACCCAAAAAAATAGGCGTAATAGCCCCAAAATTAGGCAACTTGCTTAAAAAAGGAGTCGAAAGCGATTCACCATATATTTTTGAAACATTTTTTCTATAATTAAGAAACCATTTCCTATATGAAAGAATTTCAAGTCCTTGCTAAAGTAGAAATATTTTCTAGAATTTAAAAATGAAAAATGTTTTTTAGATTTTAGAAGGAAAAAGAACGCGTTAGAGGGAGAAATGGCAGGGACAACACCAAGACGCGTATAGTAAACCCTCATCTCTTATATGAAATTGTCTTCGCGTTGGTTCATCCAAAGATTTACAGATATTGTACACAGAAAAAAAAATGATATGATCTGGTACTCAATGTTATATTTTTTCATATCATTAAACAGCCGATATATCAATTTGATGAATTTTCTGATCAATAGTATATTAATAAAATATAATAATGATATTAATTTATAGAAAATGTAATATTCAATATCAGAATGATATTATTTAGCTTCGATTTGCCATTTTTCAGCATCAAAATGATATGAAAAATATGATATGTCAAAATGTCAAATTAACCAGCCCAGATTGAATTGATATTGAACTTTTTTTTTCTCTGTGTAGATGACGCATGTGAAACAAAACACCATTATTGCTGGTAGCTGACATTGGCTAGCAATTTTCAATTAGTGCCACATTCGTCATCTATAATATCTATAGATGTTTGGTTCAACCGAAGTCTTTTCTCTCTGAGAAACACATAAAATTTAGTAATAATTATTTTTTGAACTTTAACTTGTCTGGAATTTGAACTCGGGACCTTCGGGGATACTTTACCATGTAAGGCAACTTGGCGCATTTGACTCAAGCATTCGCGTGAAAAAAGCAGGCAAGTGTTAAGCTCTTGGCAAGACGAATATCAGTTGCCCTTTTTATACCCTGTTCCCATTGAAAATGGGAAAAGGGGGATCATGAAGTTGTGCGAATGTATGTAACAGGGAGAAGGAAAATTTTCCGACCCCATAAAGTATATATATTCTTGATCAGCATGAACAGCCGAGTCGATATAGCCATGTCCGTCTGTCCGTCTGTCCGTCTGTCCGACTGTCCGTCTGTCCGTCTGTCCGTCTGTCCGTCTGTCCGTCCGTCCGTCTGTCCGTCTGTCTGTCTGTATGAACGCGTCGATCTCAGAAACTATAAGAGATAGAGCCACAAATTTTTGCACGAAGGTAGATTTATGCTGTACGCAGATCAAGTTTGTTTCAGATTTGGAAAATTCCCACCCGTCCCCCTTTTATCCCCAAAAAACCAAGACCTCCTCTAGAAATTCTACACCTAAACAACCGTCAGATGCACAATTTTCAACATTTTGTCACAAAGAAATAAATGAAAACAAATGAACAGGGTATTTTGTGGTCGGGAAACTCGACTACAGCGCCCTTACTTGTTATACTTCGAATGCAGAGAATTACAAGCGGTGTCATTTTAATATTTTTCTAGATTTTCTAGACTATTTTTCCATACTTTAGGGAGAATTTCTAAATAGTTTTTTTTTTACTTTATGGCGATTTACTAAATTCAATGAAGAAGAAGACAAGGGTAAGGGTAAATCTGCTCCAAGTTTAAGAAAGTTTTTAGAAAATTGTCTAGAAAAATTTCGTTAAATTTCAGAAAAAAATAGTAATTTCTAAAATTTTCTAATATTTTCTAAAAAGAAACATATTTTTGGGTTGTCCCAGCAATTGTGGATTTATAAAAAGCTTAGAGAATCATTTAGTTCAAATTCTTATGTCCCAATTCAAAAGCGCAAAATTTTCAATTGGGTACCCAGCCATAAGTTTACAAGCAGAAACGAAAAGTCGGATAGCTAAGCACAAAATCTAGAAGCAGTAAATAATGAGCGAGAAATTACCTTAACAAATACTAAACAAGTTATTACATTTTTCGGTTCACGGGAACTAATTATCAGTTCAGTATTTATAGTATGTCTATTCCTAAGCCGCTGACCCGATCTTTACGAAATTTTGACGGTGTGTTAATATCGATTAAGAAAGAATCATAGGCTATGTCTTAAGTCTGTGAACTGGTTCAAAAGCGGTTCAAAACGGTCCATAAGATCAAAGTTATTAAAGCTACTAACTATATATTTGGTTAGTAATATGGAATTGGATAATTTACTAGTTCAGAACCGGACTTAAAGTGGTCCAAAAGTGACTTAGATCCATATTGAAGAGTAACTGAAGCAATGAAATTGAAGACTGGTCTTTAAATGGGTAATATAAGGTGGATTTTGTACTGGTTAAGAAGTTATTTAGGCTTGAAATCTTGAAATTTTTGGGCTGGTCAAAGTGATTCAGATCCACACCTTTCGACGGAAATGTCGATCTTTATGGTAATAATGTAAGTATTACTTTTCACATCTATTATTAACTTGCTATGTGTGAGTTAAACTTGGAGTTTACTTTATTATTTGTAAGGATATGTTAAAGAGATGCCAAGCTAACACCTGAAAAGGCTTTCCATTCAAATAGTATAATACGTGAACCGAACCAGAGTTCAAACCAAAACCATTACCTGCAATCCTTGAACTGAGGACTTCAAACATCAAAACATTACTCAACATTAGTCAATTGTGGTTTGAAACCGCGCTCCGGAGTTTCTGTCTTATTCGTTTACCTACAAAGATGTGCGCCAAGCAATTTTAATTAATTACCCAAAAAGCCCCTCAAGTCTCTTTTTATCCCAACATTAAACAGCAAGCAAGTTGAGGTGAGAAATCTGTCTCCTTGACATTATGTATGCCCACCGTTTTTATTTTCCTGCTGTTTTTGACACAATTTAAATATTTTTTTGTATTATGTTTGCTTTTTGCTCGTCATTGTGTCACTTAAAAACCACAAGAAAGTGTCAGTTCCTGGAAGTGATTGAAGGCAATTTTTAATTAATTTTCTTGAAGAAAAATAGCAACAACACAAGGCTGGCGGCATAAGGGACGCTTTGTCCCAAAACGGCAAACAGTTTAAGCACAGCATGTAGAAATTATGCTTGTATCAGTTTAGCTGACGTGTCGTAGATTTCCCCTGCCAAAGGAAATTTGATGGCCTTTGTGCTCGACACTTTACGAGCGCCCGGCGACGTCCCCCAACCGCTTGCCAGGAATTTAAAACCACACCGGCCCCAGGCTCCCCATTGTGCCATATGCTGGATGCATGCAAATTTAATTCGCTGTCGCATTTAAATCAATATATGTATTTCTGGCCTGCTGTTCCATTTTTTCATATTTTGCTATAATTATAATTAAAAAAGCCACCGCGGTGTTAATATTGACTGAGGAAAAAACACATTTATCACTTGTATTTGCGTGGGTTTTTTTTTTTTTAATTTGCTCAAAGGCGGAAAGCGGCAGCTGGCAAAAACAAAAAAAAGAATTGCGCATTTAATTGCAGCCACAATCAAATATATGTTCTCCTTTTGTGAAAATAAGCAGAGGCCATAATGGTAGCTAATGGTTGGAAGCTGCGAGAAAAAAATTAAGTCTTAAATTATTTAATAGAAGAAAGTCCTTTGTTAATGGACAATTGGGAAAACATATAGAAAAAGGCAAAAAGTGGGTCAAGTTGGTATATAATTGATCACATTTTGTTGGCTGCCTCACACAGTATTCAGAAGTGCCTTTATGGCCAGTGCTGCCCATCTTAAATCTGGGCTTTGCTTATAACTCGACAAGCATTCATTCTATGTATACCATTCCATTGGCGAATTGTTAATTACTCCTAATAACTGGACTAGTCTAGTAAAAATGAAACTTCTATTTATAAGACTGTTCCCTGCCAACATTTTGTCGTGTTGCTTATCTCCCTCGACAATGCGTGAGTTTGGCGATAGCTTGAGGGGACAGTTTAAAGTTAGTTTGGCGATTTTCACATACCTTAGTTATTGCTTTTTATTATAAAAGGTATATATTGGCGATTTATCTTATCGCATTTTACCATCCATTCGGTAAATTGGCGATCTATCCCTGAAAAATCTCCTTGAGAGCAAGAATGCGATACTTTATTATTGGTCTCGCTTTTTCATCATCCCATTTAAGAATTGGCGATTCTTCTTGAAGTGAGTTGAACGACTTTTTACTATATAACCAATAGAAAATACTTTGGCAACACTTATTTACCTTAGGTGCGAAATCGTATTGTTACATTTATTCGTATGGCTTATCTTCGGGCGAAGAACCACATGCCTGCCTCTAGCAAGAATCACATTCTTATCTCCAAAGCGATTATCAAGAATCGCTTTCCTATCGCTAAGAAGTGACGTTTTCCTATCTCCCAGAAGTATCGCTTTCCTACCTCCTAGAAGTGTCGCATTCTTATCGCCCGAAAGCTATCGCATAGTGTCACATTTCTTCCCTTTGGGAGATGAGAATTCGATAATAGTGCGACATCGCTAGAGTAAGGTGATACCTACTGGCGAATCGCATTCTTATCTTCCGTTTGCTGGGTTACTACGTTTACACACACAAAGTAAATCAAGCTTAATGCCCTTTTAAGTATGCTATGTTTTATGAAAACTATAATTTTATTTAACTATTTATTTTATATTGGTCTTAACATTTTGTTATACACAGATAACTTAGCTAACATTCTGGATGAATATTCGGTACGCAGCCATAACTGACTTGAAATACATATGGATTAAAAGCTTGCATACTTTGAAGGTAATTTGGTGTGTATAAACGTAGACGTAAACGTATTTCAAATACTTTTTCAATTCCATTTCATATCTTAACATATCCAAAATATATCATTTCTTTTTTAAATACCGTCCAAAAGTCTCCCAGCTTCTTTCAATTAAGTCGGTTTCACAGTGTGTGTGCAATATGCTAGAGAAATCCGCATAAATATCTATTAACTTGGCCAGAGTAAGCAGTAAAATCAGTCAAAATGACTGGAACACATGACGCACTTGGGCCACGCCCATTTGTATGTATGTGCGTACACATGCGAGTAAATGTTTTCTTCGTGGCTTATTTATGAGCAGGAGGCAAAACTTACGCCCCGCACTACCCCACTCCCCCGCCGCTAGCCAGGCTCTAATATGGTTGGCCTGGCCTTTTGTTTCCATTTGTGGCGATAATAAAAACGATGACGAGTGACGATATGCATGTGAAGTAAACCGAAAGCTATGCGAAAATTGTGCCCAAGATAAATGGCTGTAGTTGGCCATGGTAACAGCAGCAAAACGGTAACTTCCAGTACAATGCCAACACTTGATTTATGTTTATTATGTTTCCCCCTGTCAATATAATACAGGCGCAGACTCTGCTGGTTTTGTTTATTATAAGACAAAGGCGTTGACAGGCAGCAAACCAGAAAAAAAAATAACGAAAATGCAAAAAAAAAGAAGCAAAACTTGGTAAAGAAATATGGCCAATGCCAATGGCAATTAATATTCCGCTTTCTCTCTATCTCTCCCTTTCGCACTCTCTCTCTCTCTCTTCATTGAAGCATTTCATCATTTATTCAGTCGCTTTTCATATTCAAGTAGAGCTGCCTTGAAAACTATCCATTGAATGGGCCTGATTAATTGAAAATAAACCCAGTCAGAGTTTCCGCACCAGGCACAGTGGCACAAATGGCCACAAAAGCAAAAAGTAAATTAAAAGACATTCTGAACAAAAATGTGATATTTGCTTGTAGCTTAAAGCCAATTAACTAAAAGTTTGTTCTAAAACGACTTAATTGGGTGACATTTGGAATCATTTTCAGAACTTTGCTTTAATTTTCGAATTTTTTTTATTGAACCTTAAACATTTTTAAAGATTTCTACCTCTTTATGAAAAATTTTGAATATTACACGTCCAAATTGAAGCTTTACTGATTGAGCGCTGAAAAAAACACTAAAACATATTAACTAAACATTTTTTTCTAGAACGAATGAATTGGGTTAGATTTGGAATCGATTTCAGAACTATGTTATACGTATTATCAGACTTTTTTTTATTAAACTTTAATAATTTTTAAAGATTTTCTATAGATGTATCTCTTTATGGAAAATTATGAGTTTTTGTTACAAATCCAAATGATAAAATTTTCGGAATTTTTATTATCTCGGGTGACAAGGATAAAGCTTTACTGATTGAGGGATGAATGTCTCTAAAAACATATTAACTAAAATCCTTTTCGAAAACGACTGAATTGGGTAATATTTGGAATCCCTTTCAGTACCTTGTTATATTTTCAGAACATTTTTATTTATTATTACACTACCAAATTTTTTGGAATATTGAAGTTCTTGGGTGACATGAATAAAGCTAGTTTGCTGATTGCGGGATGAAAAAAACATTAATGGTTTCCAGCTAACCAGAGGCCGTGCAACCCATCCGATGAGTCAGTGGTGTTTGTAAGGTTGCTTTGTGGCGAAAGAGTTGGATAAAATGAAGTGTGATGTTGAATCAAAGTGAAAGTTTAAAATAAACAGTAGCAAAAAACTTTTCCTTTAATGAACATTTGCTTGTGGACCTGGTCAATTCAAATAAAAATGATGCGGTAACTTTCAAGCAGAATATCGAGGCTTGGCGGTGTTTGTAAGACCAGTTTGACGACTCGCAAATTGTTCCATTGATGAAAATATTGATAAGATAACAGGGAGTAATCTAGAGTTGATCATATTAAGGCTTAGTTTAAGTAGGTTGCTCAAAAGTGGCTTACAATTCAAAGAGAGCATTTGTTCATAAACAGTATTGATACTGTTTGCCACACTGTGCAATATGGAGGAACATCATCAACTGAAAACAGAGGAACCAACTGCAACGATGACTATTAATGCCCATTTGTGTAATGCCAAACAATGCGAGTGCACACAAAAGCGGAAGATGAGACACTGAGAGCTGTTGTATGTGTGTGTCTGTGTGTGTGTGTGCGTGGTTGTGGCAATGATTTCCCTTGTCCGCATTGTTGCATATGAATTTCCATAATTACTGAACAGTTCAAAAAGCAAAAAAAAAAAAAGAATAAAAAAACCCCGAGAAAAAGTTTTACTGCAGCCTTTTGGGCGCCTAACCTTGAACATTTTAAAGCCGCTTTTGTTCAACTCGTCGTATGCGTGATTTTTATGCAAATAACCCAAACAATACACAAAAACGGATCTCCAAACAAACTCGGGCGAGTGAATACTGGCTGGCTTCATTCCCATTTCATTTAACGCCGCGCTGGTATGTTTCGGCTTTTGTTCGGATTTCGGCAAGCGTTGGTGTGTGAAAATGCCAGCTTTAAATAAATTAAATGTAAAACGTAGAACATGAGTGAGTGTGTGTGTTTGTGTGTGTGTATGTTCGCTGAATTAGCCCAGCCTGAGTGATTTTTGCCATGAAGTTTAAGTTAATAATTCACTTGATGGGCAAATTATGGTAACTAGAGGCGGGACAAGAAAAACAGCAGCTGATATAACTCATATTAGGATTACGACGTCTCGCTAAATGGCTTAAGTGAGTAGGTACTTAGCTTGGGTTGCGGGGCGGCAACTTTACATAAGCTCACGCCTCAAATCAACTTTGCTGACAGTCGCTGGGTTTTAGAAAAGGACATCCATACTTTGATATTAGAACTTCCGAATAAATATAAAATTATGATTTAACTTTATTACAAAATTATCCCAAAATGTTTCTTAAGCGGATCGCGATATTCGGTCGAACTGGTCTTTAAACATTATCTCCAAGTTCTAGAAGAAGCCCGAAATATAATATTAAAAGTGTTGAAATTCAGAAACAAATTGATATTGATTTACTCGAGAAGATCAAAAAGCGGACTTAAAAAGTGCGATTTTGCATTGCTTTAAGCTGCAGAAATGGTAGAGATCAGCAGAATCAAAGGAACCGGCGAACAATCGACGCCTGTAACTTGCTATACTCTTCGCTTCCCAGGGAGCTGCTGAAACTGCACAATAATTTAAGCCGATGCGCGATGAACATATGGAGCGACAGGCCAGGCTAAGATGTGCATGAAAGCTGGAGCAGGCGAGCAATCGACGCCAGCAATTTGGATTCCAGAGAGCGAAAGTCGCAGAACTATATATGAGTTTTGATTATCATAAAGATAATTAAGATCAAGAATTAATAGACCCAGACCCAGACTAGTTACGATCAATTCGATGACAACTTTCTCCAAATCATTCATCTCTAAACTCTTTAAACGACACACATTTGTCCCTGGTGTCTTTCCGCCCTCTCTGCATCAATTTTTAATTAATATTGTCAGCTGGTGAGCTCACCCCCCAGTAGCTGTGCTGTGTATTTGTCCGAAACTCCACAGCTTTTGCCAAATTCCAAATGACATTTTAATTTGAGATGATTTTCTCATTCAATGGCAAAAGTTTGCCTCGCAATTGCCAAAAAAAAAAAAATACAAAACCTTGACATCCCAGCTGACTCAGAGGGACCAACCGACTGACTGATTGTCTCATCATAAGTAACCAAACTGACAGACAGCTGATGTTCATTGTCAAAAATGCATCAAACCGCGCAAACACACAAACATACACAAACGAAGCTGTGCTAATTTGTTTTTGCACTTGTTGTGTGTTTTTTTGTACTTCATTTTCCCCCTTTTTGTTGGTTGTTTTTCATGTCACGGTCAGTTAGCAGCAAGCAAAGCCAAGCCAAAGCAGACGCCATGTCAATCAAGCTCACGCTTTTGGCTACAGAAAAAGAGCTGGAACATACATACATATACAAGGCAAAGGGAAAATGCGACAACCACTGGCAGTGCAACAAAATGTCTTCATTTTGGCAGGGTCGGACAGGACGAAACTGTAACTGCTGTCGCTGCACCGAGAGTTATGAAAACAAAATTAATGTCAGGCCGCCCCAGAAACCCTTTCACCACTCGTCGCCGTCTCGTGTAACAGCTTTCCTTCATCAAAGCCAGCTTAGTTTTTCCACGTCAACCTTGTTAATGACAAACAATATACATAGTTTGCGCCCAGCTTTTTCATCTGGCCCCGAATGGGCGCTCGGAGGCACATTTGTAACATCAGGCACCAGGAAAGTTTGCCTCCACTTTGTCTGTCTGGGCAATAAAAAATGAAGCCGCTTTCAGCAACATAAATAGGCAAACATTTTATACAAAAAGTGCGAAGTAGTGGGAGGGTAACAACCCCATTGCCTAGTTTGGCCTCAAAAACGGAAATGTCAACAGCAGCAGCAGCAGCAACAACAACAACAACAACATCAACTGAGCTTCGCATTTTTTATGGCCTGGACATTATGCAAAAATTGTTCCGACTTTTTATTGGCGTAACAAAAATGTTTTTAATACGCAATGGTCTGGAACCGGAGTGATAAGCTTGAATTATACTTATACATAAATAAACGAGTGCACTCGACAAAAAAAATTCTAAAACCAAAGTCATTCCTTAGAACTTAGAACAATAAAATCCGAAAATTGAGATACTTAAAGTAAGTCAACGAATTCGGCAAAATGCAACTGAATTCAGAGCAAATTACCTAGCATTGGGTACGATTTAGATTTCAAGTATCCAGCCACTAAGTAGGTAAGCCAAACGGCTTAACACTTTGGATAGAATTTGGCTGTATGATTGAACCAAACGCTCAGCATTATAAAAATTGCTAGCTTGGTATCACGATTATCAATACGTATGCTGTCTGTGTACAGACAAACAATCACAACTGAATTCTAAGAGCCAGCACACAAATATAAAATCATGGGTCCACTTAAAAAAGTTGTCAATTTAATATTTATGTATGTGGTTGCACTTAATCAATGTGTTCGTAGAAAGGCTGCAAGACTCTTAAAGTTGTCGATTTCGAACTCTTTCTTGTAGGTTTAAAGTTGCGGGATGCCGATATCTCCTAATATGTATATTAGACTGGCCCTTAAAAACTGATATCAAAATACCGGACTGGAAAAGTTTCGGTGTGGTCCCAAAAGATATAAAACAAAATTTGTCCCCGATTGGACAACGTTTGATGTAGGAACGTTTGAAGGAAAATGAGGAAAATTTGGGGGCTTGGTGTGATGATAGACAAGTCTACGCTTAAAATTTTTAACTTTTGTATTTAAAAAGTGGCTAAGATACTCCCCTAGCAGAATTAAAAACAATTAACACTTAAAATAAAAATTTTTTAAATTTTAGAAAGAAAACTCGAAACTCATCCCATATTAACCACATATGTTTTAATTTTTTGATCTTTGGGCCGAGCGCGCGTCTTTCAAACGTAGTCCGATCGGGGCCAAATTTTGTTCTATGGGAACCAAAACGGAACTCTTCCAGCCCGGTATTTTGAAATCGGGAAAAAAAGGTATAAATAATTACCAGTCTAATGTATATTTCCAGATATTTGTTTCTAGATTTCTAAAGAATTATTTGGTTATGGATTTTTGTTTAAATAATTATCGATATTTTCGAAATGTTATTATTGGATTTGACAAGTACTCTGAGGCGTTGTTTGATGCCTATCTAAAACCAAATTCTGTCTGCTATAAAAATCTAGAGATCAGTGTTCAAAAACGCTATAAAATAAAGATTCAGTGCAGAGGGCATATATGTAGAAATTGTCTAGATGTTTGTAACCCATAGAAGGAAGCATTTCCGACCACATAAAGTGTATATATTCATGATCAGCATGACGAGTTAAGTCGATGTCGCCAAGTCCGTCTGTCCGTCTGTTTCTATGCTATCTCCTCCGTCAGTTTTAAAGCTATCGCCACCGAACTTTGCACGGAGGCTTTAAATACATATACGCTGCACATTTGTCGGAACCGGCCGGATCGGATTACTATAACATATAGCTGCCATAGGAACGATCGGTCGAAAACTAGTTCTAGTAAGAAAAACTTTATTGTTTTTTATGCAATCGTCTCAAAACTCCGTATTTACTAGTTTTCAATGCTTTTCCACGATTCTGCCAAGTATGGTCGAACTCGCACATCTATATAGTATAGCTGCCATAGAAAAGTAAGGTTAAAAAAATAGTCTTAGTAAGAAAAACTTTTTTGTTTTCGATGTATACCTCTTTAAAATTGACTTATATTTATTTTATAAGCTTTCACACAATTCTTTAAAGTTTTGTCAAAATTGGATGACTATAGGTTATAGCTGGAATGTGCGGTCGGGAAGCTAGTTTAAGTGAGAAAAACTTTTTTGTTTTCAAAGAAAACGCATTTTTTTGTTTGCTATGCTTTCTCATGATTCCACTAAGTTTGTTCGAAATCAGGCATCTATATAGTACAGCTGTCATACAAAAGTTGAGTCAGAAAATTAGTCTTAGTGAGAAAAACTTGTTTGTTTTCAGTGAAAATGTCGTTCAAATTAGTTAGAAAAACGTTCTGCAGGGTATACAAATTGCGGCAGAGCCGAAGTTAACTTTCCTCTATTTTTTAATATTGACAAAAGATTTCTGATTCAGCTTATTTAAACGAAAACAAAGTTGAGAGACATTTCTTTTAAGAACTAGAATGCAAATAAGTAAATTTCAAATGAAAAACGCAAGGCTCAAATTTGATATCGGTGTAGTTAAATATCGTTTTTAAACATAAGTATGGACCTAACGATATTTTTCCGTTTCCGTTTCGAAAGACCCACGAAGGATGGTTTTTAGAACAGTCTTGCCATAGTCTTTGGACTTACCTTCATGGTCTTTGGCTACTTTCAGCCTCATTTGGTTGATGACAAAACCAAACGATAGAAATATGCATATTCCATCAAATCATATTAAGGAACTGATCAACTCGAATCTGTATAGAAACAGTTTTTATCGTTGCCCTCCGTCTAATAAGCACCTACCTCCATACGAGCATAGACTACGCTTATCTTCCATCCCTCAATAATCGTAGGATTTTCCTTATTGTGCTTTTCCTTAATAAGCTCCTGACAGGTGACATTGACACAATAGCCGAATAAGTTTTGCGGTTCCGGCACTTATAACCAGAAGCTATATCCCGATTTACTTACATCCCTGTCTCACGAACTACATATGCATGTAGTCATGAACCCTTTCGAAACCTTTGTCTAAGCCACAACAATTATTACCATCTCCTCTCCGTAAACTTTCCTGTCCTAGATGTGAGAAATATTTTGTTGTCTAATTTAAATTCTTAATTCTCTCGTAGCAGTTTGACTGAACTTTATTATAAACAAAACAAAAAACTTTCTAATTGAAGCCACGTACATTTCTTACTTGAATTTTGCATTTGGTCTGAAAATATAATCTGCTTGAAGCTATGGCAAGATCGAAAGAGATGTGGGGCCATGCTGAATATGTTAGTGTGGAAAACTAGCACGAAATTTTATCAAACAGCTCTTTAGACCGTCAATAGACACACAGAGTTATGCAAAACATCAGAAGTCTAGTCTACTTGCTGTTTACCACAAAAAGATGGACAGACATTTGGAATATTTCAAAAAAATTATGTATATATCACAGAACAGACTTAGCTTAACTTACGATCCAAGAAAAGACAAAGCTGGATGGAAAAGAATGCACGACTAAGTACTAGAACATTTTTGAAGCCCAGTGAAATACCTTCTAGGTCATATAAAAGCCTAAGCATTACCCTGTGGCCAAGCGTAATACAGCAAGTACTGTGTGTGAAAATCATATAAGAACTTTCAAGAATTAAAGAAAAAATGTCAAGTTTTCTTTTTGAAAAAAAAAATCTAGCTTCAAGTGTGCGACTTGGTATATTTATTGCGTTCTAATATAAAAAACCAAAAGATCGAAAAATATGTCGAATGAAATCGTTCAAACTTTTCGATTTGTTTGCAAAAAACAAACAATTTTTGCTTGACACTTTGATTAGAGGTAGATCAAAACACTTCAACAGCTGGGTCTGCTTTTCCTAGGCAAATCAAAGAGCGGACTTTGAAAGGTTCATATTTGTATGTATGCACTTGTGAATGCGTCTCTGTGTGACAATCCCAACACATCTTTCAATGAATGCACCAAATGGCAAGCCAAAGAGAACTATTCTTCTCTGATTCTCTAAAAAAAACTTTTACTCTTGTTCTTGAAACAACTTGTTCTATGAAAAGCACACTTTATGTAGCTTTTAATGGCTTTCAGTCAAAGAGATTATTGCTGTTTCCTCAACAAGAGCAATTTAATAGAGAGTTTTTTTTCAGTCTTTGATGTGTGCAGAGCTGAGTGAATATATGAGTTGAGTCTGCATAATAACCGAATGGTAGAAAATTCTATTTGATATGAGAATTCGATGCTTAGGTCCTTTTTCGCCTAGTGTATTTACTCATCTGCTTGTCCCTCTTATTTCAGTTTATTTCCTAGGCTGTTGATGTTCATTTTTTTTTTACCATTTGATGTTGGCAAATTTCTCATAAAATGTGGGTCAGTCCAACGTTTGTTGATTGAGTTCTGGAGCTGTGAACTACTCCAAGTGGAGAGCCGGGGGGGAACACAGAAAAGTGCAAATGGTAAGCTTTTCCTAATGTTGTGTGTGTTTTTGGACACGTGCTGGTCTCAGGCTGAGGGATGAAAATGAACGAGATAAATGTGTTAAGTTGCAAAAAAAAAAAGGATTTTTGTAAGTGGTTGACGAAGGAAATCTACAAAAAATAAAAGGGATTTCACACACATGAGATATATGGCCAAGTGATAATAAGAAATTGAAACTAAATTATCCGAAACGGGCTTTTAATGAATTGAAAGGAATAAAAATTGATGCAAATCTTTGTGTACATTTCTAGATATGATTTTTACTTTTTCTATCTTTAAACTAAACAAATTGTACAATTCTATTTATACTGGTATTCGAATTTTGTATCTCTATTCTTGCTGTTTAATTTTCCCATCACATAATTACATTCACACTTACCCGCCCGGCCCCCCGCCACGCCCTCATTTATCACATTTCTGCCACCCGCCGTCGCAGCGTGGCACAAAAGGCGAACATTTTTGGCGTTCGCTTGAAGTATGATTGTTAAGGGTCGCTTTTGTACACACATACAGACAAACATACTATGTACACTCGTATTTTGGCGGTCTCTCTTGCAATTATTATAAAATGGCGCACACCATCAAGGACAACAGCAACAAGAAGCAGCTCCTTGGAGACTCATTTTCAAGTGCTGGGCTGGCCTGGCCTGGCCCCGCTTAACAATTTCTCAAGTGGGTCAGCCCGAGAGGTTTAGAGTCTCTGGCAGTAAGGGAGGGGGTTTTCGCACAAAGTTCAAGGATTTTATTGTTGCAGTCCATGTAATTGAATGCAATGAAATTACTCAGCATGCTAGCTGCTGCAACGCCTATTTGTATGCAACGTTTAATTGCGTTTATTGTTTGCCCAGATGCGTGTGCTCTACTTAGATGGGGATTGGGTTTCTCGAATAATTGGAAAAGCAAAACCAGGCTGGTAGTATTGAAGAGGGGCCAAAAATTAGATCAGAGTTAGGCAAGAAATTGTTTCAGCTAACCACAAAACGAAGAGAAAGAAATTTGATTAATTTGAACTTTGTCAAAACGGACCTTCACCTTCACTACAAACTGTTCAGTTCACACGATTTTTTAATGCACTTAAACTCACCTTTGGGCCCGCCCCACTGAAACCAACTTGTTCTCTTTTGGGGTCAAGCGTTTTGGCGTGACCAACCGACCAACAACAACAACAACAGCAACGAAACCAAGAGGAAAAGAAAAAGTCAGGGGGAATCAACTTGACTTTTATGGCGGTCATAAAAAGGATTTTAATGTGTTCTATGCTCGGCAACAGGAAGAACACAAACTGAACAGAAGTTTGCCTTCAACATAAATCTGAAAACGAAATATGTACACAAATAAAGAACAGGCCAAGTCGAATGGAATTATGCGTGAGAGCGTACTTCAAGGATGTGTTTTGGTCAGCTTTGCTAAATTTATGGCTGGATTCTGTGCATGCAGCACAGGCCTTACACTCAGATAAAATTGAAATATCTGCTTGCTGGATACCAGTCGAAATTAATTATAAGTTTGCAAAATTTTCAGGTACAATTTCAATTTCCACTGATTTCATTTGCGAACTTAAATCTGTTTTTAAAACTCTCTTTAACTTTGCTCATGCAAAGAACATCGCTCGTCGAATCGACCAGGTGATTTATCAAATTTGTTAAAAAAAATCCCATACATGAAAATCCACAAACAAATTTTGTTTTATATCACTTTAGTGGTTGGCGAACTTCGTAGCACCTATTTTTCGAACAGGCACCTTGTGGGTTTTGTTTGCCAACACGAGAACATGCCACATGCAACTGAGCATTAGAAAATCATGCATTTGCCAAAGGTCTGAACAAAAACAATCAAGATCAAGAATTGTGACTGGGAAGGGAAAATTGGAAATTAAATTCGATTAAACGCAATCGGCATAGGAAATTGTACTCCTTTAAATTATCAGATAAGTTTCGCCGCATTGATCATTAGTTTTCATATCATGAAACGCGCTCCATTTCATAGTTTTAGTTGGCTTAGATTTCAAAGCATGATGACTACCGCGACAACTTTTAGTTGGTAAGCCAGCTAGTACAAATCTTGAGCTGATGGATCGATTATCAATTCATATCACATCGAAGCGTGTTGATGCGGCATTGTGCATAAGTCCCAAGAGATGAGACTCTACTTAATATAGGTAACATGTAAGAAGTTCTTAAAACCAATAGCTGGATGAATATCTTCCCAGCTCCAGTGTTCCGTCTGCCTGTCAGTTTTTCAAGGTTTCACGATTTTCTTGTACCGATCTTACGTCTTCTTTATGACAGAACTTCGGATAAATCTTTTGGCATATTGAGAGATATTTTTCAGCCCCCGCTACTGATTGGTGAGTTATGCTAAAGATGAATAAAAGACATTTGTGTAGTAAGAAAATTAAAGCATTATTATGCCTTACGTAATATTGTCATTTGCCGCATACAAAATTAAACGTTTGTCGTTTCAACAGCGCATTTTTATATGTTTATCGTTTTAACTTTGGACTTCGAGCCAAGCCATCCGCAAACACCAACTGAACAACTGCATCTAACGATGTAACAAAAATCAGCACAAATCAGACAAAAAGAAGAGAGAACAACGGCCAAATGCTAATAAACGTCGTCGAAGCGACGAACGATGATCGTTCAGGGTTAAGTTAATAGAAATTCTATCAGCCGCTCTGCCACTTTCATCATGTTAGCGACTATTACCCACTATTTCAATATTATTTAGTCTACAAATTGCAAAAACTATTGCGAAAGGTAAAATAGAAGGGGGAAGTGTGCACCCAGTGCTCATCAAAGGTAGAGAAATCCAGCCATAGAATTTTAAGGAACATTTTAAAAATTCACATATTATACAAATAAATAATCAAATAAGATTAAAAGATCTGTTAAATTATGTGGTTACAGCCATATATGGGCAATTCTACAGAAATGAAAACCGAGACCGCAAAATAAAAAGTACTTAAAAACTCTAATTTGAGATCATATTTTCATGGGGAAACAGTTAAATGGAACTAGTATAAGCCAATCTTACATTAAATCATTACCCATTTCAAGATTTTTAAATGCCAAGTCGAACAATCACCATTTTCCTCATTTTCGTCATTGTTTTGTTCATAGATTTGATTGAACATTGCTCACGAAAATCATTCTAATCGTACAAAGAGTAAAAAAAAAGTCAATAAGAAACCAAACACAATCAGCTATAATTATACAGTTACATAATTCCAGATCGTACTAATATTAGTTGTATTAACAAATTACAATGGGTATCGCAGGTTTTAGCATTTTTTTTTAATCGAGAAAACCCACTTCCATATTCTGTCACTTTTCGAATGCCTTTCTGCCTGCCTGTATCTGTATCATTCTACAACTCCCAGACTTTAGATTACAAATAGCTCTACTAAAATGCTATGAGAAACCAGCAGGTGGTAAAATATTTTAGAATTTTCTTTGTGTTTCTTTATGATAAAAGTTAATTCATTCCTATGAAAAGTGAATGTCAATCTGAGAAGAACAAAAATATTTAAAAAGCTGCTTGAAAAGTTGAATTTTGAGTTCTCAAATTAGTTTGTTTTTATAGTACACTGATATTTGATTCATTTATCTCATATGAACAACTCGACAAAGATATATAGAGCTTTAGTAAGAAGAGCATATCACAAAAAGATGTTGCAAGTTATGCGCTAATTGAGTTAAGCTGTTCGTCAGAAAAGGCCGGATGATAACGCCCCTGCTCACAAATCGTTAATCACTAATTATACTCTGTACCGTAGGTACATAGAGTATTATAAGTTTGTGCAAAAGAATGTAACATCCAGAAGGAAGCATCTCCGACCCCATAAAGTATATATATTCTTGATCAGCATCAACAGCCGAGTCGATATAGCCATGTCCGTCTGTCCGTCTGTCCGTCCGTCCGTGTGTCCGTCTGTCCGTCCGTCTGTCTGTCCGTATGAACGCACAGATCTCAGAGATGGTAAGAGATAGAGGTTTGACATGTATGCATCTTATGTCTGCAGGCAGATCAAGTTTATTTCAATTTTGGCCACGCCCCCTCCCGCCCCCGCAATATGGAAAAAACGTCATATCTCCCACAGTTTTGAAGATAGATGGCTTGTTCCTTCTGGACATATTTAGTTATTAGGCTAACTTATCGATCCGCCAAAGGAATGAAGAAGATCGAATGAACGGTTTTCGAGTTATGATCAAAAGACAAATTTTCTTGGTACAGAGTATGTTATAGTCGGGCTTGACCGACTTTCTTTCTTGTTTTTCTCTGCAACCACCAAAACTGAAGATGCCCATGAAAGGCCAACGCTGAGACACGAATGAGGCCATAAAAACGATATCACATCTTCCACAGTTTTAAAGGCATACTAAATAATCAATTATATTCAACGCTTCTCCAAAAAACTAGTAAAGATTGGAAGAACGGGAGTCGAGCTATGAGCAAATGAATGTTCGCTGCAGCAGCGCAATAGCAATTATTATTGAATTGTTATGAATTGTATTTGCAATTATTATTTTTTCTATTTCATTTCACCTATTTGTCAGCCACTTTCGCCCCAGTGTAGAAGGTTACATTTAGTCGAAATCAAGTTGTCAGGTTTTTAGCTCTTTTTTGCGTAGGCGCAGGCAAATGAGCCAAGATAAATCCTGCATAGAATGGTTGGGGGAAATCCTGCCTGCGGTTATTTGTCGTCCACCGTAGCTGACAATCTTTCAGTTGCCACTTAGCCTGATCCCGAACCCCCAAAGTGTGAGACTTTCTGTTTACGTTTTACCTTTTAGCATGCACGCAAATCCTTCAAAGCAATCAATTTGTTTTTATTGAATTTTCTACGACCGGGCCAAGCATCCAGGCGCACAGGCTGGCAGCGGCATTGGCAATTTGCTAGAGGACATTCATTTTGAGTACGCATGACACACCCTTACAGCCATATCCTACATCCTGTCGTTCCACCTTGGCGTATGAGTGACGTATGGCTAAGCATTTGTTATGGCTGGTCCAAGTCCTGGGTGTCTCTTCGGCTGCCTCGCCAGCGTTTCGTTTTTTTTATTTTTTTTTTGTAGTGTTGCACGCTGGCTCCGCCGCCACCCCCAGCCGTCAGGACGAATTCATGTGTGTCTGTTGTGCCTGTCAAAATTTATGCTGTTCAAATTTCGAGCAAAACTAACGTTAAGTAGACGCCCGGTGTGCAACGGGATTGCTCGGCACACTTGCCCTTGTTTGTTTGGCCTTTTCTGTGGTTGTTGCTTTGCTCCATTTTTCAAACTGATGTCTATCGCTTTGGCTCCTTTTCAAAGTTTTTGGCATTTTACATGTGCTAACCAGTGAAGCAGCGTTACCGCTGGACCGGGAGGGCTACCGACTGCGGTTTGGCTTTGGTGTTGTTTGGCTGTCGATTGTTATCCTTACACACACACACACACACAGAGTACATTCCTCGAGGTTTGGAATTGAGTGAACGATGTGCCTTAAAGCGCTTCGCTTTAAACAAGCATTGCCTAAACACTTAATTACACCAGAAAGTAAACTCAAACCATTCCCATTTTTGGCATGGCTCTAATTTTGGTATTTTGCCCAATTTTCATAATTATGGGCTAACGTTTCGAGGGCTGTGGCATTCACAACACGCGAATTTATAAAGAATTTCCCCACACGGGCGGGGGCATAATTAAATGAGAATGGAGGCACATGTTGGTCTGCAGCAGCAACAACGGCAAACAATGCAAATTTGTTTAACAAAAGCGAATGAAAAGTTTGATGAAATTGACTCTCTCCCAGCGAACGGCTGCAGGCATTAATATTATTGTTTTTTTCTGATGAGGGGCAATTAGCAAAGTTTCCGAGAGCGTAGCATACTTTCCGGCGCGCGCACATGAGGCGTGGCTGTCGCATGCATGCCGTTTCGCCATTGTTTTTTTTGCGAAAAGAAGAAAGTAAGGGAATGAGCCATATAATTGAATATTAATCATACGCCAGCCATGCCCCATAACTCATACGCCCAGTTGGGCAGCGCCAGGTAACGACGACTCTCAATGCAAACACTAAAAATAGTAAAAATTGCTCGCCCCTCGATGGGGCCGGTGGTGGTGGTGGTGGACGAGGGGTTATTTATGCATCAGCAAATGGTTAAAAAACAATGACAACCAGAACACGAGTGCCCCAGTCCTCAGGTCTGCCCCCTTGGTCGGGCCATAAATAAATTTGCTCATATTTCAGCACATGAACAATAATTAAATTCGTTCAAATTGCACATGGGAACTGGCTAACCGCCTGGTCCCCTTTTTTCTGCCTAGCCCTGGTAACATCTTTGTGGGCTTGCATTTCTTTTTTGTACTGCTGTTGACATTCATAATGGAAATGAATGCTGATGCTGCAGTTGCCCCCATCCACCCCCCTCCAATCTGACACACAAATTAATTGTTTTTCGGGGTGTGTGTGTGTTGTGTGCAGAGGCTCCCAAAATGTTTTGCAGTTAAGGCAAAAATTATGACAGAGATTGGACATTTTTTTGCGGATTGACAGAATTGGAAATTAATTAATGGTGTTGGGTTTTTCGGTAAGCTGCCGTAATGGTCTCCGGTTTGCCGTTGTCAATTTATATATTGTTGCATATTTTTTATTGAATGAGTATGCAGATCAATGTAAAGTTATATCACAATATAAATCAGAATGAAGGGTTTTGTTTTTTCAAACTGAATGATACTGCAATTTACCTGTGTGAGAGGCAAGGCTTGGCTTATGGGCCAACAACGGGATACATTGTAATTATGTTAATGTTTTTTGTCTTAATTAAGCCAAATTCCTGCACAATCACAATAATGGGTATCACTAACACTTTGATACACGTTGCCTGAAGGGCGGTTTCGTTTGAATTATATCAATATTATCTGGATGATTCTTTGGATTTGATTCTTAGAATATTCATTTGAAACTGGCACATTTAGATGGTTGTCGGAAAAATTGGAAAAGTCATTCCAAGCTGGCCGCTCAGTAGGCGCTTGACGACTGACATTTTGTGTTTGGTTTTTAGTGCAAACACATCGTTAATTTGCTAAGAGTACAAGCTATGTTAAGCAATCTCCGCTAAGTTAAGGTGTTTCGATACGAAGCACAAGCTCTATATTGACACGGTGAGCAGCTAAACACACATACGAATTCCACGCTGTTTCTACGCTGTCCAAGGTAATCGAAATTCGGTCAAGCCCGACTATAACATACCCTGAACCGACATCTGAACCCTAATCTTTTGTAGCCGACATTCTCTGTTTTCGAAGATCGTTCCTCAAGGAACATATAGGCGAATCCTTTGAATCCGGACATAATATTTTTGGGACAATCTTCTAAGAATTTTAAAGATATTCAAATAGGAATTCAATTTGAAAGTGAGCAAAAGTCACATGACAATAGAAATCATAATGTACCTTTATGAACCACTGAACCGAACCGGAACCGCGGTTCAGTCAGCTCAAAAAATCATGTAATGAACCGAACCGGCGGTTCAGAAACTGTCTGAACCACTAAACCGAACCAGTCTTTATATTCGAGTGGTTTGCATCCCTGATAAAAATACAGTTCAGTATCAATCTGATATCTTCGAAATATCTTCATTGTAATATTTTCTAAAATATCAACTATATACTTGAAGTATTAAAGAGAAGATAATACTCAATAGCTTCAAATTGAAGACTAAATAGTTGCATTTTGATGACTAGATTTTTGGGTGTATAAGCCCAGAAAAATTTGCATCTCTGTGTAATCAAACAAATTAAAATAAAGTTGCAAGCCAATAAATTTAATCTTGAGAATTAAAAAAATCAACGTTATAAATTTCCCCAAAATCGCCCTATGCTTTGCCAACTAAAGCTCAAATTAGAGTATCCTTTTGAAAGTTTGGAAACATTTTGTTCGAAATCAACGCCAACCACAAAGTTATATAAAGTTAAAAGGCAACTATGCGTATGAGTAATATCAAAAACTTTGGAGCCCTGTCGCGTCCATTAAAATATAACTTTATACACTTAATATACACCATAAACTAGCCAGTATGACCTTACATTTACAATACAAAAAAGTGCGCTCGAATGCACACTGAAATACTAGAAAAAAAAGACCAACGACTAATAATACTTCTAGCTGTTTTATGGCAAAGTGTTGATGAATGCCGTTCAAAGATGTTTTTTCTTAAAATTAAATTTTTTAATAGAAACTATTGAAGCAACTGCTGCCAGAATTTGAGTTTTTTATATTTGTCTTTGGAGTGAGTTGCCTTAAAAAATAGAGGGGAGAAGGTTTCCAGACGTAAGCGTTTACAAACAAAAATGCACAGAAGGCCAGAAGTACTATATACATATTTTCTTTTCAAGTATTCAACGAAAATTATTGAAACCTGCCGCCAAACAAAATATAGCATAATTTTAGGCGCATATATGTTAACGCTACACACTAATATGCGGGCAAACATAAAACAATTACTAAATAGTTGATGTGTACTTAGAAATACGCGAATAACTTCGTCAGACGGTAACCAAATGCATAGAAACAACATCTGCTCTACGGCAATTTAAATGGGCTATTATAATTTTACTTTAAAGAAAACCAAATAGAACAAAATAGTAAAACCAGTAAAGTGCCAAAGTGCAAAATTTCAAAAAAAAACATTGAAAATGCCACATCTGTATCCAGCATTTTGCAGTCCTCAAATTAAATCTGTCAAGCCATTGATTGTTATATTTTAGGTTCCTCTCAACCCTATCGGAATTGCCACAATCAGACGGTCTTTGCGTGAGTAATTTTAATTGATTTGAGTAAAAATAATAAAAAAGCGGTTTTGGGCCATAATTTCAGAGTCTGGGGTTGCTAAGAAGTAACCAAGTATGAATAAATGCTCTACTCGATCTGCCCAACAATATGTACAGGGTTGCCCATATTCGACGGACCCATGTTTTTTTTTAAAAAATCAAAGAAAAAAAGAAAAATTTGGCGGTTGGCAATCTTAATCATTTAATTTGTTCCAAGTAGATTTGTTTACATCAATTTTTGAATATGATATCTCTCAAATGGCCGCCTCTGGCGTTGATGGCGTATTGTGCCCTTTTTGCAGCATTTTCCATCGTTTTCGCCAACATTTCGGCCGGAATAGCGGCTATTTCTTCACGAATGTTGTCCTTGAGCTCTTCTACGGTCCTTGGCTTGTTAACGTAAACCTTTGACTTCAAATATCCGCACAAGAAGAAGTCAGGCGGCGTCAAATCGGGCGAACGCGGTGGCCAGTCCAAATCACCACTTTTCGACATCAAACGGCCCGGAAACAATTTCTTCAGAAAATCGATTGTTATGCGACTTGTGTGCGGTGGAGCGCCGTCTTGTTGAAACCAGAACTGCCTCATACGCTTTCGACGAATAATTGGCATCACAAAATTGGTCATCATGTCGCGATAACGCTCCTGGTTGATGGTAACAGCATGGCCATTTTCATTTTGGAAGAAAAACGGCCCAATGACCGTTTTCGCACTAACGCCGCACCAAACTGTGACTTTTTCGTCATGAAGAGGCACTTCTTGAATCTCCTGAGGATTTTCAGTGGCGTAAATACGGCAATTTTGCTTATTTACGGTCCCATTCAATGTGAAATGGGCTTCATCGGACATGATAATGAGTTTTCACAATTGACTTGTTCTGTTGAATGTAAATTTCAACTATTTCAGAGCGCTCGCGTGGCGTGTATTGTTCCATGGTAAAAATCTGCTTGGACTGACGCTTCAAACGCGGTATGTCATTAAGCGATCTGACATCTTTGTCAAAAGTTATGGCGTTGCCAGATGGGTCCGTCGAATATGGACAACCCTGTACTTGACCCCGTGAAGAGTATCCTGAGAAATTTTTCTTGGTAACACTGTGTAATTTACAGGAATTTACGAAAGCACCCGTAAAAACATTAGTTAAGCAGTTGTTGCTCACTGAAAGACTTCTTCCTCTTTATCTCAGGCTTTTAGTCACTCAAACATGTCTCATCCCGACTCTATTCAAACAGTATGCAAAAGCTGAGGGTGACACTTAACTTCATTGTAAGATAAGGAACAAATACTTGACCAAGACTAGAGACTTAGAGTCGTGGATCAGACTTTGTACAGTGCTATTACTTCATAGGATTCTGATAACTATAGAGCCGCACCATTTTTACCAAAATATACAACTTGCTGTGTCAACACGAGCAAAAAATAGAGTTTGCCAACGAGTAAGCCTGGCCATCACAGCAAAAACACTTTTTTATTCAATCTGCTCGCTTTTGAAATGACCTACAGAATGACCTGAAGGCTTTTGGGAACGCAACTTAATTTAATCTAAAGTAACTAATCATCTCATAAGACAAACAAAGGATTAATTAATACTTAGAAAAATACAGAAATGTCGAATCAAAATGAAAACATTTATAAAATTAGGCTAGCTAGGTTTCTATTTAGATTCTATTTACATTTTTATAGCATCTTTTTGTTCTTCATGTTTTTGTGACTAATTCAATAATATATAGTACTTATATATCTGGAGCGCTGGGAAAATACCGAAATTAAAATTAAATTAAGTTCAATTAAACAACAATTGGAAATATTCTTATATTAAATTTGCAAGGCGTCAGAGTGCCAGCTTTCAGAGCTTCAGCGAAACTTTGTGTTCAAAATGCGTAGCATACTTAACTGGAGCTAAGGAAATCTGATATTTAATGCTAGTTTGTGAAATTATTTTGTTTTTTGTGCAATAAATCGAGAGCAAAGCTAACAAATAGAGAAAAATTGCTGCAACTGGTCCAATTGACTGAAAATTGAGACGTGGTGTGCTGTCAAAGTCAGTATCTAATTGGGATAATATCTCCATCTGACAAATCATAAAAATCTATTGAAAAATACAAATTTTATACATAAATGTATCTCAAAGAATACGAAAATAAGAATATTCAAACTTAAAGATGGGAAAACGTGGTTTCTGGACGACAAATATTTACTTCTACGTCGAGAAAGACCAGAATCTTCAAGGAAAACCAACTAGTGGGATCGGCATTAATGAAGCCAGCTTTTTCTACAACAATTGGCGTACTTTAGACATGGTATCAAGCAAAAACGACCCGTGAAAATAACATATATGTTTAGACAATGCTTGGAAAAATTGAACTTTCGTTGTCCAAGACCAATCGTTATCGACGGTGAGTTTCTGCTGTTTTTATTTATCCAACATAGGAGGTGATTTCAGGTTATGGCAACTATTTTTCATTAATATAGGTTCATCGCTGACATTCGAACGAAATCAAAATCAAACTTTTGGAAAAAATCCTGACTACCAATGACAATGTCTGTGTTTGCTGAGTTTTGTATTTTGAATTTTGAATTAACAATTAAGTTAAAATTGTTGAAGCCTCGTGTTGCGAGCATACCTTTTTGATTCACTCATAAATCAATTTTATAAGAACTTTTCGTCCAAAAACTTCAGCTTTCTAGCTAGGCTAGTGTACAAATGCCAGAGTTTTATCGAAAGTATGACATGAACGAAAACTTTTTAGTCTACTACCTCTGGATGGACCACCTCTGTTTTTCATTAAGCAACATTAGATAATTTCTTTTTGCCATTTGTTCCGACTTTAACTACTAATCACTGAATTGTGTAGGGTAAATGTGACATTTATGATTGCAGAAAAGGAATCGATCTAAGACTATGATTGGTGAGAGAATCGGCTTCAAGCATTCAAATTGAAATGTCTTCTAGCGAGTGAGAGTAACATACAGCCTTCAATTAATGTCATTCAACGAAGTGTCATTAGCAATCAGCAAACTTTTTGCTGTTGTCACGCATCATCAAGGCGTTTTGCTCTTGCCTTTAACCTAAAACAAGCTTCCGAGAAATTGGAGCTTGAGTTTTGCATCAAATTCTTTTTTGTTACGTATGAAGGCAGATACACTGTATAGTCATTCTTATTAAAATACTCAAGAAAAAATATTTCCTATTCATTTTTCTTGGATCTGTATGGTAAATTTACTCGGTGCCCGAGTCTGTGCCAAATTGCCTCCAAATCAAACGTGTATTATTATATTTTCTTGCCCTTGTTTTCTTACTCCTTCGATTGCGTGTACTATTCACATTTTCCTTTTCTTCTATGACAAGTCAAACGCTTGTGATTTATGTGCTTAGTTTATGTTTAAGTTGCACGTACTTTCTCATATATGTGGCACATTATTAATGCAATTGCCAACGTACATTTAGGCATTAGACCAATCGCACAACGCGTGGTACTTTCTGCTCTTATCGGCGGCAGTTTATGGCGCATTTGTAATGCATAGTGAGAAAACCAAAGGCACCAAAACGAACGGAGTGGTTTTAATTGTACGTGCAAATGTTCTTTTAATTTGCCTTCTTTTGGCATAAGCAATTAGTTGACCTTTCGGTTGAATAAAGTGCTTAAATGTCATCCGTGTGGTGTGGCCAGCATTAAAAATTAATTACTTTTTTTGATATATAAAGAAACGTTATTGTTGTAGTTTTACGGCGCATGCAATTGGTCATTGTTTACTTATTTTAAATTAAAAATGCGTGGAATGTGCACGTTGGGTCAGTGATCTGAATATTTTGCTCAAAAGTCAACAGCAAATTCCAAATTTATAAAAAATATGTAGCATACTTACAAAAACAGCTAGAAAATTTTTGCATTTTTTGAATTACACTTAAATAAAATTGTATAAATCTCACTTATTCACTTACTTCAACCATCCAGCTCAACTCTTGCAAAGAAGTACGCATACTGCACCACTGTGCACTGACCATGCAGTAACATTAATTAATCAGGACCATGGAATTTGGTGTTTAATAAACCTCAGCCATAATTCATGAGCATACATTTTGGAAAGTATTAAAAATTCTCGAATTATTTCTATAAAATACTTTCAATTTCCCAGATTCATTACGAATAATTTATTTCCTTTTTTTCGGACTTCATTCAATTGATTCATGGCTCGTTTATACACCCATCTGGCGCACATGGCGTATGCTTAATGAGTGACAACCATTCACAACACCAGAAAACCAGGGAGGCGCTTATTAATGTATGCATTTAAGCGACGCCTGATTACACACACACACACACACACACACCCCTCTGCCCACTGACAATAGTCAGACCAAAAATTGCATATTAATTGCTCATTAATTGTTGATTAGCCTTCAAGTGGCTTCGATGCTGGCCCTGCGCCTCAACTAATCCGCAACGGAACTTACGAGCATTTCTCGAAAGCCTTCGGCATTAGTGCGACAAAATGCCTGTAATCAATCAAATGACAAAATCTTCGCTGCGGGCTTCGGCTTAGCCATTTTTCCCCACGACCACGCAAAATACTTACAATTAAGGCCATTATTAATCACAGCAACTAAGCACGGGGACTAGCCAGCCCGAACCGAGCACTTCCGGCACTTCTGACAAATAATTACAATGGGCAACGGTCCCTGTGCTAATTTCTGCGTATTATTTTCGCATAAAAATAAATATTTAATTAAAAGTCAAGCGCTGAGAAGTTGAGTGAACCCCCAAGGCAAGTAGTTGGGAAGAAGGTTGTGCGTTTTTGGATGAATAAATAACGATTGCCCGTAGTCATAGTGATGTTGAGTTGATATTTGGCCTGAGTAACTGTGAATAGTTCATGCATAAAGTATGAAACAGTCGACATAAAAAGAGTGCAAGAAAAAGAGGACAGAAAAGAGAAAGTGTGACAAACAGTACAAAGCGCAAGCAAGGGCGCTGAAGACGACAGCCTCGACTTCGAAATTCCCTAGTCCCTTGATATAAAGCAAAACTGTTTAAATCTTATTGCACTTCTCAGGATATACATAACATCCTTATTTCTGGATTTAGATTAAGTTACGAGGCTCTAACTGATAGTTTTGTTCGATTAAAAGGAGAAGAAGGCAGAAGTTCCAATAGATCCCTGAGATTGAAACATTCTTACAGACAGACAGGAGGATATGGCTAAATTGACTCTGCTGATCAAGAATATGTAGATATATAAAAATACTTTAAAGGTTCGAAGACGCTTCCTACTGGCTGTTACATACATTAGAACATCTTTCTGATCCCACTTTATCCATTTTTAATAGGAATATGGTATATAAATGCTATATTCAACCCATCTAGTTGCCTTTACCCTGAACTGGTATAAGTTTTTTACAGAAGTATTCAACATTTCTTGACAAGTAGGAAAATTTGCCTATCAGGCACAGTTTTTAATAAAGGAATAGGAACCCAATGGCCCTTTCAATATGTTCAATGATATTTGAGCGTTGCGCTTAAGTCGTGGGCGATGCTCAGCAGACTCCCAGCCCTGAACCCAGAATAGACCTGATCTTACAACTTTAAGCACTTAAGGAAACCCAAGGAATGCTCGATTGAGTGATGCAATTCGTGGGTTCAACCAAAAACTCAAAACTAGAGATTTGAAATTTATTAAGCTTATGCTTCAGCTACAGAAACTTAATAGTTATTGCATCGATCATATTACATTAAGCTTTTGGAAAAGCAGCAAGTCGCTAATACTCTTACTGCTTTTGGATTCATTTTATGTACACTTGAACAGTGTATTAGAATCATCTTTGACCACATAAAGTTTATGTGTATTTGTAATCAGCATGACGAGCCGATTCGATTGAGCTCGTTTTGATATTGAAATGAAAAAAAATTTCATTCGGGATCGGTATTCAATGTACCGTAGGTATAAATAGCAATTTGGTTTTAAATGGCCTACTTAATGTGGCCACAGAAGCTAAGCACATGACCAGTCCTTGTTCAGTGCAGTACACAGTACTGTTGGAAGCTTACAATTGATTTAAGTTCTGCGCCCCAAATTACATACCGAATGATTGCTATCATCTTTGGTGCAAATGCTGTAATCATTTTTAGTCGAGCTTAGACATTTTTTGACTTTTTTTTAGCCTAAACGTTGTCACCGCGTTTTGATTTGCTAGCGCTATTTGTGTGGCTTATAGTCAGTTGAAAAAGTCAACTAGGAATTGAAATGGTTGGATTATTTTTCACGTGAACGTGACGTGAATTTGACCAAGTCACGGTGTGTCACGACATATCACGACGTGAACGTGAGCAATCATAAAGTTTCGTGCGTTTTTCGTGAGCAAATTAAGATCAAACTTCGTGAATGCAGCATGCACGAATGTATTCAATGTATATATTGATTTACAAGTACACACTAGAAAATTTGCATATTTTTTCTATGCTATTTATCTTTATATATGGTAAGGTCCCACTTAAGTGAAATGAAAACAACTTTTGCTAGAACTCCAAGAGCCTCGAAAATTTTGAGTTTGCCCAATTGAAGCAAACTTGCTTTAAATTCTAAATATGTGAAGTCGAAATAGAATAAGAAACCTTCTAAAAGGAACTAAAACTTATAAATTGGTGAAGCCACAAAACAAAACCATCGAAGTGTGAGCACAATTCTCAGTTCTGTTAATTGATAACAAGTCCCAAATTTTGCATGTTGCCATCTAAGCAAAGAAGTGTTGTCGTATAAGTCTCAACGTGGCACAGGTGGGTTGTTTAACACGGAAACTCGAAAGATTTCGAGAGATAAGAAGACTATTGCCTTAAAGCAGACAAAATACTATGTAAACTTCGGTGTATTTTGTTGAATCAGTTTTCATAGATATGCACATTTATAGAGCGTGATTATTGGTGACGAGTCCGTAAGTCGTTCATGACTTACGTGCTTGAATCGTGCCTAAGTATATTTTTACAGAAAACTCGCTCACGCGCCCAGCTTTACCTTTCACAACTTCCGACGAGGACTATCTCATAGCAATAAAGCACCACCAAAAGTCGTCCTGTGACATACCGTAAGTTCCACCAGCATTTCAAAGACTTGCATGAATAATTTGTCTTAAAAAAGGTTTGTCCGTATTGGATTTCACATAATTTGAGAATCGCTCAAAATGTGCTTCGTGTGGATTGGTTTAAAAAAAATGCTGAAAAAATACTTCGAAAGACGTTTAATAGATTGTCACAGGTGACTTTTTATGATTATATGCCTATGAGCCGGAATCATTAAAGCAATCGACCGAGTGGGTGTTCCAAGTCGAGCCAAATCCCACATAAGCTTTTCACACACAAAGCACTGTGAAACAATTGGATTTCTGATACATCCAGCGAATGGGTCAGGTAGCCACTGTTCCGCTTGAGCAACCAAGGACGAACAATTCTAAGTGGTACACCACCATTTGTTTGACGGAACCTTTCAGAGAAGTTCGCAAAACGAATCATGCTGCATCAGGATAAAACGGGCTCTCATACATCTCTTCACAAAAGCAACTTGACTTGATCGGTCAAATCGTAGAATTAATGGGTCATAAGTCGGGCAGCCCTGATTTCGCAACCAATGAATTGTATTTACTAGCAAACATCAAAAATAAACTGCGTGTTGTACGTCTTCATTTAAGGAGTAGAAAGAGCAACGCTGCAAACCGTTCCGGAACCGAAACCCTGACAACCGGCTCCGTTCGGGTTTTTTGGGGTTCGCGAACCGGACCATGAACCAGGCGGCTTACATTTTTGCCTCCGCGAACCTGAACACCAACCGGACCACTTTTCCAAAAAATTAGGTTTGGTTTACCAATTTAAGTAATAAGACCCAAAATTTCAAACTTTACTTACTTCTGACCAAAAAAAATTGCTAAACAGCACATTGCAGACATTTGTCAATAAATGACTGAACGTATGATTGCGAAGACGAGACGTTAATGAAAGCTATTGAAAGCAATAAAAAACGAAAAAGCCAAGCTAACTTCGTCTGTGCCGAAGTTTTTATACCCTTGCAAGTGCTCGCTTAAATATTTTCAAATAATACTTTTTTCCCATTTTCCGACTAATCGTTCGTATGGGAGCTATATGATATATTTATCCGATTTGGACAAAAACTTGTAGAATTCTGTAAAAGCACGAGAAACAAACAAATACAAAATTGCAGGATGCTACCATTAAAAACAAAAAAGTTTTTTTCACTAAGACTGTTTTTTAGACATATCTTTTGTATGGCAGCTATTCCATATAGTTGTCCGATTTTGATAAAACTTGGTAGAATTATAAAAAAACATATAAAACCTACGATTACAAAGTTTGGAGTCGTTTTCCATTTAAAATAAAAAAGTTTTTCATACTAAAACTAGATTTCCGAACGATTGTTCCTATGGGAGCTATGAGATATGGTCATCCGATCCGGTCGGTTCCGACATATTAGTAGTGTGCAGCAAAAAGAAGACTCTGTGCAAAATTTCAGCTCGATTGCTTTAAAACTGAGAGACTAGTTCGCGTAGAAACAGACAGACAGACAGACGGACAGACTGACGGACAAAGCTCAATCGACTCAGCTCGTCACCCTGATCAAGAATATATATAGTTTATGGGGTCGGAAATGAATATTTCTATGCGTTGCAAACTTCTGGGCAAAATTATAATACCCTTTGCAAGGGTATAAATATCAAATATAAAATCTGCAAATGATGCTATAGATTCCTTTGAAAATTGTCCATCTACAAATGTTTTAAAATTTTGGAAAGGTCATAATAACGAAGACTTAAAAAATATTGCTTTGACTATAGTAGCTGTACCAGCAACTCAGGTATCAGTTGAACGAGCATTTTCAACACTTAAGTTTGTTTTTTCTGACTAGTAATAGATGAACAGCTCCTGGAAGATATAATGCTAATTACCTTAAACTTAAACCGCGAACCGAACCTTGGATTTAACAATGGGTTCGAACACCCGGATCGAACCTCCTGAAGAATTTTTGAGACTTGCAGCCTTGAGAAAAAGTGCTTCGATAGTTGGTTAAGGAGAATGCAAAAATGCATAAATTTTCATGGAGAGGAATTTGATGAACAATTAGGCCATTTTCATATAAGAATGTATTTTAGGCGATTTAAGCCCCTTTCCAAATGGTTACTATAGCATCGAATGGATCATCCACAGCTGTCTTGTATTTCGTTTTGTGTGGTTTGTAACAGTGAAGAGTGACATGCATGATACAACAAGAGATTTAAGGTGGAATCAGTGTGAGTTCTCTGCGTACTTTTGAAGCGTAAGCTTTTGGCAAAAGTACGCATAACACAGATGCCGCCCCACCTGTGTTAATGCATCATGGTGACATGTTTTAATGAACCAATCACAAAAGCTTTGAACCCCTTTGCAAAAAAGAGGCTTTTGCCTAAAAAAATGTAAAAATTTCCTATAGGGCCGAACTGAGCTAAGCCAAACTGAACTTTCGAAGAATTTATTGTGATATTTTCCATAAACCAAGTAATTGATAGTCAAGTGCGTGGTTTTGGTGCTAGTTAACTGCAGTTTCTATATGCTTAGAAGGAAATAATTAGAGCACGAATTAAATATTGAAAAACTATTATTAAATAAATTTAGTTTAGAGATCCAACATTCAATTTATGGAAATAGAACTAAGTAAACTATTTCTCTAGTACTGTTAAGCAATATTTTTAGAAACACAGTAAATTTTGATTATATCAAAGAGGAACGATATCTTACACAGCAGAAATGCTTTGCAGTTACTCGTTAAATAAGAACCTTTTCTTTTTTTTGAATAGAAACATTTTCTTGTGTTTCCAAAGAAATGATTACTGCGCCCCAGAATGAAGATTTCTATCTTTCAAAGAATCACTTTCTTACCTCTCAGAATGGTGGCGTAGGGTCGATATGCAATATAATCTCGATAAATTTGGAGGAGTCCCCTTCATTTCTTCTCTTCCATCACCTAAGCCCTTGCACCCTTTTGCACTCTGAATAGAAAGACCACTCGGACCGACAAAATTATCATGCCATTTGCCAAAAATATTCATAATTAACTCAAATTGAAAACAATAAATTTGTCAGGAATATAATTTCTGTTTTATCTTTGCACAAGCAATTATGCAAGTGCATATAATCCGGAGTGGAGCAATAAACTAAATATTTTTCGCTTTATCGACTATTTTGGTATGTGAAAGCAATCGATCAAAATAGTTTTTCCGACCGCTGTATAATTAATTTCCATCGAAACATTCAAACCAAATTTCTATTCTCACAAATTGTGCCATAAATAAAATTTCAAATTTGCAGTCCACATTTGAGCAGCTTTTTTTCCCCTACCAAAAATGTTGAGAGGATTATAAATTTTGCAATTCCAATCGAGCTCTAAGCTGTCCACCCACACACACACACACACGCACACACAAGCGCAAGGAGCATATCATAAATGGAATCCCATGTCAATGAGCACAATCAACTGTGGATATCGAGCAAAAGAATCCGAAAGCAATAACAATCGAAATCAAATGATTGGCAAACGAGAGTTCATTTGTGAGGTCAGATAACAATCCGACTCAAGCGCTAATTGCACAGTTCATGTCAACTGATAAGTGGATAAGCAGTTGAAGGAACAAGGAGCAGTCCCGTCCATCCATCACATGGGCAAACACTTCAGACAAAAAAGCTACAAAAACTAAGCACTAAATTGTATTCATTTGTTAAGTTTTTTCGGAGTGCTTCTGAGGACAAGTTTAATAATTCAATTACCGTTTTTATAGCCCTGATCCCGGTTGCTTTGAGTCCTGGTTCCTTTGGCTTGTCTTTGATTTGTTCCGCAGTCACACTTCACTTGACTTTTCCGCACTCACAAATAACACCGGAAAAAAGCTTTTTAGCTGACAAAATTTAATTTTCTTAAATATTTTCTCCTTTGCGATTCTTTTCACTTTTTTGTGCTATTTATTTTATTTTAGTTGGGGCGACTTGGCGCCTGTGACGTTTGCTACACGCACGCACACACGCACACGCACACACACATGCACAAGCACACAATCCACTCACATACAACGACACACTTAAACTTGGCTGCTGCGTTGTTGCGATTTCCGGTAGCGGCTTTTCTTTTTGCCCTTCCTCAACTTTTACAATTTCCCTGCGTTGTTGTATGTTTTTTTGGCTGGTCAAAGCTTTTGTATAATTTGCCTTAATTTTATTTATGTGGCAACTTTAACGCACACTGGCACAGCTTCGCGCGCACAAGGATTCACACGGAGCACGGGTCCTTTAGGTGCTAGAATAAACGCGACGCGTTCGCTTCTCGTTTGGCGGCGCTGACGATTGACGCGCGTTCTGCCTTACCAAACAACACAAATATCGAACGTGAACTGACATGGAAATTCGCCACTTCAAACCAGCAGCCAAGACCAGGCTCAGCGAAGCCCCAGCAAGCCGCACGCTTAGGTCGTATCCTTCTCGTGCCCCGTGGTACGAGACATTGGCGCCAAGCGGCAGTCTTGTGTACTACACGTTCCGGTGAGAGCAGGCGCATGTCTTTTGGGATGGTGTTTTAAGGCTGGGGAAATGTGTAGAGAGAAATTCCCTATATTGGATGAGAGTGGAGGGGCAAATGTGAGTTAGGCTGAAAGTCTGTTGTGGGGGCAATTTCTCTCCCCTTACACACGAGTTCGAAAAATGTTGCTCTCGACTTGTTGCTAGTTGAGATGAGAGGGTTACTATATAAAATTTTCAAAATTAACTTATCTTATTTGCACACAGATAGTCAATCAATTCTGTTAATGTTGAAAGAACTTTGAAATTTACAAAACTTTTTGTTTTCCATACGGAATCACTCTAAGGCCGATCTTCTACATAGTTGCTAGGTGTCAGATAAACATAGATTTTACAATGATATTTGTGAGTTTATATGACAGATAGCTCGAAGTAGAAGATGAGAAATCGGCCCTATATGTAATGGGGTTACACTGAGCACATCTAATCTCTAATATTTCTTAGTTTAAATTCTTAAAACAAAATAGATTTCCTCAAATTTTTACGAACCGCAATTGTATAAAAACTTCGGTTGTGCCGGAGTTAGCTATCATTTATCATCTATTTTATTTTTTGTGTATTTTTTTGAACACTAAATTGATAAGTGGGAGTCAAGAAATCTCATCAGGAACATGCAACAGGTAAGCCGAGAAGCGGATCGGAGGGCAGGCAAAACGCCAAAGCAGGGGTGCAATCGATGGCAGAGAATTTTTGAACACATCGCATCCCAGCATGATTTTGTCACTTCGAAATTCTCATATTCTAAATATGAAATCAATAGTAATGAAAACCAAATACAAAGAGAGAACAAAGTATGTAAAACTACATAATATGTATGGGTATTTCCATGATGACGCACGTGACCGTCGTACGCATTTAAAGCGGAATAAAAGTAAAAATAAAATATTGTTGTTTTTCTTCTGCTACTTTAGTTTATAGCTCTTTGGAAGCACTTTATTTGGTGGTAAAGTAGATACCAGACCTAGTGCTGGTTCCAAGATAAAGCCATTCAAAAAGTGATTCGCACGTGACCAACAACGGAAGTGATGTTTTTGGGCATCAATATAAATTCAGAACTCATCGAAACCAGTTGAAATTTTTTCGAGCGACTAGTTTTAAAATGTTAGCACACAATTTTACTGTATATAAGAGTTAGTTTCAATGAAAAAATTTCTTTATTTGTTTTTTTACAAAATAAAATAGGATTCGATACGTGACATTGCGCACGTTACATATTTCGGTCATGATATTTATGTGGTTTCTGATCTAATGCAAAGTTAAATCTTACAGTTGATTGCAATCACATAGTTTGTTATGGTTTCTTAAGCAATGTTCATTCGCTCTTTGTACCCATAGATTGATGTTAGATAGCAAAATTCAATGAAATCTATAGGCACCTTTTTAGAAAAAAAAACGTGCAAAACAATGATAATAATGGGAAAAAATGAGTTTGAGCGACTTTCCATTCAAAAATCTCGATATGGGCTATGAATAATTGTAAGATTAGCATAGAGTACTCCAATTAAATGATTTCCCCTTGAACATTTTATAAAACATGCTGTTTTTGAGAACTTATACTCTTTTCGTCTAGATGGACCTTGCTGTGGAAATGACAATATGTAGATGTAGGTTTTCTACACTTTTGACCGGGATATTCCATTCAAGTAGCTTTTCTACATGACTCGTTTTCTTTTTCAGTTCTACATGTAGCTTGTAGTTTTTCCACATGCCACGTGACCTTTCGGTTTTCTACATTTGGCTTTTGAAATTTAGCAGGGCGAGTTACTTATTGCTTAGGATTGACTTCTCTACACAAGGCGTGTAGCAAAATGTTGTATTTCTGTGTAGATTAGGTCACCCGACTTGACCAAGATACTGCAACATTTTGTAGGCTTTTTTTCGAAATAAAATTAAAATTTATCAATTGTAAAAATTTTGATGGAATTTATTTTGGACTTTCCAGAAGGCTCTTGCGCAGTCGAAGAAAAGCGGGAAGAAGAGTAAGACGGCGCCTCACACACCTTCTTAACACTAGACAGAACCACTACAATAAACATGTTTCATATCAACACAAATTCACTCTCCCATAATCAAACTCTCAACTCTTGCCACACTTATACAGAAGTAAGTTAATATGAATAAGCGCATACACAATCTAAAATAAGTTTCCAATGGTGACAGAAAGTTTAGAACACTAATACTAATACTAATAAAAAAATAAAATAAAAAAAGGACTTGCCTTTGAAACGGTTTTGTTTCGGTTCAGTTATTTCTCTTGCAATTTATTAAATATTTAATGAAGACGTTTCTGTTTACCTTAAAATACAACACGATCGTCCCTTAACACAGCTCGGAATGTATTTTTGGACACTTTTGAAGGCAAGTTCAAAAAGACAGAAGCACGGATTATGGTTTTGCTTGCTTACTTTTCGGACTTTTAAAGCTACGGCAAATACTCATTTCAGTTCTGTTCTAGGAGCACTCTTAATTTCACCAAATCTCAACCCTTAATCGTGCACTTATGGATGAAGGCCGGAATTTGGGATAAATCTGTTTGAAAAGTTTTAATTCTCCCGACTTTCGAAGGTCAGGCAGTCAGAAAAATTGGCCAAATCGCATTTATTTTTTCCAATCATTCGAAGTTGAGGCAGCCCATTTCAAAGCAGTTCACCCATAATTTCAGCATATCTCAACTCTTGAAGACCTTTATTTAGTATATTTTCGTGACGTGAACTTAAATCTGCTCGGAAAGTCATATTTGTACCCGTAACTCGTAGAGTAAAAAGGGTATACTAAAGTCGTGCAAATGTATGTAACAGGCAGAAGGAAGCATCTCCGATATCATAAAGTATATAAATTCTTGATCAGCATGAACAGCCGAGTCGATATAGCCATGTCCGTCTGTCCGTCCGTCTGTATGAACACATAGATCTCAGAGACTAGAAGAGCTAGAGCACCCAAATTTTAAATGTAAGCTAGTATTGTCTGCAGGCAGATCAAGTTTGTTTCAATAAAAAATGTTGAATATCTTTTGTAAGCTATCGAGCTCAGATTTTGCAGCATATTGCATGTGGCCAATATGTACAATCTCACAAATTTTCATAGAGATCGGATAATAAATGGCAGAGATACAAAACGTTGCATACTTATCTGAGCCGCATGAGGCTATTAAACCCTAATTGCCTTGAGTAACGGGTATTTCGAAGTCGGGCAGACTTTAACTTACGCTCTCGTTTTAGCCTTGTGTAGTTGCGTCAAATCCGAAATTATGTTAAAAACTTGATTTTGTTCTTAATTCTTGAAGACCTTTCTTAAGTCTAACATTTAGAAACGTCCTCAAATCTGTTCAGAGTTTTTATTCATTGAGTTTTTATACTCTGTACCTTAGGTACATAGAGTATTATAAGTTTGTGCAAAAGTATGTAACATCCAAAAGGAAGCATCTCCGACCCCATAAAGTATATATATTCTTGATCAGCATCAACAGCCGAGTCGATATAGCCATGTCCGTCTGTCCGTCTGTCTGTCCGTATGAACGCACAGATCTCAGAGATGGTAAGAGATAGAGGTTTGACGTGTATGGGACATATGCTTCTTAAGTCTACAGGCAGATCAAGTTTATTTTCAATTTTGGCCACGCCCCCTCCCGCCCCCGCAATTTAGAAAAAACCTCATATCTCCCACAGTTTTGAAGATAGATGGCTTGTTCCTTCTGGACATATTTAGTTATTAGAATAACTTATCGATCCGCCAAAGGAATGAAGAAGATCGGATGAACGGTTTTCGAGTTATGATCAAAAGACAAAATTTCTTGGTACAGAGTATGTTATAGTCGGGCTTGACCGACTTTCTTTCTTGTTTAAGGTGCGGAAGTTGTTAGAGCCATATATCTATTTATTGGGTACCACATGATGTAACACAGAGTTGGGTCCTTTGGGCTCGAACACTGAATAAACTATTAGTTCTGAACTTTGTAGGTATCAATCAATTGGATTTTAATTGTATCAGCACTATTTGGTATAGCTAATCCTTCAATTATTGGAAACAATTTTAAATTTAATTTCTAGAGAACTTTTTAGGTGCACATTGCAACTTCCCCTTGCGATTCACTTGTTTGGAGTTTTCTCATCTTATTCAGTTGTGAGACATGTTACAACAATAAAGGTAAGGCGGCGTCAGTGTTTTAAGTACTTTTGCCAAAAGCTTAAGCTGCAACAGTACGCGCAGCGCTGAACGTGAAGGTACTTTGCAGAGAACTTACACTGACGCCGCCTTACCTGTATAGTTGTATCATGTTGTGCAGACTTTGGCACGACCATCTACACCTTAATAAGTACTACACCTTAAGCTCTTATTTAAAGTTTATCGTGGTACGCATAGCATTTAGTTGTGGGGAACAACTAGATGAAAATTTCCCTTTCGGTTCAAGTATCTGCTACAATTTCCGACACAAGTTGTTTCACCTTTGTGTATTTTTACAGCTGCAGTTTAAGCTTTATTCTGCATTTCCTTTTAGCCGAGATACAAATAAAGTTGATGAAAAGCATAGAATGTTTTACTTTGAAGAATGCCAAAGCTTTCAAAGCTTTTCTAAGACATAACTTTACAGCAAGGCTCCATCGGGAACGCTTGCAATGTAGAACAATACGTTTAATGCTAAGTAAGCCTGCTGTTTTAGCCGGCTCGATGTCATGTTAGACTTTCGTCTGTTTCTGAGCTGTCTTTCGGTTCTGTGCGCATGCTGCTTTAGAGTTCACAATCAGTTATGGCATCGCAGGCATGGAGAGACAGTTGTTGGACTGAGAGTCGACAGGTCCAGGAAACCTGGAATATTATTAGCTCTAAGACTTTCTCATAGGTATTTAAATGTAACCCGAATGTCAATCTATCAGGCTTTGATTCAAGTATGGGTGCTTTTGAAATTGAATTTATCAAGCTCTTGGTTCAAGAATTAACAATCTTAGCTCTTGTTTAAGCCAACAGGAAGAGCCAAATGAGCATCACTGAGGTGACCGCTCTCCTTTTTTCTCTCTTACTCTCTCTCTGAGAGAAACTCAGCCATAGAATTAAGATCCCAGTACCTCTAATGCTTTCATTTAGCTTGTAAGTCAATCCATGTAATACACTTGAAGTGAACAGTTGAAATTATAAAGTGTAAATCAACCCCACTACGTCTTACTATTTTGGAAGGACGGGAAACTGGTTTTGAGCAACATCAACCACCCCCCGACACAACAGCTCTCATCATGTGTTATGAAAATCCTGGAGCTAAAATTCGGGATCAAAAAATGTATGCACACCAGCTCCATTCTTTTAGCTCGATGTTCAAGGGCTAGCAGGATTCATTGGTGCATTTTGTGTTTCTTATTCTTCTTAAATTTCAAAAGATATTGCAATTTAGGCTGCCATCTTACTATTAAAGAGAGGATAAAGGTTCGGGCAGGGTTCGGTTCGTGAACCGGTTCGTGAACCGGTTCTAAGCCTTGGTGTTTAGCTCAAATCAATTTAGTGTCTCTCTTTTAAGGCCTATTTCTTATCAAGTAACAGTCGCATAGAGCTATCTCACAAATCACAAATAATAGTGTAAAATCTTAGTTTATCTGACACTTTAAAGCTAAGTAGAAGATGAGAAGTCGTTAATAAAGTAATAAAGATGGATCCAAATTTGAACAAGACTATATTATTGAAGGAATAGGTCTGGCATTCCCGATCTGCAAAGCCTAGATCAGACGGCCTAGAAAGAGAACTAGTTTTTGACGAGAATCAAAGCTGTACGGTTCTGCTGCTGCTCAATTAAGACGAGAGACTAAAGTTAAACACGAATACTCCTTAAACTAAATATTAAACGTGAAATTCATTTAACTAAAGAACACTTATCATTATACTCTTTACCGTAGGTACATAGAGTATTATAAGTTTGTGCAAAAGTATGTAACATCCAGAAGGAAGCATCTCCGACCCCATAAAGTATATATATTCTTGATCAGCATCAACAGCCGAGTCGATATAGCCATGTCCGTCTGTCCGTCTGTCCGTATAAACGCACAGATCTCAGAGATGGTAAGAGATAGAGGTTTGACATGTATGGGACATATGCTTCTTATGTCTGCAGGCAGATCAAGTTTATTTTCAATTTTGGCCACGCCCCCTCCCGCCCCCGCAATTTAGAAAAAACGTCATATCTCCCACAGTTTTTAAGATAAATGGCTTGTTCCTTCTGGACATATTTAGTTATTAGAATAACTTATCGATCCGCCAAAGGAATGAAATAGATCGGATGAACGGTTTTCGAGTTATGATCAAAAGACAAAATTTCTTGGTACAGAGTATGTTATAGTCGGGCTTGACCGACTTTCTTTCTTGTTTTATTATACTCATTGCCCTAAAATTACATTTAATTAAATTGAATCTACAAATAAACAATACATTAACTTAACTACACGGATTTATTAAGTTAATTATTACCCAAATTCCACATTATGTATATTATAATATATTATTTTATATTTTTATTCCGGTTCAAGGGATTTCCAAAGAGGAATGGTTTATAAGCAAGATAATGTACCTATCACAAAATGCAATTAACCAGGAAACCAACGAGAAAAGTTTTCACTTCACCTTATTTCATGACTTATGCACTAACATTTTCGGTTCGGTTGTATGTCTTTACATCGTGTACCGAAATAAGATAATCGAATTAATAGAAGACCAAACCGAAACGATTTTTAGAAATTCGGTTCCCATATGATAGGCAGTCTTGATGCAAATATGCCTGCTACATAAAAGCAATGCGGCTTAGCTGGCGTGATAACCGAAAGGTTTGCCCAAACAGCTGTTTTTGCTTTGCTGGTTAAAGAGTGTTGCTGAAAAAAAGAGCGGCCCAAACTTAAAATCGTACAAACCCACTTAAACAAAGTGAAAATCGGTGCATAGCTATTTTTCAGTGTTCGAAAACGCATGTTTAAATTTATTTCAAAAAGCTTCGCAAGCTTTTGTCAAATTTCACATCCTGAAACCAGTCAACTTGCCGGGCTTTGGTTAGAACTTATTTGTAACTGGACTAAAAGTAAGTGCAGCTTAAAGCATTTAATCCGAACTTTGCAAAAGTTCCGCCTGGCGCCTGTCAAACTTGTCAAGCTCAAGATACAGCAGTTGGTTTTCTCAACAAAAGTTTCCAGATATCGATACACTCATGTCGCTGCATCAGTAGCACGATATTTCTGCAGTGAGATGCAGAAACCATGGGTTTTTCTCAAATGCCATAGTCCAAATTCATGTGTAGCAAATAATCATGATTTTGTGGTAATGCTTGAATGTTTTGGAAAAATCATGAACTGATACCATGGTTTTTTGCAAGCATAAACGTAGTAAGTATGTTTTAGGTAGAAGTAGATCGATAAGAACGAAGCGCCACCATTAGATTGCTGCCTGACAACAATGCATGATTCCTGCTAACAATTCAAGTCACAATAAATCGAATCGGACTTGATCTCTTATCTTGGTAAGAATTGTCATTCACATCGATTTTGACAATTTTTGGATGATCTTCGCCTTCGAAATCCAATTCAATTGCATGGAGGCAAAAAATTGGATTATTTACTAACATTTTATTGAAGCTGTTAATAGAATAAACAAAGCATTCACATGTTCGTCCATCGATAAAACTATCGAAATCTCTATCGGGACTGAACTAATGGTTAAAACTTGACCGGAGCTTAAGCTGCGGTCAAGTTCGTTCCTCCGGTTACGCCAAACAGAGCAAATTCGGCTAACCTGCCGGTCAGTTTGACTGACTAGAGCTTGATATCTGTAACTCTGCAGGATTTTTTTACTGTGAAATAAATTTTGATCCCGTTGATTTTAAAATGAGCCGAACCTCAACCGTTTCCCGTAAGGTTTTTAATTCAGTTCGGCTTCCGCCAACAATAAGGATACCATTTTTCAATACCAAACTGCGTTTGTCTCTCTCTCTCCATTAATAAACCATGTCGAGTCCTTTTACTTACCCCAGCAAAGATTTCCGTTTATCATTGCATTGTCCACAGGGCTCTGTCTGCTATTTATGCGAGCGCAACACATTTTCGATTAAGTGCACTCGGTCATTGAATCCCCTTTCCCTATTTTGCTAACTATTCACTTTTCACAACCTGCAACTAAAAGCATTGCGTAATTCAATTTTTGTAATTCTTTTGTGCTTACCAATCCCTCGCCCAAAGGCATTGAGAGATGTCTCAGCGACCTGACACACTAACTGAATCGAGGTCAATGGCCAAAAACAATAAAAGAAAGTGTCCCAGAGGCGCATTGGCTGAGGTTTCTGGCTCTGGCTCTGATTCGAGGCGGGAGTGTGAGCGTGTCTGTGAATGGCTGCTGACCTTATAAATCATAATTTTGAGCAAATAAATCCTTCACGGACAATTTAACCTCCGCACTTACAGAGCCAAAAACTGCAACAGAGTTGCAGCCGCTGTAACTGACTCTGAATCTCTTTTTGCCAATGGTGAAGGCAAGGATGGGGTGATAGCTGGAGCATTTTTTCGTCTGCTGCCAAAGGCGAAAATACAATAAAAAGATCAACGGAAGTGCAGGGATTTTGCGTGAGAGTGTGTGTGTGTGTGTGTAAGGGTCTGAGTGTGTGTGAGTGGGTCTGAGTGTGCGCTGTGATTGTCTGCGGAAAATGAAACAATGTAGAAAATTGGAGTAGCTTTTGTTTTAAAGTTGGAAATTAAATTAGCTATGATGGAAGAAAAGAAATATCATTTAAATAACAATAAGACTTCTTCCAGTATATTGACGGGTTGGTGCTGATTTTTACTGCATTTCTTGAGCAGAACGTCTAGATTCTTGGAAATTTGAGCTTTAAGTTGCTTAAAATACTATTTTCGACCCAATTTAGACACGTTTTATGGGAAACATGCACGAGTGTTTAAAGTATCGTGAAGAATTACCTTTTAGCTGTAAGAAAACTTATCCAGCACAGTTCTGTGAATTTTTTAAGCGGAGATATGCGATTTTGAATACACTCAGAAAAAAAACCAAGAGCTTTGTGCTTGAATTAAGTACAAAAGGTGTCAATACTTGATTTAAGTACAAGATTTTTATAACAAGTTCGACTTTTTCAATCCCGAAATATGTATTTGATATTAGACTGTTTTGGGATTTGTTAAGTACTAGCTGAATAACCGGCGTCGCCCGGGTCCTTTGCATTGTGAGAAAATGCAAGTTTTAAATGTAACTTTGCTAATTTCGCGGCTTTTTTGACAGTTTGGTATACACCTCCTATTAGCCAGTCTACAATCGCCGTCTATGAAATCTTCATAGTAATATAAGCTCAAATGAAAAATATGAAAACTCAGCCGTTCAATCTGCATCGTCCATTTACCCACGGCTGGATTTTAATCTAAGCTTTAAGCGCTTTTATAGATATACATATGATTATTTTAGAAATTTCGCGGTTTTTTTCGCTTGCAAGCGTCCAACCATTCCGTAAAATTTCATCGCAATCGGATGATCGGTATAATTTTTTGCAAATTTTGCGGTTTTTGGTCCACTTCCCCCCTATTACGTCAACTTAGAAACCTTAACCGGCAAGCGTTTAACCAATCCCCAATGTTTCAATCGGATGAACGGTTGAATTTGGCAAATTTCGCGGTTTTTGGACGATTTTCCGCCCACTTCTTCAACTTAGAGGCCTTCCCGGGCAACCACTTAACCATTCTCCAAAGTTTCTTTGCAATCGGATGAACGGTTGAATTTGGCAAATTTCGCGGTTTTTGGACCAAGTCACAGACATGAGACATAGCCTATGACAATTTCCTGATCGACATGCACATACTGTGAAAAATTTGTGAAGACCGGTTCAGCGGTTTAGACGCCCATAAGGAACAAATATACAAACATACAAACATACATACTTTCAATTTTATATATATGTTGTATGTATAGATGTATAAATGTTTTGAATTATTTTAATATCTTTTTAATCATACTTTTGGCTTTTAATGGTCTCAGGTCAAGCCCGATTATGTCTCAAAAGCTCAGTAGTTTCTAATGCCAAACCAACAACATTCTAGAAAGAAAATAAGGTTCTTGGTTCGAGCCCACACAGAAGCTATTCCCACTTTGTTCTTGAACGTGTTCTCTGTATTGAACCCCAGAAATATCCCAGAATAACCAAAGAACAAGTTAGAGCTACTGTAGTTCAGAAATTTACCATCACTCCATAACAAAAGTGTAAGAGCCGGTTGGGAATATCAAAAAACAGACACGCTTAAAAATATCTCGAGTTTTTATACTCTGTACCGTAGGTACATAGAGTATTATAAGTTTGTGCAAAAGTATGTAACATCCAGAAGGAAGCATCTCCGACCCCATAAAGTATATATATTCTTGATCAGCATCAACAGCCGAGTCGATATAGCCATGTCCGTCTGTCCGTCTGTCTGTCCGTATGAACGCACAGATCTCAGAGATGGTAAGAGATAGAGGTTTGACATGTATGGGACATATGCTTCTTATGTATGCAGGCAGATCAAGTTTATTTTCAATTTTGGCCACGCCCCCTCCCGCCCCCGCAATTTAGAAAAAACGTCATATCTCCCACAGTTTTGAAGATAGATGGCTTGTTCCTTCTGGACGTATTTAGTTATTAGAATAACTTATCGATCCGCCAAAGGAATGAAAAAGATCGGATGAACGGTTTTCGAGTTATGATCAAAAGACAAATATTCTTGGTACAGAGTATGTTATAGTCGGGCTTGACCGACTTTCTTTCTTGTTTTAATTATATCAACAGTCATATTCGGGTTTTAGAATGTTTCGTACTCAACGAATCATACTTAAAATTTCAAGTACAAAACGGCTTAAGTTCTATCCCGTTTGTAGAGATTTTTCGCTTGAGTTGGTCTATGTGCTGTCAGTTTTGTTTTTACCAGACTTTGTCACATAGTGGAATTCTTATAAAGGATATACATATATTCATTTGTTACTGTCTCTAAGTCTGACTGTAACAAATAAAGAAATCTAGATTAGCGGTGGCCACGCCCTTGCCCTGAGTGCTATGTATCGGCATCTGGCTTCATTTAGAGGCATATAAAAAAGAGTTTAATAAGCGACGGCTTATGTTAATTAACAGAGCATTCAAATTAACATATTTACTTTATGTTACAGGACAGCGCAAAGTAATGTACAAATACAGCGCTGGCCACAAGAGTTGCAGACAGCGCCGAAAAGAATGCCACGTTTTTTTGCTAACCCAAATCAGAAGATCAAATTCTTATAAGTACAATTTGTATTTTCCGATCAACTTGGGAGTTCAATCGACTATAAAAATAGTATGAACAAACAGATCTCCGTGATGGTAAGAGCTATAGCTTTGACATGATGAGACATATGCTTCTAATAGTTGCAGGCATACCAAGTTTGTTTTAAATTTTTGCCACTGGTCTCTTGTTTCAATAAGCACGGAAGGAATTTAAAAGGCAATAAGTAACTAATAATTAAGTATTTAGTTCTTCGCATTGAAATCTTATAAAGACTTGATACAAACACCAAGCGCACCGCACAGTTGTCTTAGAGATGGACGGTCACACGCAAACCTTAATATCTCAATTTGTCTGGTAACACTGGAACAATTTGATGAAGAAACTAAAAAGGGCTGATGTTCCTCTACTGTTTTCTTCAAATAATAATATTAATTTATTTCAGCAACTTTTTTCAAATAATTCTGACACACTTTTCCTAGGCTAGTCGGGCTAAGTCAACTTTTGATATCGCATATCAGCTCACATAATTCTGGCTTAATATTCCAGTCAATTTTTGTATGCCCCATTCGCCCGGTTAACTTCCTATTCCGCGGATTCCACATACAAATGCAAATGAATAAACATTCAAAAACGCTTGCACCAGCAACTTTTGGTTTAGATTTCCCCAAAGTCACCCCCCACCCCCCAAAAAAAAATAGAAAATGCAGGTCAAGGCACACGGTTTTCCACCAAAAACTCGTACAAAAAATTCTACCTCTTTTATTTGCTGTTAATAAATTTATCCGACACAATTCATGCGTCGATATTTAGCTCCGTTTGAGACTTTTGTATTGAAATTGAATATTCACTGAAGTCACCCCCGGCAAAATGGTGGGAGCGAGGTAGGTGGGGGCAACCACCAGAGTTAAATCAATCACTTAACTATTTTCCATACACTTTTCAGTGCAATTTATTTATCAAAAAAACAAAATGAAGTACGAAATCAAATGGAATAAATGGAAAAACAATTGTGCCTGCGGCCGCAAATGAAGCAAAAAAGCGATTACGAAATATCTACTGTATGCATAAATATTTCAAACTGATTGTCAAAAGAGCTGTACCCATTACAAATGGGGATGAAGTGTATAGACTGCCTTGAAAATGTCAAGGAAACGGTGAAAATCATGCATCTTGGTCCAATTAAAGGCATTCCGGACTTCAAAAGTTGTGAGTTGGCTGAATTTGTATGTTTGTTGTTGTCATCTTTTCCTCGCGGTGGCATTAGTAATGCCTCAAGAACCTCATCGAAGGGTAGTTGGTACTTTATAGTCGGGATACTCTACCAAACTGTTTATGCATCATCAAACGCCACAACCATCGCTGGTTGGTTTTGTGTAGCTTCTGTTTTTAAGTTTTTATTCATTATTTTGCAAAGTATGTTCGACTTTGAATGAAGTCCAGCAAAATTGTTTGTGATACAACATTCTTGTTGCAATATTTTACAATTATTTGCATTTGCCATTAGCCATGTAAATTCTTTAAGCCATTTCGCACACAATGAACTCTGCTTCTATACTTCTACCTTTCCTCTGTTGCCAAAGCATTGCCAAATTTATCAAAAATTATTCGCCATCGAAATTTCGATTCCATGTTAAATGCAAATTTGGCAAACATGTTCATTTTGCTTTCGATTCAATTCTGATTGCTGTTGCAAAATATTTCACATTTGTATTGTACATTTCCTTAAAAACTGCAAATTTTGATTTCATATTCTAAAGTTCGGGAGTTCAACGCGAGTTCGTTCCATGCGACTGAATTGATTGCGAGTACATGAGAGTTTTATCTGCATGGCATGCGATTTTGTTGCGTTGGCTGCGCGTCTGTGTACGTTTATTAAAAATCATTGGAAATCATTAGAAAATAAAGTGCGCAGTCCCTTGGGCTAAAATTAGCCCACCGAATTGTGTAGTATTTTTGCAGTTTTGCCAGAAGGGTGCGAAAATGGGAAAGAGATAAGCAAATATTGTGATGGAAAAGCAACGAATTTAATACACTCTACTCTTTGTACACATGCAAAAGTAAAATCCGACATATCCGGACTAAACGATTTAAGAAGTCGCTCATGGATCGCTTGAGTACGTATTTTTGGGTCCCACAATTCTTGTCTTAGTCCCGACTTTAACTCGATAGAGCTTGATTTTAGCTTATCCCACAACAGATTTTCCACAAGAGCTCAAGTGACATGCAGTATGTCAAGAAAGTGTTTTACACATGAAAAACAAGAAAGAAAGTCGGTCAAGCCCGACTATAACATACTCTGTACCAAGAAAATTTGTCTTTTGATCATAACTCGAAAACCGTTCATCCGATCTTCTTCATTCCTTTGGCGGATCGATAAGTTATTCTAATAACTAAATATGTCCAGAAGGAACAAGCCATCTATCTTCAAAACTGTGGGAGATATGACGTTTTTTCTAAATTGCGGGGGCGGGAGGGGGCGTGGCCAAAATTGAAAATAAACTTGATCTGCCTGCAGACATAAGAAGCATATGTCCGATACACGTCAAACCTCTATCTCTTACCATCTCTGAGATCTGTGCGTTCATACGGACAGAGAGACGGACAGACGGACATGGCTATATCGACTCGGCTGTTGATGCTGATCAAGAATATATATACTTTATGGGGTCGGAGATGCTTCCTTCTGCCTGTTACATACTTTTGCACAAACTTATAATACTCTATGTACCTACGATACAGAGTATAAAAATTTCAAATTTTTCACATATTTTGCAAAAAAAAAGAGCTTAATTTAAATAACAAAATGTGATATTTATTTTATTTTTATTCTTTATGGTTCTTAGAACAAGATGTAACAAAATAGAGTCAAATCCATCTAGTTTTAACCATTTAAGAATTAAAAAACAATTTAAATCTCCATTTTTATGAGTCAAGAAAGTGTTTTTACAAAGTGTAGACACTTCTTTGCATTTAGTTTTAAGAACCACAAACAATCCACATGAAATAAAAACACAATTTTACCTTTTAGAGGAAGCTCCATTATGTGCCAAATGGGTGAAAATTGTGAGTATCAATTTGAAGGTAGACCTTTAATGACACCTCAGCAACAAACAAATGTTATTTGGCAGCGAACCTATCGTTAATTATAACAATTGGTTCGTTCTTAGTTTCGGTGTTTTTGGTTTGATCTAGTTCAGATTTTCAGCAGAGTTAAAAAGTCTAGCATGTCTATATTTGATCAACAATCTTTGTATTTTCTAGGATTGGAATTGTTTCTATATATGTTAAGCCCTTTGCCCTACTAACTGACTGATTAACAACCCACATCCAAGATTTCTTTTCCGAAGCAACTTAAAATGCCTGATAAACTTTGCATGGGATAAATAAAACCGGTTTAACTTCAAATTTGCTAAGTAAGGATAGTACGTCAATAAATTAGTGATATGATTTCCAGTGAAAATCTGTAAAAATTCTGTAAATTTCAGCACGTAAGAAACCATTGAATTGCAACTGGGTTTGTAAGGTAAGAAATCTATATAATTTGTGATATGGGCATTAACTTCGAAAGGTCCACCAAAAATAAAAGAAATTATTAAAAATCGCTAAAGACAATTTTGCTTTATCATGTTTTCACAACCATAAACCCATTTGGAAATTTTTCAAGCACTATTTTCTGACATTGATAGTTTTAATGGTTTGTTTTTTAAGTACACTGCATGTACTTTTATGTATTTTTTGATTTAATTCCCTTAAAATGTGCTTTGTTTTCCCTTCTGGTAATTTCACAACTTCAGCTTGTCTTTACACACGATGTACAAATGAATGCGATTGTCTCTATATCCTGTACTGCCACACTCTTTAGCGTTGCCAGATTGCCTTCGATCGCATATTGAGGGTAAGAATTATTTACATGCCTGGTTACCGATATTATAACATAATTCTGCAGTAGCTAAATCTGGTTATGAATCAGTTTTATTAACAATGACTTAGTTTGTTCAAAGACCTTTTAACTAGTTAAAATGTCTTTAGTTTGTTGTTAATTAATTTTATACCCAGAGAAAACCAAATTAGCTACACGCCAAGTGTAGAAACCGTAATCCTAAACGAAACGTAGTTCACATTGTAAAATTTCACACGAAAAATGTAGAAAACTGAAAGCTAAACGTAGCATGTAAAAAAACCACATGCTACATGTAGAAATAATAAAAAAAATAATCGAGGCATGTTAAAAAGTTAAATGCTGCGTGGGGAAATGCAAAGGATATACAATGTAAAAAATTTGCATATTTCCAAACAGCTTCTACATTTTCCATACAGCAATCGGAATACCATACGAAAATTTGGGTTTTTTTCATTAATGTTTCGATATTGAAAACCCAAACGAGCATGTGAAAACTCTAAGCGAAAATTGTAGCCTAAAATCGGAACAGAATAGCTATGTGTTTCATTTAGAAAGTTATTATTCACACGATTTCAAATGCTGAATGCTACACAGAAAAAAAAAGGATATTAAAGAATATCCATTGGATGATTTCCGGTAGCCATTTTGACAGGATATGTCTATGATATCCTTTTAATCATCCAACGGAGCTAAAAATCATCCGAAGGATATGAACTCTGATGATCATTTGGATGATTTTGCAGCTCCGCTGGATGATTTAAAGGATACTTAAGACATATCCCGTCCAAATGGATCTTTTTTGGATCTTTTTATACTCTGTACCGAAGGTACATAGAGTATTATAAGTTTGTGCAAAAGTATGTAACATCCAGAAGTAAGCATCTCCGACCCCATAAAGTATATATATTCTTGATCAGCATCAACAGCCGAGTCGATATAGCCATGTCCGTCTGTCCGTCTGTCCGTCCGTCCGTCCGTCCGTCCGTCTGTCCGTCTGTCCGTCTGTCCGTCTGTCCGTCTGTCTGTCTGTCCGTATGGACGCACAGATCTCAGAGATGGTAAGAGATAGAGGTTTGACATGTATGGGACATATGCTTCTTATGTCTGCAGGCAGATCAAGTTTATTTTCAATTTTGGCCACGCCCCCTCCCGCCCCCGCAATTTAGAAAAAACGTCATATCTCAAACAGTTTTGAAGATAGATGGCTTGTTCCTTCTGGACATATTTAGTTATTAGGATAACTTATCGATCCGCCAAAGAAATGAAGAAGATCGGATGAACGGTTTTCGATTTATGATCAAAAGACAATTTTTCTTGGTACAGAGTATGTTATAGTCGGGCTTGACCGACTTTCTTTCTTGTTATACTCTGTACCATAGGTACATAGAGTATTATAAGTTTGTGCAAAAGTATGTAACATCCAGAAGGAAGCATCTCCGACCCCATAAAGTATATATATTCTTGATCAGCATCAACAGCCGAGTCGATATAGCCATGTCCGTCTGTCCGTCTGTCTGTCTGTCCGTATGGACGCACAGATCTCAGAGATGGTAAGAGATAGAGGTTTGACATGTATGGGACATATGCTTCTTATGTCTGCAGGCAGATCAAGTTTATTTTCAATTTTGGCCACGCCCCCTCCCGCCCCCGCAATTTAGAAAAAACGTCATATCTCCCACAGTTTTGAAGATAGATGGCTTGTTCCTTCTGGACATATTTAGTTATTAGAATAAATTATCGATCCGCCAAAGGAATGAAGAAGATCGGATGAACGGTTTTCGAGTTATGATCAAAAGACAAAATTTCTTGGTACAGAGTATGTTATAGTCTGGCTTGACCGACTTTCTTTCTTGTTTTTTTCTGTGTATGTTTAGAAAATCTACACGAAATGAGTTGTTGATCCATTAGCCGATTGTCGCTTTTCACTTCCCTTAATTACTATGATTTGCGGCAATGCCGCGCTAGTGCTTAGTAGTCGTATGGGCTGAGATGTTTACATTTATGTGCAAATTTCAGAGATATAGTGAGTGAGTTTTATGAGTTCGAACCCCAGACAAGCTGAGATATAAAAATTGATGACTTAGGCTTTTCAGAAAGAAGATCGTGCCCCTTTCTGCACTCCTCCTCATCAGCACACACTCCCTTGTAGAAACAGTGTGGTGATAACAGCTGATTTAACAAAAAAAAACTATTTTTTTTTTGCTCGGGCTGGGCACACATCGTGGATAAAGCCGCATACAGAAATGAGAGAGCTAAACGTGGCATGTAGAAAAGCTACATAAACGTAGTGGGTGCAAAAGCTCTGTTAAACGTGTAGAAAAACTACATTTTCTTGTAGTTTTTCATTGTTTTGTTCTCTGTGTACCTAAGGTTATTTTATTTTAGTGCTTTATTATTCTTACAGCATTGACTTTGATATCTAAAATGGTTGTAGGGGTACACAGGGTTAGAAAATTATGTGATTGCAATTAACTGTATGATTTGAAATTACATAGTTCTTTGATGGAACAATTTGTCCTATTTATTCTTGACTATTCATTCATTAGAAATTAAAACTATTTGGGCTTAAGTATTGTCTCAGGATTCGCTAAACTTTCAGGTCTGCTCTCCCGACTGAAACTATAAAGAAAAAAGGTTTGCAATTCCAAATGTTATGGCATGCTCCGGTTTTTACTTCACTTAAGTAAATTGGAATTTGGAACATGTTGCATTTTCTGGTTAACAATAAAGACAATCTGTATCAAACTTTGATTTTTGTACTTCCTTTTTATACAATACACCCAATTCGAAGAGTTTTAAACGAAATTAAGCCATGCGATTTATACAACAACCACTTAACTAAATTCGAGCTTGACCAACTTTATCGAAAGTGAAAACCGGAATATACCTGTATAATTCAGCCTTAGCATTGGAAACATCGGTGAATACCCTGCATGCTCTGGTGTGGTATTACGAACAGCTCGGCTTCATTTCGATAGTTTTTGCTTTCGTCTATATGCAGTTTTTTGGGGAAAACTTGTTTAAAAATATCTATGGATACTATAAGATCCCCAGAATATTTGACAAAAAAGTAAAAAAAACTCCCGAATTTCATTTACTTTTCATCCACAATTCAAATCATTTGAAACCGAATAACTTGAAAGTTTTAAGGAAACGGGGAAATCTATTTAGATATGACTTTCCAATAATGAAACAACTTTGCCCAGTGGTGGAAGATTCGGGATATTTCCAGTCCTATATTCGGTTTGTATAAATAGTAAGCAAAACAATTAGTGATTTAAGTTTTTGGATGTAAAACAATCCACCTCAGTTATAAAAATACCTGAAATATTTTGCACTATCACCAAAAATATGCACCACAAAGAAAGTGTTCAATGATCTGGTTAGCTAAGCACAGAACTCAAAACTTTTCTTTTGAAGCTGTTCAGCTAACTTTAGAACAAGCTCCCGTATCTTTGGAATAACATTAACAACTTCTGTTTATATTTCAGAAACTGCCAGGGCTTACAATTATTTTCCCTACTCATTTTCTTTTCTTTTTAAGATAATTTTTAAGCTGCCTGCATTGTATTTTTGAGATATTTTACCCAAGCCGCGCATTTTTTAACTAAAGTATTCATTTCACCTAAGTGCCGCGTTTGCCCTTGAGTGACAAAGTTCCTCATCGGCTGGCTAAACTTTGTGTCGCCTAGAGCACAAACAAAATATGTTGTTTACCTTTTAGCGGCGGCGACAAAAATCAAATCAAAAGGCAAAACATGCACCGCCTGCTCAGTCGCAGTTCAAACACCCTAAAGCCAGCTGAGAATCCCCCAAAGACTTTGCCAAACGCGACCTTAGCATAAAGTTGCCAGCCTGCTGCTGCCGCTGCCGCTGCTGATGATGTTGCTGGTGTTATGCTAAATTTAAAACATGTTGCGGTGGAGATTAGAATATGATGAAGATGATGACGAGGGGCGCCTGCCGGGGCTGCGACATGTTTGCTCATATGCGAGACATTTACATGCCAACATCTGGCGTGGCATATCACACGCGTGCACGCTTTAATTAGCTCCCCGACGAGGGGGGGGCCGACGGCTGAATGTTTACGCATGCAGCTTGCATTTTCGTCTCGGTAGTCCCTGTTTACTTTAGCCAGCCCCCGGGGGCACTTTTGTTTATGTGTGTTTAGCCATTTACACATTTCCACATTTCCAATTGCCAAAATGCTACGCAAATGTTGATTATTCGGGGAAATTGTTCAATAGCCACACTCTGACAATGACTACAAATCAAATTTACAAACACTATTGCCAAAATGCCAAAGTCAAAACTAGGCAGAATCTCCGAAATCTCTGGATGAGAAATGTGTGTAAATTACATTTTGGTAAGCGTGTATGCCAGGTGGCTAGCTTTGAGATGTGGATGCAACCGCAAACAGACACAGATACCCAGACGCACACGGACTCACATTCGAGTAAAACAGGCAGAAGGAAAATGCATTTCATTTTGGTTTCTGAGATAGAAACTGGCCAGTACCAAGTATCTCGAGCGGGCCATATTAAGTCAGCAAATTTTTCACAAGAAATTCAAATGAAAACTCAATTGAGAGCAAATAAATTTTGCTATTAGGTGAATAAATCCAAAATGCATGCGAGAGTGGTCTAAGGACTAAAAAAGGCCTAAGGTGAATCGCTCTGATGGTTGATAGTTCTATTGATTTTTTTCTTTTAACTACTGCATGACTTTTTTGCAAGCTCTTTTAGCAGATGGATGATTCCCAAATCGCACTCAACATGTGTCAAAACAGCTTATTCACGCTAATTAATTTTCGGCCAGCTTTATTAACCCACAAACGAGTGGATTCCATTACGAGGTGTGATTAAAGAAGAAGCACCCATAATTCTTTATTCCATAGAGGACCAATTTCAGCCAATAGCTCCCGATAAGACCGACCACATGAACGATGTGTGAACATCGTCCACGGAGTCAAATATGACACTCTTAAGTCATGACCAAATGTTAAAACCATTTCAATTAATGGAGCAACAGACATAAACATGGTAGTGTCATCTACACCACCTCGCTTTTTGCTGCCTCGCTGAATTTTGTAATGTGATTTATCAATTCTTTACTGTGTTTTGACTCGCAACTCTGCAACTCCCAAGGTCGATAGTCGACTGCGTTAAGATGTAGACTACGTATACTCATTACCCAAGGTACCCTGTATTCAATTACGAAAGAGAGAGAGATTTGGAAAAAACAGCATGGTTGCTTTTTTAAAAAAAGGAGCACGAAATGTTGAACGAATTAAAGCTAATTATACGCTGTACCGTAGGTATTTAGAGTATTATAAGTTTGTGCAAAAGTATGTAACAGCCAGAAGAAAGCAGCTCCGACCCCATAAAGTATATATATTCTTGATCAGCATCAACAGTCGAGTCGATATAGCCGTATCCGTGTGTCCGTCATGTCAGTCCGTATGATCGCACAGATCTCAGAGATGGTAAAAGATTGAGGTTTGACATGTATTGGACATTTGCTTCTTATGTCTGCAGGCAGATCAAGTTTATTTTAAATTTTGTCCCCGCCCCCTTCCGCCCCCGCAATTCGGAAAAAACGTCATATCTCCAACAGTTTTTAAGATAGATGGTTCGTACTTTCTAGACATATTTAGTTATCAGGATTACTTATCGGTCCACCAAAGGAATGGTGAAGATCGGATGAGCGGTTGCCGAGTTATGATCAAAAGACTTTTCGCTGCTGCCACGCAGTGGCAGAGCTGCTTTCAGCTGCTACTGCAGCATCAAAGTTTATGCCGGTGGTTCAGAGTATATCCGACTTTCTTTCTTGTTTTTAACCATATTTTTGGGGCACTTGGCGTATAATTCTTTAGGAGTTGTGTGTCCCAACATTTAGGACCCGTGGTATTGGTGCCTCTTTTAAATAATGTTTAACGTTAAGCAAAATGTTTTTTTTTTGGTGTAAGCACCAGGTCAACCATCTAATATTGTGTCTATGGGCTTACTTAGGGTTGGACAACCTAAACATATATGCTAAGTTAAAGACTTAGAAAGATCCGGCTATAGAAATTATAAAACCTCCTTGGAAAACTGAGACCTGGAACATATTCGACCCTTTTTCGTCCCTCGTAGAGCATCCAAGCCGAATCTGACATGCAAGTAGCTCAAAGCAGCGATTTACTCGGTTAAAAATAAGCTCTGACCTGACATCAAACCGAAATAGAAAAATTATTATTGAAGTCTGATTTGAATAAACCGAGTCCCGTTGGAATATTAGGGAATGAATATGCAGGCGAAGCAGCGAAAAGAGCAACAATATCACCCCTTCTCCCATCCCCAAACATTAATAAAACAGACATTAACAGATGCATAAAACATGCTCTCTCAAATAATAATACAAACCTAATACAGAACACTTCACTCTATTACCAGTCTTTAAGTCATAACAAAAACAATATCGACCACTCCATTAAGCAGGCAGAAATCAGTTGGCTACCAAGAAGAGAACAGGTAAAACTAATCAGACTACGGCTTGGACATACAATACTCACCCACGAATACAGATTTTCACAAAACAACAATAATTACTACTGCTATCTCTGCAACTCAACTGAACCTCTCACAATAGAGCAACTCTTAAATGAATGTTCATCACTGCAAAGCCAAAGGAACAGCATCACAAATCCTTCTCCAAAAAACCTTTTAGACTTAATTAAATTTCCCAACATTATTCACCTAATTTAATCAAAATTATTTTGTATATGTATAGTAGTATATGCATATAAATTAATTATACCCTCTAGCTTGTTATTTTAACACTTTTGTATATAACCACAAAAATCAGCCGAAAGCCGCAGTATGTTGTTGCACAAGTAAGGGCGCTGCAGACGAGTGCCCCGACTACATAATACCCTGATCATTTTTATACTCTGTACCGTAGGTACATAGAGTATTATAAGTTTGTGCAAAAGTATGTAACATCCAGAAGTAAGCATCTCCGACCCCATAAAGTATATATATTCTTGATCAGCATCAACAGTCGAGTCGATATAGCCATGTCCGTCTGTCCGTCTGTCTGTCTGTCCGTATGAACGCACAGATCTCAGAGATGGTAAGAGATAGAGGTTTGACATGTATGGGACATATGCTTCTTATGTCTGCAGGCAGATCAAGTTTATTTTCAATTTTGGCCACGCCCCCTCCCGCCCCCGCAATTTAGAAAAAACGTCATATCTCCCACAGTTTTGAAGATAGATGGCTTGTTCCTTCTGGATATTTAGTTAATATCCAGGATAACTTATCGATCCGCCAAAGGAATGAAGAAGATCGGATGAGCGGTTTTCGAGTTATGATCAAAAGACAAATTTTCTTGGTACAGAGTATGTTATAGTCGGGCTTGACCGACTTTCTTTCTTGTTTTTCTTCAGAGCTTTAACCGTCAGATGCAAGATAAGAGATACCAGTGTTCGTTACCATTATCATCGAATTCCACGCGTTCTCCTTAAGTATATCCAGTGTGGCCAGGCAATTACAAACTGTTTTTCAAGACTATTGAATAAAAAGTGGTTTTTGCAGGCGCAATTTCCGTTTGTTTCCCGACTTTGAAAAGATCATCTAGAACTTTCATTAAAACTTTATCTAGAGTTAGTTTATCAAAATCAGGGATATAACTGTACTGTTATTTCGCTTGGAGTAAATCGAATGAAAAATACTTTGTTCCCACACAAAGCTTTGCGTTGCTTTTCCTTTGTAAGTGCCTACTTTTATTACGAATGGAAACTATTGTGCTGTGTGTAGCTGTGTCAAGGATTTGAAATAATATGAAAATGGATTCGAATTTAATACATGTGTCATTTGTTGGTGAACAATCAAGGTAATCTGTATCAAACCTTACAATTTGTTCTTCCTTTTAATAGGAGGAACTCAGAATGAAAGGTTTTATGCCGATTTAATTTATAAATTTTATACAACAACCACTTCACCACATTCGAATTCGACAAATTTTGTCGAAAGTGAAAACCGGAACAGGCCTGTATATGTTTTTCAAGTATTCTCATGGTATTCTAACTGTAGTAGTTACTTACTCCAAATATTTTAACAATTACATTAAATAAACCTATTTAGATTCACAAAATGTGCCTAATAATTCGTTATTCCAAGCTGGCCAAAGTTGTTTAGCATTAAATTTATCAAAATTAAACTGTCTGACCGAACTTTAAGAAAATTAAACCTGCATTCAGCATGTGGATTATGCTAAACAATTTAATATTAATTAGGCCAATGAGCAGCCAATTTCAAGTTTTTTAATAAAATTTTAATGATGTCCAAAGGATTAGCCTATGATTTTAAAAAGCCCATTAAATTTTCATAGAAAAAGCAAGCACAAAGGCGAACACTTTGTTAAAATTAGTATTAGGCATACTTTAATCAGCGATTACTTTTTAATACACCCTCGTATTAGATGCATAAACTTGATCTCGGCCCAGCGACATTGATGAATTGCTGCCGATTTGCATCTACAAAAATGTGTCAAACATTCAATTCGAAAAATCAATCAACTTTAAACGCAAATTCATGCCATTTAAAATCCTTCTTGGCGCCATAAGCACCTCTTTAAGCCAGCTAAAAGCGTCTTTAACCAATTGACCAAGATTCGCAGACTTCGACTTCGACTGTTATACAAACTTACAACTTGTGCTGAGTACTCCATGACTCTTCTCCTTTAACGCAGTCTCTGCACACTTAAGCTGCAAAGCGGCCATTAGTCGGCTATCAGGACAATGCGTTAGCTTGCCTGTCACTCCAGGACAAAATGATGCTCACGCACAACGTAGGAGACAAACACTGAAAAGGCTGTGCCCGAATGGCGGAGCCGCAGGGAATCCACTGGAGGACTTCTTGGTTGACTAACGGTATGCAAACTGCATTGCCACTCAGTGGCAGCCACTTGAGTTTGCAAAAATGGTGATTGTAGAGACATGAGCCAGGCCATTGAGACGGGACTGTCAAGGGATTTGACTGCCTCATGTTTATTATTAACGGTTTTAATTAACAAAAGTCTGAGTATTAAATGTATATGATGAGGCAGCAGCTGCTACAGTATTGGCTGAATCTTAAATTCTGGCAAGATTGGCCTCCAAAGTGTTGAAGGTTGAGTCATTGCCTAATGACTTCGCACCAGTCATCCAGAGTGTATGTCGTCTCACCCACCTTTATGTGTCAATATGTTGAAAAGGAAAGGTTGAACCATTTTCTGGCACATGGAAACCTGTTCATTAGAGAGCCACTTTTCTTCCATTTCATTCACCCTGCCATAAGCTTAATGTGGGTCATCCCCGCCTTGGGTCAAACTAACTTGCCACAATGTTGCTTAACCTTGTTGTTAGAGTATTAAGCATTCACTGTTGAAATCGTCCTCTGGCAAGTCATGTGCGTTTCAATGAGCCCCCAGCTTGCGTGCTAATTATGCCAAAACAGCATCTACGTATGTGAATTCCATAGTTGGCCACACAGCTGAGTAGTCCTCTCCTGGGTGCTCACCCAAAGTGTGGTTTGTTATTATAACTTCTCGCATTATTGCTCATATTTTGAGCGCTGGCCGGCCAGACAGGGCAGGCCAAAACTGTATACAGCAGCCGCTTCTACGGGTCATTAGCTTTCAATTAGTTATTGTTAATTTGTCGTTTGTCATTGGGAGAAGTGGATGCAATATGCTGAAACACACCCACACACACAGGTGCTCTTGTGGTGTTGCATATTTCAGTGCGTTGTGTGGCAAAGATTAAGAGGACGCTGTGATATTAATTAGGGCAGCCAAATTGTGGAGGTTTTCATTTTGTGGTCCATGTGCTGGGTGGTGTCATAATTGCTTTGACCTGAATATTGATATGAGGGGAAATGCAAATAGTTATTAAATAAGACAAATCATGGAGAGCAAAATTAGTTTATGTAAGTCTAAATTGAAATTATTGCCACAGCTCACAAATATGACATTAATTTACAAATAAGAAAGTCGGTGTAGCATGTGTTTGTCTACCTTTGTTAATTCTACGCTCAGAAGAAAGCCAAGAAATTATTCGGAAACTTTGAAAATTTTCCATAAATGAGAAAATATTTTTCTTAATTTTCGGCTGAATCGCCTTAAGACGGATTTCATAGCAGAATTTCTAGTTTTCAGGGCGAATGTTTTATGAGTGCAGAGGCTTTGAGTTCAATTTGCTCTTATTTAAAAAACATTTACGGTAGCTTATCGATATAATTTTTCGTACTCAATTTAAGTACTGTCAAGAAGAAAACATCCTTCACATTTATATTGAAAACGGTAGGAATTCTATTCCTATGGATCGAGCTTTGCCAGTCGTTTTAACTGATTGGTGTAAATCAGAGACTAGTCGTTCCTTTGACAGGTAAGGGTTCCGAAAGGTCCTTCAAAAGTCTATAAACTCTTTCAAACTCTCTTTCTCTTTCACTCTATCTATTGCCCAGCAAACATTTTATATAATTTTATAAACTTTATATATAATTTATATTATTTATTTTATAAGTACAATGGACGCAATGCAGTGCTATTCTTCTCGGAACGCTTTATATTAAGCGGTGTGGCATTGGGAGACTGTCACAGTATGTGGCCAGTTGGTAAATATTTATCTGGCGATCATCCTGATGGAAGCATTTCAGTTGGAACTCCAAGTCGGTGCTGGAATGGAGAGAGGAGGAACATGGTTAAGCAAGCCCAAGGACAGGGGATTGGTTTAACTTACCTGCACATCAACGTATTGTAGACATTCCGCTTCAAATGGAACACATGATTGCTCACGGAGACATTGTCTAATAGGCGGAAGGGTGCCAATATAATGCCATCCCTTAAGTGGAATGTCGGTCTCATTTCTTCGCCTGCAAAGAGAAGGAATTTGATTAGTTCCGTGCATGCCGTGCTTGATCCTCCCACACTTACTGTTATCCATAGGCGGCTTAATGTCCGGATTGGGGCTGACATAGGGCACACTGCAGGCGGGTGTCAGCGGCGGCGTTGGATTGCCAGGAACTGGACTGTGCTGATAGTTTTGCTGGAAACATTGATTCTGATAGGGATTGCCAGTTGTGGCCACACTCATTCGAGTATTTTTCGAGACCTCGGTCTGATTAAAATAGTTTGATTAAAATGGGCTCGACTTCCGATCATATATGATACTTTAGTCGGGAGAAAATGGTACCCTAGCCCCGATTCTTCTTGAAGAGTCGTTTTTAATCCGTTCCTCTAATCAGTTTCCAATTATTTTCGAGTCATTTGAGAGTCCTTTTTTAGTCGAATTTCATATTCATAAGTCATTTTCGAGTCTCAATTAATCGCATATGATAGGCATATCTTTTGGATCCTCAAAAGGATTCGGAGAAGACATATCAAGGTGATTTTTATGAAAATGATCTTCCAAATGTTGGGTGGGTGTTTGACTTAATCTTCTACCCATCTATGTGTTCACGAACTATTATTTAACTAAGAATAATTTATCATTTGGATTCTGTAGTAAAGGTACCCAAAGCATATTTAGTTTGTGAAAACGACTAGAGTAATCCATAGCACGTAAGGCCCACTGTGCAATATAACTGTAGGTAAATTTAAGTAACTGTAAACTTAAATATGCTCTCCAGTTCAGTCGCTCTGACGAGCGCGAATAAACACAGCGACCGGCATTCGAAGAGTGACGTACCTATTTTACTTGGCTCTGGTCTTCTCTCTACATTTTGTAACAGAAAGAAGAGAGCATCTTCGATCCTATAAAACAGTGTTCCCCAGCCATGCCCCCAGGGGCCGAACACTTTCGGTAATTTACGCCGAATGCTTGCCGAAGTAATGCTTTAGTGAGTGTCGGGGAGAGACAGAGAGCGTCAGAGAGCCTCTCTTCTTGAACATCGCTGCATCAGTGAGTGTCAAAAAGAGAGACAGAGAGACTCTTTTCTTGGGAACACTGCTGTAAAAATATCTGATCTGCCCTCTTCGACTGAAAGCAAACAGCGCGTTTTTTGCTCTCTCTTTTGTCAAGCCTCGACTTGCGCTTTGTTAGAGTCGGAGTCCCCTTAAACTCTGCTCTGCTATAAAGTATATTATGAGTTTCAATAACGCAGAAAAGATATTATTTAAAAGGTAACTGTACCATTCCAGCATGCATTAGACCATAGATGAGCATTCTAAATAACGCACATTAGCGATCATGTCATTAAATGCAGTAGAACGTCGAAAACAAATTTGTATATATAGCACAATCTATTCAAAGCAGAAGAAGAATAATTTATTTCATTATTTTTCGACTATGGAATTCATGAAAACTTTTATCTACAGGTATAAAGTAATATCTGATAAAAGTAGTGATGGGTAAATTGTGGATCCACGAGTGGACGCCCTACTTTATGTTTTAATCACCTGATTTACACGGTGAAGCAAACATCATGAAGTTCTCTTAGTAAACCGAATATGCAAGGCAAAGTGCATACGTTTTATAAAGGGAAGGCTTAGAATCTTATTTCTTATTTCGCCTACTAAAAGAACTCCATGTAGTTTGCTTCAGCGTGTAAATCTCGTGTATTCAAAAACTCAGTATCCCTTGCAAGTTTTATTGCGGCTGTTCATAAGTGATCGAGGTATCAGCAGTAGCGGCTTTTTCAAAGATTACCAGGATTGGTTTTAAAAATGGTAGTCACCTTGCAAATGGATGTGGCCGGTCACCTCCACCAGCTATTGGCGCTAACAGTAAAGTTACTAGCCTTAATCCTTTCAAACTTTGCTGTTCGAATTCGGCGTTAACAAGTTGGCACACAAGCCAAGAGTTTAAAAGAAGCTTGGCTTGGCCCTTTCTTGGCTGTAAAATTAGTTACTTATTATAGATCTGTTATCTGCTTACTCTGCTCTAAACCGTAAGACAAAAATATATAATGCTTCAACATGATTTTCAAAAGGGAGCTTGCTTGATTTACCAAAAGATCAATTAAGGAGGCATTGGGAGTTTTCAGCAGATAAATCCGATTTACGATTACTGATTTATGATTGCCGATTTTACCAGCTGAATACAATGATTGCCGATTTCGATTGGTAAATATGACAATCATGTTTGCTGAGATGGAATCATACAAAATCTATGATTGGTGAGGCCGTTTATTGATTGCTCGTCCAACTGTTCACCCCAAAACTGAAAACAGGCTGACAAACTGACAGCGGCAAAAGCCCTTCAAAATTGTGCATTAAATTAGTTGACGAAATGTACTAAAGCCAAAAAATAGCCTAACTTAGCAGTCAGTGACATTCAGCAGAGAATCATCAGCAATCGCAAATCGTAAATCAGTAATCGTAAATCGGATTTATCTGCTGAAAACGCTGAAAATACCTTAAAGCTGAGCAAGAGCACCTAATGCTCGAGTAATGACCAATTCAAATGAAAAATTTTGAAGCAACGACAATCACAAGCAAACGAAAGATAAGACCGAAATATATTACCTTTTGCAGTCTGAAGCAAACGCAATCATTCGACGCACAATAGTGTTATTTATACAAATGCATGACAATTTGTAATTGTGTTTAATTCAGCAAGAGACAAAGGAAAGACAGAGGAGAGAGACACATACGAAGATGTTGTTCAATTTGAATTGGAAAGGCTATTCGCAACGCTATAACAACTGCTGCTGATGCGTATAGCTTGCGGGCATCACTGCCTTAAAGTGTAAACAAGGATATTCACAACCCCCCAGTTGAGCTGAGAACTAAAATATGTTCTCATTTAGGATATACACAACACCCAGTTGGGCTACGCAATTGTTGAACCCCTTTATAGAGGAAAGTTGATAACTCAGTAGAGGGACACAATAAATCAAAACTGGTCGCGTTGCCACATGTCCCCAACCGCATATACAATAGCTTTCAATCACAAGGGGATCTTGATGCAAGCAGACGTTTATATTTATAAAAGGAAAAGGAAAATACCTCTATTACCCAGTCATTCCCAAACAATCAAGCATTCTTATTCTGACTCATTTGTCTGATCTCATCGGACGATTGCTTTCTATTCAATTCTATTCCATTGAATTGATTCATTTATTAAGTAAGCTGGCTGAAATTTTGACAGCAATTCCGTTCGCGAAGATATTAATGAAACGGAGAATACTAATATGAAGGCCATCTGCTTGTTTACATAAATGGGTAGATGTTTTTGCATTTCATGGTATTTTATTTAACAAATTTTGTATTCTCACGTCTGCGGCTTTACCGCTCTTTAGCGCAATTTATACAACCAGAAGTGTTTTCTCCTGGGCGACAAGTCATAGTCATGCTACCCATCCACACACGCACCCGCACGCACACTTATACTCGTGCCAACGCACATTGGGGCAAAGACTATGGGATAAAGGAATTTTAATATAATTTCTTCTTTTATATTTTTTATGAATTTAGTTGGGAATTGATTGAAAAGTCTTAAAAAGTGGTGCAATTGAATGAAAAATTATCCAACCTATCTGCAAAATATTTTTCAGACACCCATATAATTTGATTCACATGCAAACAACTTCTTGTTTCAAGTTTTTAAAAAGAAAACCATATCTACACACCTCATAAGTGAAGTTAGGTTTCATCTACATCGTCCCACTGTAAACTGCGTTGCCAACAAAATTGCTACACTTGCGGGCTGGTTGTGTCAGCCCTCGTCTGCACGCGTTTATATGAAATTTTTGTTTATTTTGGTACGCGCGTGGCAAGTGCAGCTAGTAAATGTGGCATGCCACCAGGCAGCAGCTTCTGATGGAGGCACGTACCACTCGCAATTGCCGGCCCTGCAGCTAAATGCAAAGACGGGCAAAGTGAGCGAAAAGATGTTCAACTGAAGTCAGCGCTGAGGGCAATAGGGTTGTGCACTTGTTGTCATCATCATCGTCAGGAGCGACAGCGGGAAACTACATACTGCATAAATAACATTGGCACGGGGGCAAAGGGGAGCCGACATAGTTGCTCCGCACTGGCTGACTGACGATGATGACGTTGATTATGCTGCAAAGACAACAAGAACCACCCCTCGAGGCAGTCTGATTGACTGGCAAAACAGAAACTGGTTGTTTCCCCACATGATTGATGTGCGCCAGCTCAATCCAAATTCAAATCAAAGTGAACAGATTATGCTAATACAAAGAGCGTCCAAAAGTGGACACTTTATGTATGCGAATCAACAGTTTAACAGGACACTCCACTCGCCTCGAAGTCTCTTCTCATATTCTTTTTCGCCGGATGAAAAATTGCATTTTAATTAAAAACGCTCAAGTGCACTTAAGTGTGTGCTTTTCAGCCACGTCAACAATCAGAGACGGGCAGCAAGTGCACACCTACAGCAGCAACAAAGAAAACAACCGCAACAACAACAATTGAGACAACAATAGCCCCATGTGTCTGAAAGAAGAGCACTGAAAGAAGTTCATGGTTAATAACTAAGGTCGATTGTTGAATACACTTTGTGAGGCATAGTCTTTTCTTTGGTCTCAGCAATGATTCCGCCAGCCACTAAGATCCAAATAAAGTGAAAAAAATATTCTTAAATTTAACACTTGAGTCAGATCTTTCCTAAGGCAGCTACAAGAAGTAACCATCCTATCAGCTTGGTTTTGAAATATAAGCAGTTACTTCCGTGCAAAATTTCAGTTTTAAAGCTTCGAAGCTGATAGACAAAGCTCAATCAACTCAGCTCGTCATGCTGATCAAGAATACATATGTATACTTTATGTGGTCGGATATGATTCATTCTATGCGTTACAAACTTCTGGGCATAATTATAATTTACTTTACAAGCGTATAAAAAAGAGTCAAAAAACTCCAGGGGTGCGGATTGGTTCAGTTAAGTTCGTTTGTAAGCCGATGCGGTTCAATCACGGGACTCCGACATATTTAGAATTGTGAACTAAACCGTTGACCGATCCATGTGTTAAACGACTTCGATATAACCATTACTCAGGGGAATTAATGTTAAATAACCTCTCCCTATGTCAATTAACGGAGCATTATTATTAATTTGAATATTTAAGCATTATGTTAGCAAACAGCACATGCGGCTCAGATAAGTATGCAACGATTTCTATAGCCTTTGTAGCTCTGCCATTTTATATCCGATCTTTACGAAAATTATATAAACTTGATATCTGGAAAATTGTTAGAGTTATTCAAAAAAATTGTATTGCGGCAGCGGTAGGGGACGTGGCTCAAATTTGAAACAAACTTAAAATACATGCATACAATTGATGCCTACATTTAAAATTTGCATGCTCTAGGTCTTCTATTCTCTGAGATATAGGTGACATGGCTATATCGGCTCGACTATTGATGCTGATCAAAAATACATTTAGTTTATGGGGTCGGAGATGCTACCTTCTGCCTGGTACATACATTTGCACAATTTTAGAATACTCTTTTTTGCTCTTCGAGTAACGGGTATAAAAATAGTTGAACCTGTTCCGAATCCAACATTAAGTTTCGGTGCGAGTTGCGGGTGCTGTAGTGGCTAAAATTTGAAACCATCTTGATCTTGCTGCTTGTTTGCTTTAGCTATTGCAGTCTCTCCCATTAAGGTGTACATACAGACAAACGGACAGACGGTCATGGCTGATAAAGAATTTATACTCAGTATGATATCGGAAATGCTTACTTCTGTCTGTTACATACACATGCACGATTTTAGTATACCTTTTTGCTCTACAAGTAAACTGTAAAAAAATTCTCTCCATAATTTAGAATTAGCCTGACTTTAAACCTTTTGACCTGCGACGACTTGGCCTTCAATCCTCTACTTTAGTTTCTCATATCTTTGCTTTTTTATTTCATTTCATTGGTTAAATTGGAAAAAATCAAAAAATATATTGCACTATCGATTTGGACCCCTACCGATTTTCACAACTGCGTGTGCATCTGTGACTGGAAAAAATAAAGTTTCTTTCTTTCTTTTACAATTAAAGTTGCTCCAAACTTCCCAAGCTATTTTATATTCTTTTCCCAAGAAGAGTAACACAAATCAGACTAGATTATCGCTGGTAAAAAGCTTCGATTGAACCGCTTAAACTTAGTTGTAGAGCAACAAGCAACCAACTTAAGCGCAGACTCATGATCAGTTCTAACTTTCAACTTCAGATAAGTTCCTATACAAATTTTCATTGCTGGACCAACTTATCTTAAAGTCTCTACCAAGCCTCGGGCTTCTGCTAACAAGTCTTCACATCACTCTTCTTGTTCTCCATAATATTATATATTATATGTGTTTCATATATGTATGTGTGGATCTTCCACAAGCAAATGTTTCTCAGACAAAAAATGTATTTCCATCTTGGTCTTTTTTGGATCTTTCACTTTGATTCATTATGGCTATTAATTTTATTCAAGTGTTATACAAAATAATGACCAGCATTAATTAACTTACAAAACAAACTCAGTTGATTCGTTTTATACGTTGGATGGTCTCTGATCACCTTTTTGGACCAAAAAGAATTGATCAATATCGGGTGAATCAGTTGATGAGTATCTGATTTCAGATTTTTCGTGTAAAAAATATAACCTAGAATTTTTGATAAATTGTACCTTTAACATCAAACCGAACCAAAGCCGTTTTCTTTCGCGCCTTACGGTCCGGTTAAACACTTCAAAAAGAACACTGGCATTTCGGCTTACTGCCTTTTTTTGTCACTCTTTGGCTTGGGATGATGGTGAAGTTTGGCAAGAGTTATGGTGGGTTATGTGCTTGTTGTCGACCTCAAAACTAGTTTAAGTGACTATAAACATTTTTGTTTTCAACTGCCTATCCACATATTTCTACCCTAATCGGATGAGTATTTCGTTTAGCGTAAAGAAGTGGCCTAAGTCCACAAATACTTGGCCAAATGCAAAGTTCACTCAACCAGCGAAAAAGTATTCTTATTGTTATTAAATAATTTCAAAAATTTTTACAGGAGCAAACGTCAGCTTTTATCTAATTTTTTTAATTAAAACCATAAATGAAAATTCCAACCCCATTTGGAGTTTTGTGGTAGTTTATAATGATAACATTTCCAGCAAAATATTATGTTTAAGTCATACTCCAATTTAATTATGCACTCTTTCCATTTGGTGGAGCATTTGTGTAAAGGAGTTTTCACTGCAAAAAAAAAAGAAAACAACAACAACTAACCCACATAATTCGCAACGTTCTGTGCTTTTTCAGAAACGAATTCATTTCCAGGGGGGCGTTTGTTTATCTTTAAACTCTCGTTTTGCAGAAATACTCCGCTTGAGTTGTTGCCTGCTGCTACAGGTTTGCTCTGCCCATTGCAAGAAGTAGGCATTAAACATCGGGGGGATACTCGGAAGCTGAGGGAGAGAGCCCGCAGGAAACAGGATATGACATATTTAATGCGTAACAGATGCACATCTCTTATTTCGGCTGCAATGCAATTTCCCTTTAACGTTGCATTTCAACTTTTCTTGCCCAGCACGGCAGCTGCTTTTGACATAATTATGAAAATTGCAGCCCTGATAGAACAATACATTTGCATAGCTTAAAAGTAAGTATGCCCGAGAAAAGGTACAAGAAAGTGCAAAATAAAGTATGACAAAATGCTAACAATAACAAAATTGATAATTGAATGCAAATGGGGGGGAAAAAGTTTTGATAGGAGTAGCTTATTAATTAATGCAGAGTGGTGGAAAAAGAGAAATGGGCAATTTTGTTGTGTTTGAATTTAAATATAACAAATTGTTGAAGATAAAAATAACTATTGAATATGAAATTGGAAATTGAAAATAAATAAGGGACATAAAGGACAAAACAAAAGAACACTTTGCGGAGCAGCTAGTAAAAGGAACAGGAGTATAACGACACTGCAAGCGGACACAATAAAATACAGGGTTGCCCATATTCGACGGACCCATGTTTTTTTTAAAAAAATCAAAGAAAAAAATAAAAATTTGGCGGTTGGCAATCTTAATCCTTTAATTTGTTCCAAGTAGATTTGTTTACATCAATTTTGAATATGATATCTCTCAAATGGCCGCCTCTGGCGTTGATGGCGTATTGTGCCCTTTTTGCAGCATTTTCCATCGTTTTCGCCAACATTTCGGCCGGAATAGCGGCTATTTCTTCACGAATGTTGTCCTTGAGCTCTTCTACGGTCCTTGGCTTGTTAACGTAAACCTTTGACTTCAAATATCCCCACAAGAAGAAGTCAGGCGGCGTCAAATCGGGCGAACGCGGTGGCCAGTCCAAATCACCACTTTTCGACATCAAACGGCCCGGAAACAATTTCTTCAGAAAATCGATTGTTATGCGACTTGTGTGCGGTGGAGCGCCGTCTTGTTGAAACCAGAACTGCCTCATACGCTTTCGACGAATAATTGGCATCACAAAATTGGTCATCATGTCGCTATAACGCTCCTGGTTGATGGTAACAGCATGGCCATTTTCATTTTGGAAGAAAAACGGCCCAATGACCGTTTTCGCACTAACGCCGCACCAAACTGTGACTTTTTCGTCATGAAGAGGCACTTCTTGAATCTCCTGAGGATTTTCAGTGGCGTAAATACGGCAATTTTGCTCATTTACGGTTTTCTTATTCACATTTTTTAATTTTTTAAAAGCACGTTGAGTTTTCACAATTGACTTGTTCTGTTGAATGTAAATTTCAACTATTTCAGAGCGCTTGCGTGGCGTGTATAGTTCCATGGTAAAAATCTGCTTGGACTGACGCTTCAAGCGCGGTATGTCAATAAGCGATCTGACATCTCTGTCAAAAGTTATGGCGTTGCCAGATGGGTCCGTCGAATATGGACAACTCTGTATTTAACTGGACAGACTTCCTGAAGAGAACGCGTCATCATGTCGAAGTGCCAAGAAAAATGATTTTGATTTTTGCATGGAAAAGACATTGAACTTAGTACAGAGAAAAAAAGAACAAATGAATTTAGAAAATATCCATCGGATGATTTCGGTATCCATTTGAAATGGTGATTTTTTTGCAAATCCATTTTTGAATTAACTTATTAACTTATTTGAAGTACATTTCCACTGAAAACCAACAGGTATTTCTCACTAAGACTACTTTTCTGACACTACTTTTGTATGACAGCTATACTATATAAATATCCGATTTCGACCAAACTTAGTGGAGTCATGGGCAAACATAGCAAACTAAGAAATACACAGTTCGGAGGAGTTTTCTTTGAAAACAAACAAGATTTTCTCACTAAAACTAGTTTCTTAACCGAACATTTCAATGGCAGCTATAACCTATAGTCATCCGATTTTGACAAAACTTTTGAGAATTGTGTGAAAGCTTATAAAATAAATATATGCCAATTTTAAAGAGGTTTACATTGAAAACAAAAAAGTTTTTCTTACAAAGACTATTTTTCTAACCTTACTTTTCTATGGCAGCTATACCATATAGATGTCCGATTTTGACCAAACTTGGTAGAATCATGGAGAAGCACTGAAAACTAGTAAATACGGAGTTTGGAGACGTTTGCATTGAAAACAAACCAGTTTTTCTCACTAGAACTAGTTTTTCAACCGATCGTTCCTAAGGCAGCTATATGTTATAGTCATCCGATCCGGCCGTTTCCGACAATTGTATAGTGTATTGTATAGCGTAAGCTTCGTGCAAAGTTTGGTCGCGATAGCTTTAAAACTGACGAAGGAGATGGCATAGAAACAGACGGACGGACAAGGCCAAATCAACTCAGTTCGTCATGCTGATCCAGAATATATATACTTTATGTGGTCGGAAATGCAGGATAATATAAAATATCCATTCCAAATGGATCTATTCTTTCTGTGTACCTAATGCCACAAGAAATTTCTTATAGCTTAAAGGAGAATTTTTAAAATGTCCAAAGTGTATTTGGTATTATCCTTATTAGTTTTGGTTGGGGTACAGCGGTTTCTAAGACTTATTAAGTTGATCCAAAATTGCAACATTTTGACTGTGAAAAAGTAGGTTATGTTTCTAAAAATAAAGACTGTTTAGAGACTTATCCGAATGCCTTGATTAATGCTGAGTTTTAGGCACTTCTGTTCTTAGTCGACTGGAAGAAAAAAGTCTGAGAGAACTTCCGATAAAGTTTCAGTGAGTTTGCGTTGAGGCCTAAGTAAGAGCTAAGATCTTGTTCCTTTCTTTACTTACCCAAAAAAAAAATGTCATTTAGTTCCACTAAAACCACTAAATCCCGACCTTACACCCAAAAATCCAATGAACGAATTGGAAGCTGACATCTAATCCACTTTTAAACTAGGCAAATCTCTCAAGTGGACCGCAGGAAATTTACATACCAGCGACTTTAATGGCAACTGCATCTTTTTTTTTTTGGGATGGGTGTGAAAGCAGAAATAGATGACAACACGAAAAGTGATGCAACTTTTTTTTTTGGTTTGTTTTTCTATTTCTATTTTTTATGCCTTACATAAAAGTGGGAGTAGCTCTCAATGGGAACCCACTGGCCAACCACGTGCGCTTTACCAAAAAAGAAAAAAATCCAAAGGAAACTTGTTTCATTTGCGCAGCGTCCAAACTTTCGGGCTGAGAACCGCAACGGCATTAACAACACTTAAAATGCCTGCAGCGTTTTTCTTTAATACCAGCGGACAGTCCTCGGCTTCAGCCTCCACATTTTTATTCTATTTTTTCGCCAGGCAAGTTTCTAGTGCTCGCCCACTTGAAGCAGCCTCTGACCAACTTTTTGCCAAGGGTTTCGCTCATTTTGATTTAGTCATCGCTTAGTTTGCTCTTCGTTTATTTAACATTTCTATATACTCCACGGTGTTTCCTTTGGCCCGCCCTCGTGGGCGACAAGTGTAAATGAGTGCCATTTATTTGCACCTTTCAGTTGCCTGTAAGATTATTCCATTTAAATTCGAAAAGCCCCAACCGGTTGACGCTTCGTTTAGTTACATTTCGGGTTTTAAGAGTGCTTAGTGCCCAAAATCAATAGTCCACAATTCAGCAAATTTGCTGTCAGTGCAAACATGGGTCTATGTTGAATTTTCTGCACAATTTGCTGTACCACTTAAAGTTTAATTTAGAACTTGGGGCAAGTAAGAACTTAAAGCCATTTTGTTTTTTGGGGAAGACTTGATAAGGGATGATTTAAGTTTGGGAGTTGGTTGGCTAAAGAAGTTGATGGTCATGAAATATGTTTAGCGCTGGACAAGCCTGTCTCCCTCTAAAAACTGAGGGTAAAACAATTAGCGGAAAGCTACGATTAAGGTAAAATTTTTTAATTGTAACTTTCGACTTCATACAATAACTGCAAGGCTGTAAGACTACTTGGAAAGTCAATTGTTTATGAGCCTATCGAACATAGCATTGATTTTCGGGGCTTGATTTATAAGATCTTGGGATAATGTTGATCTGTTTCCCACGTTTGGGAATATGAATTTCAGCAAATCGATATAAATAGAAACTTGCTATAAGATTCCATTCCATATGTGATCAATATGCCGACGGGTTATATTATTTGTTGATATCCATAGCTTCCAAAAGTGTGGAGGAGTGCCTTCTCCTGTATTGCTTTTTATCTCTGGCATCGATCCCCTTAAAAATTAAGAAGTTTGTGTATGGTTTATTTAGACCTTTTTAAAGTGACTTTAGTCTTTTATGGAACCGAAAATTCAAAAGCTAGAAAAGTTAAAGTATTTGACATAAAAGTACCTGCAGAATTTGCTGACGGATCTGTTTTAAGCCCTGCTTCAATCCCGTTTTGCAAGCGAAATATACGATAGAAGCTCATACTCGATCCAGTATTTCAGATATACTCAGTACTCGAAACCCCAAAATCTCAATTATAAGTTTTCGCTGCTTAGTTCTCTATACCCAATACTCGATACCTTTTACTCGATTCTCAGTACTTGATGCTTATTATTCGATACTCAATACTCGTACTCAGTACTCGATACTAAGTACTCGAAACTTATTATTCGAAACTCAGTACTTCATTCTGAGTATTTAAAATTTTGAACTCGATACTCACAACTCTGTATAAATAGTTCAAAGTACTCAGTTCATGGTACTCTCCGTACTCAATAGTCGATATACCGTTTGTATGCGTTACTCGATACTGGATACTGAATACTCAACAATTGATACTCAAATAATGACCAATTCCTTGGACAGTTTTTGATACTAGTACTCGATATGCGGTAGTCAGTATTCGATTCTCAATATGCGATATTCACTATTCGAAGCTCAGTATTCCATACTGAGTACTCAATGCTTAGTACTTGTCATTCAACACACGATACTAATTGTTCGATACTCAGATCTCGATAATAAGTACTTGATATTTAGTATTCGATACTTTGAACTTGATGCTCAGTATTAAAGATTCTAAACTCGATACTCAATACTCGATATACACAGTAATAGATACTAAGTACTCGTTATGATCAGTACTCAGTACTCAGTACTCGATTCTCAGTTTTCGATACTAGTTACTCGATTTACACAGCGCTCGATACTCAGTATTGTTTGCTTGCGTGCATGTGTCTCACTTAATACTCGATTTTCAATACTCAGTCGGATAGTCAGTTTTCGATACCAGGCTCTCGAAGCGTCTCCAAACTCAATCTATTGAGTCTGATCTGCTGAGTCTACTCAGCACTCGATTCTCAATATCGTTTGTATGCGTGTGTGTGTCTCACTTGATACTGAACTCTCAATACTCAACAATCGATACTCTATAATCAGTATTCGTTGGACAGTTTTCGATACTAGTACCGGATTCACAGTTCGAAACTCGGCATTCATTATTCGAAACTCGGAATTCGATACTTCGAACCCAATGCTTAGTACTTGGCATTCAGAACTCGATACTCTGTACTTGAATGTAAGTATTTAAGAATTTTAATACGATACTCTATATTCGATATACAAAGTAATAGATACTAAGAACTCATTATTCGATGGACTCAGCACTCGATACTGAGTTTGTGTGCGTATGTGTCTCACTCAATACTCAGTCAAATAGTCAGCTTTCGATACTAGGCTCTCGATAATAAGTGTCCGATATCCAGTACCCGATACTATGTATTTGATTCTTCGTATTTGATACTCTATTTTCGGTACATAGTATTGGATACCTAAAACTCGATGCTCAAGCCACCTGCTGCTTTGGCAAATGGCAAAGGTAGGTGACTTTGCCACAACAAAATTTTGTTAGTTCTAGTCCTTTCGTTAAAGGTGGGGAAAGTCCACACTGGTTTAACGGTTAATTTGTATTTGGAGCCCATTGTACCTCTAGAGAAAGGAACGGAAGGGATTTTCAGCTTGATTCGATATGATCTCTTTTACGTTTTAAGCTAAAAAATTAATTGACAAGACGGAATCGTTGCAGGTTATTAGGTAGTATCACTTAACACAATTCGAGTGCGTGTCCTCCATTGCCGCACTATCTTCTGATATCTAGATATAGTACCCCTATATAAAGGGAGATTTTTTAATTTCATTTAACCATGAATCGTCTTACAAACGTACAACGCTTGCAAATTATTGAATTTTATTATCAAAATGCGTGCTCTGTTAAGAAAGTTCATCGCGCGCTTCTTCCATTTTATGTTCAGGCTATTCGGGTTATTTTCGAGTGAATATCAGCCAGAAGCAGCAAGAGCTACCAATGCATCCAGAAAAAGTCACAGTTTGGTGCGGTTTATGGGCTGGTGGCATCATTGGAACGTACTTCTTCAAAAATGATGCGAATCGCAACGTAACTGTGAATGGTGAGCGCTACCGTGAGATGATATCCAACTTTTTTTTGACCAAAATGCAAGAGCTTGACTTGCATGACATGTGGTTTCAACAATACGGTGCCACATGCCACACAGCACACAGCGCAACAATGGACTTATTGAGAAGCGAGTTCGGTGAACATTTTATTTCACGTTTCATGGATATTTTATGTTTTATGGGAAATTAGATGAGAGATTAATCAAATTTTTATTAAATAATAAAGTGAATAACGATATTAGTTCAACAAATGTCTTAATACTACAAATCAACAGGTGTTAGATTAACAAACAAATTATTTTCAAAAAATTCATTTTTATACAGCGAAATTCAATTAAAGGCATGTATTTAAATTATATGGCAAAAAAACAATATACATATTATTCATATTCATATTATTCATATCATATTCGTTTTGGCATTGAGTCTATGACCTTTTTGAAACTCTGAAGTAGGAATTTTGGCCCATTCATTGACTACAGCAATTCTGAGCTCTTCCACCGACTCGAATTTGTAATGACCAGCATATACACGTCGTGCCAAGTTACCCCACATGTTCTCTATAGGATTTAGATCTGGGGAACGTGCTGGCCACTTCATAACATCGATCTGCTTCTCCTGAAACCAATGAACGCTGAGTCGTGATACGTGTATGGCAGCGATATCCTGCTGAAATATGGTGTCTGAAGTAGGTTACTGATCCAAAAAGTTTATTAATACTTCATCCAACATGGTTATATACTTTTCCGAGCTCATACGCCCATTCACTTTACATATGGGGGTCCTTCCATAGTAACTAAAACCAGCCCATATCATTAGCGAACCTCCTCCAAAGTTCCGCTTAGTAGAAAAGGATTCGGGCTTCTTCAAATCGTGCCAGTAATAATTAAAACCATCTGGACCGTCAAGGTTGAATTTTTTCTCGTCTGAAAATATTATATTACCTTTTTCCATTGATCGGTCCATGACATGTGTTTTTCGGCAAACTCCAATCTTGCAACTTTATGCGATTCCTTTAAAGCTGGCTTAGGCTTCATTTTCTTCCAAATTAGCCGATTACTTCCAGATAAAATTTGTTGTACTCGACGCTTAGTAGCGGGTAATTGTAAGTCAGCTCTTATTTGCGATGCAGTTGCATTTTTTTGTAAGCCAGCCCGAATTATAGCGGATTTTACACGAGAAGAAATCTTTTGATTGTTATTATTTGATCGATTTGTATTATATTTCTGCTTTAAATTGAATACATTATCCACTGCAGATGGAGATCTTTTCAATTTAATGACAATTTGCCTATTACACTTGCCAGTATCCTTGTAAGCAAGGATTTTGTCTGTTTCTTCAGATGATAATGTTTTTCCCTTTCCCATTTCAATATTGAGGGAAATTTTCAATAGGATATAATTTGCATCTGTTTAAATTAAACAGGTATACATAATCAAACTGTCAAATTAAGAAAATTTTGCACCTTCTTCTTCCTTGAGGACTTGAAACACACTGCCTTTAATAGAATTTCGCTTCAAAACGTTTACAAACTCTGAATAATGGGCAAGCTATAGCCTAAACTAACTGTTAATGCTCTCTTTAAGCTAAATATAGAAATAGAGAGACCAATGTAATAGGGAGAATAGGATTGGAAGATGCCGTCTGGTTCCAATACATTTTAAGGTGACTAAACGGACCTGCCTTTAATTGAATTTCGCTGAGCGTATACTCATATACATAACTAATTAGAAAGGGCTTCGATCTAATAGATAAGTTTCTAGGGAAATAAAGTTTGCCTACTTTGAAGGTCATTAATCACGACATGTTTCTTTCTATATTTAGAGCTATTCTGCAAAAGACTGTGTTCAACTGACATTGCCTTCTCTACAGGATATTTAAAGGTCCCAAGTTGGTTTAAAGCTCACTTAAATTACTTGGCTTATTGTTCAAGGCTTTTTTTTTACCATTTTTGGACTCGACTTTGAGACTCAGCGAAAGTTATTTGCGGTAAGAGTAATGTATGTATGTGTTGCGTGCGCTTTGTATAAAAAGTTCTGAGAAACTGGAATCGGCCTCAAAACTTGCTAGTTTAAAATATTATAAAGGTCGTTAGAACAGACACATTGTGTTAATGGATTCTTAAAATTTCCCCAACTTGTGGGCTTTTTTGTTAACATCTTTCATTACTTACCCATATTTTGCCCAGCATCTCAATTTCTCTTTCAGCCAGCTGTACTTATACCGACTTCTTTTGGCAAAGTCAACAAAAGCAGCCGCAAAAGTTTGTTCGGACCTTAAAACGCTTTTGACTTGAAAGCATTTGAGGGCAAATTTCTGAGCTATATTTTTTTTTTTTTGGCTAATTTATTTGCACTTCACTTTGCTTAGTTCTGCTGCCCAAGCACTTGACTTGCTACCCAGTTTGAGGCTTGGGGCTGCAGTCGTGCGTTTGGTTGGACATCTTGGAAAGAAGAACTTGGTGCATTCAAGAACCTTAGGCCAAAATACATATAATTAGCACCCAAATAAGTTTGCCTGGCTTGCGGCACTTGAATTAAATCAACCGGCTGCACTTTTCCTTGGCCAGCGGCTGCGCATCTTTACTAATTTCTTTTAATTCTCGTTTCCTCTTTTTGTTTTTGCTGACTTAATTAGAGTTTGGCTTCCAATTGCTCGACTAGAACTCTGAAGTCCGGGTCCCTTAGCTCCATGACAGTCCGGCCTTCGTTTAACTCGTGTAATCTGGTGGCCATATGACCACCCAATTACATCCCATTTCTGTTTCACTCTCTTCGTTTTGCTTTTTCTAAATGCTGTTCCATTCTTTGGAACTTTCGTTCTTAACTTGATTTTCACGTTGAGTTGGCATTTTTTCTGCTTATCTTTCGTGGGCGTTGCAATGCAAAATTATGCTCGACGAAAATGTAATTATGTAAATGCCAGGGGCAAAGAAATCGAAGTTAATTAGGTCGTAACTACAAGCACAACTTTGTGTCCCATGGCTTGAATAGAGCAAAATTGGTTGGCTAAACGGAATTAGTGGAGTAGAAAAATGGAAAGGGTGAAGAGAGTGTCAACTCTTAGTTGGAGCGTATGGCAAGTGATAAAGGTGAACATTTTGCATTGGATTATCCTGAAAGTCGGGATTGAGTTTTAAAGCCTTATCAAAGAATTGAAAACTTGTGTATATCTGACCTTAAGTTTGCAGGTCTTTTAACAGCTTGGTATTGTATGTATAAGGCAGAAAATCTATTTTGTATAACTAGCATTATCTTGCAGACTTACACTTCTCTAACTTCAATGTGGATGGCTTGTGGACGTCCTTGGTTGCAGCAGACGTGACTTAAGAATATACTTAACATATTTTCCGTTTTTTTACCCCTTACATTGTGTGTGTCGGAGAGAGACAGGCATATATTTCATTCCTCTCCATTTGGCCGGATCATCTGTATGCGTCGCCTGCTTCCTTCTCGCCTCTTTTTTTTGAACATGCGATCTCGAAAGGGATTGAAGCAGAGGTGTTCAAGAAGAGAGGCTCTCTGACGCTCCCTGTCTCTCTCCGACACTCACTGAAGCATTATTTCGGCGTGAATTACCGAAAGTGTTCGTGTTGGGTGAACATCGCTGGATTGAAGTAAGCACATTGGGAATGAAACAAACTCGAAAAGCTTGCTTGAATTGAGTAAAATATCTTGTAAATCAAGTTGGAATTTTGCCGGGATTACTCAAAGAATATAAAGATTGAATTTATCTATTCGTTTTTTTTCTTCTGTGTGGTCTTGCCCAATGCTGTGCTTGTGGCTGCCTTCTGCACGCGGCAAAAACAAAATCAACGCTGCATAGAGCGAGCTTACGTAATGTTGTTGCCTTTAATTTTGCAAGAGGCGTTTGAGAGAAAGGGAAGAGGTCAGTCTACGTTTCTCTACCTACGAAGTTGATTTGGCAATTTCGGTTTTGCATGAGTTCTATGCGCCGCAGTCGATTTGCGCGAAACATCATTACATACGCCTGAAGCGTATAGGGAGCGGGCACCTCCACATACATGAATTCCACATACATTCAATGCATAGCGAAAATGATCGAAAAAGTGGTCGCTTCTTTTCTTCAATTCTTCAATCTCAAATGTTTTGGAAACATAGACAAATTCTTCTTGGTCACCAAAGTTACATTCAGTTTTGTGCAAAAGTGTGTAAGAGCCAGAAGGAAGCATCTGTGACCCTATACTTGCAGACAGATCAAGTGTTTTCTGAATTTTTGCCACAACAAATATATTTTCCTTGCATATTCAGCAAATGCTGTCGATTTTCGCCTAAAAGTCTCACACTTTAAGCTAACACTTTCTGGGTTTTAGCTTACACATTTTGTTGGTTTTTTTTTTGTATAAAATTTCCAATGTACTCAGATTGGTTTATTTTAAAACTCTGTGCAAAACTTTGCTCCACAGGTTTTTCGATTTTAATTAACTTGCAATTAAAGCAAATTTATGGACGCACTTTGATGGTCGTAAATTAGCTACTCTCCGAAAATGTCAAAAGTCAATTTAGCAGCGTTTCCCCCCTTTTTTTCCTTTCTTTTTTGTGGAAAATTGAAAACCAAAACCTCGAACTTTCACACACACGCGCGCACACAATCCCCTTTGACGTGTGAAGCGAAAAATTGGTCATAAAAAAAAAGGGAACGGGTGCTGACTTGGCTTTGAAAGCTGGCAATCACCTTTAAACGTTTTTTGCCCACGCAAAATGGGCGACGAAGTGGCAGCTAGACACAATGAAGAAGTCAAATAAGTCACTTAGCTGCTCCCAGAGATGCAAAAAAAGTTTACCTTTTACCTCTCGGTTAAGCTAGTTTGGCAGATTTTGGTTCTTGCTCTGCATTTTGGGTGCTGGCCAAAAGCCAATTTGCCTTTAAGTCGAGTTAATTCAGTTTTGGGCACACACTTTTTGCAGTCAGTTGCCATGCATTGGGAGATGTCGAGACAGGAAGTGTGTGATAAGGGGAGCAGAAATGTAATTTATTTGTCGATCTCACATCTGGACTGAAGTCGGGGCTCTGAAAGTATTATAAATAAATCAAAGTGGTAAAAAGTGAAGTTTGCTCAAGGAAGGAAATCTCTTTTAGATGTTAATATTGGGAGATTTTTCAAATTATAAAATGTTTTTCAAAAATATCCCCATTTTATCTAGCCAAGACTTATACCAAACTGATAATATCCCAAATACGAGAACCACAGAGATTCACACAGACACAGGGCGAGAGCAAACAGCTCCTCCCGTGTCGCTTATTTTCCGAGATGCTACAAACAGTTGCAGTTCGAACGTAGATCGTGTCGCTTGTGTATCGCTCGGCTCGTTGTGTGGAAAAGCAAAGACCCTTAGGCCAAAGCAAAATAAATCTTCTGCTTGCATCTAAAAATATATTTAAACGACAAGTTCGCAGAAGAAAAAAGGGGGGCAAACAACAAAGCAAAATCGGGCGCGCGCCAAGTTCTGAAGCGAAAAAAAGGGTCAGTCCCCCAAAAACAAAAAGTGAAAATAAATAATAATAAATCGCCATTTGTGACAAAGAGCAAATTTTAATCGCTTGCCAAATGGAGGATCATTTGGGCGATCAAAGCGTTTGTCAAATTGATCGGACAGATCAAAGCCTCGCGAAATAATAAACAAATCAAGCGAAAAAATATTGGTAAAGCGCCTAATTATGACCAAGTGTTCAATGCAAATATTTACCCTAGTGCAAATTATTTTTTTGGGGAATTTCGCATCTTCTGTCCGTTTTATTTTTTTTTTGCATATTATTGCTGCATTTGGCATTAATTAAATCAACAATAACTGGAAAATTAAGTGCATCATAAAAAGAAAGGTGTAAAAAATACTTGGCATTCATTTGTGGCTGTAAATCAAGTGTGCGTGTTTTTAACTTAATTTTTATGATGCCTGGTTAAATGCGCCAGATAAATATGCAAAGTACATATCATATTCTGTGCACGCGTGCAAGCATACATAAATACATTTGAATATAAAGTGAGAAAACAACAGCAGAACAACAACAACAACAACAAAATAAGCATTATGAAATGCCAAACTTATATACAGAATATGTGGCGCATATATCCACAGAACAGATGATCCAATTATTTCAAATTTAATCCAAGGATATTTTTTACTAAATATTCGGCCATTTTGGTACTTAGAATTTTAAGTATGTTTGGTCTTGGGCTGAGCTGAAGTAATACAAAAATAACTGAAACATTAGCAAAGATTCTGGTATCGACAAAATATTTTGCAAAAATTTTTTTAGAATTTATTTAAAGGTTCAGTAATATTAGTAGGTTTAGTAATATTACTAGTTTCACAGATTAGCTTACATTTTTGGGAGGCCAAATGATTTATTTTGTCGCTTCGTTTTCGCCAAAGTTTGTAATCATCGCACGGAAACTCTCTCCATTGACAGTACAGTTTCTGCCTTCGTCATCTTTAAACAAGAAAGAAAGTCGGTCAAGCCCGACTATAACATACCCTGTACCAAGAAAATTTGTCTTTTGATCATAACTCGAAAACCGTTCATCCGATCTTCTTCATTCCTTTGGCGGTTCGATAAGTTATTCTAATAACTAAATATGTCCAGAAGGAACAAGCCTTCTATCTTCAAAACTGTGGGAGATATGACGTTTTTTCTAAATTGCTGGGGCGGGAGGGGGCGTGGCCAAATTGAAAATAAACTTGATCTGCCTGCAGTCATAAGAATCATATGTCCCATACATGTCAAACCTCTATATCTTACCATCTCTGAGATCTGTGCGTTCATATGGACAGACGGACAGACAGACGGACAGACGGACGGACGGAAGGACGGACGGACAGACGGACATGGCTATATCGACTCGGCTGTTGATGCTGATCAAGAATATATACACTTTATGGGGTCGGAGATGCTTCCTTCTGCCTGTTACATACTTTTGCACAAACTTATAATACTCTGTGTACCTACGGTACAGAGTATAAAAAGTACGTTCCAACGATGCCACTGGCCCATAATCCCAAATACCAATCAGTGCATTTTTCGGGATGCATTGGCAGCTCGTGCAATGCTTCTGGCTGCTCTTTACACCAAATAGGGCAATTTGGTTTGTTCATTCAACCAGAAATGACCTTCGTCGCTGAACATAATTTTCCGATAAAAAAGTGGATAAAAAAAGTGGAATTTTGATGATGATTCGTTTTTTGGTGCAAACCATAATTATTAAGATTTTTGACCCAAATTTGGGTTCGCACCGATCAGACTATGACACTGAAGTTCGCTGTTAACACTTATTCGAAGCAGGGCTACAAGTCGCAACAAATTTTGGAAGCTCTGGTTCGCGGGTTCAAAGTTATTGGGCTAAGGTTTTGGTTAGAACCTTGGTTCAGCCCATGCCTTGTACAAGCTTATATAGTAATCGGCATGGACTTCGTTTATACACACCAAATTATTTATGATTGGTGCCACTCAAAGTGTGCAAACTTTGTTTCCTTTATCTAAAAGATCGAAGCCATTGCTAGTCAGTTATGGCCGAGTCAGAGATTATCGACACTGCAAATTCAGTCAGTTTGTGGGACAAGTTATGGATATACAAAAAATGTTGAGTTAAGACAAATATAACATAAATTTTTAATATCACTGATTATTCTTACTTTATACAAGCATACTGAAGAGGGCGAAGTAACAAAAGCGACGTAAACTTTAAGGGAATTGTGTCGATTTTGGGTTGGGATGGGATTATTCAAAATAAAATATAATCTTAATATATAAATCTTCCGTACATGGCTTTGATACCTCAATCCTACCAAACGGCTGGACCGATTTCGATGAAATTTCGTGTGAGTGTAGTAGTAACAGCGTAGGTGGTTTATATCTATAGCTGATTCTGGTAGGTCACACAGGGATCGCGTAATTTGCCATCCACGGCTTTTTTGCACCATAACTTGACCTAAACTTAACCGATTTGGATGAAACTTTATAAAGACATTCGTCATGAATAGAGGAAGGCTGATAACAAATATGGTCCGAATCGGTCAACTCTTTCGGGGTACCTCTCAACACATACTATATATAATATGTTTTTTTTTGGTAATGATCGACATGAACTACTCCAATCAGTTCAAACAAATGTACCCCTCTTGAACCCTCAACAGAGGGAAGTCTATGATACATTAATGAAGGCAATTGATGATGGAAATGGTGGCTTATTTTTCTTGGATGCCCCCGGTGGAACTGGGAAGACATTCCTCATGTCAATGATTTTGGCCACTGTTCGTGCGAGATCGGACATTGCGGTAGCAGTTGCTTCTTCTGGAATAGCGACCACATTGTTAGAAGGATGTCGTACAGCTCATTCAGCGTTAAAATTGCCGTTAAGCCATCAAAATATTGAACCACCGACATGCAACATTGCGAAACACTCGGCAATGGCCAAAGTATTAGCATCGGCAAAAATCATCATTTGGGACGAATGCACAATGGCGCACAAACGCACATTGGAAGCAATTGACCCAAAATTAAAAGATCTGCGCAATAACTCGAGATGTTTTGGAGGCGCAATGATTTTACTGTCGGCGATTTCCGCCAAGCACTGCCAGTCATTCCAAGATCGACTCCTGCCGATCAAATAAACGCTTGCCTCAAATCATCCAGTCTGTGGAGCTATGCGAAGAAACTTCAGCTATCAGCTAACATGAGAGTTGCATTGCAGAACGATCCTTCAGCTCAAGACTTCTCCAAGCAATTGCTGAATATCGGTAATGGTCGTGTCCCTGTCGATGAATCGAGCGGATTGATTGCATTTCCACCGAATTTTTGCAATTTCGTCTCATCGAAAGACGAGCTCATCCAAAAAGTATTCCCGAACATCATTGCTAACCACAAAAATATCGAATGGTTGAGTGAGCGAGCAATTTTAGCTGCTAAAAATAAAGATGTGGATGACTTAAACTTTGTAGTTCAGAATCAGATCATTGGAATTCTGCATTCATTCAAATCGATCGACTGTGTAACAAACGAGGACGATGCCACCAACTATGCAACAGAATTTTTAAACGCCTTGGATTTGCCTGGCCTACCACCGCACAATTTGCAATTTGTACTCATTATTTTAAGTTAATTCACTACAGTTATTTATTGTTAGGCGATACGAAGTTCGCCGGGCCATCTAGTATAATAATATAAATGGAAACACTTGCATGCAGCTTATGATCATTAAAGCACTGACAAAGAAGTAAAAATTATGAAGATTTCAAAGTGTTGCATACATACCTTTAGGTATAATTCAAATTCGTAGTCGACGTACGAAAAATGTTTGTCACAGTAATGTTGAGCTCTTATTTTGTGAATCATTTAATACTCCTCCTAACGAAGATCGTTAGAAACAAGCTAAAATGGGTCTGGATTCTAATCGTTATTCAAAACATTTGTAAAAATGCTAACATTAAAATTTCCTGTCGATTGTTAGACTCAGTCTTCCAGAATTATTAGGATAACAAAAGATGACCAGTTATTTTCATATCTATAATTTTTGTTCAACCTAACCGAAGTTTTGGGTTCGGAACAGGTTCAGGTTAAGCTTTAATACCTTAAGAGGTTCGGTTCAAGGTTCGGTTCACAGTAGTTTGAAGTCGGAACTTTTTGTTCGAATCGGTTCTGCTTAAAACCAGTTGGCAGACCTTCTTCTTACTATTTCTTTTAGCTACCACATAACTGTTTCGTCCGAACTGCATCAGCTTTGATTTTTATTAAATTCATTAAATTTTTAACTTAAATTCAGTCTGCTTAGGTATTTTTACCTCCTCTGACGACCTTCAAAATATGCATCAGCTGCCATAGAAATGAGTGTGCTTTCTAGAGATTCGGGCCAAAGCCAAATAGATCATCAAAAAGATGACTCTAACTTCAATGCTGTCACAAATCAAAATATTAAATTTGGTGAAAATCGTGGTTATATTCTCGTTAATAAACTCATAAATTTTTTAGTGAAGTGCCCTTAAGTTTTGAGAAAATGCTATTCAGCTACAGATGATTACGATTTCGAGACCAAATGCGAAATAATATTTACATTTAATCGTTCAAAGAAACTAACCGTTGAATAAAATCTGCTTCAGCGGCTGAGCGAGAGTCGGCTGATAAATACCGTACCATACAACCGCTGCCGTGCTCACCAACACAAGCACATTTTTGGTCAGATCATGTGGATGCTTTCTTTTTCTCTCTCTCTCTCTCTCTTATTATTTGTTTCCATCCCTGTGAGCAGCGCTGTCTCAAGCTATGGATAAACTCATCATTCGTTGTTAAGCCGAGCAAACAATCCGAATTGATTGGAATAACGTTGAGCATGATTGAAATCTGTAGAGCAGCAAGGTTTGATCGATTAAAACTCAACAGCAAGTTGGATCGGTTGAATGCAGAGGCAAGTTTAGTCGCCGTTCTGGACCGTTCGTTCTCTGATTCAAATGAGATGGCTAGATATTGATCATTGACCTATGGTTACTTGACAAAATTTACAGTGATTTCGGCTTTGCTCAAGAGAAAGCGACCTACAGTTTAACTCCGAATCTGAACTGCAATGTTTGAGAAGCCGTTTCATGTTGCTAGTTACTTTAGAGCTGGTGACAACTGCAGGCGAAGGCGACCGGGTGTTAAAGTATTTAAAGAAAACAATTTTTCACACATACTACACGCTGCTCCACACTCAGCCTGCAAAGACTATGCAGACACCAAAAGAATCCACTTGCCTTGATATCCAGAGAAGATATGCCTTGATTGCCACTTGTATGTGGAGTTCTACCAAGTACAAATCATTGTCAAATAAAGTTGATAATTTCTCATTGTATTGTAAGATCGTTTACCATGGAAGCCTGACACAGGTTCTAAAGTAAGGGCATATTCCAATCAAGGAACAATTTAGATATTGGTTTTTTCTTTTATTTTTAAATGGATCTATGGATTAATCCATAGAAAATCCATTCTCAAACTATGTAGTAAGTTTGCTTGAGGAACATACAACACCACAAAGCAGCAGTAGTGTTTGCCTGTCAATCTCTCAGCAACGCCATAACTGCTTGGGAACTCCAAAAACTAAAAACCAAACCAAAACCGATGGCGCTGTCTGCTTGGAAGTTTCCCTACACACACCTCTCCCATAATAAACGAAACTAGGAGAGCGAACTCAATGCTCTTCTCTCCAATGTGCTTGCTCTTCTCTCTCTGATTCTTTACCTCACTTCCCTGGTTCTCAAGTGTTTCAAGAACGAATTGTTTATTTTTCAACATCGTTCATACTTAAATTATTCCTTTTGCTTTCTTTTTGGGTGTAGATTCGTTTGTCACTTATATTCTTCGTACAAATACAAACGCATACCCGAAATTCGATTTATAATTCGAAACAGGGACCAATGGTAGAAATCAGGGATGCAAACCACTCGAATATAAAGACTGGTTCGGTTCAGTGGTTCAGACAGTTTCTGAACCGCCGGTTCGGTTCATTACATGGTTTTTTGAGCTGACTGAACAGCGTTTCCGGTTCAGTTCAGTGGTTCACAAAGGTACATTATGATTTCTAGTGTCATGTGACTTTTGCACACTTTCAAATTGAATTCCTAAAATCCATTTGAATATCTTTAAAATCCTTAGAAGATTGTCCCAAATATACTATGTCTGGATTCAAAGGATTCGTCTATAAGTTCCTTGAGGAACGATCTTCGAAAACAGAGAATGTCGGCTAGAATAGATTAGAATATAAAAGTGAAAAAACTCCCCTGGTTAGGATTGAATTAAGGTGAAGAAATATTACAGAAAATTCCAAATATTGTCCACTAGATGAAAGAGTGTAGATTGATGGTATGTATATTAAGAGAACTTATTTATTCTTAAATTTTCGTCAAGTCATCCTTAAAAGTTCCGACATCGGTAAGAATTTAGAGAGTCAAACGAAATGTAGAAAAATGATCTTAGGGAAACGATTCAAATTCCCAAATTAATAAGCATCATTGGCTATAGGAAAGCGAGTCCCGTCTTAAAACTCGTCAGAGAACTGAACCGAACCGAACCGTTTTTATTTGTGGTTTTCGGTTTGGTTCAGCAATTCTTAAAGGAAGCCGGTTCGGTTTGAGGTTCGGTTCACCAGCTGGAATAAGCGGTTCGGTTCGGTTGAAAACCGGTTCGGTTCAGAACCGGTTTGCATCCCTGGTAGAAATGGTAAGATTTTGTTAGTCCCAGATTCCAACGCATTAGTAACAAGCTGACAGAGACCTCACATTGGCCACTTCCTGACAAAAATGCATTCGATTGACTGTTTCATTATCTTTAATGATTCCTCATAATGCGTATTTGCTTTTAGTATCGGCATTTGCACGATTCCTGCATGGCGCTATCAAGTGCAGCTATCATTATCATTTCATATTCACTTGCATATTGAATTATTCAATTGCATACACTTAAACCGAACCCAAATTAAATTTATCGAATATGTTGCCAGAACTACTTAGCATAAAAAAATATGCATAAAATGCCTCAACTAATTTGCATAATGCACCAGATTCGAATACATTTATTACTTTGGCTTCCGCCCACAATTTTTGAACTGCACAAATATTGCTGACGCCCCCCTAAAAATAAATCGCATAATTCGAAATAAATTCGCGGTGCAATGTTTTTAGATTTTAGTTAAGTTTGTTGAACTTTTTGTCGCCAGAATTCGTTTGCTTGTATGTGCCACTCGTAGTTTTCTAAAATTAGTTGTTGTTTTTTGTTTTTGGTTCTGCTTGTTGTTTTGGGTTTCGTGTCAAATGTGACAGCTCTCAAGCTAATTATGCAAATTGTTTCTGTTTGTAAAAAGGGAGCATCTTTTGCAATTCAAATGGGTCTTGCGTCTTCCCAAATGGCTCCTCCGTTGACCTCTTAATTCCAATCTCACCCAGTTCATTTGTCTAAGCAGAGAATTCCACTCACATCCGTCCACAAGCTTCAGCAAGTCGGAGATGGTGAAAAGCATTTCTCAGATTGTTTTTGGCCAAAACCCCAACTGCAAAGTGGCTGCCGGCTGATGGCTGTTGCAACTTACGACAAAATAATCCAAATCAAATCACTTTACTTAAATTCCAATTGCACTACGCAAAAGCCTTTGTGTACCCTGGGTTAAGAAGTTAAGCAGAAGTATGCCATCCAGCCTGTTTATGTCCAATTTGTTATTGTCAACGACTTAAAACTTGAAGCAGCTAATAAGTCTTTTAGTGTGGAATCGATTTAACTTAATGACTAACAAATTCCAGGGTACTGTCGAGTCGTGCCACTGCCCAGTCGCGCTTTTACTTGTTTCACTTGCTCTCTGTTACTTTTTTGTATTTTATTCTTTATTTTCTTCCATAGCTTTTCTCTTTCAACAGCTGCCAACTGCCAGTTTTGCCCAGTTGTTTTGTTTGTTTGTTTGTTTTTTTTTACATTTTTTGTTTGCCTTTCGGTGACGACATTTTGTGGAGCGACAATGCAACGTAAATTCCGTGCATATTTTCGCTCGCCTTTTTTAAGAATTTTCACAATTTATTTTTGTTTCAATTTGCATTGATGCATTGTCTTTATTATTTTTAGTGTTAAGCATTTAGCGCTCTTGTTCTATTCGTGTTCATTTGATTTCCATTTACTGTTGTGGGTAGGGAAATATAAATAGACATGATTTTCCATTTCATTTGGGTTGGTTTGTTAGCTATAAATAGTGGCGCAACAACAGCAAAACGTGAGCCAATATTGACTCAATTAGCTACGGTACAAGTGATAAATTTATGTCGGCTCCTTGGCCTAAGATTTCACAGTTGCTTAAGTGCTGGAGCGATGCGGGAGCACGATTTTCCGGTCTGGGCTACTCCAGAAAAAAGGTCATCATTATGTGCTGAGGCAATGTACCTTGACATTTATATGTAGGTATGCACATATGTGGGCCGAAACTGCCGGAGAATAAAGTGTAATAAATAACGAAATCGTTTAAAAGAATTTTTATATGGTTTTCAGTGAGTGTGTCGGTGTTTATTTTTTTCTCTTCTGTTGGCAAATAATTTTTTTGTTATTTTTACACTTTTGATGAGGGGTATGGGCGAATTGTAATGAGAGTGAATATAAGTTAAGCTAAAGTAAGATATGTTAACTAAAAGTTATTTTCTTAATACATTTGATGTTAGACACGGCATTACTAGCTGTTGAGGGAAAAGTACGCTAAACATAAAAAAAAATGATTTATCTAAAGATTATCGAAAATGCAATTTCGTTTCAGGGAAACAACAAAATGTTTCTTTAATTTCTGGCAAGCTTTTTAGAATTCTCAAGTGTTTTTTCCATTGATAGTTGTTACCTAAAGCAATAACAAAAGTGCTTAGAGCTGGTTAGCGAACCATCTGATGATGGTATAACCGCGTGGTTGTTGCATCACTACTGTTCAGAGTTGGTCTTTGTTGGTCTACCTTTCGTTGACTATAAGTTGATCCCTGGGCAGGCTTATGTTAAATTACATAACTGCTTATTCTTAAGAAAGCGGCTTAACTTTGTTAAAGCCATTCGATTCAGTTTTATCGAAGGGTTACACCAGTTGTTCACAAGAAGCTAGTATTCCCAATTCAGTCTCGGCCGATCCCTTACACTCCGATACACCAGAATAAGATTGATGGACTGAATCACTTACAGAAATATGAAGTAAGAATTCGGCGGGGAAAAATAAATTTGCTTTGTGATGGAATTAACCCAAGCTTAAAGTGTTTTGTTTCTATTTATACTCCATACCAAAGGTACAGAGAGTATATAAAGTTTGTTCAAAAGTATGCAGCAGCCAGAGAAATCACTTCCGACCCTATAAAGTATATACCATTGATCAGCATCAACAGCCGAGTCGATATAGCTCTGTCCGTCCTTTCCGTATATACAAGCAGATCTCAGAAATGGTAGTAGGTAAAGGATTGCCATGTAAAGGACATTTGCTTCTCATACATAAAGGAAACTCGGTCACGCACCCCTCCTGAAACAGTCTTTGCTTCCAAAGCTTTATAGATAGATGGTTTATACCTTCCAGATAAATTTAGTTATAAGCAGCATCAAAATTCATATTCAGCATACACTTTCGCTGGTACAGAGCTTAAAACAGTCTGACTTGACCAACTTTCTTACTTTCTTTATAAACGAGGAAGGCTTAGCAAAGATCCCGGAGTACTGGTAATATTCAGCAGGCTCCCTTAGCACTTGAACCAAATCTATCTCTGCCCCAGATCAAACCGTAGCGAGCGAGGTAAACAGTGGGAAGACTTCAAACTTACCATAGACAATTTGAAGAGGCCCACCTGCACTGAGAAGATTCACTTAAAGTGTTTTTCGCTTTCCAGTTCAAGAAACCGAAAAAGAAGTACAAAACTTAGCTGTGACTTGAGCTTGACCTTTTCTTTTACGATTACTTAAATTTTTCAATGACAGACGATTTTGCTGTATCTGTAAAAGGTTAAAAAGAAATGATTATCTTAAAGATGCCTTGAAAACGAATTTCTAATATTCAGCTAGATGAGTGTAATGATAAATCAAGAAACTTCCTCACAAGCAGAGCTCAGCAAAATGCAACAAATACCTGTCAAATGAATCAAAGGGTTGCCTTAACGTCGCAGCAGGCGAGCAATCGACGGCAGCAGTTTACTGAACAAATTCCATCACAGCGTCTAGATCGACTTGACTTGATGAACAAGTTAAGATGCAAGCCACGCTAAAATCTGCAGAGACTCCGAAACAGGCGAGCAATCGACGATGGCAATTTGCTTAACATTTCGCAATTCCTGAGAGCTGCTGTAACTGCGCAACAGTCTGAGTGAATGAACAAGTAGAGCGGCAGGCTAGGCTTACATCTACAGAAACGCCAGAGCAGGCGAGCAATCGACGACAGCAATATGCTAAGTCACTGAGTTGAAAAAATTTTCAAATAAATTAATTAAAGATTTAATAGGATTTAACAAATGGAGACGGGTTAATAGGAGGTATAGATTAAATGGTTCAAAAAATTGCAAAAATTCCGCCATTAGTTTCCTTCGAGTTCAGATTATTAGGAAAACAACCCAGAGATGTAAATGGTAAAGATCAATCTTTTCAATTAGCTAAGACTAATATGAAGATTTGATATGTGGACATTTTACAACAAGCTTGTATGAAAAGCGTAGCCTGTTTGATTTGAGTATTGAATGTCAAAGAGGTGAAAGCAACGAACGCCCAGTAACTGCATGCATTCTATGTATACACTGAAAAAAGATATCAATCCGAAACGTGATTAAAAACAGGATAATCCCGGATAGTCTTGATCCGATCCCGAAAAAGATTGATTTCGCTCACAACTTTTTTTTAATCCCGAAAAACAGGATCATTTTAAGCCTGCTACGGGATTATCCCGTTTCGGATTGATTTCAGACATTTTTTTCTGTGTAAATATATGTGGGTCGGCTCTTAAAAGTTAATGTTAGGATTTATTCAACATATTATGGATCTGATATTAACATAGTATTAACAGCACAAGACACACACAATCTTAACTGAACTGATAAAACTGAAATGAGAATTAGTTTTTTACTTTTCTTAGTTAATGGAATAGTGCTTTGAGCGTGATCTTAAGATGGATAATTTATGGGATAATACATAGATCGTAACACATCTGTAGGTTTCCCCGATCCCACATATAAAGAACTGCACTTTCATTCACTTGCCCTTCAGTAAAACAAGAAAGAAAGTCTGTCAAGCCCGACTATAACATACTCTGTACCAAGAAAATTTGTCTTTTGATCATAACTCGAAAACCGTTCATCCGATCTTCTTCATTCCTTTGGCGGATCTATAAGTTATCCTAATAACTAAATATGTCCGGAAGAAACAAGCCATCTATCTTCAAAACTGTGGGAGATATGACGTTTTTTCTAAATTGCGGGGGCGGGAGGGGGCGTGGCCAAAATTGAAAATAAACTTGATCTGCCTGCAGACATAAGAAGCATATGTCCCATACATGTCAAACCTCTATCTCTTACCATCTCTGAGTTCTGTGCGTTCATACGGACAGACGGACAGACGGACATGGCTATATCGACTCGGCTGTTGATGCTGATCAAGAATATATATACTTTATGGGGTCGGAGATGCTTCCTTCTGCCTGTTACATACTTTTGCACAAACTTATAATACTCTATGTACCTTCGGTACAGAGTATAAACAAGGCCATAGTCCTTGATTTCTTTTTTTAAGTCGAGAGCTTTGCTACTGTAATCCTTACGCGTACGCTTTCAAAACTCGTCTCAATAAGCGATTCAGACTAAGTGTGGCCAGCTTATCTTATATATTGTTAAATTGCCCAGAAGCTGCCCACTCTGTCCTTGACTTGCTTTTGAATTGAAACCTGACTTGGATGGAACTTGCTATTGGTAACTCGAATCGCGCTTATATCAACTGATAAGGTGACTTTTAAGCAGCCTTATGTATAAAAGTTTTTTAAACTCTGGTTTTTGTTGCGCAATATATGAGGCTCAAATATTTATCCTTGTTCCGTTGGGGATGAAAGCACAGAAATGTTTTTTGTGTTGGCCCGACCTTCTGTGATACAATAAGTGTTCTCACAAGTCAAGTTAAAGATAACAGCTCGTGTTTGACTCTATAAGTTTTTTCAATTTTATAAATGTTTTATTTGCTTATTACTTGACTATCGTTCATCCATTCTTTACAAAAACTTGGGCCAATCAATAAATAGTGCTGATAGCTAAATAAGTCCGGAAGGAACAAACCTTCTATCTTTAATTCTCTTGGAGATAGATACGACGTTTTTTCGGGCTGGAGGAGGCGTGGCCAAAATTGAAAATAGACTTGATCTGCCTGCTAATATAAAAGCGATCATCTTTCGCATATAAATTAATGTTCTATCGTGTAACATACCTGAGATCTGTGCTTATTTTTTGATTTGAACGAACCGACGCTTCGGTCATGGATAAATGGACTCTGCTGTTGATGCTGATAGAGCAATATATATGGCTTAAAGTGTCGGAGATGTGCAGTCTCTTGCTGTTGTAGTTTTACACTTTGCTTTAAAAGAGCATTTAATATTCGTCGTTCGTCCACGCATTAGCTCACTCTTGACGCTCTGTAGATTTCTTAAATTTACTTGTTCTATTTAGTTTGTTGTTGTGAAAAATGCTTTTAGTGCGCCTGAGCGTTATGTTTATTTTGATAAATTCACAAACACACACACACACACACACAGGCAAACTGTCGCACATTCCAAGTTCCCACACATGTTCCTCTTCCTTGCCGTGTTGACTTTTCGTGCTCGTTAAAAAAAAAAAACCATTTAAATGCCTTTTATAGTTTTCTTTTTTTTTTGCATTTTTATTTCTGTTTTCACTTTTATGAACGAAATTAGTCCACTTGGCGGCAGGAAAACAGAAACACTAATTGAATTTTCATTGGTATTTTTATGATTAATCGTCATGGGAATTCTGTAGTTATGGGTTATGGGTTTCGATTCTATTTTGTTTACTTCACGCAAATGTTCGTTTTGGCACTAAAACTTCAAGCCTGAATAATGGGCGCTTGTGTTTGGTTCTGTTGTGTTTACACATTGCGCTTTTATGGCCATCAACTTAACACAGTTTTCTCGTAAAGGGAAGTCATTCACTTGAACCAACAAATTACCAATTGTGTGTGTCGGAAGTTCATTTAAAATTGAAACAATCTGACAAAGTCCAAGAAATGGGCGCACAAGTCCAAACTATAAATAAATGTCTTGCCACATAATTGACTTCTTCTATGAAATGAAATCAAATGAGGGAAATGCCAGGGAAATAACATTTGAAAACTTAAGAAAATGAACAGCATATTGATGGCATGTCAATTTCAAGTGGACTCTGATTGTGAACACTGAATGATGAGTCAATCAGGGCTCTCGGTTTTTTCCATTGAGCTGAACAATATCAAATTTAATTAACCCAGAAAAATGGCAAAATGAGAGAGAGAGAGAGAAAAATGCGCTTCTGTAAAAGCGAGTCAATTTATTGCACAGCTTCAGAGACAAAGATGGTTCTTAAACGTTGAATATAAGAATCAAGGATGTTAAAAAGTATTAATTTCTGAAAAATTTGGCACATTCAAAGAAATCGTTCCAAATCTGTAGAAATATTTCCCTATTTTGAAAGAAACTATACCTCCCGAGATGGGCAAACATTGGTTTTTATATTTGAAATAAAAAGCATAACCTTCAGAACGAAAGTACTATACGTAAAAACTACTTGGGCCGTTGCTACATTGAATCACTCGAAGACATTAAATCTGAAATTTGGATATCAGTTGACGAAACGACCGACAAAACTGGCGGATACATAGCAAACCTCAGGGTCAATTAAGTTTTCTAATTAAATTCCCACTGCTGGAGATGGTATGGTCATGTATTGAAAGCAATACTGGCTATATACTCATCCTGCATTCATGCCAACAATTATATTGATCTCGGTGAAGGAATAACTAATTAATTTATTATTGTTTGCTTTCGACATATTTCTGATGGCCCACGGACAAAAGACCCATATCAAAAATAATCGTAGTAAGCATCGAAATTAAACTCAACAAGAAAGAAAGTCGGTCAAGCCCGACTATAACATACTCTGTACCCAGAAAATTTGTCTTTTGATCATAACTCGAAAACCGTTCATCCGATCTTCTTCATTTCTTTGGCGGATCGATAAGTTATTCTAATAACTAAATAAGTCCAGAAGGAACAAGCCATCTATCTTCAAAACTGTGGGAGATATGACGTTTTTTCTAAATTGCGGGGGCGGGAGGGGGCGTGGCCAAAATTGAAAATAAACTTGATCTGCCTGCAGACATAAGAAGCATCCCATACATGTCAAGCCTCTATCTCTTACCATCTCTGGGATCTGTGCGTTCATACGGACAGACAGACGGACAGACGGACATGGCTATATCGACTCGGCTGTTGATGCTGATCAAGAATATATATACTTTATGGGGTCGGAGATGCTTCCTTCTGGATGTTACATACTTTTGCACAAACTTATAATACTCTATGTACCTACGGTACAGAGTATAAAACTTATAATACTCTATGTACCTACGGTACAGAGTATAAAAATGTTAAATTCGGACATATGGCCCACATCTCGTCGGACTTTTCGCCCATTTTAATAAAAACCAACGAATTAAAAATAACAATTTAGAGTTCGCTGGAATTTGAGTTTCTGCAGGGTGCAAAACGAAAAAGCTGCCTCTTCCATATCAAGGAAGATTAGCAACTTTATTAGCTCAAGACGTCTCACATGAAGAATAGGGCAATGCATAACAGATACGTGTGCTATGAAAACGGTTGCCAGACATCTGCAATATATGACAATAATGGCGGCCAATGAACGAAAGGAAAAAGAAACGAGGAAGATGCAGAGCTAGAGGAAGAAGATTTTTTTCGAGATTTGTACACAAATTATTAAGTCCAAAAATGTGCATTAAATGTGCGGTTAACAGAGGAAGGAGATGGGACAGGCTGATTTCTGTCTACTGGGTACTGAGTCCGAATCTTTTTCATGCATTTTTAGTGCGAAAAATTTCAAGATATCACACGAGCCAAATTGTAAACACAATTAATATTCTTTTATAATGAAACCAACTGAATCGATTTGAAGAACTATTCCATCAATTAGTTAAGTCTTCCTGAACTTTCAATGTCATTTTAATTCGAATACGGACTTTACGCCTATGGGCCTTTTGTCCGGACATTTTGCCCAGAAATTTCTGAGTTATATTTCAAAGCAGTGATTGAAATTTTTCATATGGGCCCTTTGTCCGTGGGCGATTTGTCATGTCACCAATTCTGATACGTCGTGTTTATTCGATCCGGAACTTATTGGCAACTCTAAATGCAACAATTTAGCTTTAGGCTCTTAATCTATTATACGTATAACCACCCGTGCATTCTGTACCTATTTGTTATCTTCATGAAAAAGGCAATACAAATTTCCAAACATGTTTTTGAAATCAGTTTCCAGCAAGTTTTCAAATGTTATTGCATTCATACTGGCGCTCGACTATGCAAACAATCCAACTGATGTTCCTTCTTTCAAAGATCATGTTGTCGCAGTCTTTAGGACACTCTAACTTTAACTTTTCATCGTCTTTTCATCTGAAAAGACAACATCACGAAAATCGGAAATCCAGGTCATCTGCTCGCGCACTTTGCTTTGGCCCAGTTTACGAGGTAATTTTTTCTAGAGTTTTAGTCTCTGCAGATGTAAAGCATTCCCTTTTACTTCTTCGACTTGTGAATAAGCTCGCTTTAACGGACGTATTTGCTTGAATCCTTAGGGTGGAGTATTGAGATTTTGCTGCTTTTTATACCCGTTACTCGAAGAGTAAAACGAGTAAAGTCGTGCAAATGTATGTAACAGGCAGAAGGAAGCATCTCCGACCCCATAAAGTATATATATTCTTGATCAGCATCAATAGTCGAGTCGATATAGCCATGCCCGTCTGTCCGTTGATTTAAAATCAATTAATTCGTTTTCCAGTAAAGTTCAAAATGTTTTTGAAACGCAACGCAAATCTCTTACATCTACTTAGAAGGTAAGGCTTTCTTTCGAAAGTCTTTGTAGAGGACACGTGAATGATAGGTTAGGTTAGGTTGCGATGGCTGAGAGCGACAAGTCGCCCTCCCACTTAGGCCTCTTTGGGCCCATTGCGATGCCATATTTGCTCCCTGTTAACCCATTTTGTTAATGAGGTTGAACCATTGTGTGGACAGGTTGAATTTTAGTAGAGCTGGGATCTCTAACTCGGATGCCTGCGATAGGTTAAGTAGGAGAAGTTGACCTAGTGTTCTAAGTCTCCTTCTACTCAGGGCGGGGCAGTGGCAGAGGAGGTGTTGTACTGTTTCCTCCTCTTCTTTGTACCTACAGCTTCTGCAGAAGTCATGGTGAGTGACTCCTAGGCGTGCAGTGTGTCTGCCGATAAGACAGTGACCCGTTAGGGTTCCCACCAGAAGCGATATGTGTTCCCTTCTGTGGCGTAAAAGGGTGGTGGTACGCTTCAGGTTTAGTGTTGGCCACGTAAGCCTCGCTACCGCACAGGAGGAAAGGTTTTTCCACCTATCCGCAGCGAGACGACATGTTTCAGCTTTTGTGTGGAGCTTAAAACTCGATGGTGGTGCCTATTCTGGCCAGTTTGTCCGCGGACTCATTTCCTTCCATGTTGCGGTGTCCAGGCACCCATATAAGGTGTATACTGAATTCTCGTGCGATCTCCTTTAGAGATGAGCGGCATTCAGTAAGCGTTTTGGTTTTGTTGGTATGTCAGTCAAGGGCTTTAAGGGCGGCTTGACTAACTGAGTTTATGAAGACATTTCCTTCTCTGATTGGTAGTGTGCTAAGGTGGGTGGCTGCTTCCTGGATGGCCACCACCTCCGCTTGGTACACGCTACAGTGATCAGGAAGGCAGAACGATAAGTTCAAGTTTAGGTTGGTGAAGAAGACTCCCCCTCCTCCTTTTTTGTCAAGCTTAGAGCCATCAGTGTAGATGTTGATGGCATTGGCTCTGCTGTGGGGTAGGTTTTCCCACTCGTGTCGGTTTGAAACGTCGTTTGTGGTATACAGTAGTCAGTGTTTAACGGTATACTCGTTTGGTCATTGAGTATTGTTGAGTGTCCCGACTTACCCCCTCTCCGGGCATCGGATTCTCTTGGTCAAAGGGCTGTTGTTAAAGCCAGTTGCTTTGATATAAGGTCTAGTGGAAGGAGGTGGAAAATAGTGTTTAGCGCTTCCGTGGGTGTTGTTCGGAGAGCGCCGCTAATACAGATTTCCGCACTTCTCTGTACCTTATGCAGATTGTTGAGGACTGATTGTTTCTCAAGCGCTGGCCACTAAACTAGTGCTCCGTAGAGTAGTATGGGGCGGACCACGGCTGTGTAAAGCCAGTGTACATGTGAATGTAAACAAGAGGGAATCTGGTTCATTCGACTAGTGATTGAGAGTTGACATATCTGGCTCAGCTGAAAGCCTACTACCGATACGAAATGTGTCTAAGATCAAAAGTAGGTCTGATTTCTTACAATCAACAAAACCACGAACGAACCACTGGAAAAGATCAGCAAATCAGCGGGTGCCAACCCGAGTTATTGAAAGATGTTTTAGGTCATTAAATAGTCCCTATTGTGAAATCAACTCAACTCGCCGATGCGTTGTGCGATACTATAGTTATGCATCTGTCTGCTTACTCCGCCAAATACTTGGACTTAGGCAGTGTCGAGAACCACTAACAAAAGTATAAGAAACCTTACTTTTTTGGTTTCATTTCCCTATGATTCCCGTGCGATTGATTAAAAACATCTCATCCAGCTCGCTACTCACCCTTAACCCTTTTCAAATATAAAACAAAAAAAGGACTTTTTACTTCGTTTTTAAAATCCCAATTAATTTCTTGATATTAAACATTCCTTTGTAGGGTAAACCCGATTCATTGAAGCTTGCACAAAATCCTACTGAAAGTAAAGATTATTTTCCATTAAAAACTGTCCAATTCGTTTTTGGGCCAACACAAAAATAACAAAACGTACATATTTGCATTGAACAACAAAAGAAAAATGTGACAAAAAAATTGTTGCAATCAGCAAACAGCAACAACAAAATAACCGAAATTGTTTACAGCTTTCAATTTACTTTGAGCTTTCACCCACTTCCTTCCACCCGAACGCAACTTTTGTAGTCAAATGCAGGCCGTAGCCGGAACAAAGTAAAATGCTAAAAATCTCAACCAAATGAAATAAGAAACTATTTAAGGCTGCCGAGCAGAATGTGAGCCAAGCAACTAAAACACAATTAACAAATAGAAACGAACAGCAGAAAGACAAACAACCCGAATGTAATGTGAATAGTTGGGAAATTGAATTGAAACTGAAAACAGCGGAAAAGCGAAAGCGAACCAAGCCATGAAGTTTCGTTTGGCATTATTCTGGCTATTTCTGTTGACAGTTGGCGGCGGCAATCGCAAGCAATTAAGCGCGAAGGATTGTGGCCCCTGGGGTGTGGCCGCACAACAAAAATCAATCAGCCAGCAAGACAACCGGGGAAATGAGCTGGAAACTGCAGCAAGGCACACGCAGGTTATTGGGGACATAACGGCTGCCATCACAACGATGGCAACGGATGCTCTGGGCAAATCAATGACGCAGCAAACACTTCGCCGGGCCAAGGACTTGAAATTGCAAAATTTGGAGCTTCATTTCAAGCAAAGTGTGGCCAAATTGCTGGACAGCAATGAGAGCGGAGATGAGACCACCGACCAGACCACAGATGCACCCACCACACACCACCCCGAGCGTCGACATGCTGTGCCCGACAAGTTGCTGTACACCAAGGAGTTGCAAATCAAACAGGGTCGCCTTATGGGCATCACACGACGCTTTCAGGTAACAAGCGGACTGGGGGACGTGGATCAATATTTGGGACTGCCCTATGCCGAGGCACCCACGGGCAATCGACGCTTTATGCCACCGGGTAAGTGTTTAGTTTGTTATTAAGTCTACAAATCAAGTTGCAACTTCTCGGCACATTCTGTGTTTTAAAGTTTTTGTGTATTTTTTGTTTAAGAAAATGGCTAATTGTGACTTTGTTGAACACAACTTAAAGTCAAAGTCAAAGAGGGCCGCACGAAAAGTGTGTTGACACAGCCAGCCCAGACTCCAACCTCTTCCGATCCATCTACACAGAGAGAACAAGAAAGAAAGTCGGTCAAGCCCGACTATAACATACTCTGTACCAAGAAAATTTGTCTTTTGATCATAACTCGAAAACCGTTCATCCGATCTTCTCCATTTTATTGGCGGATCGATAAGTTATCCTAATAACTAAATATGTCCAGAAGGAACAAGCCATCTATCTTCAAAACTGTGGGAGATATGACGTTTTTTCTAAATTGCGGGGGCGGGAGGGGGCGTGGCCAAAATTGAAAATAAACTTGATCTGCCTGCAGACATAAGAATCATATGTCCCATACATGTCAATGTCTATCTCATACCATCTCTGAGATCTGTGCGTTCATACGGACAGACAGACGGACAGACGGGCATGGCTATATCGACTCGGCTGTTGATGCTGATCAAGAATATATATACTTTATGGGTCGGAGATGCTTCCATCTGGATGTTACATACTTTTGCACAAACTTATAATACTCTATGTACCTACGGTACAGAGTATAAAAATTTTGAGAATTTTGTACTGGAATGAATAAAGTGGTCCAAACCAGCGATGTTCACCCATAGCCCCCAGGGGCCGAACACTTTCGGTAATTCACGCCGAATGCTTGCCGAAGTAATGTTTCAGTGAGTGTCGGAGAGAGACAGGGAGCGTCAGAGAGCCTCTCTTCTTGAACATCTCTGGTCCAAACCCATTTCAAGAGCGATAAAGTGGTACAAAGTAGAGTCGGCCGCGTGTCGTGTTTTTCTTCGTGTCACAGATAAGCACGACGCAATAGACTTCGTGAGTGCATGTGCGTGGCAGTTTTTGGAGTCGAGACTCACTCAATACTATAGTTTATTTTATAACAAACTTCATTTAGATTGGCTTATTGATAGTTTGGACGTTGTGGAAATTTTCTGATATTGAAAAAATACGTGCGCAAATTTTGTTTAAGTCTTAAATCGCTTTGGACCGGGTTTTTAATCAATCGGATAAAAGTTTTTTTCCTACAATATAGATATTGATATGGCTATATTTACATAATATCTTTCACCCTTTTTATACCCTTGCAAATGGTAGTATAATTTTTCCCAGAAGCTTGCAACGCATGCAATATTCATTTCCGATCCCATAAACTATATATATTCCTGATCAGTATGGCGAGCTGAGTTGACTGAGCTTTATCCGTTCGTCTGTTCATCTGTCTGTTTGTTTCTATGCAAACTAGTCTCTCAGTTTTGAAGTTATCAAGCTGAAATTTTGGACAGTCTTCTTTTTGCTGCACACTACTAATATATCGGAACCGAACGGATTGGATGACTATATGTCATAGCTCCCATACGAACAATCGGTCGGAAAACTAGTTTTAGTGAGAAAGACTTTTTTTTCAATGGAAACGTCTCCAAACTTTGTGATCGTAGGTTTTATATGTTTTTTTTATAATCCTACCAATTTTTATTAAAATCGGACAACTATATGGTATAGCTGCCATATAAAAGATAGGTCTGAAAAACAGACTTAGTTAGAAAAACTTTTCTGTTTATAATAGTAGCATCCTGAAATTTTGTGTTTGTTTGTTTCTCGTGCTTTCACATAATTCTATAAGTTTTTGTCCCAGTCGGATGACTATATCTCATAGCTCCCATAGCAACAATCCGTCGGAAAACTAGTTTTAGTAAGAAAAACTTTTTTCTTTTCCATGGAAACGTCTCCAAACTTTGTATTCATAGGTTTTCTCTTATTTTTTATTATTCTGTTAAGTTTGATGGAAATCGGACAACTATATGGTATCGCTGCCATACAAAAGATAGGTCTGAAAAACAGTCTTAGTAAGAAAAACTTTTTAGTTTTTATACTCTGTACCGAAGGTACATAGAGTATTATAAGTTTGTGCAAAAGTATGTAACATCCAGACGGAAGCATCTCCGACCCCATAAAGTATATATATTCTTGATCAGCATCAACAGCCGAGTCGATATAGCCATGTCCGTCTGTCCGTCTGTCCGTCCGTCCGTCTGTCCGTCTGTCTGTCCGTATGAACGCACAGATCTCAGAGATGGTAAGAGATAGGAGGTTTGACGTTTGTGGGACATATGCTTCTTATGTCTGCAGGCAGATCAAGTTTATTTTCAATTTTGGCCACGCCCCCTCCCGCCCCCGCAATTTAGAAAAAACGTCATATCTCCCACAGTTTTGAAGATAGATGGCTTGTTCCTTCTGGACATATTTAGTTATTAGAATAACTTATCGATCCGCCAAAGGAATGAAGAAGATCGGATGAACGGTTTTCGAGTTATGATCAAAAGACAAAATTTCTTGGTACAGAGTATGTTATAGTCGGGCTTGACCGACTTTCTTTCTTGTTAATAGTAGCATCCTGCAATTGTTGTTGTATTTGTTTGTTTCACATGCTTCCACATAATTCTACAAGTTGTTGTCCAAATCGGATGACTATATCATATAGCTCTCATACAAACGATCGGTCGGAAAATGGGAAAAAAAAATATTTTTTAAAATATTTAAGCGAGCACCCTTAAGGGTATAAAAACTTCGGCACAGACGAAGTTAGCTTAGCTTTCTCGTGTTCTTTTTTCTCTATGAGTTCTTTTTTGTAGAAGGCATGGTGGTGATGGGTGCACACTGTTGTTCATATATTGGACTGGTTGGCTGGGCATCACGTCTTTTGGCCAGGTAGTGTCTTGACATCAGCAGAATTACATAGCAGGCAAATATTTGGCTGGTATTTAATCTAGAGGCAGGCGCTAATTACGAAGAGTTAGGTTAGATTCTTTAGTGCGACACCGGTGCAGCCGAACTACAGGTTAGCCACCGCAAAGTTGCAGGTCCTCTCGATATTCGTGAGGTGCTTTCCCCAAGACGATTAAGGCGATATCGTCCGCAGATTGTCCCTTTAAGGAAGTTGCAGCTTCAGTACATTATCATCATACATTACATACATACATTGTATATTACGTTTCACAACAATGGCCCTAGTACGCAACTCCTCGAGTTACAGCGTAACTATCAGAGTCAAGGTCGATATTATAGAGCAACACTCGGTCGTTAAAGTAGTCGGCAACTATTTGCCTGAGGTATAAAATTTTACATTTCCAACATTTTATAAAATTTATCTAGGATGGCTACTTTTTCGGCCAAGTATATGGAGGAGTAGTTAGGTTGTGATGCCGAATTTGTATTGAGTTTTCAGTACGCTTATGTAGGTCTAGGTTTATTGATTGAGAGTTAAAATACCAGAATAGTTTATTGGGCTCAATTATTAATTGTGATTTGAATGGGTTGTTGTGTTGTCGACATATTTGTATGATTTGGCTGATTATTGAGTAGATTTTGTTGATAGTTTTAGTGATGTCTTATGGGGAGAGGTGTGAGAGTTTATTAATATAATTTAGTCCGTTTGTTAAATTTATGTGAAATATTGGATTCAGCTAGCAGGTTATTAGTTGAGGTTGTTCTAGGTGCTTCTAGAAATATTCTAGTACTGCTCTTAGTTATTTTCTGTGTATTTATACTCTGTACCAAAGGTACATAGAGTATTATAAGTTTGTGCAAAAGTATGTAACATCCAGAAGGAAGCATCTCCGACCCCATAAAGTATATATATTCTTGATCAGCATCAACAGCCGAGTCGATATAGCCATGTCCGTCTGTCCGTCTGTCCGTCTGTCTGTCTGTCTGTCTGTCCGTATGAACGCACAGATCTCAGAGATGGTAAGAGATAGAGGTTTGACATGTATGGGACATATGCTTCTTATGTCTGCAGGCAGATCAAGTTTATTTTCAATTTTGGCCACGCCCCCTCCCGCCCCCGCAATTTAGAAAAAACGTCATATCTCCCACAGTTTTGAAGATAGATGGCTTGTTCCTTCTTGACATATTTAGTTATTAGGATAACTTATCGATCCGCCAAAGAAATGAAGAAGATCGGATGAACGGTTTTCGAGTTATGATCAAAAGATAAATTTTCTTGGTACAGAGTATGTTATAGTCGGGCTTGACCGACTTTCTTTCTAGCTTTAAGTTGCGTATTTGTTTTTTTTTCAGTATTTTAATTCTTATTTTAAACTTAAGATTGTTTATTAACTGGCTCTATATTTTGATTACTCAAATCGAGGTCTACCATATTTCACTTTAGCTTGTCATTTTTCTCTGAGTGTACTTTTTTATAGTTGGCACTCAAAATGCAGACAGCAATTTAAGCAATTATGTTTAAGCCCGGGCCTAGGCCCCAGCACTGGGCTTTCCGAAACCTGACATGTCTGCCCCCAAATCTGAAGCTAACTGGGGCTATTTGTGTTTTGCACTATCCATGCTGCCATTTCCCCCCATGACTCCTGTTAGAGTCACAATTGCTGGGGAATTTGGTCCTGCAAATTACATTTAACCATTTGATTGCTGGAAATATGGTAGATTAAGTGTCGGGCTTAGATGGGATTTTGAAAGTTGAATTGTGTTCGTGGTTAGTCATAATTGAGGTAATTGCACCACGTCTGGTGCGGTTCTTTATACTTCTTTCATGATAACAGCGATTGGCCTAAGAGGGCCCTTTAGTATAAATAGTTTCAAGTGTCAGGTTCGGCAGAAAGTACTTCAGACAAGAACCGTTGAAAGAGGCCAAACTACAATCAATAAATTAAGTGTGCCAAAGTAATTAATGTTTATTTAACTAAAACTATGCCAAAATTCCTTACATTGCAAATTCCGTTTGACACAATCAAAACTTTTGCTACCTTAAAGTGGCCATACATAAATCAAATTGAAGCCAAATCAATACACTCCCACACACACTTGCCCCCAAAAATATGCAACATTTTCACTTTGACACATCCGCGACGACGCACACAAAATTTCATTTCGTCCGCGTTATTGTGCACATAAAAACGGCAGGACCAGGCGGGCAAACAAATACGCCCAGCTTTATTTGCATTTTGTTATTAATAACAAGTAAGGGCGCTGCAGTCGAGTTTCCCGACCACAAAATACCCTGTTTATTTATTTTCATTTATTTGTTTTTGAATTTTTGAAGATGTCATCCTAAATGTAGGCAATACTTTTCTAGTCCTGATCAACAACTGCTCTTATCAGCTCAACTGTTTCGCTTATAACTCCGGTGTTTTTGGTCCGATCTGATTGTACTTTTCAGAATAGATAGATATTGGGCCTAGCTTGATGTATACTAAACCACGAGGCTCTAACTTGAAAATTGTGGATCTGACGGTTGTTTAGGTCTAGAATTTCTAGAGGAGGTCTTGGTTTTTTGGGGATAAAAGGGGGACGGGTGGGAATTTTTTCCAAATCTGAAACAAACTTGATCTGCGTACAGCATAAATCTACCTTCGTGCAAAAATTTGTGGCTCTATCTCTTATAGTCTCTGAGATCGACGCGTTCATACAGACAGACAGACGGACAGACGGACAGACGGACGGACGGACGGACGGACGGACGGACAGACGGACAGACGGACAGACGGACAGACGGACAGACGGACAGACGGACAGACGGACAGACGGACATGGCTATATCGACTCGGCTGTTCATGCTGATCAAGAATATATATACTTTATGGGGTCGGAAAATTTTCCTTCTCCCTGTTACATACATTCGCACAACTTCATGATCCCCCTTTTCCCATTTTCAATGGGAACAGGGTATAAAAAGGAAGCGCGTCTTGTTTATAAATAACTGTGGGGGCGAACCATAGGAAAAGCGCAGGCTAGCGAAGCAAACAGAATCGGCTGAGCAAATTTTTGGAAACGACACACACACACACACACACACACAGCACGAACTCTGTTTGCACTTGAGTCTCCCCTCAACATTGCGTATACGCGCTACGTGCGCGTATTTGCATTAGCTGATATTTGCCTGGCAAATTTCAAGGCTCCGTTGTTGCAACATTGTTCCCATGGCAAACAACTTCCGTTGACAAATATGGCGTTAGCTGCTGTCTCCAGTTGTCGGATTGAGTGCATGCCACTCGAGTGCTCAATAAACGCCACGCGGACAACAAAACTGAAACTACAAATCGTCGGGGCAAACACTTTCGATGCCAGACTCCGGCCGCCAGCTTCCGGCCTCCGCATGATAATTTATCACGATGGCTGGGATGGTCTGTGCGGGGAGTTGGTGTATGTGGCGTGCAATAAGTGGGAAATTGTGGCGAAGGTTGGGGTTTTGGTGGTCGGTTTATGGCTAGCGAAAATTTTGGGTTTGCTGCATTCAATATTCAAGACAATGCAGTAGGCTGCATTGTGAGAGGCTACTTTTTTTTTGTGTTCGCGCTAACAATAGCTAATCTGCGTTGTCCTTTGACAATAAATCGACCAGCAAAAATTTACTTGGCATCTTCGTTGCACGTTATCATTTTGTTGGCTCATTTGCATTAAATTTGTTAACAAATAAATTCTTAGTGTAAACAACTTTTATTATTATCATCAGATACATTGTCTTATTTATAAGAAGTCATAATTTTGTGAAGGAAAGTGCTTTATGGTTTCCACCCATGCATCTATGCAAAGAGTCGGTATTTTGTGTGTAATCTCCTATCGAGTTTGAGTTTTTTTCTCCAAGGCCTTCTCTCTCTTCTATTCCAATCCCTAAGTCGGACATAGGTCATCAACTACTCCTCTCCAGCAAGTTCTCCCCAACTTTTCCTGATGCTTTTCGCCTCTCTACCGACAGTCCTCCTCCAAGTTTCTTTGGGTCTGCCAGGTGCCCTCCCGAGTCCGTCCAACGGGTTCCACTCCATGTGTGTCCCATCCAACTCCATTTCATTCTGCGTATTACTATGTCGACACTCTCCATTTTCGCTCGAATGAGTAGGTGGGGATTCCGCAGGCAGCGGTTTATAAATGTTTGGAGTTTTGACACTATGGAAGGCTTCTAATGGAAGATGTAATTTTCCAGGTGGAAGAACAGTATAGAAGTACTTGAAAAGCCTGATTTTGAGCCAAACAGCTGACAGCATCCCAAAGGCACATTTAGCCTTTTGCAAGCGCGACTCCACATCGAGTTCCGTCCGTCCATCAACAGCGACTACGCTACCCAGGTAGCTGAATTGCTGAACTTGCTCAATCGGCTCTTCGTCCAAAACCAGAGCCAGGGATTGGGTAGAAAGGATGCTGAGTGCTTTCGTCTGTGCCTTGTTAATTTTGAGGCCTGCCGATCTAGCTGAGGTGTCCAGGTCGGCTAGTGCAGCTGCCACGCTGCTTAGCCCATTTGCCAGAAGGCATATATCGTCTGCATAGTCTAGATGCCCCAGTCTTGAAGTCATCGACCACTTTATGCCGCTGTTGTTGGGAGCAGGTCGCATTGTAGCGAACACATCTGCGACCACCATTACAAACAGAATGGGTGAGAGAGCACATCCCTGCCGAACGCCGCTCACAACTGAAAAAGGCTGCAAAAGCATTCCATCGTGAAGCACTCTACACTAGTCGCTGATTAGGGAAATAAGTTTTTCCGGTATCCCTCTCCTTCGCAACCCCTGCTATATGCACTCCCTGCTTACGCTGTCAAAGACCTTGGCGAAGTCCACAAAGGCCACGTGCAATTCTGGTCTGTATTCGGTGCCGCGTTTATATGGTCTGTGCACGACGAGCCCTTTCTGAATCCGGCTTGCTTTTCTCCTATGGTGTCCCCATGATGGTTTCTCTCAGGCGATCCAAAACTATTTTGGCTACGAGCTTTGAGATGGTTGGCAGCACACAGATTCCACGAAAGTTGTCGCATTCGCGCAGGTCGCCCTTTTTGGGCGAAGAACTTTGGGTTCCATAATTTGGTATCCTTGAAGTTGCAATTAATGCATTCCCAATGACATGAAATAAAAGCCGATGTAGATCCCCTAAAACTATACAAAATTATGGAAAAGTTGTAAGTCCGCCTAGAATATCAATGAAATATAACATCGACTACCCAGAATTTTCGCTTTGACGAACGCTAGCTGAGTGACTTGCCAAGCTGATCAATAGTCGGCGCCTCTACATTAATCGATTGAAGGATCAGTTTGTTGTTTGGCATATGTATTCATTCGATTTTGATGAAATTTCTTAAGCACACCAATTGAGACAAAAACTTTTCTCATTGAATCTAGTTTTTCGATCGCAGCTATATTCTATAGTCATGTGATTTTGACAGAACTTTGTACAATTGTGAGAAAGTACATAAAATAAGTGAATGCAAATCTGATTGACGCTGCCATTGAAAACGAGAAAGATATTCTCACTAAGACAATTTTTAAAACCTATCTTTTTTATGGCAAATTTAGTGGAATTGTGGAATAGCATTTTCCACTGAAAACCATAAAGTTTTCTCATCCTTCCAATGAAGATTATGAAAAAAGCTTGCAGAAATATTATATATGAAAGCATATTAAATAAATATTCGCCAATTTAAGGGCCAATTCAATGGAAAACAAAAAATCTTTTCTCAGTAGATCTAGTCTTCGCCCGATCGTTCATTTGGCAGCTATATGCTATAGTCCGCTGATTCGGCCGGTTTGCTCAAATGTGCAGCGTATTTGTATGTGCATCGTGTAGTTTTCGGCCAAAGTTTGGTCGAGTTGGCATCCTAAATACTTTGAGATATTTAGTATATAAAATCTTGAATCAATAACTCTGTGTTTGTACTAAAAAATGTATTGTGTAGGTGTGTGCAAGTATGCATTAGTACAACCAAAAAATAAAATTGGTATCAATCAATATCAATATGATACACGTTGTCTCAAATTGCAACTATAACCTTTATCGTTTTTCTTTGGTATCAATATAATCCTAAGTAGGATGCAATTGATCTATTGGTTATTAATTAGATCCTTAGAATATTCAATTGCACAATCAAGCCATTGTAATTGGGCAGCACCAAATCAGAACGGAGAACTGTTATCTCAACTAGATTCACATAAGGCAACCATCCTTACGGTAACTTCAGTTACCGTGTCGCCATATAAGTGAACAATTTTTCCCATAGTCATAAAATACATTTAATAAGAATGGGAACAAAAAAATAGTAATCAGTTTCTAACTGTTTTTGTTTTTATTTTAATGTTTTAATCAAAGAGATGCCGAAAGTTTGACAATTGAAATATTGAAATTAGTATCAATTAGTATCAACGAGAGCTTAAGTTAAAGTCGGCCCTGCCCGACTTCGAAATACCCGCTACTCTGGGCAATTTGTGTTTCATTACCTCATAGGGCTCAAATAAGTATGCAACGTTTTTTTAACTCTGCCATTTATTATCCTATCTTTATGAAAATCTGTGAGATTGTCGATATTAGCCACATACACAGCACTGCAAAATCTGACCTCGATATATTAAAAAAAATGTAGGAAATTTTAAGCATTTTTATACTCTGTACCGAAGGTACATAGAGTATTATAAGTTTGTGCAAAAGTATGTAACATCCAGAAGGAAGCATCTCCGACCCCATAAAGTATATATATTCTTGATCAGCATCAACAGCCGAGTCGATATAGCCATGTCCGTCTGTCCGTCCGTCCGTCTGTCCGTCTGTCTGTCTGTCTGTCCGTATGAACGCACAGATCTCAGAGATGGTAAGAGATAGAGGTTTGACATGTATGGGACATATGCTTCTTATGTCTGGAGGCAGATCAAGTTTATTTTCAATTTTGGCCACGCCCACTCCCGCCCCCGCAATTTAGAAAAAACGTCATATCTCCCACAGTTTTGAAGATAGATGGCTTGTTCCTTCTGGACATATTTAGTTATTAGGATAACTTATCGATCCGCCAAAGAAATGAAGGAGATCGGATGAACGGTTTTCGAGTTATGATCAAAAGACAAATTTTCTTGGTACAGAGTATGTTATAGTCGGGCTTGACGGACTTTCTTTCTTGTTTTTATTGCTTTTTTGAAATAAACTTGCTCTGCGTGCAGACAATACTAGTCTACATTTAACATTTGGTGGCTTTACCTCTTATAGTCTCTGAGATCTAGGTGTTCATACAGACAAACGGACAGTCGGACTTGGCTATATCGACTCTACTATTGATGCTGATCAATTATATATATGCATTATGTGGTCGGAGATACTTCCTTCTGCCTGTTACATACATTTGCACGACCTTAGTATACCCTTTTTACTCTTCGAGTAAAGAGTACAAAAAGTTTCCGCCTGCTACTTATAACTGATATTACTTGTTTGAGAAGTATCTTCGGAATATCATCTTAACACTTCCGAAAATATCAACTTGATACTTGGAGTATTACTGAGTTTCAAATTGTTGTTTAAATGGTGGCGTTTTTTATGTTTGCATATTCCTAGTTCTATCTTTAATAGACTTTCGTTTTCTCCTCATGCCAGCCAATGCTGGAATTGCAAGGCATCATAACAGCAAAACTCGACGCGTAAAATGAAACGACAAGCTGGCAAAACAAGACACAGAAAATTAAGATTTAAAGATCCCAAACGTTGTCAAAAGTCGGTCAATCCCGGATTTGCTCGTCCCAATTACGAATAGGATTGACTTGATCTCGAATATCTCTGACCTAGTTCGACTCCTGCTAGAATTTCAATCCGAAGGTCTGTGTAGAATACTTAGACAACCCCTTCCACTCAATCTATCTAAGTCATCCGAGGAAAAGTTTTTTGTTCTTGCAGTTTTTAGCCGGCTCGAGGTCATGTTATGCTTTCGTACAACTTTAAACGGAGACACAACTTAAGTGTTTTACTCCTTAGTGTAGGCGGTGCATACACTTTGAATATGTCTCCTTGCTCCTTGCGCAAACACCGCGACAGCACAAATTTTGTTTGAGTTTTTGATTCAAAATAAAGCTTTGAAATACTATATTTTGGTCTTATATTTGGATGTTCATTTTATTTGTTTGGTAATGACTCAATTATCGCCAATCAATATCAATTTTATTGCTATTATCACAGTCAACAAGCTTTATGAATAAATCACTTAAATTGCCATATTTGATTTGGCTTTTCTCTCTCTCTCTCTCGCTCTCTGAAACATTAGCATATTTGTTCTAAATGCAAATGCGTTTAAATGACCCTCAAATATTGTCACTGGAAAACCTCAAATACAATGAGCTTAGCCCAAGAATGTCACAAGCCAATCCCCATGGTTTGTTTTAAGTATCAACCGCATTGGTTCTGGAATTCTGAGATATGCATCGAGATGTGCCGTAGCTTGACCAAACATCGTGGTTGCGATTTGCCAAACAATGCAATGCACACAAGGGCTTGGTTCGACGTTAACCGGTGACCACAGTCAGAGCATGTGTCGGAAATGCGAGAGCTGCTGGGGCGAAAATGGAAAGTGTGGGCGTGTGTGTGAGAGTCCTTGTTTACGGCGCATTCAAGTGCCCGTTGACCGGGCTACATAAATACAAAATTGACTTTTTGCCCGGGCGCATCGCAACCAATCGAGTGGTGTTTTTCACACAGCACACAGCGCTAAGAGTAACCCCAAGCGAACATGGAGGAAACGTTGGGCAGGCAGATGATAACTGTCACAGTTTTGTGGACTATTTAACTTAGCAACAGTGGTCTGGGAATGCGTGAAAAGATGATGCTTGGCCCCTCCAACCGGTTCTGAACCTCTGCGAAATAACTACTCATTCCAATATACCTTTGACCACGGTGCCGTGCAGTTTTTTGCATTTAAACTTGCATTGGTTTTTTTTGTTATTTTTGGTTCATCTAACATAGCTGCTGCTGTTCACCACTCCTCCTCCTCCTCTTCTTTCAACTTTGCAGGTGCACCACTTCCCTGGCAGGGCCTGAAGATAGCGCGTCACTTGCCGCCAGTTTGTCCGCAAAAGCTACCGGATATCTCACCCAACAGCAGTGGGAATATGTCACGGGGTCGTTACAAGCATTTGAGTCGCCTGATGCCCTACCTGAGGGCGGAGAGTGAGGATTGCCTCTATTTGAATGTCTATGTACCGCATGAGGGTGAGTGCACAGAACAAGTAAACGATTGATGCATAGATAATCTGACCGGAAATTTCTGATTCACAGAACCGCTGGCTGCTACCAAATTGCATGCGGTGCTGGTTTACTTGCACGGCGAATCCTTTGAGTGGAACAGCGGCAATGCGTACGATGGCTCAGTGCTGGCCAGCTATGGTGAAGTAATTGTGGTCACTGTGAACTACCGTTTGGGCGTGTTGGGTAAGCAAAACACTTAAATTCATTAGAAGTCAAAATCTCTTTTCAGTTTTTTCGTGTAAGCCAAATGGAAATGGAAATTATAGATGACGCATGTGGAATAAATCGAAAATTGGTAGCCAATGTCAGCTAGCAGGAATAATCGTGTTTTGTTTCATATGCGTCATCTATAACATCTATAAGTCGTTGATAAGCTTCTATTGAAACCGTTTTAATGGTTTGATCGTTCGGTCGCGTACATAATTCTGTCAGTGGCCCGACTCAGAGTTTCTTTGCACACCCGTAAATAAGTTATTTTATTAGTTTTCGGCGTCAGCCGAGAAATATCTTGCATCAAAATGAAAAATGTCCTAGATTCATTTTAAGTGACCAGATCTGTTCTTTATGGCTTGGAAACTGGTTCTGTAACATTCGCTCAGTAACTCTTCTCCGCCGACTTTTGTTTACTCTTATTCAGTGACCCTTGATCAGTGACTTCTGGTTAGTGAATCTTGGTCACTCTTGGTCAGTCACTCCCAGTGACTCTTTTTCACTGCCTCTTCTTCAGTGTCTTTTGACTCTTGTGACTCTACGTCAGTCACTTTTGGTGAGTCACTTTTCTTCATTGACTCTTGGACGCTGACTATTGGTCAGTCCATCCAAGTGACTTTTCTTCAATGTCTCTTTTTCTTTTTTTTGTTTAGTGACTCTTAGTCAGTCGCTCCTGACGACACTGTTTCTTCTTTAGTGGCTTTTCATGAGGGTTAATTAATTCTTATACAGAGGCTCTAGGTTAGTGACTTTTGGTCATTGACTCTTGGGAAGTCAATTCAAGTGACTTTTCTTCATTGCTTCTTCTTGAGTGACTCTTTTTCATTAACTATCATTCAGTGATTTTTGGGCAGTGTCTGCTGGTCGGTCAATCTTCACCAAACTGACCTTTCTTCAGTGACTCGTCTTCAATGATTCTTCTTCAGTGACCCTTCTTCATTGACTTTTAGCTCTTGTCACTCTATATCAGTCATTCTTGGTGAGTAACTCTTCTTCATTGACCTTTCTTCAAAGATTCTTGGACAGTGACTCTTGGTCAGTGACTTTTGAAGAAATTGGCTCTTCTTTACTGGCTCTTGTTAAGTGACTCTTATTCATTGACTTTTGGTCAGTGACTTTTCGTTAGTGACTTTTGGTCAGTGACTTTTGGTCAGTGACTTTTGCTCAGTGACTTTTGCTCAGTGACTTTTGGTCAGTGACTTTTGGTCAGTGACTTTTGGTCAGTGACTTTTGGTCAGTGACTTTTGGTCAGTGACTTTTGGTCAGTGAATTTTGGTCAGTGAATTTTGGTCAGTGACTTTTGAAGAAATTGGCTCTTCTTTACTGGCTCTTGTTAAGTGACTCTTATTCATTGACTTTTGGTCAGTGACTCTTATTCATTGACTTTTGGTCAGTGACTTTTGGTCAGTGACTTTTGGTCAGTGACTTTTGGTCAGTGACTTTTGGTCAGTGACTTTTGGTCAGTGACTTTTGGTCAGTGACTTTTGCTCAGTGTCTTTTGCTCAGTGACTTTTGGTCAGTGACTTTTGCTCAGTGACTTTTGGTCAGTGACTTTTCGATAGTGACTTTTCGTCAGTGTCTTTTGGTCAGTGACTTTTGGTCAGTGGCTCTTGGTTAGTCACGCTGGCCGCGACTCTTATTCAGCGGCTCTTCTATTGTGACTCATGTTAAGTGGTTCTTGATCAGTGACTCTTGGACAGTGTTTATTGGTCAGTCACTCAAAGTGACTTTTCTTCTTTGACTCTATTCATTGATTTCTGGGTAGAGAGTCTTGGTCAGTTACTCTTAAACAGACTGACTCTTCTTCAGCGGCAATCCTTCAGTGACTTTTACTAAGTGACTCTTATTCAGTAGCTCATGGTCACTTCAAGTAGCTTTATTCATTGACTCTTTTTAAGCGACTATATTTCAGAGTCGTTTAGTCAGTGACACTCAGTCAGTCAGTCTTGACCACAGTGACTCTTCTCTACCGTCTATTCTTGAACTCTTGGTTATTGACTTTTAGTCAGTGACTCTTGGCTAGCGAGTGTTGGTCAGTTTTCTTGGTAAGTCACTGTTAGCAACTGACTTTTCTTTAGTGACTCTTGTTCAGTCTCTCTTAGTCACTGAAACTTCTGCAGTGACTTTTGCATGTCTCTGTTGTTAAATGACTCTTTTCATCGACTCTTGATCAATGACTCTTCATCAGTTAGCCTTGTTTAGTCACTATTAATCAATGACTCTAGGCCAGTGACTCTTGCCCAATCACTATTGGTTACTGACTGCTCTAAAGTAACTCGTCTTTAATGACTCCACTTCAATGTCTCGTGTTAAGTGATTCTTATTCAGTGATTCTTGGTCAATGAATAATGCTCACAAAAAAAAAAGGATACAAAAAAAGACCATTTGGACTAGATATGCCTTTCACATCATTTTAATCCTTCAACGGAGCTGAAAATCATACAAATTATGCTAATTTTTCATATCCTTCGGAAGATTTTAAGCTCGTTTGGATGGCTAAAAGGATATTTAAGACAAGATACGGCAAAATCATCCAAAGGATATTTTTTAATATCCTTTTTCTTCTTCTCTGTGTAGTCTCTGTTGTTAAATGACTCTTGTCTAGTAACTATTGTTTAGAGGCTCTTCTTTAGTGTCACGTCACCTAAACAATTGGACAACTGAACACACAACTAGCACAGAAATGTAAAACCGCGGGTCTATGCTGAAGAAAATTTTCCAAAATCTCGGCTTTGTATGAAGCAAATTCAATAACCTAAGAAATATATAAAGTCTCACTTTCGAATTAAGGCGGACTTTGCTCAAAGGTTACTGAGATGGAAAAACCCATAGAGATAAGGAACACCAAACGAATTGACTAACTACTAAAAACGGAAAACCGGCTTGTATCTAACTAACACTTCTTCTCACCTTTTTCGTAGAGTAATCAGTCAGATAAACTAATCCATAACAGCTTCTCTGACACATTTAGCTATGTAGAAGATGAGAAATCGGTCCTAAAGATCGAAGAGTCCTCAACGACGATATCACATCTTCTTGACAGCTTCTCGATATGTTAGTTTATGTGAAGAAGTAAACTTTCAATTAAGGGCAGATCTCATCTCATCTCCTATAAGCAAGAAACTTCTTGATTTGATCGATTCCTAACCATTTTCACCAGGTTTCCTTCGTCCCAGCATCGATGCCCATAATATAGCCAACTATGCGCTGCTCGATCAGATTGCCGCTTTGCATTGGATTAAGGAGAATATTGGCTCATTTGGCGGCGACAACACACGCGTCACTCTAATGGGTCACAGCACGGGGGCGGCTTGTGTCAATTATCTAATGGTATCGCCGGTGGCATCAGGTGACCCCTCCACGTCCGCCCAGGCCAAATGATTATGGTCACAGGCATAATTGAATGACAACAAATCACACAATTTCTTTTCCATTTAGGCTTATTTCATCGCGCCATTCTTATGTCGGGCTCAGCGATGTCCGACTGGGCCGCCAGCAATCAGACGCTGCAATTGACCATGCAAATTGCACAGGCACTGGACTGCCCATTGAGCGATGACCATATAGAGGATGATGCACTTTTGGATTGTTTACGTCAACGACGGTGAGTGGGGGAGGGGGGCTGCTCATAACTACCATAATTCCCTGCCAATGCCCTTCAGTGCGCCAGCCATGCAACAAATTTAATTTAGACGGGGGCAACTCCATCAATGGCGAGAGTCCATACGGCTTTTGTGCCCCGTTGCCTAATGACTCGATAAATTTGACGAGATTTGCTTGCCACGCACGTTGGCAATGGGGCATAAAGTGACCGCCGTCTACTTTGCTTTGTGATCCTGACTAATCAGGCGTGATGTGCTTGTAAAGCGATTACTTTGCATACACTTGCGTCCACTTGGGAGCCTTTGAAGGAGGCTTGAGTGCGCGTCCTTAGAAATCAGTTTTTAATTAAAGGCCTAAAGCTTAGGCTTTAAATGGAGCCTGGATACATTTCTCAGGTGATTGGAAGGAGCTGGCCGATGCACATACCTCGAGCTGTGACGTTCCGTAGAATGTGCCCTACATTTGATCTATTTTGCATACCATTAAATAGTAATCGATCCACCTTTATGCACTCTGCGGTGCCAACTTTAAGCCTACCAAAGTGTAGAAATCATAAAAAATGAATAAAAACAGACTCCACTTAATGCATTTGCATGTAATACCCCATGTAGTATGCCAATGTGTGTGTGTGTGAGTGCGACAGTTCATTTGTATGCGTGAAGGCGACACAAAAGAAAACTAAAAAACAATTTGCATACAAAATGAAATAAAAGCGCACAAAACTAAATATGTAAAACTAAATCAACAGTGGCACAATAATAGTAATTATGTTAATTATGCCCCGCACACACACTCGAGCACTCGCACACTCGCACACACTCACCCTCTGTCAGTTCTTTAACCAGAATAACATCATAGGGATGCAACAGCCGGTTCCATAATGCATATATGTGAGAGTGGATGTGTGGCTGTGCGCGTTTGGGTACTTAAAAACTTTCCACTTGTTTTCTTTTGCTTATTACAAATTGACATGGAAAGTTGGCAACTGCTGGTCTTGTTTCTATTCCCAAAACCCCAGAGTTCTACGACAGACGACATTTTCAGAACAATCTACAAGTTTGGCAGAAAATGTTTATAGTCGAAGGGTAGACACCCTTGCAGTGGTACTTGGAGTACAGCTACTTTCACTGAAAGGCTGCCAGTTCATTATGCCCGTCTGACATATGTGTCTATATTGTAAGTAGAAGAAGTATGCAAGTTAAGGTTTTAAGTGACGCACACTCAAAACATGTTTTTTACTGTTTTTTAGAAATTCACCTTGGGAAATATTTATAACCTTGCGAAGGGTATTATAATTTTGCCCAGAAGTTTGCAACGCATAGAAATATTCATTTCCGACCCCATAAACTATATATATTCTTGATCAGGGTGACGAGCTGAGTCGATTGAGCTTTGTCCGTCCGTCTGTCCGTCTGTCTGTCTGTTTCTACGCGAACTAGTCTCTCAGTTTTAAAGCTATTGAGCTGAAATTTTGCACAGAGTCTTCTTTTTGCTGCACACTACTAATATTTCGGATCCGACCGGATCGAATGACTATATCTTATAGCTCCCTTAGGAACAATCGTTCGGAAAACTTGTTTTAGTGACAAAAATTTTTTTTCTTTTTAATGGAAACGTCTCCAAACTTTGTAATCGTAGCATAAACGGAGATTTGAATTTTTTAGAAAACAATTTCTTCAGTTTAAAAATTCGGTTGAATTAGTCTCAAATTTAGAATAATATTAATAATTTAATGGCGAGTTTGCCCTTGAATTAAAAAGAATAAATACAGGGTTGTCCATATTCGACGGACCCATCTGGCAACGCCATAACTTTTGACAGAGATGTCAGATCGCTTAATGACATACCGCATTTGAAGCGTCAGTCCAAGCAGATTTTTACCATGGAACAATATACGCCACGCAAGCGCTCTGAAATAGTTGAAATTTACATTCAACAGAACAAGTCAATTGTGAAAACTCAACGTGCTTTTAAAAAATTAAAATTTCACATTGAATGGGACCGTAAATAAGCAAAATTGCCGTATTTACGCCACTGAAAATCCTCAGGAGATTCAAGAAGTGCCTCTTCATGACGAAAAAGTCACAGTTTGGTGCGGCGTTAGTGCGAAAACGGTCATTGGGCCGTTTTTCTTCCAAACTGAAAATGGCCATGCTGTTACCATCAACCAGGAGCGTTATCGCGACATGATGACCAATTTTGTGATGCCAATTATTCGTCGAAAGCGTATGAGGCAGTTCTGGTTTCAACAAGACGGCGCTCCACCGCACACAAGTCGCATAACAATCGATTTTCTGAAGAAATTGTTTCCGGGCCGTTTGATGTCGAAAAGTGGTGATTTGGACTGGCCACCGCGTTCGCCCGATTTGACGCCGCCTGACTTCTTCTGGTGGGGATATTTGAAGTCAAAGGTTTACGTTAACAAGCCAAGGACCGTAGAAGAGCTCAAGGACAACATTCGTGAAGAAATAGCCGCTATTCCGGCCGAAATGTTGGCGAAAACGATGGAAAATGCTGCAAAAAGGGCACAATACGCCATCAACGCCAGAGGCGGCCATTTGAGAGATATCATATTCAAAAATTGATGTAAACAAATTTACTTGGAACAAATTAAATGATTAAGATTGCCAAACCGCCAAATTTTTATTTTTATACTCTGTACCGAAGGTACATAGAGTATTATAAGTTTGTGCAAAAGTATGTAACATCCAGAAGGAAGCATCTCCGACCCCATAAAGTATATATATTCTTGATCAGCATCAACAGCCGAGTCGATATAGCCATGTCCGTCTGTCCGTCTGTCCGTCCGTCCGTCTGTCCGTCTGTCCGTATGAACGCACAGATCTCAGAGATGGTAAGAGATAGAGGTTTGACATGTATGGGACATATGCTTCTTATGTCTGCAGGCAGATAAAGTTTATTTTCAATTTTGGCCACGCCCCCTCCCGCCCTCACAATTTAGAAAAAACGTCATATCTCCCACAGTTTTGAAGATAGATGGCTTGTTCCTTCTGGACATATTTAGTTATTAGGATAACTTATCGATCCGCCGAAGGAATGAAGAAGATCGGATGAACGGTTTTCGAGTTATGATCAAAAGACAAATTTTCTTGGTACAGAGTATGTTATAGTCGGGCTTGACCGACTTTCTCTTCTTGTTTTCTTTGATTTTTTTAAAAAAAACATGGGTCCGTCGAATATGGGCAACCCTGTACCTAGCTTGGATTCTCAATATTGGGCTTCAATAATGTTAGTAAAACGTCCTTGTTTTAGGAAAGAACATTTGCTAAATTTGGGAAAATACTTTAATAATTCGCCTAAGCCTCTAAAAATAATAAAGACACCGCTTGTAATTCTCAAGTTCGAATTCCGTGCTTTCGGAATATAAAAGAGAGGCGGCTGAGTGCTTAGCATTTGACTGCGTTCTCCACTACGCGCGTGCTTGGTAATCGAATGCGATAAAATGCCTTTCGTGTTGAAGTTTCCCCGAGGATCCGAGTTCAAGTCCCCTAGACAAAGTAAAGTTAGAAATTAAAGTAATGCTTACTCAGTTCAATGTGAATTTCAGAAAGAAGACTTTAGTGAATCAATCAAAAGAAAATATCCTATAGAAATAAAATACAAGGGCTTGTAGTGAAGTCTTCCTCTTCTTTCTCTACTTCCCTCACTTCCTTTCCTATATTAAAATGGAAAAATTTTGTTTTTCTTAAATTTAGTAATGCTTTTCCTAAATCTAAAAAATGTTTTTTATACTCTGTACCGTAGGTACATAGAGTATTATAAGTTTGTGCAAAAGTATGTAACATCCAGAAGGAAGCATCTCCGACCCCATAAAGTATATATATTCTTGATCAGCATCAACAGCCGAGTCGATATAGCCATGTCCGTCTGTCCGTCTGTCCGTCTGTCCATATGAACGCACAGATCTCAGAGATGGTAAGAGATAGAGGTTTGACGTGTATGGGACATATGCTTCTTATGTCTGCAGGCAGATCAAGTTTATTTTCAATTTTGGCCACGCCCCCTCCCGCCCCCGCAATTTAGAAAAAACGTCATATCTCCCACAGTTTTGAAGATAGATGGCTTGTTCCTTCTGGACATATTTAGTTATTAGGATAACTTATCGATCCGCCAAAGGAATGAAGAAGATCGGATGAACGGTTTTCGAGTTATGATCAAAAGACAAATTTTCTTGGTACAGAGTATGTTATAGTCGGGCTTGACCGACTTTCTTTCTTGTTTACAATTAAGAAAATATTTTCTAGCTAATAGTAAACATATCATATTTTAGAAAGCCTCAGTCTCATTATAAGAAATTATTATTCTAAAATAAATGGTGAATCGAATCGATTTAAGGGCGACTTCCGTGTTTTTTTTTTTTTAGTGCAGGACTTAAGCATTTTGTATTACACTAACGTAGTTTTAACCCTTTTTTTTACTTATATCACACATGTTGCACGTTCTCATTTCCGAGTTCGATCAATCGGAGTTGAAAAGAGATCTGAAATCGAAGAATAAATAAGAAAATTCGGTGGAAGCTTTTAGTCATTAAGTTAGCCGAAGTTAAATGGAAGTTTGCAGATAAAAGCCAAATGACGCTATCGGTTTTTGAAAAAGGAAAGTCTATCCAATTCGGATTCCGAACCGAATTCTTCTTTATATATGTTTTATGAAGGCCCATTTTCGTTGTAGCCTGCATATCTCACATCATGTATTTGTGTATGTGGTTGGCCCACAACAGGCATTGCAGTTGGCCCCTACGTGATGGGAAATTCTCGCTACGTTTCGCAAACACAGTTGTTTGTGGAGATGTAATACTTCCCATACACCTAGCACTAAATATAGTGACCTAAGTTGTAATGTACTTGTTACATGTGTATCCAGACCATAAGTCCACACATAAACATCCATATGAGGTATAGTCTTGTGAACTGAACACATACTTTCCTGACTATATTTTTTCAAATTGGACCGCCTACTGCGACACGTTTTGAACTGTAATTGAATTTATCTGAAAAACGAAATGTGCACATTTTGCGCCCCCTGTTGAGAACATTTCGTATTATTTGCTTAACCTTTGCGAGGCAAAGTCCAGCCCTTTGCACAAACCACGATCGATTTATTCAACTATTAAAATTATAAATTTTTTTGCAAAATTAACAAAATATTATAGCTTTAATCAGGGCTGCAAACCTTGACAAAATCAAGAGGGCTTCGAACCCTCGAAAAATGTTGGGTTTCTGGTTCACGTAGTGTGTTCGGAAGGTCGCTGAACCCAGGTTCGAACCGTGGTCCACACATCGTTTTTGCTGTTTCTGTTTTAAGGTCAAAAGTTTTTGGTTTCCTGGATCCAGAAAAACAGATGTTAGAATTGGGACTGAAATTAAAATGTTAAATGTGACGTTTTTCTACACTTTGATACGATATAGCCGTACTATGCAGAAGACTTCAGAGCTTGTGTGCCAAGTGTACGAGTGTACCAAATAGCAGTCAAATTTGGTTACTCGGGTTCGGTTCCGACTCCTGAGCGGTTCGACTCCGAGCCGGTGTGCAGCCCTGGCTTTAATAACTAACTCTCTAAAAAATTCTGTGTGTATTGATATCGTTGCCCATTGTTCGTTTTTAGTGTCATTTTTATTTCTATTTTGAAATTGGTTTTTCATTTTCATTGCAAGCTTTTAGCTCATGGATATTAACTTAAGTCATAAATTTTAGTTTTTTAAACAAGGCACTAGTGTTGTTGTGTTGTACCGTCCCTGCTTAGGTCTTTCAATAAACTGAGGAAAACCTTCAAACACGTTGCATACAATTAAGCTTACCTTTTCCTAAAAAGCATGCAGTGGATTCAATGTTGCGTTCCTAGTATTAATACCGTGAACAGTGTTTTATAAATGGAACATGCAAAGCGACTTGGAGTGCGATTGTAGAACAGTCTGCTGATCAGGGAACCGGAATTTCGACTACTCTCGATTTTTTTCAGTTGAGATGTAGCCCTTTAATTTAAAGTTTTAGTACCTAAAGCTGTTTTAACCCTTTACATGGTGGTGATGCAGATCTGCATCATACCGAATTAATACAATTATTTTCCAGTGTGGATTGTTAAATTGTCAAACATGAATTCGATGCAGTTCAGCAACATTCCTTTTTTATATTAAAAGTGTTGGTAACCCTAAATTATGTCGAAAACTCAACAGCTGTGAATGTGGTAAACTCAATTGGTTGCGCAGTTTTTCATTAATCTACATTTTAATTATTTCTATGAAATCCATTGGTTTGATTTGCAAAAAACAGAATTGTGCTAGTTCAGAATAGTTCAAAAAATATGTAACGAGGAGCGTAAGTTAAAGTCGGCCCTGCCCGACTTCGAAATACCCGTTACTCAGCTCAGCTCGGATAAGTATGCAACATTTTTTTAACTCGGCCATTTATTATCCGATCCTTTTGAAAATTTGTGAGATTGTAGATATTGGCCACATAAACATAAACTCGTGCACTGCAAAATCTGAGCACGATATCTTAAAAATTGTGGGAGTTATTCAATATTTTTTATTGCGGGGGCGGGAGGGGGCGTGGCCAAAATTTGAAGCAAACTTGATCTGCCTACAGACAATACTAGCTTACGTATAAAATTTGGTTGCTCTAGCTCTTCTAGTCTCTGAGATCTAGGTGTTCATACAGACGGACGGACGGACGGACGGACAGACGGACATGGCTATATCGACTCGGCTGTTGATGCTGATGAAGAATATATATACTTTATGATATCGGAGATGCTTCCTTCTGCCTGTTACATACATTTGCACGACTTTAGTATACCCTTTTTACTCTACGAGTAACGGGTATAAAAAGCTTACTCTACGTGAAAAAATTGATTAGCTGAATTTCAGGAATTTTAGAAAGGTTTTTAGGAATCGTTTTCGTAAGGACGATCTAGGATTCGTGGATCTTTGAAATTCATATCAGTTAACCTTTGTGGCCGTACCACTAAAAATATGAAGTGAAATGTTTTTTAGGTCCACCCATTTGAAATTGGTGTTTAAAGTGTTAAATGGAATTGGTTGACAAATAACGATTTTTCCTAAATTCTTTGACATAACTGTACTTCGTGTTGCTCTAGCTTATTAAAAGTCATATTTTTTCGATCGAAATTCTCGGGTGCTTTCTTCATTTTCTGTTATATCGCTTAGATACTGTTGTATTGACCATTAACCCACTGGAACTGCATTGCTTATTTCCGGATTTTTCCTTTTGCTTCTTTTCCGACTCATCCATACAAACGTGTTTCCAACTTCCTATCACATTTATTCCATATCGAATATCTTAACAGAAGCCGACAGATTTCATTGGTAAAAAGTTCCAATTTCCTCTGTCCAAGGAAAGAGCATTCGTGTGTGTTAATGAATGGGCAAAGCTGCAGTGTCCGCCAGGGTGTTGCAGTCCCACGTGGCTGCTTAAATAACTGAGAGAATGAATGACTGAGTGAACTGCTCCCACCGCATCTGAGCAATGCGAGTGTTAAATGAATGCAATGAATAATGTATGAATTACTGTGCAAATGTGCGCATCGCTTTGGCCGTAAAGAAAAGCAGCTCACACACACACACACGCACCCAAACAGGTAACAACTACTTGAGTCAAACTAGTCGACCGCAGCTGCACCCACACACACACACACACACACACTCACCCAAACTCATGCAGGGCAAAACTTTGCACTCGTGTCCTTTGTCTTTGCAGCTTAAACATCTTAAATATTTTATGTCTTTCTCTCTTGTTAATTTATTCAAATTATTTACGCATTTCCTTTGGCTAATGTGTTTGCCTCTGCAAAACAAAAACTTTCTAATCTTTATTTACTTGCTGTAGTTGGGCTTGGGGTAAATATTTGCTGTAATTATTGACATTATGGCTCAGGCAGGAAGGAGTGTCAATCTTTTGATTGTCCATTTTGGCACCGAAGTGAGCATGTGTGTGTAGGCGAGAATTTTGAGCAATATGCAAATGCACTTGCTCTATTGTTTGTTTACTTATTTATTATGTTGTATATCGATTGAGGTAAATATTTAGTTTAGTTGATTGCTGAGCAGGAATTTTTTGCATAATTTATGCCAGGAAAATTGATTGAGAAAATACAGTTTTTTGTGTATCGGTTGGAGTTTCTAATTAAAAGTTTAAACAAAGTGTTGGAAATTGTGATGATGTGTAAGAAATAGCATTAAGGTAGCCAATGCGCCCTGCCTTATGAAATATTCAATGACCACTCCTAAGATTTCTTTGCTTCTTAAATTTACAAATACTTTTATGAACTAATCCCTCACAAATCCAATCATGCTAAGCCGTTTCGCTTACAATACACAAAAGAAGGAACCCTTTCTTTCCCTTTCTTTCTCTAATGAAAACATTGTTGTCTCGAATATTTCCCAATGCATTTCATAGATAAATGTAAATGTAATCTTCTTACAAATTGCCACAATGAAGAGATCTGCATAGAGATATAATCTCAACATTAAGCATACGCCCTGCCACACAGAGAGACACAGCTGCCTTAGCTGTTTGCTTTGTTCTCCAGTTGAGCACATTTAATTGACAAAAATGGAGAATAGCAGCCGAAAGCATATTAAAAATTCATTAAATAGAAAGGCGGCAGAAACCAGGCTAAAACTAAAGCAGGATAAATGTTTGCAAGACTCGGCTAGTTCAAGTAGCTACAACATGCCAGGCACAAGGATACCATCCATCTTCGTTCCTGCCACACACACACACTGACAAATTGTGTGTGCCACAACACATAGTTAAGTTGCATAGAAGCAATCTAGCACACATATTGTATATCTAACGAGTTAATCGCAGTTGCAGCTCAACTTGTGACAGTTTTCCACGAGGCAAGCTAATAAGACACAACAAACTCTTCTATATGAAAATCATAAATCACCAGCTCCGTCCATACCACGCTCTACCAGTGCTGCAGCTGGCCCGGCCCGACAACAACTTTCCCCTTTCGGGCTGGTGGCAAAACAAAGTCCTTGGTGTGGAGTGGAGTACAGGCGGCCAGTCTGACCACAAGAATTGGAACATGTGCTGTGACTGCAATTGACAATTCGTGTGGACGTGTGCGGTTGATGAAGTCTTAAAGTGCTGCCACAATTTGTTCGTGCCGTTTCATGTTGCATCGATTGTCAGGCACTTGCCATGCAGCTTAACTGAGTGGCCATAATATGGCTTAAGGGGGGGATTTGTAGGTGTTAAGTGAATTAAGAGTTTTGAAATGCCGGAAAAGGAATGCTTTTGGCTTTACAGTTGATTGTGTGGCATGTGCAAACAGCATTCAATATGCAGTTGGAAAATATTGCTGCATGTTTGTGAACAGACGCTCTGGAAGTACTTGTCTGGGTCGCTTAAAGTGACCAAGTATGGTTAGGACAAAGGCTGTTCTTTCTGAGACTTAAGCCTTTGGTTGTTTTAAAGACACATAAGAACGGTCGATAGAAGTTACCTTAAAATATTAGCAGTGATTTTATTTTTATACAAATTAATAATGTTTTGTGGTAAATGCTTAGCACAGGTTTGGGAAAACAGAAAAGTCGGAGAATACTGCGCAGGTAGCTCTGCAGGCACACATTTCAGTATTCAATTGCATTCCAGTTCAATTCGTGGCGCAGTAGGCGGGTCTTCCATTACGTTTTTCAGCTCAATTTCATTACAGTTCAATACGTGGCGCAGTAGGCGGCTATACCATTTGACAGCATGCAACTTCAACATGCAGAAAGAAAACTAAAGAAGATTGTGTACTCGTATCTGTGGGTTAATAATACAAACAGAGTTAGCCTGCATATCCTGAAAGATTCTTAAAATCCCTTAATATTCCCTCTTTTTTTTCTCTTACTAAATTTATAAACCATAAGCCGCTTATTCTTATTTCTCTTTGACAATTCCCACTCTGAATATCGTTTCTGTACTAAGATTACTGTGTAGCAGGCACAATTTCCTTCCTATTCTCAGCTCGTCTAACTAACTCTGGCTGGTCCTGGCACTGTCTGCACTTGCCAGATAAGAACATACCCAATGCAACAATTTTCTTTGATTCCACGTTTTTTTTCTGCTTCCTTAATTTGTGCCAATTTTTGTGCACTCGACACTTTACTTGATGCTTTCGGTGTGTGCATTTTTATGCAAACTATGCCAGAAATTGCACCCAACTGAACCATTTGCCAGTGCAATTTTGTATCAATAGAGTGTGTTGAGTGTTCAAAGGTGGACGGCGGGACAAGGGGGGCGGGCAACAAGGGGAAGCGCTCCATAATATGCAAAAGCCAGGAAAAAGAGCACCGGGTACAAATATGTACACCCAGTGTTAACATTGAAATGCTTTTGCCAGCGAAGCGCCGAAAAACCAGAGCAGGAGCAAAAGTTTAATATGTGTGTTGATTGTATTTCATATACATACAAAAATTTTTATCGTTGGGTTGAAATGAATGCACAAATATATATTTCGTATATATGCAGGTAAATGTGAATCTGACTGGGAGTCCAGCCAATGTTTGTGTGAGTTGTGGCTATGGGTAAAAATATGCAGTCGAAATGGAGAAGGACCTTCAACGAAAATTACTATAAATGCAATTGGCAGGGGTCCTCCGGGAGGTGGCAGTCTGCGCAGCATTTTAAATGCATCGAATTAAGTAGTTGCAGCGAATTGTTGATAAAGTTAAGTTCGTTGAAATGTGTACTTTTCGATTGAATGTCCTTTACGGATCTGCGATGTAAGTTATATGGCTTTTTTCGACATAAATTTCGGGAGCATGGAATGTTAATCTAGTGTGACCAGTAGGGCGCACTTTTTTTTTGTATGGAACAATTAAGGTCATACTGGCGCGCTCTGATTCGATAACGAAAAAAAAGTAGTAGAAAAAGTTATGATTTAGTGAACGCGCCGCGGCTCCAAAGTTTTTCATATTACTCATACGCTGGCGTCGACTTCAAACAAAATGTTTTCGTGTTTTCAAAAGGTTGCTTTGATTTAAACTATAGTGTGCAAAGCATAGGGGAAGATACCAAATATTATGATTTATTCTCACTAACTTAATTAGTAAAAACAGTTGGAGGAATAAACATACTTTTAAGACTTTAAACCACTTCGTGGAAGACTAAAATGTTGCGCTGATCAAAGCATCTCATTCATTGGGATCTGTCCTATGTCTATATAGACCGCACCGATGTTACGAAACCTTAAAAGTGATTCCGCTCCCTATTTGTGCCTGATGACTGTGATACAAGCTTCCAGAAAAGCCTCCTCATTGAATTTAGGAAGAGAAAACTGCGGGGGACTTGTCGCTTGGGACTCTCTGGCATCGGATAGCAACCAACCTGGGGGGAGATTCTTGATTTCTTCTAAACATTAAAACCCACATATACATATTTAACTAGAATCCCTTAATCTTCCTCTCCGCCAAAAGTTGTAGGATAAAAATAAGAATAAAAAACCAAGCAAAGCAACAAAAAAAAAACAAGAAAGAAAGTCGGTCAAGCCCGACTATAACATACTCTGTACCAAGAAAATGTGTCTTTTGATCATAACTCGAAAACCGTTCATCCGATCTTCTTCATTTTTTTTGGCGGATCGATAAGTTATCCTAATAACTAAATATGTCCAGAAGGAAGAAGCCATCTATCTTCAAAACTGTGGGAGATATGACGTTTTTTCTAAATTGCGGTGGCCGGAGGGGGGCGTGGCCAAAATTGAAAATAAACTTGATCTGCCTGCAGACATAAGAAGCATATGTCCCATACATGTCAAACCTCTATCTCTTACCATCTCTGAGATCTGTGCGTTCATACGGACAGACAGACAGACAGACGGACATGGCTATATCGACTCGGCTGTTGATGCTAATCAAGAATATATATACTTTATGGGGTCGGAGATGCTTTCTTCTGGATGTTACATACTTTTGCACAAACTTATTATACTCTATGTACCTTTGGTACAGAGTATAAAAACCAACAAAAACCAAAAACAAATTAGTTCGAAAAAAGATCTTTAATTATACTCCTTTAAAAGTGTTTTTTTTCGACAGTCTGGATACGAATTTCTGTCGTTTTCTCTTGGGATTGGTACGTTTATCCAGTTTTATTTAGTTTGCCACTGAACCTGGCCTCTTCTTCAAGCTCATATTCAGAATCCACATCATCTTGTTCCTGAGCCTCAGTCTCCATTTCCATTTCTTCTTCCTCGAGTTTTTGGGTCCTTTTCCGAAGCATTGGCGGGGGCAATATGAAAGGTATTGCCTAAAGTGGTTTCAAAATCTCCTGATAAAGTCCGACTATATCGTGGACGATGCGTCTTAAGCTTTTGACTGGGGCTTAAGCGTCCGTCCATAAATTGTGCATCTCTTTTACAAGGCAGCCCAACTGACTCAACAAAACCCGGACTTAAAGCGCCCACCAAGAATGCGTGAGGTTCCTTGTCCATTTTTGTTAACAATTGGAATTTTAATATCAAAATCGAAATTGTTTCCCAGACTTTCAAAAATTGACAGGTCGACCCATATAGCACAGATCTCGTTAATGGAAATTCGATGTAGACTACGGGGCGTATGGGTAATTTTTAAAACTGGTTTATTCTTTTTTTGGTTAAAAATTTTAATATCTTTAATGCAAAAGGAATCGATTAAGGGGGCGCCCTTAGTAAATTTAAATTTTGCACCCTAGTGATTGAAAATAAAGACAAGATTGTGCGATATCTGAAATCCCCAATAATATTTAAAAAAGTTTACATTCAGAAAGAAATACAACGCGAGACAGATAATCAACAAAATTTCGATCGATCCCATGTCGCCTCGAAAAAGCAATAGGTCTTTTCCCAGTCTTTTAAAAATTTAAAACGACAAAATCTCTCAACAAGATGTAGAAACCTATTGCCAGAAACTAGTCATTGTACTTGGTTTCAAGCTGATTCCTTGATGATAAAAGTATAATAAAACAATGAACTACAATTACGAATGGCTTGGAACTCATTTCAAAATGTTGGTTTCCACAGAAAGGACCAATATTAAGAACTGATTTAAAGTCATCTAAATCCTGTCGTTCTTGATTTAAGATAAACGTCGATCCGTACTTCTGACTCAAAGTTTATTTTCAATTGAACATTTATCGCTTATGAAAATCGCCTAGAAAGTTTAGAGTTCTTCAATGTCAACTGATATCTATTCTGTTTGCTGCCTCTTAACTTCTTAAAACGCTTTTAAGTAAGGCCATATCTTAACTTGTCATGATGTCATTAAAATCGGTGACTCATGTGGCCAATTATGCATATGTAGTGCTCTTCTTACTGATAGTCGACTTTCAGTTTTTATACTCTGTACCGTAGGTACATAGAGTATTATAAGTTTGTGCAAAAGTATGTAACATCCAGAAGGAAGCATCTCCGACCCCATAAAGTATATATATTCTTGATCAGCATCAACAGCCGAGTCGATATAGCCATGTCCGTCTGTCCGTCTGTCTGTCTGTCCGTATGAACGCACAGATCTCAGAGATGGTAAGAGATAGAGGTTTGACGTGTATGGGACATATGCTTCTTATGTCTGCAGGCAGATCAAGTTTATTTTCAATTTTGGCCACGCCCCCTCCCGCCCCCGCAATTTAGAAAAAACGTCATATCTCCCAAAGTTTTGAAGATAGATGGCTTGTTCCTTCTGGACATATTTAGTTCTTAGAATAACTTATCGATCCGCCAAAGGAATGAAGAAGATCGGATGAACGGTTTTCGAGTTATGATCAAAAGACAAAATTTCTTGGTACAGAGTATGTTATAGTCGGGCTTGACCGACTTTCATTCTTGTTATATTCTAGTTTACTTCGGGTCATCTCTCTTTGTAGTTTAAGGCTGCGTTCAGACACTGTCAAGTTGACAGATTTGTTAATGCCAGTTATCTGGCAGTCTGTTCAGAGTGAGAAAATTTATCTCTGACTTTATATGCCACCCTAAATTTTGGTCCTGTTTGACTTTTCCGATCAGTGTACATTGTGAAGAACTTAAAATGATTTAAAATTTTGTATTAGCTATTCTTGCCACACAAGTATCAGTCAAGTGGGCTAAAACTGGTTTGATCCAGCCAAAGAGCCCTGATAATGGTGTTTTGGACAGTTTTTAGATTTGATTTATAAAAAAATTCATAAAATTGAGAAAAATTTATGAGATGTATGAAGTCGATAGATTGATCTAAATAATTCAAGTAAATGTTGAAGAATGGCCTCAAACGGTTCATACTCTAGGTCCAATATTGGCAAACTCAATCCAACATATCGGTCGTTACGCTACGAATAAATTCTTCAATATTATCTTCCAGTGTGGCTAGCTTGCCGCTAAGAAGTCAGCCTTAACATAGCCCCTCAACAAATAATCGATATGTGGCACTATCTGCGCGGCCAATTCACCTTCCACAAACGTGAAAAGAGTAGAGCTTTGATAATAAAAGTAAGTCGTTGTATGGTTAAAACATGGACCAAGCTGAACATGTTTGACAGTGACATGTGACACCAAAGCAGCTGACCTGCCAAAAATAGTTTTGCCAAAAACAAAGTTGTTAAAATATCACCCTTTACATAAACATATATTTAAGGATGGCGATGGTTCTTCGAAACCTAAAACTTAGCATTCTATGGAGCTAAGTAGTCTCGGATAATATTGTGTGCTGTCACTACAAACTGACAGGCACATGCAGGACACGAAAACACAAAGGAAAAACACAACAAATGAACATTTTTAATAAGAGTTGCAAGCCGACTCTAAGCCAATTCGGCTTAGCACCAAACCGAACCGCTAATTTCAGCTGGCGAACCGAAACGCAAACCGAACCGGCTTACATTCAGTAACTCTGTACTGAAACTAAAGACGTGAATCGTGTTCCTCCGAGCGCATAATACTAATAAATTTGGGAATATAAATCGTTTCCCTAAAATAATTTTTATACCAGATTTTGTTTTGCCCCTCTACATCCTTAGCAATGTCGGAATGATATAACCTTTAAGGATGACTCGACACTGACTTTACGACATATAATCCTTAATGTTTTCTGCAATTTCCCGCCGATCTCTTAGGATGCCTGTCATCAATCTGTATTGTTTCCTATAGTGGAAAATATTTTTAATTTTCTGTTGTACTTCTATATTCAATTTCCCAAGTGTGCGACATTACGACCGAAATCATAATACTTCATAATCGGGGATGTCCCAGAAATCTCTAGAGATTTTCGTATAAACGCTTTCATTTCGAGCTACTACTGCTTTCTCTTAAATGTGAAACGTCTTCAAAATGCTGGGCTACTAGATTAGATGACAAAAGTTGAAAGATTTGAAACCTACTGTTCAAGGCCAAGTAAGTTTGATACGTACGACTTACCTTCTCCATAATCTAGTAGCCTGCAGCTTGCCTTTCACTTTACATTTAGAGTTCACCTAGTTTAGTGCAAAATTCAATCGTTTATACATATGTCTCTAGATTTCCGAAACCGCGGTTCAGTTAGTCAGTTCAGCCAGAAACTGAACCACTTAGCCGAACCAGTAGTTATGTTCGAGTAGTTTGCATTCTTGAATCTTTCACAAAAAAATGTGGGACAAATGAGGCTGATTTTGCTATGTCGACTATGCCTTCTTCTGTTTCGGCTTCAGCTGAAAAAGTAAATTGAAAAGTGACTTGTAAAAGTGATCAATCAGTGGCGCTTATAAGATAGCAAATAAACCACAGGAACGATCTTACTGAAACTAAATCTGGGATGGTACACCGAAGTTAGTTTTCCGCTGACTTGTTAAATTTTATACGAATTAAAACTATTAACAGTACGAAATCAGAGTGACCTTGCACATTTCAAGAAAATTAGGTCACACACTTAAAATAATTAGCAAAAACTATAAAAACTAAACTATTTCCAAATAAGAAAATAAACGTAACAACTCATGGAATTTTTTTTGAAGAGTGACAAGTTGTGGCCTTAAATTAAGAAGAAGAAGATGGTGGTTTTCCCCTTTTTACCGTTCAAACCTAACGCGAAGTTACCGCATTGCAGTTAATTCCATAACCATTTTTACTGCTTCCAACATCTTTGCCGCTTCTCAAGGTAACTGGAAGGTCAACTCATACTTGTTCAACAACTCTTGCTTATAGTTATTATTATTTTTGTTTTTCTTTCTTTAAATCCATCAACTCGCTTCACCCTTTTTTGTATGTCTTTGGAACCATATGTGTATCTTGTAGCTTGTATCTTTATGTGGGGCACGTGCGTACTTTGTACATGTGTTTGTTTTGCTGCTCACGACGTGCCCATAGCTCAAGTCCAGCAACAAATCACACATAAAATTTATTAGAAATTTCAAATCAAAGTGAAAAACGGCCGCTGTCAGATGAGTCAACTTCCAAGCCTCATTCCCCAAACACAAACCACTACTTGCAATACCGTGTATTGAAAGTACAAAGGGTATGTTAGATAGTAAGTACAAGTTGCAGGACTCGGTTGTAGGCTTCTTAGAATAAGAAGTTATTTAATAAGAGTCCTTTTGTAGCTTTGCATGGCAGCTTCTTCTACTTGCACTTTCGACAAGCTTTGGGCAGTTACAGGCTAAACTACAGTCGACTTTCCGGAAATGCTTCCCTCCTAGATACACTCATTTACTATAGTTATATGACCTTTTTACGCCTTCTCTCACTGATGCGAATGCCTTTCTTTTACTCTTTTGCAGCTACCAGGATATCTTGCACATACCAACAACGCTGCCACAATTTTCAACATCATTGGGTCCAATTGTCGATGGACATGTAATACCAAATCAACCGTACAAGGTCATGGGGCATTATACGGAGCATTTCAGCCGGTTTGTTAAGCAATTGTTGCCCCATTTTGTGCCATTGCCATTCCGCTTTTGATATTTGCCAACTGGGACCTGTCGGGCGGTCCTCTTGCGTAGACAGGACGAGTGACTGAGTCACTGGAGTGTTTATGGCTCTTTACTTGATTGGACGTCTGGTATTTGGGGTTTTGTGTGTCGCCCTCAGGTGAAACCAAATCGCTCGTGAAATCGTAGTAACACGCCATTTGGCGTGGGCATCGGCAAACGGTTTAGTTATCATCAGGCGAATTACAATTCGAGCGTCACTTGTTGGTCTTGATGGCCTGCTAAGTTCAATGGCGGCCACACTGAATGTCGTGCACAGACCTGAGCGACACATAAAGTGAAATTAATTTCCATTTAAATGGGGCAGCCAAATGGGAAAATAAAAAGATTACGAAACAAAATAGTCAAGAAAATAGTCAAAACGAGAAAAGCTTTAGCATCAAACGCCTCAGCCACCTCCTTAAAGGAAGCTATTTATAATATTGTCTCTGTGCTTACTTTGCGCCTCTTCTTTTATACCTAAATGAAACTCATCAATCACTCCAATCCAACGGGCAACAAGTAATAACTCAACCCAACTCTTCGGGTTGTCAATAATTTAAGGCCAAGGGAAAAAAGATGAGAGTACAACGAAAAGGATTCAATTTTCTCTTGCTCCGACCGAATGTTGAATTGTTTGCAATAAACACAGAGGGCACGTAACGCCCGGGTTGCCATTCCCACTTACGGAGTCAACATCACACGGTATAATCTAATAAAATGCGTGATTAATTTGATTTTAATTGTTATCCTTTGGCAAGTCAAACGTGTTATGCACGCAACACGGGGAAAAATAGAATAATGGCTGAAGGGAAGAGCCATTAATTAAGGCGAAAGGACAGACAGACAGATAGACGGACGGACGGACAGACAAGGGGGACCACAGCTACCGTAACATTAAACTCGATAAAGTAAATGGAAGCACGTTTCGCACGATTGAAGTTGCCGGCTAAGTTTGTTGTTGCTGTTGTTGGCTTGGATCAAGTTTCACGTTTAATCACTTTAATTAAATGGCCATAGATTAAGCAGAACTTAAGCGCCATATAAAAGGTTGTCCTTTCTGGTTAACAAGGTTTGCATGAACCACTAAAAAAAAACAGAAGAAAAAAACAGAAAAACAAACTTTTTACCAGGCCTCAATAACTTTTAATGCGCTTTGTTGCTTTTCAAGGCGCCGGTCAGCGGCCGCGCTGCTGCCGATTCCAGACTCTGGCCAGCCTTATTCACTTGTGGACAAGCACACTTTTCATTTTCCTAGTTACTACGGGCAGCACTCACCATTTATCAGGCGGCGTAACAAGTTATGCCACAGGGAAACTCGTTTTATTTTAGTGCTTTTGAGCAGCTTTTTTATGGGAATAGGCATGGAAATGCACTGGGAAAAATTGCAGTTGTATCGATCTTCAAGGCTTAAAATTAAGCAATCGTGGTTTACTCTTTCAACAGTTCTAGATTGGCCAGTTTGAAATCCACGAACCAAGACCATATAAGCGCAAATGGTCCTTCGAGTCGGATTTTCCGTTAGCAATATTTTGCAAGGAGGTCAAAGAATGCACACATAAAAATGCTATTGAGTTTGAATTAATAATGCTCTATCGTTTTGACTTCTTTATATCGGGGGTTACTCAGAAATCTCTAGAGATTTTCGTATAAACGCTTTCAGTTCGAGCTAAAATGCTTGCACCTAAGTGCAAAGTATCGCCAAAATGGTAGGCTACTAGATTAATTAACAAAAGTTGAGAGATTTTCAACCGACTATTCAATGCCAAGTATCTTTGATGCGTACGGTTTTCCTTCTCTATAATCTAGAAGCCTGCCCCTTTCAGTCACTTTACATCTTAAGTTCTCCTAGTTTAGTTCTAAATTCAATCGATCATACGAAAGCTTGGAGCTTTGAACTGGGGATGTCGAAAATAATATAGATACAAATATTGATATATCGATATTTTTGGACCAAAATCGTTATCGTTATCGAATACTTTTTCCGAGGCGATATATCGGATAATTTTTGGTTATATTTTTGTACATATTTTTGCTTGAGCTATTCGAATTTTAATAGAACTATTCTAAAGATGTTGCTATTAATGAATATAACGATGTTATCGATAGTTTTTACCCTAACGATAACGATATTTTTTAAATATCCGTTCCTATTTTTGCTTCAGCTTTTCGAATCTGAAAAGAACTATTCTAAAGATATTGCTATTTTTAAAAATGTTGATATTATCGATAGTTTTTTCCATAACGATAACGATATTTTTGAAATATCCGTTCCTATTTTTGCTTCAGCTTTTCGAATTTTAATAGAACTATTCTAAAGATGTTGCTATTTATGAATATATCGATGTTATCGATAGTTTTTACCTTAATGGTAACGATATTTTTTAAATATGCGTTCCTATTTTAGCTTCAGCTTTTCGAATTTAAAAAGAACTATTCTAAAGATATTGCTATTTTTGAATATATCGATATTATCGATAGTTTTTACCCTTAAATTAAATATTCAAAAATATCGTTATAGATACTTGGAACTAGATTTGTCGGATATTCAAAAAATATATGTGATATATCGTTATTTCTTTCGATATTAAAAATTTGTTGTAGAAGAAATCAATATTATTGATATTTTCAAAAATTCTTAAAGGAAGGGCCGGGTTTTGCGCATTCTCTCTACTTAACCCATTCTGAGAAATCGACAAAAAGAGCTATGCCTTCTAGGTACACATTTGCCAGACTGAGCAGGTCTTTAAAGAATAGCTTTCCACGATGCATGGTGAGTTTCCTAAGAAGCGCAGGGCAGTCGGACAGAAGCTTTTGTGTACTTTCTATTTGCTCCTTAATCCCACATCTACAACAGAAGTCATGGTGGTGCATGCACATCCTGATGACTATATCACCATTGGTGCAGTGACCCGTTATGACACCTTTCAAATTTGTAAACCTGTTCTTACCAAAGTGTAGGAGTTGCTTAGCTCTTTTGGGAGAGTATCTTGGGCAGAGTGTTCGGGAAACGCTCCGATTTAGCTCCACTAACCAAATTTTAATAGTTCAATAACACAGTACTACACTAAAAAACACTAGAAAACTCGGGATTAGATCCTTAAATTCTGATAGAAGGGACTTCTGTAAGCTTCACCTCATACTCAGCTTATCAACTATGGGTACTTCTGTACTTGCAACACGGAGCGACAACAATTTTAACCTAATTGTTAATGGTTCAAGATAAAAATCTACAAAATTCAGCGAACACAGACAAGGTTCAAGTACATCAAATCTGAAGTTGATTTGACTCGAGTAAGTCAGCTCATCTATATAATGACTCTAAACCAGCGATGTTCAAGAAGAGCGAGACCAAAAAGTGAGAGTGTATTGTGAGCTGTGCACTGCGCTCTGCCCTCATCGACGACTGAGCGCTGCTTACGCTCATATGCCCGACTTCGGCAAGCGCTCGGCTCGTGTGCGTGTAAATAGCCGATTGCGCTCGGCGCCTGGGAGCTATGGGCTAACATCGCTGCTCATAACAGATCAAGCTCTTTAGATCAAATCAAGTCAAAAATAGAGTCAATCCCAGTCAGTTTTGTTACCTTACTGAGCGATTCGGCACATTTCGCTCTTTCTTTGAAGAAAGCTGCTTTATGGTAGAGCTGAAGGGCGAGAGCAAGAAAATATATCGCTCTGAAGCGGGTACACCCCAGGCTGTATAATTGGCCCAGTAATGTACAAACTTTGTTGTTTTGTTGAGCTATTAGAAACAGATCCAATAGCCTAGATATTTATTGATGGATCAAAAAATGGATGAGAACGTCAAGGTGAACTTTAATTAAACATTCCTGTTGGTTAATAAACATCAGAATTAACTGATTCCTTAAACCAAACCTTTTTCCAAGAGATTTCGATCCCATTCGGTTCCAGGTTTAGGAGATTAATAATTTAGAATGTTCAGGAGAACATGGTCTTCTATTAAGAAAAGTTGTTGATGTTGAAAAGAATAGATACTTTGATGTACAAAATGTTCGGTGAAAATTTTGTATGCATTTTTGAATAAAAGAGTGAAATTATTAAAGATTTCATTGATTTGAAGTCGCCATATTTAGATGTGGCTTATAAAATCATCATAGCATTAATCTTATTGTATCGGATCTTAATTTTTGTAAAAATGGTTTTCCTTTAAAATTCGGCATTATTCATTATTCAAAATGCTGAAACATGAATATCACCAAAAAAAAATATTTCAAACTGAGCCTGATTCCCATGTTTCTAGGGCTTTTCAATATAATACAAATGATTTCAAATTTTTTTAAATAATAAGAAAAATAATCTTAAAATAATGTTCGATAATTGAGTTATCGATACTCGGATACGGTATATATCGTCTGTTTTTTAAACAAAGCTTTCGATATTTCTATTTATCTATATTATTTTGGGTATTAATGCTTAACTACTACATCATCGGGTTCGTGTTCGGTTCGTGTCGTGCTGTACGTGTACGAAAGGATACTGCCCGCAAACGGCACGACAATCGCTCTTCTCCAATCTCTAGCCTCGACGCATATCATAATTTTTCGCAGGTGAAAACTTTTGAAGACTTAGTCTAGATTCACACCGTGAACCAAACTTCTCTTAATAGGCGGAATATTCAAGGCAAAGTGAATACGTTTTATAAAGGAAAGGTTTAAAACCTCACCTGATTCTCTCGCCTACTAAGAGAACTTTATGCCGTTTGCTTCACCGTGTAAATCCAGTCTAAGTTTAGAATTTCTTAAAGCTCTAGTCCACAAAGTTCCACGTTTTCTTTTAGTGCAATGAAACAGCTTTAGGCGCAAAAGCCTGTCCAACAGCAAACAGCAACTATGCATGTCTGCCCAACCCAATTCGCACCTCCCCTTCCAAGTACTTTCTCCTATAACACTCTCCCTCTCTCTCTTTGCTCTCGCTGTCTCTTACAGATATGATTTATTATTCGGCATCACGGAGTCAGAATCCTATCATACATTGGCCGCATTAGCACTCGAGGAAGGATTACGTGAAAATGAACGCGATAATTTATTGCGCTTCTATATGCAGAGTCGCTTTGATGTACGCCCCGATTTGGCATTGGCTGCGACGCTAAAGAAGTAAGTGAAATTTATGCTTTATTTTATGAGGGTGTGAATTGGAAAAGCTGCAGCCTTTTGGCCGGTGGTGGTGTGGGTCGGTCGGTTGAGGCAAAGTTATAACTTAGTTGCATTTAACACTGTGCCCGGCTCTTACAAACTCTCGGTATGTATGTAAGTGCGCCAAACCATATCGTTCATCTCAATTAGAATTGTTTATGTGCGGCAATTTGTTTGCTAAGTGCCGCGGATTAGCGTTGCCAGCGTCAAACTGTTTTTTGGTCCTAGGCAATTTGGATGGGCATTGACGTCACTGAAACGATTTACTTTTTAAATTGAAATTTATTCAGGCTTGTAGCTTATCAAAAAAAAAACAACAAATAATTAAGGACGGTAACAAATGCTGGTGGATTTGGGAGAAGAGTGAAATTTTACCAAGTAAGAGAATCTATAAAAATAATTGAGAAGGTAGGGAAAAGGATTTATGATGTCATTAATAATAATTCGGTTTGCGGCACAAAAAGAGATTTAAGCTAAAAGTAGAGCGGTCCTTCAACACATTTGTTAGGGATTATATTGGAAATCTATGCCAGCTCCGCAATATATTATATGAAACAAGAAAGAAAGTCGGTCAAGCCCGACTATAACATACTCTGTACCAAGAAATTTTGTCTTTTGATCATAACTCGAAAACTGTTCATCCGATCTTCTTCATTCCTTTGGCGGATCGATAAGTTATCCTAATAACTAAATATGTCCAGAAGGAACAAGCCATCTATCTTCAAAACTGTGGGAGATATGACGTTTTTTCTAAATTGCGGGGGCGGGAGGGGGCGTGGCCAAAATTGCAAATAAACTTGATCTGCCTGCAGACATAAGAAGCATATGTCCCATACATGTCAAACCTCTATCTCTTACCATCTCTGAGATCTGTGCGTTCATACGGACAGACAGACAGACGGACATGGCTATATCGACTCGGCTGTTGATGCTGATCAAGAATATATATACTTTATGGGGTCGGAGATGCTTCCTTCTGGATGTTACATACTTTTGCACAAACTTATAATACTCTATGTACCTACGGTACAGAGTATAAAAATGGACTTACGAAATCCAGCAAGGCTACCTTTATGTATCTAAACATAAATAAACAGTTCCATTACGATCCATTCGGACTGGACTTAAATGAATTTAATATTTGACATTAAAATATCCGTGCTTCGAATCATTTTGATGATGTTCAAATGCGTTGGATGACAATCTAAGATCTACTTAACATTAAACGGATATTCAAATATCCAATAATGGATATCAATTAATATTCAGAACTAATGGATACCAAATCAACCAATAAATGCACATCAAGTATCCTTTTTTGCATTTCGCATTTTCTTTATACATTAAGTTCCCTTCGAACCCAACTTCATTAGTATTAATAGCGGTTCTGAGGAATAAAGAAAGAACCAAGACTGGAAAAGTCCACAAAAAACTTTCCAAATGAGCTTAAGAAAATGCTGGAACAGGTGAGAGATTCAATTAAGGAAATCCAAGAACGGAAATTGGAGGAGCTGTCATACCTTAGAAAGTACATGGAAAGTTTATTTCAGACAGATCCAAGCCAAACACAGCCGTTATTAAGGGCGACCCTTGAAAGGTGACCTTAAATACCGAAACAAAATCATTTTCGGACCTTTGAAAGACTGAGAAAAATAACTTCCGTACTTTACAAAAGTAAAAGCTGTGACACCCAAAAGTCAATGATTTCAATGTTGATGTTTGGTGGCATAGGTATTGAATATTGCAATTTCCTAACAGTGGCATATTTTAAAAAGTCTGAAAATAGTAGTCCGAACAGATTTGAAGTAAGTTCAGTCTTCAAGGATTTATTACCCACCCAAAATACAGAAATAGTCTGTTGCATGTCAATCGCTTTAAAGTAACATTGAAAGTACACCAAAAAGAAAAAAACACAGGCACAGTTCCAGGACGAACGGGTTTGAATTTACACCGCATTGCACTTACAATTGTTAGTTTGTTTTTATTTCATGGAAGTATTAAAATCAAATACGAAACATTCTAAAATCGAAAGACATTCATGAATATTTGTGAAGTGAAATCAAGAACTTTTCGTACCTACAATAAGCCGATATATAGGTTAAAGAAGGGCACAGCCGAATAAGCCTATATTTGACATTGTTGCACCACCTAAAAAATCGGAGCTTTTAATATTGTTTAGATGGTTAAAAAACGCATCAGATGTAAAATGACCGTGGTATTGTCAAAGCTGTAAATTTATTACTTGAAAATCTTAAAACTTCCACCAACGTTTTAAAACGAAACAGCTGGGAGTAAGAATTCATGAATTTTGTAGCTGATGTGAACCTTAAATCTTATTGTATTAAATGTTCTGTCATATAAGACCGGGTATTTCACTGTTTAGTATTTCTGCAGATTACTCGTCAAACAATCGTCCCATTGACTAGAAATTTGAAGTCCATACCCTCCAATAAAAAAAAAATGCCTAAACCAAAGTATTCAAAAACCTCCTGTGGCACTTTTCCCCATCTTAATTGACTGAGCCCTTTGGTTTGGGGCTAACATTTGAAACCAAAATTTCTTTTTAATGAGCACTTGAGCTTTATTTTGCCCAAAGCCTATGCCATGTTTTGCATTGTCAAACGCAATGCCACTCTGAAACCAGGTTGAGAATTTGGTCTGCATTTGTGCATTCCAAGTTGGAATATGCTTCATTTATTTGCAGTCCCTGTGGTGCATTTCACATAAAGAGGCTCTAAAGTATACGGAAAAAAGAATTATGAAAATTACGCTTCTACTGCTTAGCTTTTGCACCTTATATAAGCAGGTGTGCCCTGTTGCATCTCTCAACCGTAGAGCATCGGAAAACTATTGCTTCACCAATGTTTCTGAGCGATTTTGTTATAGGTTGTATTGATTGTACTTTCTTGTTAGCTAAGATAATCTTAAGTGCACCAGAAGGAGTCTTAGAGCTTCTCAACCGGTTTCCCACTAAATTCCAACTATTCCTTTCATTAACCTATAAGCAGAGCCCTTTAAAACTTTAACTCCTTGCCCGTTATCATGCGATTTGACTTTGACCTTAACAAATCGATCATCTATATACTACTTGCAGAGTATTTTTCTTCCATTAGGCATTGCATTTTGTGTATATTAAAATTTTGCTTAAAATTAGTGTAGCCAGTTAAGCACTTTGTTCAATTGGCGAATAAGAATAAGTAAATAAATAAATCATTTTGGGCTTTGCATTTTTCCCGCTTTCTTTGATTGTGGGTCTCAGACATATCAAGAACGAATTGGAAATAAACAAAGAACATATTATTCTCTTTTTTTAATGTATGATTTATGGTTGACTGTTGGATTTCCTAGATTTCCGGCAAAAATGTTACTATCTTATATATAAAATATAACTTTATAAATATATTTTATAATTCTGAAATAGTCTTGTAATCCCGACGATTGATTTTGAGACTTTCATTTATTTATTGAATTTAGTAACCCTAGGACTAAATTATTAATGTTTACTGTTACTAGCAGGGATCGCAAATAAGAGTTATGAATTTATAAAAATCTAGCCCTAAAAAAATAGTTTAGATGAATGGAAATGTCTTAGATATACTTATTCAGTATGCAGGATTTCGTAAACAGGATAAACCTTTATTTTTAATTTTTATTATAAAAATTAATTTTAAGTCTTATTTTTGATTTAAATAAAATAAATTACGAAATAAGAATTAAATTAAATTTTTATTTAAAAATCCTAATGTAACGCTTAAAAAATTTAATTTTTATAATACAAATTAATAATAACAAGTAAGGGCGCTGCAGTCGAGTTTCCCGACCACAAAATACCCTGTTCATTTATTTTCATTTATTTGTTTTTGAATTTTTGAAGATGTCATCCTAAATGTAGGCAATACTTTTCTAGTCCTGATCAACAACTGCTGCTTTTATCAGCTCAACTGTTTCGCTTATAACTCCGGTGTTTTTGGTCCGATCTGATTGTACTTTTCAGAATAGATAGATATTGAGCCTAGCTTGATGTATACTAAACCACGAGGCTCTAACTTGAAAATTGTGGATCTGACGGCTTTTTAGGTCTTGGATTTATAGAGGAGGTCTAGGTTTTTTGGGGACAAAAAGGGGGACGGGGTGGAATTTTTCAAATCTGAAACAAACTTGATCTGCGTACAGCATAAATCTACCTTCGTGCAAAAATTTGTGGCTCTATCTCTTATAGTCTCTGAGATCGACGCGTTCATACAGACAGACAGACGGACAGACGGACAGACGGACAGACGGACGGACGGACAGACGGACAGACGGACAGACGGACAGACGGACAGTCGGACAGACGGACAGACGGACAGACGGACATGGCTATATCGACTCGGCTGTTCATGCTGATCAAGAATATATATACTTTATGGGGTCGGAAAATTTTCCTTCTCCCTGTTACATACATTCGCACAACTTCATGATCCCCCTTTTCCCATTTTCAATGGGAACAGGGTATAAAAATTATTTAACAATTTTTATAAAAAAAATCGGAAAATAAAGATTATTTTTAAATTTTTATTTAAAATTGAAAATAAAAATTGAATGTAAATAACATCAGAACCGTGAAGTGTACTACCAAAATCTAAAAACATTCATGATGTGCGAATCAATACCTCTCATATGATAATTCGCATGTCCTGATATGATCAACATTAAGAATTCTGAGGGTATAACTTCATGCGCGTATAAAATTTACCAAGTCGTTGGCGTGCACAGTTAGTCCACAAGACAACACACAAATTTCAAATGACTTTTCCAATGATTTTTAATGACTTAAAACATCGATTTGAGGACTTCTTATTTCGTAATTTATTTTTTTTAAATCAAAAATAAGAATTATAATATATTTTTTTGAAAAAAATCAAGAAATAATTGTTATTCTATAATTTTTATTCAAAAAATTATAACCGTTACGGTCAATGGTTACTAGTTAAAAACTAGAACTTATAGCTTACTCATACCGTAGGAAGATTTATGCATCAGCTTGTTTTATCTTATGTGTTTAGAATTTGCTTATGTGTGTGCCTAGAAACAGGGGTTTTTATTCTAGGGCTAATTGTACTTATAATAGTGTGCGATGTTAAATTCAACTGCGTTTTGTGATTTTGTATCAGTTAGCTTATGTCTACGTGCTAACTATTAACCTAAATTATTATTTTTATTTACTTTTCAGGAGGGTAATGGGTCTTAGCAGTTAAGTGGGTTTCTAGTGTAATTTGGCAGTGTGTTGTCGGTTGTTTGCTACAGGTTGTTTGTTGCAGGTATGCTACATCCGACGACTTGCCAGGTCAACTGGGTGGATCCTTAGGAGTCTTCTCCTTGCCCTGATCGCATTGATCCTGCGCGTGGCGAAGCTATTTGGATGTGCGGCAACTTTACCCAAATATTTCGCTGCCTGGTTGTTTATGGTGCTGCCAACCATAGGGACGCCACACTCTCTCTCTATGTCTCTGTTGCGGATAAACCACTCGGCTCCTGTAATTCGCCTCAGTATTCTGGCCTCCATATTGGGGCCAGGATGACCTTGTAAATGAGGACCTTGTTCCTAAGCGAGAGCTTGTTATTGGCATTGAGTAGCCAACTTATTCTCGTCGCCTTGCTGCGAAGCTTGCCTGCTACTTCGGCGGCATGCTGCTTGAAGGATAGCCTCTTATCCAGGGTCTCTTCCAGATACTTATGGGTCGTTTTGTGAGGAAGCACCTCTCCATGCAGAAAGACTCCAGGGCTACTGTCTCTTCTGAGAGTGTGCGTGACACTAACACACTTCTCAGTGTTTATATATAAATTCCATCGACCGACCCAGTTCTCAAACCTTTTGTGGTATTCTTGCAGAGCGTCTGTTGCCGAATAGATGCCTCTGTCACGCGCCATGGCATCGGCAAAAGGTTGATATGAGGAGGTCCTGCGGTTCCTCAATGGGTATGTCCAGAGCAGTAGGCATATCTGCAGTGAACAGGCTGTACAGGGTTGCCCCCAGAACGCTACCTTGAGGTACACCTGCTCGAATCCTCTTCTTCTGGGATGCAAGGTCAGATAGGAATCGTATAAAATACAACTATATTAAAATAGTTCGAAATTCTGAAATAGTCTTATGTCGGGATTGATGAAATCGTACTTAGATTTATATATAAAATAATGGTTTTTAGGAGAGGTGGTCGACTAGCAGAGACAGAGAAGTGGCAATATAAAGGTGCACTAATAGATATAGTTTCAGAATACAACTATCTTGGAGTAGTGCTAACACCAAAAATGGTTTTTAAAAAACACTTGGATAAAAGAAACGAATCGGCAAGATGCAGCATTAACGCATCTTTTTATGAAAAATGACATAAGTTTGACAGCAAAATGGAAACTGTATTTGGCTGTATGTAGATCGATTCAGAGCTACGCAGCACAAGTCTGGGGACACGGAATGTTTGATGAGGTAGATATAGTGCAGACTTTCTTCCTAAAGCGTACACTTAAATTTCCACAAAATACCCCAACATACTGTCTAATGCTTGAAACCGGACTTCCCCATAGCCATATGTATACACTTGATCTAGACCCGAAATATATTCAGTAAACACTATTTGACTATGACGAAAACAGACTACCGAATAAGGTGGCTAAAAACGCAATAAACAATAATATATACTGGAGTAAAATTATAAACACGTTAGGAGAACAATTTAGTATATCTTTCAACGATATTACCAATAAGGAAATTACTTCGCCGAATGGAAGAGTGGAATACACAAAAAATGTACGGAAAATGTATGAACTCCTCCAGAATATATAAAAGTCTCGACCATAGCATAGGAAGAAGTTATTTTAATGACAATTATAATAGTACTAAGATAATGTGGATTCTCAAATCGAGGTGCAGTCTTATATACCTAAATGGACTTCACAAACGAAATTGTTCCATTTGTAACATGAATGAAGTGGAGGGTATTTCTCATTTTATAGGAAATTGCCCAATTTATAAACGAATCCGCCATAGATGTTTCGGAAAACAAACCCTAAGCCATGACGAAATAGTAGATGTTTTGAATGGAGTAGATGATGAAAATTGGAAAAACTTAGTTTTGTTCGTTACTGATGCTCTTAAATATATAGAAATTTAATTATAACTGAATTTAGACGGCCAAGCAGGTCAATGTCGTAATCTTTTGTTCAGTGTTTCTTTTGTATTTTATTGTAATTTAGAGATAAGAAATATTATAATGAATGAATAAAAGAATAATCTAATCTAATCTATATACAAAATTCTACCTCAATCAAATATTTTTGTACTTATCTTACTTTTGGTAGCGACTGTACCTAATTCAAGTACAACGTTATAGAATTGTTTTATGGGAAAAAGAGGAAAGGCTGTTTCCCTAACAACTGGCTCCAGAGACTTCCCTAAAATGGCTAAATTTATCATGTCAGAAAAAGGTACATTCTATACGTTTTTACTAATAAGCAGCGGTTTAGTTTCAAGAAATTGAATCAAGAATTCAAGGATGCGACAAATTTCATTTCAAAGAGAAGAGATTAATTTTTGAATATCTTTGAAAACAAGGAAAATGATAAATTAGAACGGGATTGATGGGATCAAATTTTTTACCATTGCCATGTTTCTCCTTAATCTAATTAAATAGCAAACCTCACCAAAATCCATTAAAACTTGAATCCAGTAAACAATAATAAATGGCCATCAAATGGTGCAGGACGGCTGGGACTATAATGCCAAGAGTTAGTTAGTTATTACTGCGACTAAAAGCGAACTCTTGACAGTCCCCCTGGTCCGGCCACAAACACTCGCACACACACACATTCATTATTCCGTTCATTTCATTTCAACAAAACAATACCAAGGACTATCTCATTTTCAAAACAGAGGCAGAGGCGGTGGCAGTGGCGGTGGCAGCAGCCGGGGCAAATTCAAGTTCTATTTCTCACATGAAAGTTGTGTGTGCAATAAATAAATTGCACAATGCACAAGTCCCTCTTTGGCCCCACACATCCAATGTCAACGTTTCTTTTGAAAACTGAATTCCCTAGCCGTGAGAGTTTAGTGCCAGGAGAATTGCATTCCAAACATGACATGGCGAGGGCGGGTGGGTAGCGACAGGGTCGACACAGACTATAAAGTTATTTCGCACAAATAAAAAAAAGTGCAATTGTTTCCAAAGACGCACGGCAAGGATTATAAACGGAATGTCCAGGCAATGTGACAAAAAAAGAATACTATATTAGATAATGGAACAACAAAGTGCGTATACCCTTACCAAGCAGCTGAACGGAAGGAGTTTTGTGTTAAGACAGAAATTGGACTAGGCTTTCCGGAAACCACCTTCTTTAGCCGGAAGGCTTACTTGCCATGGTAAGCCACTAGCCCAGAACAGAGAGTAGAGTTGCTTCAAAAATGTACTGCAACTGGGTATTAGATATTAATTTTCTTTTCGGAAAAGCTTCACAGTGATGTTCCCTCAACCTCTTTGGGGTCATCCAATTTAACTACTTTAATTTCAATTTGGTTCTCGCTTTACAAATCCGTTGCATAAAAACCTTTAAGCCTATTTAACAGCAAAAAGGGCATTAATTGAGCTGGGCACAAAAAACGATCTAAGCTGCAGGCAGTCTCCTGCAGCGGATAACAGGAATAACACCCGCTGCAACACAACAATCCCAACGACTACAGCAACAAAAAAGGGAACAAACTACAAACAAAACAAACGATTGAAAGGAAGTTCACACAATCAACAACAGATGCGCTTTTTCACATACGAATAACTGAACATGAAAACTCTCCGGGGAAATTGTTTTGTATGACGTCGAGGCATTTGCTTGCAGCACAACATATTTGCACCGCCGTCCCTGCAGATGTTCCTGCTGCATCCCCATGGCTATGCTTTGTGGTCCGTCATTGAATTAAATGACAGCAACAAAAGTAGCGGAGGACACCATTTTCCGTCTTTCTTTTCGTTTTTTCCCTTTTCTGACGAACTTATCCGGGGTTGTCTACAAGTGCTCCGGAACTGAATGGCCAGCACTTGTCTGGCAAAACACGAGATGTTGCAGTTCAATCGCTGGCCGGGGGGTGGCTTTGGGGCTGGGACAAAAGGTCAGCAACACAGCTGGAAACAAGAGAGAAATCATACTAAATTGAGCAGGTGTTGCGAGAAGTTGGATTTCTAGCAAGTTGACATTTAGTGAGAGAGAGAGAGAGAGAAAGAGATTTGATTTCGAAACTGTTTCAGTTTGAGTTTGTCGCTCAAATGACCAATTCTTGTTTGAACTCTTTCAGCATATTCCGTGTGCCTTATTTGCAAAACAGTGCATTATCGATGCATTTTTGCTTTGGCCAAGCTAGTAATATAAAATGAGTAGCTCTCTGAACTTAACATGTCTGCCATGTGCTCGTCCTTTTACAGATAATGGCCATTTGAGAGTTCTTTCTTGGAATTTGAATTCGGATACTTGAACTACTTTACCATTGCTAAGACAGCATCCACAGCTAATTTTACAAATATTATGCATACATTTCTTGGTAGATCCCATAAAGCAATGGCAGATGAGGGACTGATCTGCTTTGGAAGTTTTCATAAAATACTATAAGGGTATTCACTTTAAGCCAGTTGGCACAACTGTCGACAAGAATGAGAAATAGTTGTCTTTCACTTCTACATAAATGTATGAGCATCATTGTGTATGTTATTATACCCCTGCAAATGGTATTATAATTTTGCCCAGAAGTTTGCAACGCATAGAAATATTCATTTCCGACCCCATAAACTATATATATTCTTGATCAGGGTGACGAGCTGAGTCGATTGAGCTTTGTCCGTCCGTATGTCCGTCAGTCTGTCTGTTTCTACGCGAACTAGTCTCTCAGTTTTGAAGCTATCGAGCTGAAATTTTGCACAGAGTCTTCTTTTTGCTGCACACTACTAATATGTCGGAACCGATCGGATCCGATGACTATATCTCATAGTTCCCATAGGAACAATCGGTCGGAAAACTAGTTTTAGTATGAAAAACTTTTTTCTTTTCAATGGAAACGTCTCCAAACTTTGTAATCGTAGGTTTCTGATGCTCTTTTACAATTCTACCAATTTTTATTAAAATCGGACAACTATATGGTATAGCTGCCATACAAAAGATAGGTCTGAAAAACAGTCTTAGCTAGAAAAACTTTTTTGTTTTTAATGGTAGCATCCTGAAATTTTGTAATTGTTTGTTTCTCGTGCTTGTACATAATTCTACAAGTTTATGTCCAAATCGGATGACTATATCATATAGCTCCTATACGAACGATCGGTCGAAAAATGGGAAAAAGCGTATTTTTTGAAAATATTTAAGCGAGCACTTGCAAGGGTATAAAAACTTCGGCACAGACGAAGTTAGCTTGGCTTTCTCGTTTTTGTTTTCAATTCCCATTACCATTAACATTTCTCAAATAATTTAAAAATAAAAAAATAATTTTGGACTTGACATTACAACTATTCAGTGATTATCACAAAATGGAATTACTTTTACAATTACTTAAGTAATTGTAACTGTAATTATTCATGTAACTGTGGGTGAAAGCTAAAAATTTTTTTCCAATCAAGTTTGGAAAACCCCTTTAATTAATTTTATACAAACTCTAAGATATCCAAATACTTGTAAATAAGCAAAAACTCATCAAATTGCATAATTGGAAGTCACTTGAGAAATCTGCTAACCTATTGGTTTTTCAAAATCATTTAATAGAATTCATGTTGGGTGACTTTGGGTCCTCTTGAGTCCATTTTATTTTCATGTGTCACTGCAGAATTCCCTGCTTCTGGTAAAATCATTTTTACCTGCAACTACATGAAAACTTTCACCTTCCAAGCAAGAACAATTATTCAAGTAATTGTAATAATTATATTTACAATATGAAAAGTAGAGAAGAGTTAACTTCGGCTCTGCCGCACGTTTTTCCATTCCGACCCCATAAAGTATATATTCCTGATCAGCATGAACAGCCGAGTCGATATAGTCATGTCGATATCGGAGACTCTCTACCGCTTCTTTAGTTAGGACTAAATCCGCTAAAAGGACAAAATAATGTTGCCTACTTGCAGGTTGACCCTTCAATAGCTATTACAAAAACCGGCTTCATTCAAAATCAAAAACAAAAAAATAGAACCAAATGATCAGGGTACTTTGTAGTCGGGGCACTCGACAGCAGCGCCCTTACTTGTTTTATTTTTTAAATATACAAGATATATGTACATACGGTACAGAGTATAACATTTTTTTAAGATCTAAGAAGCGATTCAAGCTGTGTGTGTTGGGTTCAGGTTGAAAAGAGAATTTGAAATCGAGAAGAGCCCTGTTCAGCACTACACAAAAATCTTTTTCTATTTACTCCGTAACGAATACTTTAGATGGCAAGGGAAAATCAGATGCTATGCATATCGAAACTCAGTGAATCTGTAATTATACCAACAACTGCTGGTACTCTTCCTTAGCTGAATGGCTTCCACTTATGTCCTTCCACTGCTCGTTAGTTTGAAGTGACAACCGATTTCATTTATTCATAAGTTCCCTGCATTGTTCATTTCAGAAAAATTAAGGGCTTTAGTCGACTACAATGGATCTTTCTATCATTGCTATCGATTATTGTAAGAACTTGAATGAAACTTTATTTCATTAAAAGGTAATATTCTTTTAAGCACAAGGCCACTGTCTGTGGTCACACTGAATGAAGCCTGGTCTTCGAATATATAAAAGATGGCACGAATTCAAAGGTTTCACAATCCACAAAACGTATCTAATTTACCCACACATTGTTTGCTCATTCAGCAAGCTATGATTGGTGCAACTGCTGCTCTCCTGTTCTTATGTACCTTTTTATGAATTCATATACTAATTGCAGCTGCCAAAGTCCTGGGCAACAATTTCTTAAGAAAATCCCCCACACACGATGAAATGCCTCAACTGAAATATCCTTCCTTCCTCCATCCTGCCACGCCCGAGGGTCGCTGCAATCTCAAGTGCTGCCCTAATCCTTTCTGGTCAGTGAGCTGTGTGTTGCCCTCAAGTACATGATACGGATAGCAGCACTAAATAATTGCCTTCAGTTGCCGGCTTCCTCCTTCTTGCAAGTACCAAATTTCGTTGCTGGCCATAAATCTCAGTTGGCATGGTGAGCGTGTGTCAGCTTTGCGTTTAAAAGAAGACAGAATGCTACGGTAAAGCCAAAATAGCCAATTTCATGGCTAGTGTAAATCAAACACACCTGCAATTAGGCGTCGTATGCGAAGGACATGCCCCGTGTCTCGTCCGCCCGCTGCCAAAGGGGCCATTTAGGAATTGGCCCGAGACCATTTCAGCCAATTGCCCTGCCACTCATTAACATGCACAGCCCCGCTCGCTTGCCCTTTGTCCATGGTCAGTTCACTTTGGAGTTGTTGTTTGGCCAATTTTAGATATGAGAGCAGTGTAATTTTTCCCTTTGCCAGCCCAGGATTTCTCCTCTAACTGTACCAGGTTGGCCATAAAATGCAGCCAGCCAAAAAGATGCTTCGAGCATGCTAAAAAGGGGTCGCAGATACGAGTAGGTCTCAGCTGCCATAAAAGCCAAAGTGTTGAAACTGTCGCAGTGCCTAAAAAGTATCCAATTTTGCCACCGAAAACTTGCAGTTAAAACGCCAAACACAAAACAAATTATTCACAGCAAAAAAAGTCGCTTTCAAGGGCTCTTAAGCCAAAATGAAATTTGAGGCAAAGTTGCGGAAGAAATTGTTTATGAGCCTTGAAGCGGGCTCAAAAGAGAAAAGTTATGAGAAACTAAGCGATTCTAAAGAAGTTGGCAAACATTTAAAGTGAGGGGGGTCTTTAAATTCATTTTAAAGCTTTTGCAGCCGAATTCCATGGCTCATTCGTGTCCACTTAATCAACTGTTGCTTACTTACCTCAATAATCCTAAGCTTATCTGTTGAAGACACATGCCAACGCCCTTCAGATTCACAAAACAGCGGGACGAAGGACGACGGACAAATGAACAGGCGGACCCAACTCAAAGTGGCGCTGACAGCTTTATATTGTCGTTTTAATTTCAGTCATTTACAAGCCGCAAAAGCAGCCAGTGAGCGCTCTTTAATTACCCGGCCCCGCTTTAGTCCTCGCCAGACACCCGGATAACAAGTCGGGGGCAGCGTCAGGGTCAGGATGATGAGGACAATAAATGCCACAGGCGTTTGGCCAACCGACTTTTAATAGCATCAACTTATTTATTATAAAATTATTTATAAAAAAATAATATGCAAAATAACATTCGGGTACAGATGCCTGAGCTTGAGTCTGAGCCTGATCCTTGGGGTTAAGGCGACAGACGGCACTGGGATGCTTTGGGGTTGGCTTTAATTTATAGTCCTTGGGCCGGGAGCAGGAAGTTGCATACATTATGAATACCCGCAGCCGGGTCTGGGCCGCCGAGCGAATGATGATGATGCCGATGCGAGTGGGAGAGGGAGCGGGAGCAGTGGAGGACGAAGTGGCTGATGTAGAAGCCATAAACTTTTAAACGGCACTACGTCTGCCCTTCTGCTGCTGCTGGAACGCTTTTTGGGCTTTAATGCGTTGACTAAAAATATGCACTCTGTTTGCATACAAATACAACTGATGCCTTTAGTTTACCCGAGGGCTGCTCGTACGAAATGGAAGGCTGTAAATTAAGTCAGGCAGCGGTATACATGTGCAGAACACGTAGAAGTTTTATGATCAATCTTGCCTTTTTTAGCCTTTGTCTAAACGAATTAGTCCCTTTACTTGTAGAGTAAAAAGCGTATACATAAGTACACATCCTGATCAGCATTAACCAGCCATATCCGTCTGGATGAACGAGAGAATGTGGGAACACCTACATCTCAGAGTCTAGAAGACTTGGCAAAACCAAAATCAATATGTTAACTACAGCAAGTTTGTTCTTAATTCTGCTTAAGCGCCCTTCCGTCCGTAGCTAAAATCTGTAGTCTCTAAAATGTTCATAAATATCCAATAATAAGTGCCATATAAACATATAAAGGTTAAAGCTCAAATAAGAATGCTCAGACTACGAAATCACCGAACCAAAATTTTTGAATGGAAAACTTAAGACAATTGTTGTAATTATTTAAACTCAATTAAGCGCCGACTATTTATGAAAAGAAACAATTATATGAAAATGAACAACACTGCGTAAGAGTGATTCAAAATAAACTTACCTCCCCCAACGGAAAATATATCTTCTAAATTACTTATATACATATTCTATTATAATAGAAGTACAAGTCTAAAGAAGACGCGACTAAAGGAACATTTTAAGAAGGTGTGATTTGATCCCGATCCCGAATTGTACAATATTGTGTTTATAATTGTATTATATTTGCTTGAACCAAAATTAACCAATAGTCAAAGTTCGGAAACTTAAGGTTCGAGGTTATTGGAATAAGGTTTTCGTTCGAACCTTGCTGCAGTCCATGAGTTCGACCTAACAACTACACAAATTGTATGGGAATGGTGGTTTTTGGGTCGCAGTCGGTTAGTTTTTTTAGTTTAAGTTTTTTTTTTGGTAGCAACTTACGATGTAGTGATATTAGTGCATTAACAAATCATGTTTAGATCGGTGTTACTGTGTCTCTGGAGAGTTAATTAATGTAAATATCAACTGTGTGGCAGGAGCATATTCTCTTGAGTCTTCTTCCGGCTCTGACGCCATTTATTCTCGGTTAGTCGAACACATTCCCATTCAATATATAATTTACTCTTAAGTAATATTCCATTCTGAAGTTTTCGTGGAATAATATTACCAAAGTAATGTTAGACTCCTGCTTTTGAAAATTGTTTAAAAAGCTTGAGAGTCCAGTAGCTTAAAAAACAGAGGCTATTATGGGTGGGGATCTTATTAGTAATTCTAAACATTTTTCTTGATTTGTTATTCTACTTTCCTGCCAATTTTAGGAGTCAGTCGCACTAAACAAACCATATAACAGATGAAGTCGCTGGGCAGAGGCTAAAATTTCTGATGTTAATAATTTTTTGGAACTGAACCGATATTTTGTTCGGGTTCAGCTTTAATTTTTAATAAGATTCGGTTGAAGGTTTGATCCGGTTCGGTGTAAAGCCGGTTTTCAGCCCTGATTGAAATCACAAATAACTCTAAAATTTTAGTTTAATAATACAAGTTGTGACTTAACCATTACTTTCAAATTTTGGCCACGCCTCCTCCCGCTCCCAAAATACCGCCTACATTTTTTAAGATTTTGCAGTGTATATTGTAGTTTATGCGGCCAATATCTACAATCTCACAAATTTTCATAAAGATCGGATAATAAATGGCAGAATTAAAAAAACGTTGCATACTTACCTGAGCCGCATGAGGTTATTAAACACTAATTGCCCTGAGTAAAGGGGATTAAACTTGCCTGCCTGTAACATTTGAATTGGTTTGTGTTCCCCATAAATTAGTTTTTCTGGAGTAGAGGTGATAGACTACGAGTACGAGGTTCCAGTCCCACTGGGGGAAGGTTAAAATTATAATGTAGTCGAGGTAAATTAACCGTAAACGGGAGCAAAGTGGACGATGAGGAACTCCTGACCTGAACTGAACCAGGAGGCTGTTGAGGTTAACGACATATTTAAAATCTGAATGCGCGGCACACCAAACAACAAGAACACATGAGGGTGGGATCAGCTGGGATCACCAGCAACTTAAACTGAATTTTTATTTCCGATTTTTTAATAAAAATTACTAGATCATTTGCTTTTTAATTTGTAAAATGAAAATCAAGAATTAATTTTTTACATTTCAATTTTTTTCTTTATTATTGAAAATACAAATAATTTCAAATATAAATTTAAAAAATAATGCTTATACCAAAATGTGTATTCTTAAATCACAAATTAAGAGTTTAATTTAATTTCTTTTATAAGAACTGCAAAAAAAAAGATAAAACATAAAGTAAGTGAGATATAAGTGTCCTATTTTGTTTTGACCCATAACCCTTATTTGCAATCCATGCAAAACAAGAAAGAAAGTCGGTCAAGCCCGACTATAACATACTCTGTACCAAGAAATTTTGTCTTTTGATCATAACTCGAAAACCGTTCATCCGATCTTCTTCATTCCTTTGGCGGATCGATAAGTTATCCTGCTAACTAAATATGTCCAAAAGGAACAAGCCATCTATCTTCAAAACTGTGGAAGATATGACGTTTTTTCTAAATTGCGGGGGCGGGAGGGGGCGTGGCCAAAATTGAAAATAAACTTGATCTGCCTGCAGACATAAGAAGCATATGTCCCATACACATGTCAAGCCTCTATCTCTTACCATCTCTGAGATCTGTGCGTTCATACGGACAGACAGACGGACAGACGGACATTCCTATATCGACTCGGCTGTTGATGCTGATCAAGAATATATATACTTTATGGGGTCGGAGATGCTTCCTTCTGGATGTTACATACTTTTGCACAAACTTATAATACTCTATGTACCTACGGTACAGAGTATAAAAACTAAGTGGTTACGGCTGTTAGTCTTGTTAGTTGCAGACGTCCGGGTGATGAGTGTTCGAGGTCTCAAGCTAAAATCCCAATAAAGTTAAATAAAAATACAATTTCAGGCGCATCTCAATATCAACCACACAGCTTGTTAGCAAGAAAGAAGGCGGTGGTGTGGTCGGTCCTGTTTCCCGTTTTCTTAACCTTGCTTGTACCATTTGTAATACTTTCTCTATTGAGTTCTATTGAATAGATTTGCTGTGATTTAACAAGGATATCAAGGGATCAAAAGTGACTTTAAGCACTGTCGGTTTTAGTTTCTGCCATTCCTGAATCTACACATTATGGTCAACGCTGTGGCTTGATCATGAATGGCTTAATTTGTACGTTCAGTAGAGAAAAGCAATTTGGCTTCAACTTCTTTGAGTTTGTCGTGGCTTTCTTCGCCCATAAGCCATAAATAATGGTGGCAGGCTGACCAAATCTCTGGCAAAACAATTCCAAATTAAATTCAATGATTTATAAATCATTAAAAGTCGCTTAATTAAGCTATTGACATAACTTTTGAATTGTGGGATTGGGTGAGGTACAACTTGGCAGTTTACCTTCAAAACAGCCCTCGCAGCTACCAGAGTTCCATTCCCATATGCATAAAGGGCGGGGGTTCGGCCCCAAGCTGCAGCCTTAGTGGAAGCTCGAGCTACTGCAACTGTATCGTATGTTTCATAAAGTTTTTCGGCTGTTTGGAACGTGTTGTTTGCGCGCTGAAACATCATAAATTACATGCGTGCTTTTTGCCACACACGCCTCTTGTGTGTACGCGCTCAGAACTCGAACTCAATCTGGTTTGGCAGAGTCCCCCGAGTCTCCGTGGCCAGCTGTTCAAAACTGCCACTAAAATGCTTTTGCTAGTGCATTTTATTTGTTTGTTTGTTTACCAAAACAGAACTAAAATTACACAAAAACTGCACACATTTTAATGCTTAGATTTTATTCATGAAGTGCGAACAAGTCTGAAAGATTGGAAATGTTTTTGGGCTTACCAGCTGTCGGCTTTGAGGCTGACAAAGCCTCAGACAGAGAAATTGCGTGCGAAATTGTATGGGAGATATTATTTATAATGCGGTTGGGGAGTACAGTGGACTACAGGGAAATGGAATAATAAAATATGAACATAGAATAGCTTTAACAATCCACTTTTGCCCTTTTCAAGGGATTATTCAAACTAAGTTTTGTTTCAGTGCCAATTTTTGGCCATTCGTTACCGTACTTGGCAGCGCAGTGTGCTGCTGTTGTGGCATAATAAAATGTTGCTTATTGCATTGTAAGGGGCATAAATATGCACACTCACTAGCTCTGCCCCCGCACTCGTTTCGCATATTCCCCAACCGCCGGCCATTTCCCTTCTGCCCACGGCACAGTTATTCATAAGCGTTTGTCAGCACAGGGCCGGGGCAATTGTTGCTGTTGTTGCCACTGGCATATGTTTGCAACAACACACAAAGCGGCCACAGCATGCGGCCAAGCAATTTGGAGTAAACCGTTTGGGTTTGTCGTGGGCTGCATGGCGTATACGCAATATATTATTATGATGCCGGGCTGACCGAAAAACCCTGTCAAAACAATTAATAATTAAATTTGCTGATTTATAAATATTTAAAGTTGCGCAATTAGGCAACATTTCGTGTGATTTGTGCACACTCATTATAATTATGGGCTCAAGTGGCACGACTCGGCTGCCATTTCCCCGGCCGTGTACGTTTAATGGGCAACTCTTGTATCTTGGTGTGCTTGTGTTTCGGGGTCTATGAACCCTCGCTTTTAACCCCCCTTAACCCCTCATCAACGCACATAACATTAACGCCCATCAGAGATACAATTCGTTTCGCTTTGCCGGCTACTGGAGGAAGTTGCTCAACTATGCACACATGTGCGAGTGTGTCTGTCTGTACTAGGATACTCTGGGCGATTTAATGGATTTGTATTTTATTTGGGTTGGTTTTGATTTTATCCCAAGTCAGAAATGTTTTTGGTATGCTAATAAAGTCTGCATATTTGCGGTTGACTTTGGCTTTGGGGCAATCATGGTTATATTGCCCGCATGCTGGCTAAACGGCCAATGCCAAAAAAAACCCAACTAACTTTTACTACAACTTTAATGAATGTGAATGGAAGTATAGTGTAACTGGCTTTGCTCCAGCACATTCCCATTTAATGCCAGTTAGACTTAAATTGCTTTTGATTCAAAAAATACTTCATTAGCAAAAACCTTCTCTCCACCAACAATTCATTATATTCACTGTCGAAGCTGAATGCCAAATATGTGGGGCACTAGAAAATTGTGCAGTCAAGGCTGCTTCCGACGACTGCCAGCCAAAAGTCTGTGTCTGTGCCACACACACAATCACACACAGCGACATACCAAAAGTGTTTGTTTGAGTGCGGAAATATTTGAAGTGTCACACAGGCTCTTCGGAAATTAAATCGGAGTGCGGCTTATGTTCGGCGTGGCTCACAAATAATCACCCGGCAAAGTGATTCTCTGACATAGAGAAAACCCGAATCCGTTTGTTAACATGAATAACTAATAAAATTAGTAAGTGCTCTATTATTCGTGATTAATGCCCTTCAAAGTAGGTAAACTTTATTTCCTCAAGTTGTTACGTATTAAAATGAAGCCATTGCAAGTCTGTCATAGATATTCGACACTGTATATTCACTCAGATTGTTGGGTATTCAACAAAATGTTGAGTTAAGTTAAAAATAAAATATATACCTGGCCAAAACTATGATTTTCAAATAACATAGCATACTTTAAAGGGCATTAGGCATGATCCCAGCAAACATTTTTTATCGCGGAAGATAAGAATGCGATTCGCCTAGTAGGTATCGCTTTACTCTAGCGATATCGCATTATTATCGCATTCTCATCTCCCCACGGGAAGAAATGTGACACTATGCGATAACTTCCGGGCGATGAGAAAGCGACACTTTTGGGAGATAGGAAAAAGTCTCTTTTGAGCTATAGGAAAGCGATTCAGCCTGGGGATAAGAAAACGTCTCTTCTGAGGGATAAGAATGCAATTCTTCTTAGAGATAAGAATGCGTTTCTTCCTTGAGTTAAGAATGCGATTCTTCCTGGAGATAAGATTGAGACTCTTCCTAGAGTTCTGAAAGCGTTTCTTCCTGGAGATAAGAATGCGACTTTTTCCAGAGATAAGAATGCGATTCTTCCTAGAGTTAAGAAAGCGTTTCTTCTTGGAAATAAGAATGCGATTCTTCTTAGAAATAATAATGCGATTCTTCCCCCCAACATAAGCCATACAAATAACATGTGTGTTCGAATTCTGTTACTTAACAGTAGGGGAAATAGTTTATTTTTTAAAGCTAAGTGTGTCAAATTCTTTGAATATATTTGTGAAATTTGGGAGTGTATGTATGTATGTATGGTGGTTTCTTTATTTGTAATAAATTTAAGTTTTGTTATTGATTTTGAGTTGTTCCTTATTTATACGGTCTTCAGCATGCAAAAAATGTTGTGAACAGACTTTGTTAATGTCTGCATCCGTCGTCTTGGGAAACATGGAATGAGCAATTTCTGAAAACAAAAGCCATAATTAGTGACATATGTGCAACCAAAACTAAAATCTGAATGCTGACCTCTCGCCACCACTGCTGGATCGCCCTTGAAAACTGGGCCCTGTCTTTCCATTACAGTTTAAGACAGTTCTGGCTTCTTGTCGTCTTGTCCTTGCTCTTTTGGCCTTGATGGAGGACATTTCGACTTAGTTTACGCAAAGCGCGAGGAATTTCAACACAAATTTTTAACGAAAAGAAGGTCTGCTTTTAATAAATGCACAATCTATTATGCCTCTCACTCCGTTGACTATTGAAACGGAAAGGTTTTCCCATTGGAAGCTGAACCAAAACACGAGGCCTACTGTAGTTTGTGCTGAATCGGAGCCTTTGCACTATGGTCAACTTTACTGGCAATGGAATGTCAGAAAGAAGTGTAATTGTCTTTACATCAGAGAGACATCTTTTTTTAATATTATTTAATAAAAGTGGTAGCATATTGCAACCCTGAAATATTTTGAATATTATTATTGTCTGACCGTTTGGTTATTTTAATAATGGCTCCCTTAAAAGAAACAGATCAAACAAATTACTACAGCGGACAAGTAAAAACACATTTTCCAGAAGAAAGAATATCCTACCACCTTAAGTACTTGTGTACATTTTTTTATTGGGCCGGTTTTTTCATCTTTTGAAAGCGTTGCCAAAGTATTTTCCTTTGGTAATATTGTAAAAAGTCGTTGAATTCACTTCAAGAAGAATCGCATTCGGATCTTCTTAGGGAGTGTTAAGCGATGTATCGCCAATTCTCAGATGGGATGATGAAAAAGCGAGACCAACCACAAAGTATCGCATTCTTTCCCCCAAGGCGATTTTTGAGGGATATATCGTCAATTTACCGAATGGATGGAAAAAATGCGAAAGCACATATCGCCAATTTATCTCTTTTATGATAAAAATGCGATACCTAATGTATTTTGTTAGTGTAAATCGCCAAACTATCTCCGAACTCTCCCCTCAAGCAATCGCCAAACTCTCGCATTGACGAGGGAGATAAGTAACACGACAAAATGTTTGCAGGGATATGATGATTTTGTGAGCATACACGTAGTATATGATAATATAGTTCCATTTAGATTAAGTATCCTACATTAGTTTTGATGCTTCGTTTTTGGGATAGGAAAAAAGTTTATGTCGACAGGAGTTATTAGTCGTAAAGTATTTAAAAAAAAAAATCAAATAATAGAGGAAAGTTAACTTCGGCTCGGCCAAAGTTTGTGTACCCATGCCGCACGTTTTCTAACTTATTTGAAGGACATATCCCCTGAATACAAACAAGTTTTTCCCAATACGACTACTTTTCTGACTCTACTTTTGTATGACACGGCAGAATTCTGGAGAAGCATAGAAAACTAGTAAATACTGAGATGATTGCATTAAATACAAAAAAGCTTTTCTCACTAGAACTAGTTTATCGACCGATCGTTCCTGTGGCAGCTATATCTTATAGTCATCCGATCCGGCCGGTTCCCACTAATGTGCAGCGTATTTGGACCAGAAGACTTCGTGCGAAGTTTGGTGGCGATAGCTTTAAAACTGACGGAGGAGATAGCATAGAAACAGACGGACAGACGGTCATGCTATATCGATAGCTGATCAAGAATATATATACTTTATGTGGTCGGAAATGCTTCCATCTAAGCGTTACAAACATCTAGACAATTTCAATATACCCTCTGCAAGGGTATAAAAACAAGTAAGAAGATCGTGTAAGCACGACATTAACATATAGTACTCTGCTGTAAGTGATGATAAGCAACACTTATAAAAAAAAGTCCTAAATTCGGCCTGAAAATTAAAATTATCCTATGAAATCCGTATTTGGGTAATTTACCCTAAACTTAAGAAAAATATTTTCGTGTTTATGGCATTTTATTCTAAGTTTTAGAAAACATTTTCTGTTTGGAAGCAAATTTTCCTAAATACCAGGGCAAATTCTTTTCTGAGTGTACCCATCATACATGTCTGTTTTCGCTATAGCTCGACTATCGCTCGACTGATCTACCCATTCTTTCGGCGAAACTATAAATAATACTGACTACTAAATATGTCCCAAGGTGCGAACATTTTATCTATAGAATTGTGGCATGATGTTATATTTCAAATTTTGTGGTTCACGAGTGGAAAAGAGCTTTGATCTGCCTACTGGTATAACAAGTTTTTGACCCAGACATAGCGAATCCCTATCTGTTATCATCTGTGGAATCTATGCGTTCATACGGACAGACGGAAATGGTTACATACGCCGAGCGCTGAGCGTTGATGCTGATCAAGAATATACATACTTTATAGGATCGCAGATGCTTCCTTCTGGCTGTTATATTCATTTGTAGATATTTATTCTTGGAGTAGTCTAAAAGAGTTCTTAAATTTCTATGTTTTTCAGAAGTTTTTAATAAATCAATACTACCACAGTAGGTTTCTGTCTTGAAGTGTTTAGAATGTCCCCCGGAGCATGGACGAAGATGGTAAAGGAAATGGAGTTTTTCTGGAAGCGCAATTTAAACTGTAACATGCTTAAATTGATCCTGTTTTCGGATTAAATTGTGCTTCATTTTGTTGCTAAATTTCATATCTATGACAAACGCATGGACGGGATAAGTATGATGTTTTCAGTATTGATAAATGTGGGAGCAAGTCAATCTATTTTCGGCTCGGCTCAAGAATAGATGGGGCTACCCTGTTTTCAATCCCGTATTTTTTCTATAACATCTATACTATTTAGTTGTCCGAACTTTGTTAAACTATTAAAGTCAGAGCAACTAATAAATACGCCGTCTGGCGGATCACAGTGTGAGATTTGGCCAGTCTAGGACTGCATATAAAAAATGTCAATGGCACGATGGAACAGCAATCAAACACGAGCTAAGTTGTGAGTGTTATTTTTGACAAGTACTTTTTATACTCTGTACCGTAGGTACATAGAGTATTATAAGTTTGTGCAAAAGTATGTAACATCCAGAAGGAAGCATCTCCGACCCCATAAAGTATATATATTCTTGATCAGCATCAACAGCCGAGTCGATATAGCCATGTCCGTCTGTCCGTCTGTCTGTCCGTATGAACGCACAGATCTCAGAGATGGTAAGAGATAGAGGTTTGACGTGTATGGGACATATGCTTCTTATGTCTGCAGGCAGATCAAGTTTATTTTCAATTTTTGCCACGCCCCCTCCCGCCCCCGCAATATGGAAAAAACGTCATATCTCCCACAGTTTTGAAGATAGATGGCTTGTTCCTTTTGGACATATTTAGTTATTAGAATAACTTATCGATCCGCCAAAGGAATGAAGAAGATCGGATGAACGGTTTTCGAGTTATGATCAAAAGACAAAATTTCTTGGTACAGAGTATGTTATAGTCGGGCTTGACCGACTTTCTTTCTTGTTTCATACACTCACCAAACATGTTTGCTAAATGAGACCCTTAAATTTGCACTAAAGTATTTTGAAATATACTTTATAAACATCTAAATCATAATCATAACAAATTATACAAATCTTAAATTTGTCATAGACTATAACTTACAAGTTCGGCGTACTTCAGCTATGACAAAGCATATAGGATGAGCGTACATGCTCAAAGAATAGACTTAGAAAAAGAATATTGCTCATTTTGGCCCAAAGGCATATTTTTTCAACTTAACCTAAATTAACTAAGTTGACTTAAGTTTTAATTTAAAACAATTTCGGACAATTTTTGAAAGAGATGTCGACTATGGAAACCGTTTGAAAAGGCTATGCTTTCAATTTCAATCAAAGTGGAACAGTCTCCGAAGAAATAAGAAACGATTCATGGATTTGATGGAAATAGAGGTCTAAGAGCTTCCATATTTGAAATGTCTGACGAGAAACATATCAAAAAGTTTGTCTCCAGCTAGTCTTTTAAGGGATTGTTCGGATTTAGCTCCTTTCGACACTAGTTGGAACTAGTTCTTCATAACCATGTGGAAGTTTTTATTCTCCTTAGCTACCATGACAAGTTTCAAGTTGATATCTCTAAAATTTTTGCTAAAATTGCACTTTAAGTCCTAGATTGGCAAAATCTTACACTGTGCGGCGCTTAAATTTGAGGATATAAAAGTATTTCTCACTAAAACTAGTTTCTTGACCGATCGTTCCTATGACAGCTGTATGTTATACTGATCTGATCCGACCGGTTCCGACTTTTGGGGAGCCGAACTTACCTTTCCTCTATTTTTGTTGGTTACTTTATCATAACTATTGGGTTGAAATCAAAACGAGTTACTTGAACTGCGCTTCTCCTCCTAGCTGTGCCAATGTTCAGGCAATTAACGAGGCAAAATGAGAGAAACACCGTGGGAGTTCCATTTCGCTCTCAGTCAGAGTCATCCATTAAAGGCTTGAAAAGTAGCATATTTTGTAGCGCAGTGTTTCGATATCAGTCGCAACAAATTGCGCTCTCTCCCTTTCAATGGTCAAAGCTTTGGTCTTTAGTCAAGGTGTGTGTGCGTGTGTGGGCGTGACAGCCGACCAAATGATGCTGTTCAGCCTGCGCTTCTTCTGCTGCGGCTGCTGCTGCTGCTGCTTCGGTCCTTTGTGTTCTTTTTTCATTGCATACTTTCGAGTGTTGTTTGCTGTGCATATTTCCTGGTTGCCATTTGCCGGAGGCGTTTGTGTGTTTACGTTTCGAGTGTTTTGCGGTTAGTTTTGAGTGTTTTCATATGTTTCGGGCATTTCTCTTTTTTGTGGCCGCATTTCGTGGTGCGGATACCTAACATTGGCGTGCCATACGTACACCGATTTAATTATACGGCTGTGGTGCGCTCTCGTTTATGCAACTTTCGCCTCAAGTTGGCCACCTAAAATGTTCTTTTGTTTGGCAAACTTTTAATTAAGCATCGGTGCTGGTTTGCATGCGCAATTTTTGTGTGTTTGTCTGTCGCCTGATTTTCGCTTGATTTCCAAATTAGATTTGCTTTGTCACATTCTGATGAATTTTATGGCCAAAAGAGCCGAAAAAGTTTTTCCTTTTCGAATTATCATGATTCGCTCTGCACACACATTTTTAATTAAGTGGGCGGCCTTTGAGGTGGTCTTGTGTATTGTTATAATAAGTTGTCATAAAGAGAGGGGGGAATCAACTTAAATATGGTGCTTACGAGGGCTACTTCTGAAGTTGAGTGACTCTATTACAAATAAATGTTCCATGACAGTTACCAATGAGGCAAAAACTGTTTGCTCGATTGGCCCCGGAAAAGATTTTAACTTCCCTCGTTTGATATTAAAGCTTTTGCTATTTAAAACCTTTTGCCGGTTCTTTAAAGCAAATCTGAAATAAATAAATACAAATAAGACAGCAACGATTCCGTTGCCATGACAAATGTGCCCACATCCTCGTTCTTTTACCAGAATATTTAGCTCAAAGATGCATTCATGAGTGTCTCTTTTCCTACCTCTTGGGGGGGGGGGGTCTGAATTGAGGTCAAAGTGCATAACTTAAGTAGCCGACAATAAAATGCATAACATGCCACAAAACACAAACAAGCCAAAACCACAACCAAAAAAAAGAAAATATAAGTACACAGGCCAGGCGAAAATGTGGAAAATATGGCTCTATTTATTTGTACATTAGGCCAGGCCAAAAGAGACGTTGAAAAACGCGCCTGCCAGCCATTTCTTCTCACTCTCTCTCTCTCTCTCTCTCTCTCTCGCTGTATGTGTGTGTGTGTGTGTTTGTCTAAGCCATGTTGTACCTGCCTCAACAGCTGCTAGCAAAAGGCCAAGTGTTGTGCTTGACATGTACAAACACATACAAACATCTGTACGTGTGTACATATGTAGAAGCCAAACCCCAAGCACAGCGGCGACTTTAGTTTTTCTGTATCCCGCTGTGCCATAATAGTTTCACGCTGAGTTGCCTTAAGTTGGCCATACTTAAGAGGCTAAATTCGTTGAATTTCACAAATAAAATTAAAAACGACATAAAAGTTAGGGGAATTATTTAATGACTTTGGCCACAAGCAAAGTTTATAAATTGTTTAATCTATCAGCAAGCTCAGCACCTGTTTCCTCTTCTTGAAAATGTGTTCTTAATCTGATTTGACAGTAGAAAAAGCCAGACAAATCAAAGGAGATTGGTTTAACAAGAACAGGCGTTGCCTTGACTAGAAAAGCTTAACTCCTATCAATATATTCATCGATACTCATTTAGTAAAAGGGTGGACTGAAAGCAAACTTTATGAAGTATTGATCAGCCTTCGTTTATGGGAACGAGGTGTAGTGGTGTCGCTTAGCCTTCTACACCTGTTTCTTACAAGCAGTTTTCATCATCGTGTGAATTTCGTCTAATTTTATGCAAATGCATAGTAAAAAACAAGAAAGAAAGTCGGTCAAGCCCGACTATAACATACTCTGTACCAAGAAAATTTGTCTTTTGATCATAACTCGAAAACCGTTCATCCGATCTTCTTCATTCCTTTGGCGGATCGATAAGTTATCCTGCTAACTAAATATGTCCAAAAGGAACAAGCCATCTATCTTCAAAACTGTGGGAGATATGACGTTTTTTCTAAATTGCGGGGGCGGGAGGGGGCGTGGCCAAAATTGAAAATAAACTTGATCTGCCTGCAGACATAAGAAGCATATGTCCGATACACGTCAAACCTCTATCTCTTACCATCTCTGAGATCTGTGCGTTCATACGGACAGACGGACAGACAGACGGACAGACGGACATGGCTATATCGACTCGGCTGTTGATGCTGATCAAGAATATATATACTTTATGGGGTCGGAGATGCTTACTTCTGGATGTTACATACTTTTGCACAAACTTATAATACTCTATGTACCTACGGTACAGAGTATAAAAATTATGATTGAAGTATAATGGGTAGCATTTCAGAGTTATTATATACCTAACAAATCTACATATAAAATTTGAAAATTATTCGTGACTTGTTCGGTTGCTGAAATCTTTCAAAAGGTGGGACCACTCAAAGCCCACAAAAAATTTGGAAGATCATTTTCATAAAAATTATATTGACTAGCCTTTTCCGACTTCTTTTGATGATCCCAGAGAGAGGCCTATCTAGAAAATGACTCGCGAATATGAGATAAGACTTTACAATGACTCAAAACTGATTGGAAACTGCTAAGAAGAGTCAGAAGAAGAAGCGCATTTATGACTATGTTAATTAGGACTCGAAAAACTCGAATGTGACAATAAATTATATAAAATGTTTGCTGGGAGCTTTTGTCATTCAGTTCAATTCAATTACATTTCAATACCGGAAAGACACCTATGTCAGCTATGCTATGAAGCTTTGGAAAATTTGAACTAAACGAAGTGGGTGAAAACGCCCAAAAAAGTTTGTAGGCGTGTAATCATTTTAAAAGTTAACGCAATGAACTTTGTTCCAAGGACTTGACTCGCTTGACCAAACAGTTACTAAGTGCTTGTGCGAGACAGGAACATGTTTGAGATGCACGTGTCTGTAAGCAACTTACTGGAAGTTCTCAAATTTGTCAAAATTTTGTCTTAAAGTTTTCTAGCCGCGATGACAGCTAAAAACTTAAATTTTTTACATCAAATTTGATTTTAGGAACAAGCCAGCAACAGCAACAGAAAAAAACCAACCCTAGTAGCAAAACTCGAGTCCAGAAGCCAGACAAACACTGCACTTTTTTGTTTAAGCAGTCTTAAGTGTTTCGTTCTGTCTCCTTGTGTGCGGCGGCACCAAGTAGCGAGCAAAAGCGACTGCGTGGCACCATCTATCTTTAAAACTGCGGGAGATATAACGTTTTTCCAAATTGCGAGAGCAGAAAGGGGCGAGACATTAATTGAAAATAATCTTGATTTGCCCGCAAGTATAAGGGGCAAGAATATGTACCCTTTATAGGGTTGAAGATGCTTTCTGTTAGGCTTTTACATATTTTGCACAAACTGAATATACTCTGTGTACGTCTGGTACAGAGTATAGCTTACCAAGGCAGGTGAGGTGAGTGGGTCGTCGCTGAAGTTGTTGTACTAACAAGCGACATCTCTAACACTAAGGAACACGTGCGGGCGGTCTGATCCATTTTAATAAGATTCCAAAAAAAAAAGGTAGATTCATTTAAATTTCTGCAACAAACTCTGGAAATGTTTTCAAAACCAGAACATTTGAATTCAAATCATGTTTTCGAGCTCTCCTTTGGACCAGAAGTGCGAGCTTTCTGTCTTTCCCTTTGTGCACTGTTGCAGACATATGCTCTATAATGAATTATATAATATTTCTGTTCAAGTGCAACTAAGTAAGGAATGCAGCTCCAACACAAATACTTTATTAAAAGAACATCAATCAAGTGTTTTTTGGAGATTGTAACGAAGCTCTATACGCAGGATCATCTGATTTTAAAGTACAATATTCGCCAATGAATTTGAAGTAGTTTCGTATTTGTTTGGTCACATCCGGACTTATTTCAATTTAAATGTAATTAGCGCTGCAAACCAAAAACTCTCGGAACTTCGGCTCACTGGCTCGAACCAAAATTAACCAATAGTTAAGGTTCGGAAATTTAAGGTTCAAGGTTTTTGGGAGAAGGTTTTTGGTTCGAAACTTCTAAAAATTAAATTCGACTTAACAATTGTATGGGAATCGCGTGGTTTTTGGGTCTGAATCGGTTAGTAGAACACATGGGAATATTCAATTTATAAAATATACTGTTAAGAAATATTTGTTTTTGGAGTTTTCGTAGAAAAATATTACCAATATAATGTTAGAATCCTGTTTTGGACAATTGGTTAAAAAGCTTGAGAGTCGTGGAGCTTAAAAAACAGAGGCTATTATGGGTGGGGTTTTTATAAGTAATTCTAAACATTTTCCTTGATTTGTTATTTTACTTTCCTGCCCGTCTTAGTAGTCAGTCGCACTAAACCAACCATATAACTGATGAAGTCGCTAGGCAGAAGGACAAATTTCTGATGTCTACAATTTTTATACTCTGTACCGTAGGTACATAGAGTATTATAAGTTTGTGCAAAAGTATGTAACATCCAGAAGGAAGCATCTCCGACCCCATAAAGTATATATATTCTTGATCAGCATCAACAGCCGAGTCAATATAGCCATGTCCGTCTGTCCGTCTGTCCGTATGAACGCACAGATCTCAGAGATGGTAAGAGATAGAGGTTTGACGTGTATGGGACATATGCTTCTTATGTCTGCAGGCAGATCAAGTTTATTTTCAATTTAGGCCACGCCCCCTCCCGCCCCCGCAATTTAGAAAAAACGTCATATCTCTCACAGTTTTGAAGATAGATGGCTTGTTCCTTATGGACATATTTAGTTATTAGAATAACTTATCGATCCGCCAAAGGAATGAAGAAGATCGGATGAACGGTTTTCGAGTTATGATCAAAAGACAAAATTTCTTGGTACAGAGTATGTTATAGTCGGGCTTGACCGACTTTCTTTCTTGTTATACTCTGTACCGTAGGTACATAGAGTATTATAAGTTTGTGCAAAAGTATGTAACATCCAGAAGGAAGCATCTCCGACCCCATAAAGTATATATATTCTTGATCAGCATCAACAGCCGAGTCGATATAACCATGTCCGTCTGTCCGTCTGTCCGTATGAACGCACAGATCTCAGAGATGGTAAGAGATAGAGGTTTGACGTGTATGGGACATATGCTTCTTATGTCTGCAGGCAGATCAAGTTTATTTTCAATTTAGGCCACGCCCCCTCCCGCCCCCGCAATTTAGAAAAAACGTCATATCTCCCACAGTTTTGAAGATAGATGGCTTGTTCCTTCTGGACATATTTAGTTATTAGAATAACTTATCGATCCGCCAAAGGAATGAAGAAGATCGGATGAACGGTTTTCGAGTTATGATCAAAAGACAAAATTTCTTGGTACAGAGTATGTTATAGTCGGGCTTGACCGACTTTCTTTCTTGTTATACTCTGTACCGTAGGTACATAGAGTATTATAAGTTTGTGCAAAAGTATGTAACATCCAGAAGGAAGCATCTCCGACCCCATAAAGTATATATATTCTTGATCAGCATCAACAGCCGAGTCGATATAACCATGTCCGTCTGTCCGTCTGTCCGTATGAACGCACAGATCTCAGAGATGGTAAGAGATAGAGGTTTGACGTGTATGGGACATATGCTTCTTATGTCTGCAGGCAGATCAAGTTTATTTTCAATTTAGGCCACGCCCCCTCCCGCCCCCGCAATTTAGAAAAAACGTCATATCTCCCACAGTTTTGAAGATAGATGGCTTGTTCCTTCTGGACATATTTAGTTATTAGAATAACTTATCGATCCGCCAAAGGAATGAAGAAGATCGGATGAACGGTTTTCGAGTTATGATCAAAAGACAAAATTTCTTGGTACAGAGTATGTTATAGTCGGGCTTGACCGACTTTCTTTCTTGTTTTTTTTGATCCGTTCGGATATTTTGGGTTCGGAACAGGTTCGGGTTCAGCTTTAATTTCTTTATCGGTATTCCGTGTTCAACCCGGATCGGTTCAAACCCGGTTTGCAGCCCTGATTGTAATATATAATTTGAACTGTAAAAGTAAAAGCATAGGAGAGAAATTTATTATACTCTGTACCAAAGGTACATAGAGTATAATAAGTTTGTGCAAAAGTATGTAACATCGAGAAGAAAGCATCTCCGACCCCATAGAGTATATATATTCTTGATCAGCATCAACAGCCGAGTCGATATAGCCATGTCCGTCTGTCCGTCCGTCCGTCCGTCCGTCCGTCCGTCCGTCTGTCCGTCTGTCTGTCCGTATGAACGCACAGATCTCAGAGATGGTAAGAGATAGAGGTTTGACATGTATGGGACATATGCTTCTTATGTCTGCAGGCAGATCAAGTTTATTTTCAATTTTGGCCACGCCCCCTCCCGCCCCCGCAATTTAGAAAAATCGTCATATCTCCCACAGTTTTGAAGATAGATGGCTTGTTCCTTCTGGAGATATTTAGTTATTAGGATAACTTATCGATCCGCCAAAGGAATGAAGAAGATCGGATGAACGGTTTTCGAGTTATGATCAAAAGACAAATTTTTTTGGTACAGAGTATGTTATAGTCGGGCTTAACCGACTTTCTTTCTTGTTTTATTCATACACCTTTACACACGCATTGATGTTTTGTCACTGTTTTTGTCAAAAAAGTTTGTGGTCACTTATTAGTCACTAGTTTTATTACTGTTTCGATCACTATTGTACTCACTGATTTAGTCACTGTTTTAGTCATTGTTTTGGTCATTATTTTGGTTACTTTTTATACCCGTTACTCGTATAGTAAAAAGGGTATACTAAAGTCGTGCAAATGTATGTAACAGGGAGAAGGAAGCATCTCCGATATCATAAAGTATATATATTCTTCATCAGCATCAACAGCCGAGTCGATATAGCCATGTCCGTCTGTCCGTCCGTCCGTCCGTCCGTCCGTCCGTCTGTATGAACTCCTAGATCTCAGAGACTAGAAGAGCTAGAGCAACCAAATTTTAGATGTCTGTAGGCAGATCAACTTTGTTTCAAATTTAGGACACGCCCCCTCCGGCCCCCGCAATAAAAAATGTTGAATAACTCCCACAATTTTTAAAATATCGAGCTCAGATTTTGCAGTGCAGTCTATGTGGGCAATATCTACAATCTTACAAAGTTTCAAAAGGATCGGATAATAAATGGCCGAGTTAAAAAATGTTGCATACTTATCCGAGCCGCATGAAGTTATTAAACACTAATTGAACTGAGTAACGGGTATTTCGAAGTCGGGCAGGGCCGACTTTAACTTACGCTCTCGTTTGGACACTGTTTTCGTCACTTTTTTGGTCACTGTTTAAGTCACGGTTTAGTCACTGTTCTAGTCTTTGTTTAGTAACTGTTTTGGTCTCATTTAAGTCACTGTTTTGGTCACTGTTTTAGTTACTGTTTCGATCACTGTTTCGATCACTGTTTCGATCACTTTTTCGATCACTGTTTCGATCACTGTTTGGTCAATGTTTTGTCTCTGTTTTAGTCTATGTTTTGGTCACTGTTTTAGTCAGTGTTTGGTCACGGTTGAGTCACTGTTCTAGTCTTTGCTTAGTAACTGTTTTGGTCACTGGTTTAGTCACTGTTTTGGTCACAGTTGATGCATTTTATAATGTATTAAAAGTGTTTCTTGCTCTTTTAGTTAGCCAATTAGGTGCAGAATGTGTTATTAGTTGCTCTCTGTTAAGTTGTTGGATAACCATCAAAAATTTCATAACGTACCTTCAGGCTATCCAAAGAAAAATGCAGTTTTAAAATAGTACTAGGGAATTTGGCATTCTTGCAGTTTTCAAGTCTTAATTCTCCGACTTGGCAGTTTACATAGGAATTGTTAATGGATTGATGGTGTGTCAGCGTGGAAAGCTCACTGAAAAGATTGTTTGGGAACCAAAACTGAACCATTTACTGACATAAAAAGTATCGAAACTAAAATCCGTTTGATTCCCTTACTTTAAAATATCAAGCGGAGGCAGATTTTTAGGTTTCGTTTCCCTTTTTTCTACTTATGTAGGTTCAATTGATATTAGAGACACGGAAAAGGTCTGTAAGAATTTAGCAAACGCCTCGCCTTAAATCTATTTCTGGAGGCTCTTTAAACAAGGTTTTATGGGGATGTTCTGGTTAGAGTTTCTTGTTGATGTGCCGCCTGCTGTTCTCATTGAGCTAAAAATATGTAATAAATTTTTTAAGTGAAGATTCTATTCTCAACCCAATTGCTTGTTGGCAGCTCTGGATAACTAGCCTGCAGAGAATGTGTCTAGTTTAATACCAGAACACCGACACTTTTGTGTCAGTTTCAAAATAACACGCAACAAGTTGCACATGGCATCTAGTTTGATGTACGGAAGCCGTCATTTTACACAGGCATTTATGCCAGTTGTCCTGGGCAGCTGCTATTTGCAACCAGTTAATACCAGTTGACCTTTATGGAAGGAACCTTTACTGTATGTACTCTACTTAGCAGCGAGTCATGTTTAGTTTCACAAATCTTTATAGCCACACTTCACAGTGCATTCATTGTCGCACATGGACGCATGGAGTTCGCATTAGCTTGGACTTAATTCTTGGATTTTCATACTTATTTTTCACTTCTTATTTCGTCCTCTGTCGGTCATCTTTAACTTCAGCGGCTGCAGCTTTGCAATTCAATGAACATTTTTTAGATAAATACTAGTTGGCTTACAACTAGTTGTAGAACAATTTGTTTTTGTTACTAGGTTTCAGTTTCTTTGGTTTAGTCTGCTGGGGCAGGCCTTCATGAACAATAGGTAGTATAACAAGTTTGCCTGCTTCAACTCAACCCATCATCCAACCAACCCCAACAATTTCCTATCAAAACCAAGCTTAAAAAGAAATCACACAGTAATCAAATGTTTTTGATTCATTGGGCTCGTGGGCGTGTCATTAGTGGTTCTGATAGTTAACCCTTTTGTATTAGTCGCTCTCAAACAAAAGCCCACATAATTAAGCCCTCCAGGAGTCAGCAAAAACACATCGAACGTTAAACCATACACATTACGCATACGCCTCGTTGCCATGATGTTCATCTTTGCTCTCCTTTTTCGAAACGTATATTTCGCAGATACCAGGACATGTACAACAATCCGATTAAGGCCACTAATTTGGAGCATCGCGACGTTGTGCTGGACATACTCTCCGATGCCCGTGTGGTGGGCCCCCTACTGCAGACGGGAATGTTCCACGCGGATGTCAATCGACGCAATTATATGTACGTTTTTGGACACAACAGCGCGATGGGAGCGTATGCAAATGTGAGTGAGAGTCGAAATCGCAATTATGCTTCATTACGTAGTGCTTTTAATTTAGCGCAGCGGTCACCGAATATTTGCCGAAATAACCAGCCCCATGAGTTGGCATCTAATGAGTTTCTATTTTGTTGGCATGCGGTCCATCATTGACTGGCATTTCAGCAGCTCGCGAATGAACATCATAAAGACAATGAACTGGTGTTTTATTTTCGAAGGAAAAACACCAAACACAAAACAGCCACGGCGAAGCCCTTGCTAAGTAGACGACGGGCATCCACTTGACTTTCTGGGGTTCATTGGGTCTACAAGGGGTCAATTGTGTCTGTGCTGGTGTTTCGGGTGTCTCCGCTTGTCTTTGTTTTTGCCTCGCTGCCTGCTTTTATGGCTTTGTCATGCTTATGGATTTGTTACTGATTGCCTTTTTGAGATGGCCTTTTTGTGTTGGTGTGTCTGGGCTATGAAATGGTTGCGTGCTCTACGTTATGATTAAAAGGGCATTTTGATATTTAGCTGATGGGTTCACCGGATTCGCTTAATGGCCCAGGCAGCAGTCTCAAGTAACATGTGGTCTTAAAGGTTGAAGCTGTAACACAAAATGATGAGTCCACTTATAGTTGGTTCGAAAGTGAGTGAAAATGAGCAAGCATGGCTTTGCTTTCAATCAGTTTCAGAGTCATAGCCAGTTCGTCTATGATTCAACAAAAACAGTGGCCAAGCCAAACCAATAACCAGCAGACAGAAAACAAAATTCCACAAAATAGCAGACACAAATATAATGAATATGAAAACTTCAATGGAAAAGCAAAACAAAAGCGAACCAACATTTACAGAAAAACAGTAACATGGTATTTGTATTTCGCATTAGGGGTGAGTGTACATTTGATTCCTCTCTCTCTCTCTCTCTGGACCACAAAGACAAACAAAATAGATGTGCAGTTAGGAGGTTGATTTGTGTTAAATGCTGGCAAAGCTTCAGCCAGAAAGAGCAACAACTTTTTAATAGCCCGCAATTGAAGTGGCAGTACTGGCGGGTAAGTCTGATAGATGGAAATGCTTTGGAAAATATAAATTCCATTTAGTTTTTTCAAGCTGTCATCCAGCCAGATGGAAAGATGCTACACAAAGCATAAGCGGGCTTGCCTACAAATTATCCATTTTGTCTGTCGCCAGGCAGCCCCTTGCCCTCAAGATATGTGTATGTGCCTTTTGGGGCGGCTGCTTTGTTGGCAAACAAACAAACAAACAAACAGAAGCAGCTCCACTTCTTAGAATTTCATTTTTATTTTCCCAAAACTTAGCTGAATGCCGAGAAATGTGCATAAACTGCGCTTCTGCAGCAAGTGGGACTACATTTTCATGCCGCAGCCTGAAGACTTAGCATCCAGGCTACTCAACTTAGACAGACACGCCCCGCTCACGCCCACACTTCTCCCTCCCGCTCAATCTGTTTGTATCTTGACTAAAGCCAAAGGCATATTGTAAAACTTTTTGGCACATGTCTTGCATGTTTTGCCAGTTGAAGACTCCCCCCAAAAAGAAAAATGGGCCGGCGGAGCATTTTACATACTTGAGAATGCTTCAAGTGCCGGCAGTGCGCCTTCTTAGGGGCAATTGTTTGAAATGGCTAAAACGATTTAGTACGAAGATTTGCCATGTGAATTGTTAAATAGAATTAAAGTACTTGAAAGCATTAACCGCCATTCCGGACACAATTGTTGGTTGATGCGAGGGCGGAGCATTTGCCAAATCTGGGCTTTATGGCTCAACTTAGAAATGCAATTCAGCCCTGTCTTAGGCAGTGCCATGGAAACGACCATCAAGTGTTCATGTTCATAGCTGAATGATGCTTCATTGAAAAATGTTGGTGGAGCGAATTTATGGGAATCTGCTTTACTAAAGTCCTTGGGAATCTAAATGTGTGCTCAGTTTTGTAAGGTGCGGGTTTAAGTAAAATCTTCAGAAGTCTCACCATGCCGCGACGTTCCAGATTTTGCACGCCAACGAAGATCTAAGCTACTAACGGTTTTCTGGAACAAACGGAATAGAATTTGACCCGTTTTGTACTTATAATTTCAAGAATGATTGGGTGTACCTAAAATTGAGTACAAAACATTCTAAGGCCGAAACGTGACTGTTATGAGTAAAAAACGTGATTGAGTTCTTTGTTCGAGTACAAAATATGTTAGATTTAGTACAAAATAGATGCCAGCTCCACAGTCTATTCATCGAGTCTATTCTTAAAATTCCCAACTGGTTCTAGAAATTTTGTTATGGAGTGTTGGTAAATTTCTGAACTATACTAGCTTTAACTTTCTCTTTATTCTCTCTTTCTCTTTAAGTTCCTTGAATATTTCCAGCCTTCTTTGGTTCCAATAGAGATACTTGTTTAAGAACAAATTGGGAATAGCTTTAGAAGTAAATAAGCTTAACCCAAGAACATTTTGTACGTTTTTAAATTACTTTTAATTTGTGTTCCAAATTGTTTTTGGGGTGGCATTAGAATTTACTGGACTTTAAACGAGAAAGCTAAGCTAACTTCGTCTGTGTCAAAGTTTTTATACCCTTGCAAGTGCTCGCTTAAATATTTTCAAAAATTACTCTTTTTCCCGATCGTTCGTATGGGAGCTATATGATATAGTCATCCAATTTGGCAAAAAATTTGAAAAATTATGTAAAAGCATGTGAAACAAACAAATACTAAATTGCAGAATGCTACCCTTAAAAACCAAAAAGTTTTTCTAACTAAGACTGTTTTTCAGACCTATCTTTTGTATGGCAGCTATGCCATATAGTTGTCCGATTTTAATAAAACTTGGTAGAACTATTAAAAACCATAGAAAACCTTCGATTACAAAGTTTGGAGTCGTTTCCATTTAAAAGAAAAAAGTTTTTCATACTAAAACTAGTTTTCCGACCGCTTGTTCCTATGGGAGCTAAGAGATATAGTCATCGGATCCGGGCTGTTACGACATATTAGTAGTGTGCAGCAAAAAGAAGACTCTGTGCTAAATTTCAGCTTGATAGCTTTTAAACTCGCGTAGAAACAGACAGACAGACGGACAGACGGACGGACAAAGCTCAATCGACTCAGCTCGTCACCCTGATCAAGAATATATATAGTTTATGGGGTCGGAAATAAATATTTCTCTGCAAACTTTTGGGCAAAATTATTATACCCTTTGCAAGGGTATAAATATATATAGTATACCAAAACAATCTAAGACCAAGTACTTAGGGACTGCACAAATCTTACTTGACAACTTGAATCAAGTGTTTAAGCACTTACCGAACTATTGACACCATTTGTACTGAATTCTAGTACAATGTTCTTTGTTTTTTTTTTTGAGTGTAGTAACGATTATATTTACAGCCATCAAAAGTTAGATCCAACTCATTCAGACTAATCCTACTTCAGCTGCGGTTGTCTTAAGTATCGAGCTGATCCCTGGATATAGATAAAAGCCATGTTCAGGTTATAGGTACCGGGTTGCAGTAAGCCATTTCTGGTAACTTGGGCAAACTGCTCAGACCCTAGCCCCAAAAACAGGCACCGCTTTGATTAAAATTGTTGGCTTTAAGGATCATTGGTATTGGATTGACCAAGTGTTTGTTTTGCCCTTATGATGATGATGATTAAAAAATTTTAAATTATAGAAGAATCTTTTGCTCGGAAAGTTGTCGAAGTTGAGGGCAGTAAAATGCCGAGGTCAGGAGCTTAGCTGAATCCTCTTAATAGCTGAGTGAAACAAGCAGTGCATAAATCTTACACCGAGAACAAAATTTAATGATAAACTGACTCGGCGTCGTTTTGGATATATTAACCGAGTCAGTAACGGTTCCTCTTAATATTTCCTTCATTTGCAGTATTAGACGATATTCTCAATAATCTACGACATCATGCATACGACATTTTCAAGCTATTTCTACGAATTGAGTTTCGAAAATGTACTAACAGTCATTTATTCACTTGAGAAATCAAAATACTCTAAAACAAAAGTTGCATACAAAATTCCAAGAATAAGACTGAAACGATCCGAAATCTCGGTTCAGTTAGCTGCACACTGTTCTGGACAAGGCAGCAAAACTTTAAAGTTATCCATGACAGAAAAGAATAGTTTGACTTTTGACTTATTAATACGTTGAAAATGAAACATATATACCGTCTATCCATAAGCTTAATCATGATGATCATTACTTAAGTTATTTCAATTATCAAATCCATTAGATGGCACTAACAGTTTTAAGAAACTGCTTAGTATAAGCATTGAAATTAAAAAAAGGAGTTCGGAAAAATGTATATGAATACGAGAGGTTGCTTTTATATCTGAAATTTCACAGATATGCTAGATCACATTTCTCCAGTTAAGCGTGTTAAAATCTTCTGTTCAAACTTGTTACCATACTATATCTTGGCACTTTACATTAAAAATCCCCCACACATACATATTTAACAAGAAAGAAAGTCGGTCAAGCCCGACTATAACATACTCTGTACCAAGAAAATTTGTCTTTTGATCATAACTCGAAAACCGTTCATCCGATCTTCTTCATTCCTTTGGCGGATCGATAAGTTATCCTAATAACTAAATATGTTCAGAAGGAACAAGCCATCTATCTTCAAAACTGTGGAAGATATGACGTTTTTTCTAAATTGCGGGGGCGGGAGGGGGCGTGGCCAAAATTGAAAATAAACTTGATCTGCCTGCAGACATAAGAAGCATATGTCCCATACATGTCAAACCTCTATCTCTTACCATCTCTGAGATCTGTGCGTTCATACGGACAGACAGACAGACGGACAGACGGACATGGCTATATCGACTCGGCTGTTGATGCTGATCAAGAATATATATACTTTATGGGGTCGGTGATGCTTCCTTCTGGATGTTACATACTTTTGCACAAACTTATAATACTCTATGTACCTACGGTACAGAGTATAAAAATGCAATCGTTTATACTAAAATCTCCAGAGATTTTCAATATTTTCCTGGATGTATCGTTGAAAAAATGACCTAAATTGGTGAACCCAACCTCATTTTTCGAAAAAGTGGTCCGGTTCGGGTTCAGGTTCGGGGAGTCGAAAATGTAAGGCTCCTGGTTCATGTTCCGGGTCGCGAACCCCATAAAACCCAAACTGAACCGGATCACGGGGGTTCGGTTACGGACCGGTTTGCAGCCTTGGTTCTGGATGGCCAAATTGCTTGCATAAACTCACCAGATACTGCCACGCAGTAGAAGCTTGTTGATTTCAATAACAACAAGCAGAATAACATGTGGAAAACATTTTGAATCGATCCGACCACGCCTACCTCACCGCCCATATGTTACTACTTGGCGGATGCATCATTTTATTTGATTTGCTTTATTTTTAAATATTTTGATTTTTTTGTATTACATATGCATTTTGACTAGCCATTCGTCGAAGACGGGCAAAAAGAGTTAGTAAAAAGTTGAACGGTATATAATAAAATTTTTAATAAAAGTGGGAGAAAAGTAGTTTTAAGTCGAAATGGTGTAGGTTTTCTTAGACTTAGGACGGATTAAAAAACAAACTAGAAATAACACAAATTCCCTAGTCTGATATTTTGTAAAAGTTTCTCAAGTGAGATATCAGATAACTCATGAGTTTTTTGACAGCCAACTGACAGTAAACTGAGGTATTTTTCACCATATTTGAGATCTCGACAAGAGGAATTACAGCTTTTACAAATATAACACAATTGCCTAATATCATTTACATAATGAGATACATTTTCAAAGAGCAAAGGTCAGACTTCGCAGGTCTATTAAGTGTCCACGATTAGCATTTATTTTTGGGATTGTTATGTTTTTTAGTATCTTTTTATACCCTTGCAAAGGGTATTATAATTTTGCCCAGAAGTTTGCAACGCTTAGAAATATTCATTTCCGACCCCATAAACTATATATATTCTGATCAAGGTGACGAGCTGAGTCGATTGAGCTTTGTCCGTCCGTCTGTCTGTCTGTATGTTTTTACGCGAACTAGTCTCTCAGTTTTAAAGCTATCGAGCTGAAATTTTGCACATAGTCTTCTTTTTGCTGCACACTACTAATATGTCGGAACCGACCGGATCGGATGACTATATCTCATAGCTCCCATAGGAACAATCGGTCGGAAAACTAGTTTTAGTATGAAAAACTTTTTTCTTTTAAATGGAAACAACTCCAAACTTTGTAATCGTAGGTTTTATATGTTTTTTTATAATTCTACCAAGTTTTATAAAAATCGGACAACTATATGGTATAGCTGCCATACAAAAGATAGGTCTAAAAAAACAGTCTTTGTTAGAAAAACTTTTTTGTTTTTAATGGTAGCATCCTGTAATTTTGTATTTCTTTGTTTCTCGTGCTTTTACACAATTCTACAAGATTCGGATGACTATATCATATAGCTCCCATACGAACGATAGGTCGGAAAATGGGAAAAAGTATTTTTTGAAAATATATAAGCGAGCACTTGCAAGGGTATAAAAACTTCGGCACAGACGAAGATAGCTTAGCTTTCTCGTTTTAAATGATATAACTAATATCCCAAAATATTGCCAAAAAAACAGTGTGAGGTGGGTTGATCTTTACTATCCACAAGTGTAAGTCGCTGGACACTTGGGACTGCTTTAGTTGAGGGTGTTTAAGACACCGGATTGGTTCACAACTTGATTTCCAGAGCATTACCGTACCAGGACATGTTTTATTGTCGTCCCGCCGCTGTTCGGAACTCTTCGACCAGATAGTCCTGCAGGGGTATTTGTGTGTCGGATACCTACCCGTTTTCTGCACAGTAGTCCCCTCGGTGTGGATGTGAGCCAAGATACGAAATAGTTGGATGCTTGTTATTCTCAACTTCAGTGGGTCGTGTATAGCCCTGCCAGAATAATGATTGCATTCTTTCCATGTTCTATTATTTTTTGGAACCTATTGAAGTTGTGGTTCAAAACTTATGCTTAAGGTAGTCTTGTACCTCTGACGTTTAATTAGGAACTTTAACAGGCGTTGACTGAGTTTATATTATAAGAAAATTGTAAGCACCAGGGGTCGAGCACCAGACAAGTTTACGAGTTGAGCGCTGTACACAAATCAAGCCGGATGGAACTGAAAGTAATTATAAAAAGTATTATCAAAACAGGCTATTATCAACAAGAAAGAAAGTCGGTCAAGCCCGACTATAACATACTCTGTACCAAGAAAATTTGTCTTTTGATCATAACTCGAAAACCGTTCATCCGATCTTCTTCATTTCTTTGGCGGATCGATAAGTTATCCTAATAACTAAATATGTCCAGAAGGAACAAGCCATCTATCTTCAAAACTGTGGGAGATATGACGTTTTTTCTAAATTGCGGGGGCGGGAGGGGGCGTGGCCAAAATAGAAAATTTTTATCACTTACCATCTTAGGTGGTTTTGCTAATTAAAAGTTAGGCTGCATTCACGCCGTTCGAAACATGAGACATGCTAGTCGTAGGTGTGAATAGCTCTTCAAATTCATAGGTGAAACAAGGCGAAACCAGGCATACTAAATACTCATCCTCATACTCATGCTCATCAATACTAAATACTCAAAAATGGTTCCCTTATTAATAAGCTTTGCCATTCCTTCATTCACTTTTGTTAATTCGACTTCATCCAGAAGGTAAGAACTCAGGCCACATTGTGACAGACACTGATAAGGCAAATCTGCGTCAATCACCCGTTACTGTTGATGAGGATTCTGGGTCTTTTCATGCTGATCTTTGTCTGAGAACGAAAGACATACGAAAAGGAAAGCTAAAGGACTAATTACATATTTAACAATTTAACTATTCTTCTCATTTAAAAGGAATTTAAAGCACTTGTTATCAATTCTCAGCATGAAAACAAAGTTTTCATAACATACAAATATTTTCATAAAATCGCTAAAATATTCAACTTGTGCTTCTGCAACAATAAACTTTTTAACATCACAAAGAGCTTAATTTTTTATTTCGTATTGATTTTTCTAAAACTCAAATGTAAAGCCCAATTGATTGAACAATTCGTATAAAATCCACATGAAAACATGCCATACAAATGGGCCTGGGGCAAAGTTTGATAAGTTTTGCATATTAAATTGTCTCGTTCAGATCCACACACACAAACATATCGACAAAAGCCTTCATCATCGCATTCTAAATGCGGTCAGCATGCCAGAAATTTTTCATGAAAACGCACAGTTTTGAAGTGTGTCCCGTCTGGTCCTTGTTGCTTCCGTTTTCTTCTTTCTTGCTAAAGTTTTGGTATTTTTTTCTCTTTCGGCAGCCTCTTTCATAGACTATTTTTGATAAGAGTACGAAATAAATGTTTGTAGGAAGGAAAGTACAATTTATGATAATAAAACTTAAATTTCGTCTTTCGTTTTGATGAGGAAAAGTTTTGCGATCACAACTCGGCTCAACTCAAGATTTGGGCAAATAATAAGGGAAAACTTGAAAATGTTAATAGAAAATGCGCACGGCTCCCCATTAAACGACACAAATTTTGTGGAAATTAAAATGCCCCCGGCTGTTTGAGAAACATTTGGGCATTAACTCCATTAGGTTTGAAAACGACAAATGGGCACTAAGTCAAATTGTTGCTTCCGTTTGTTGGCCAGGAGGGATGCAAACACAAACACGATGAGTGAAAAAAAATGTTTGTTTATTTCACATAAATTGAATTTATGTCTGTGTTTTCTATTTACTTTCAAAACGTTGAAATAATGATAAGTTGTAACAGGAAGTGGCGCCAGCAGACCAGCAAATGTGTAATTAAATTTTTCCACCAAAATGTAGGAGGATTTGTTGTAGTGGTAATTAATTGGGGCGGAGTTATGCGAAAATTATGGAAATTATTTTTAAGCGCAGATTAAATTGCTGCCCAAATGCTAAAAGGCGTTCGGAGTAAAGTCTAGGGCATTCCATTAGAGGCAGCTTTTAAGTCAAAAGTTGTAGAATTAAATCCTTTAATCATTTTATGCAAGGCCCTTAACTTGATTGATATGAACAGATTTATTCATTGCCTGTCCAAACAACAAACTTATGCCAAATCATACAAAAATCAATTTCATCATCATTCGTCCGAGTTTTGTAAACTTGTCAATGGTCCATTCTCTCACACACACACACACAAAAACGAAAGAAAGAACATCATTTTAAAGCACCCAAAAATGCATCAAAAGCCACACAAAGACATCCAATATTCTCTCCTCTTGATATATATTCGCGCATTTCATCAAATTCTCACAATTGCGAAATCAAAAACCAAAAATACATCATTCATAAATGCCATAAGACGGCGACAAGGACAACGCCAACCCCAAAAATAAGGACAGTCCTTTTTATGAGAGCCAACAAAAATGCTTTGTGACTTTGTTACATTTTTCATGGCGACAATAAAAAGTTGGCTTTATTACCTACTTGCACACAGCAGTCTGTCCGACGCGTCGCTCTGCCACGGACTGGATAGCTAAATATTTATGCAGGCAGCCTAAGAAGATTGATGCTGCTTTTGGTCAACAAAAACAAAAAAAAAAATATAATAAAAATAATGAAATAAAAATTGGTGTTGAAAACATTTCACACTGATCTGAGACGCAAACATTTTCACCACATTTCCAAACGCATTAAAACTGTAGGGAAACAGTGAGTTTATGTACTTTATTATGGGCTCTGACAAGTTTAATGAGTTATTTATGTTAAAAGATAACGAATGGGTGTCTTACGAAGAGAATTCGATTATAATCTTCACTTTCTTTCTCGATAATGAGTTCTGCATATTCACTGATAGATACTCAGTACTTAACACTTAAGTATTCGATCTTTAGTGCCCGAGACTTTATCATTGATGATCAATACTAGATACTTAGATCTCCATACTCAGAACTTGTACTCGATACTCATCACTCAATACTCAGTTCTCCATACTCAGTGGTTCATTTTCATTATACTCGATATTCAATATTAAGCACTCGAGACTCGATGCTATACACTCAGCGCTCGATACTTAGCTCTCGACATTCAGTATCAAGCACTTGATACTCAGTAATGTATACTCAGTACTCGATACCTAATACTCTTTCTCTATACTCAGTACTGCATACCCAGTACTCGATACTTAGTACTTGATATTCAGTGTGAACTACTCGAAACTTAGTTCTGGAAGCTCAGTTCTCGATACTTAGTACTCGATACACAGTACACGAGACTCTGCACTGCATACCCAGTACTCGATACTCAATACTCGTTCTATTTACTCAGTACTTCAAACTCAGTACTTGATACTTCGTACTTGATTTTCAGTGTGATATGCTCGATACTCAGTTCTAAATGCTCAGCTCTCAATACTCAGTACTCTTTACTCAGTACTCCACACTCAGTACTCGATATTCGAGATTCAATACCATATGCTCTGCACTCGGTTCTTAGTTCTCGATATTCAGTATTAAGAACTCGATCTGTGTACTCGATATTCAATACTTGATACTCATTACTCGTACTCGATACTCAGTACTTGATACTCACTACTCGATACTCAGTTCTCTAACTCAGCACTCAATACTCAGTACTCCACACTCAGTACTCGATTTTCAGTATAGGGTACTCAATACTCAGAATTTAGCAATCGAGACTTCTCGTAGTCGATACTCAGAACTCGAGACTCAATACTAGATTCTCACAACTCGATACTGAGTTCTCGATATTCCGATCTCGTACTCGATACTCAGTACTGGATACTCTGTAATGGATACTTAGTACTGGATACTCAAAACTCGTTCTCTACACTTAGTACACGATTTTCAATGTAAAACTCTCGCTACTCAGTTCCCGATAATCAGTACGCAAGACTCGATACTCAGCACTTGAACTTAGTAATCGATACTCATTATTAAGTGGTCGATACTAAGTACTTCATATTCACTACTTAATACTCAGTGCTTTCAGTATTAAACAATCGAGACTCACTTCTCGTAGTCGATACTAAGTACTGGATAATCAGAACTCGATCCTCAATACTTGTCTTAATATTCAGTGCTTGATACTCAATACTCGTTACTTAGTAATTTACTTTCAGAATGAAGTACACGATACTCAGTACTCGAGACTCAATGCTCGATACTCAGCACTCGATATTCAGCATTAAGTGCTCGATACTCAGCTCTCTATACTCAGTACACAAGTACACTGGATATTCAGTACTCGTACTCTATACTCAGTACTTGATACCCATAAATCGATATTCAGAATTCACTTTTCTATGCTTGGATCTTCATTTACAGTATTTAGTACTCGATACTCAGTTCTGAATACTCAGTACTGGATAATCAGCATTAATTACTCGAGACTTAGTTCTCGAGCACACGATACTCAATACTCGAAAAATAGCAAAAGATCCAATCTTGTTACTATTTGGCAGATAATCAAAAAACCGCTCTGAAAGCCAACCAAGTGAGTAAAAGTTGTCGAGTCTGAACCTATTCCGAAGCCACGATTTCGGTTCGGTTCTCAATCAACTGTAGATGGCCCACAATATCTGACCTTTTTGCTGATAATTTAATAATAATTTTTAATCTGTTCAAAAGAGTGTACAAATCGACAGGCTTAACTTATAAGGTTCTATTCGAAATTCTAGATAGAGCTATTAAAATGAGCAACCATAAAAGGTTTTTTTTTTGTGTAGATCGTCAAATGTGCTATTTATGAAATGATTCGCAAAACCAAGAGCCTAAACGATACATTGGTAAACAAAATATTATATACTTCCTTAAGAGATCTCATACGATATGGGTGAAAAATACTTCAGGTAAGTGTGAGTTGGCTGACAAAAATGTCAAGAGGGAACTCAGACAGCAGTCTAATATATTTTGATGTTTCTTAAATTGACTATTACACTTGCCTGATGACTTATTTGAGAATCTTTTATGAGATATGCTTTCAATATTAATCTTAGAAGATGACGATTTTGAAAGTTATCATGAGATTAAAGTTATACTGGATAATAGTTAATGGGGAAATTGAATGACAGTTGAGTCTGTTTTTAGGTTTGAAGTTGTTCGTGAAAGAATTTTAAAATGTTGCTCCATCTCCCAGTTTATAGGCTGTTGAGTATTACCTCTTGGGGATATGCAGTAGCCCATTATACTAATGGGGAATTTCAAGGTTTGCTGTCCTGAAAATTGAATTTTGGGATTACGACTACCATCTAATTACTGTTACGATTACTTTAATTCTTTTAGTAAAGTGTAATTAATAAGTTATTGCGCTTGAAATGTTAAACTAATCATTTAGTTCAAAACATGATTTTCCTACCCCTAACCATACATTCTCAAGCCATACTCAGACAACTAGAGACTCGACTTAAAACGTTAGGGTATATTACAGTCGATCTCCATCTTCCTTAACCCATGCTACAGTTTTTGTCTCAAAACCTGTCTTTAATTGTATTTACCTAACTTTATTTGAATGTATCTGCTAAAGAGTATGCCTTCATCCGTTACTTAGACTAACTCTGACTTTCACATTTTATACTTGCAGCTACCGCATAGCATTATGGGTGAGGAATTGGCATTTATCTTTGGTGCACCCTTGGCGCCGGCCGGTCCCTTTCCCAGTCACAACTATTCCGTGCAGGAAAAGCTGCTTTCCGAGGCGGTAATGGCATATTGGACGAATTTCGTAAAGACCGGGTGAGTTTGAGTAAAGTACTATTCCAAATGCGGATGGGGAAACTGCATTTGGAGAAAGTTATCAAGGGGTGGGTGGCATTTCTGGCTGGGATTTTGCGGCCAGGGCCCATCAACATCAAACACGACGACAAGGCGCGGTGAGCTGCATGCAAATGCAAATGCGAAAATGCGGATGCAATGTGGGATATTCATGGCCGACGACGAGCACGTTTCACAATCTGCAACGCTTGGACAGCGAAATGAATAGAATTTTTACTGCCGCCTTTTATTATTATTTCTCGACTGTGCCACCGAAACGGGTGGATGGGATGGGTGGGGCAGCAGGAGGAGGACTTTTTGAGAAGGACATGCAAATATTATTAGTTGAAGTGGAGGAGCTGTGGCAGCAACAAGAATAAAAATACGGAATAATGGTAATCAGAACTGAAATCAGAGATCGTTAGCACAACGCCGCAAATCTCGGCCCAAGGGCGGTTATTAGAATTTCTCCATAGTCATAACCATGTCCTTTAATGAGCAAATGAATACCGGGCTTATGCAGAGGAAATGAGATTGGGTGCAAGGACAACACAGAAATAATGTGACTTGCAAATCCAGATGGTGGATGATGGAGAAACTAGAGACGGATTTTATAATTGCAATTAAGTTTGCCTTATTAGGTTTTTTAATTGGAATGGAAAGTCTTATTAGAAATGCACAACTAATTAAAACTGGTGAGGGATTCGACCACAATAGCTTGGATTACGACGACGACAATAAAATGAACGTTTGTTAGTAAAATGCAAAGGCCTTCAAGCGCTGTGCGTTTGTTAGTCTATTTAAGGGGAAATGGCAAACCTTACCGAGCATTGTTGGAGTGGCCTTATATTTCAAATCAAGCATAGACACATGTAGCTTTAAAACCCAAACAGTAACTGAGCTTCGGCTCAGCTTCACTTTGAACTTTCTAAAATCCTCAAGCTATAACCAACTCTGCCTCTCCTAAACAGCAATCCCAAGGCTCCCTGGAAGGGAACATTTCTGAATTCGCATGCGCTGGAATGGGATCGCTATGACTTGGACTGGCCGGAGTTTAATAAACGTTCGCAGGCTTATCTCAATATTGGTAAGCACTCCTTCGAATGTCTAACCCATGGTTCCCTCACTCCTATGTCCACCCCTTTCCAGGCATTCCACCCACTGTGGGCTACAAGTATCGCCACATCTACATGAATTTCTGGAACAAGGAATTGCCCGATGAGCTGAACCAAATAGCCGCCATACAACAGCAGCATTTCCAGGGTGGCGAGTTGATTACGGGACACATGAGCAAGTATGGTTCACGTGGCGACAATGGCGCCGAGGATCCGGTGCGTACGCTGAAAAAGCTATTACAAGAGCCGGGACTGATGGGCGTAAGTGGCGGGGAGTCCACGGAAACGGCAGCGGAGAATATGTACAATGCGCCGCCCACCTTTGGCCAGGTGCACAGGCAGCAGCAGCAGCAGGGCGAGGCAGAGGAAGTGGCCACGGAGGAGGCGGCGGCAGGTGGTAACTCGGAAACGGTGGCCAAATCGGAGACCACACTGCAACTGCTGATAGCCTTGATAGCCATGATTATTGTCTTGAATGTGATTATCTATGGCACCTTTTGGCTGCGTCGCAGACGCAGGAAGGTAACGACGCTGCACCGAAAGCTGGGGGGAAACATTCTCAGCTACGACGGAGCCAACGACGATGAGCTGAAACGTTGCAGCAAGTCACGTGATGGGGATGATAGTTACATATTGGATGTGGTGAGAAAATCCAACACGTATGAGGCCATCAAAACGGGCCAGAGGTCACCCATACAAAGGCAACTCAGTTGCTCCACCGTGGACACGCATACCAAGGTCTGCGAATGGATGGCGGAGCATGCGAATCATACGTTACCCAAGTCGGGTAGCTTTGCCACCAGCACCCCGCCCCCCGCTTCGGCAGCGGTCACAGATGGCAGCCGCATCATCATCTGCCAGGACATGGAGGTATCCGATCTGGCGCTGCTCACACCTCAGCACATGCATGAAATGCAGCACTACGAAATGCTCTTCCAGCGCCAGAACTCGGCCTTGACCGAGCCCAGCGAGGATGTGTTGCCCCACCATCTTCAACATCGTCATCACCATCAGCATGCCCATTCCGATCCGGTGGACATGATACTCAATGCCGACGAGCAGGTCACCAGCTTTGTGCATGCCGATGATGTGGACATCAATGTGACCAGCCGGGATGATCATCTATTGGACGAAATCGTACCTTTAACTGCGGAGCTACTGAGGCAACGCAATTACCCGAAAGTGTTGCCCACTGCGCAGGATTTGGGTGTGTGTAACAACCCCAAGAGGAACTCCCTGCCGCCGCAGTACTTCAATCCGCCTGTGCCGCCGCCCAGAAGCTCGAGTCAAACCCTGGGCAGGGGCCAGCGCAGGGATAGCACAAATGTAACCACCTCGCCGCTGCAACTGGCCCAGCTTGGCGGTGAAGATGAGCCGGGTGAACCGCAGATTACGCAAAACACTTTGATAGTGGGTCCCATCGTGCCCAAATCGCCGGCCACTTCTTTGAAACGCCGCAAGGGCACACCCACTGAGGTGGGCTCGGCCATGACAACGCTAAGCGGATCCTTTCAATCGTTTGAGTCGGTACCGCCGCCAGTGCATGAGGATACACCGCCGCAGGGTGAGCGCACGGAGTGCATTTACGCAATTGAGGCCAGCTCGCCCAAGGCGTGGTCGGCGCCCAATGGTGATTTGTATGCCCAGCCCATGAAATCACCCTCCCGGACATCGCTCATACCGCGCCTAGTGCCGGCATCGGCAGCGGCAGGGGTGGACCCAGCTGCGGTGGCCCCACCAACCCGCATACCACAACTGCAGCGTCAGGCTTCCGGCAAAGACTTACCCGCAAATTCCCGCACCGACTCCACAATATCATCTGGCTCATCGGCCACAACCAACTCCTGCTCCTCCTCGGCGTCGTCTTCGTCCACCGGCACCGTGCGTACGGAACTTCAGCAGACAAGTCAACAGCCTGGCAAATGTATTAGCACTAATATATAAGGAGACAGTTCAAGCGGATGCCCCCGGCCGCCATCCCCCCGCCGGCCCGCTGTGCCGCATTGCGACGCATATCCTTGCCAATTGCTGACGGCACAGCCAATTCCTGGTCCTCCTCTCTTGGGGGGGGGGGCTTTTGTAGTGCCTGCGTAAATTTAATAACACATTTTTGGCCTAAAGTTTATCTTTCCCCTGGTTTCACTCGGGAATTCGGCACAAAAGTGAAGCTTGTGGCCTGACGAAAGTTTCTCACTCGTAAATTTGTTGAGAGTTTTCAAACAGAAAGTTGCATATGATGATGCTGATGGGGTGATAAGGATGCCAACTGGATGAACGTATTTCATGCAAATTGTGTTTGTAAATTATGGCAAAATGTTGAATTTAAGTGGACAATACTGTTAAACGTTGAGCATTAGACAAAACAGACCATGCACGACATGGAGCTTAAACAAACATACTATACTCTTGATCCGGCTCGAGGGACCAGTAAGTAATTTTTGCAGAATTGCGAGTAATCGTAGTCCGAGTGTGTTTAGGCATATTGTTACAAAAGGCCAGCCAAAATGGGTACATGGTTTGAAAAGTCACTCATGTAAATATTAGTAGATTAAGCCATATTTTTTTGTATAATCCATATATGCAAAATACTGTCACACAATTTGGTCAATTCTCTTTAGAGAACTGACTGATGGTTCTGTGAGCATTGTGTTTAGTCTTAAATTTGGAGAAGGCGTCACACAACAGCACAACAGTTTGATACTACATCAATGCTGTATTCTTTCTTAATTCAACTAAAATCTGAGCCTTAAATACATATATACCGTGCCATATCAATAGGAGGAGTAATCAAAAGAGGAGAACCGGTATTTCTTTACTGCACCTAAGACCGTTGTCAATCCGCTAGCGCAACCAATTCTAAAAGAAAAGTTACAAAATCGTTAGACCACAATGGAACATGTTTATTATTCCTTAAACATAAACGCAGTGCGAACATCGTACTCAGAGATAAATCTAACATTCTAAAAACATGACCAAGTGTGGAATAAAGCTTCGACGTGGACTAAAACACATTACATCGCCCAAAAAAGCAACAGTCCTGTCATCTACACCACATAGCTTATTGCTTTCTGAGTGCTTAGCTGAGTTATGTACTGTGAATTCTTTACTGTGTTTTGTTGTAGTGTCACGCGTGACATCGATAGTCGTCTGCGTTGAGATGTCGAATCCAAGTAAAACAAAAAGAAATGCGTCAGAAAAGAAAGGATTTATTTGTTAATTCATTGAGTGAGCTCAAAATGCTATGGAATTTTTTGGTAGTTTGTAAAGCTTTGGGAATTACATGTACTAAAATTACGCGCACCATCTCCTTGACCCTTTTTTGCGCTTATATTTCCTAAATAAGGCCCAGAAAAGTTCGGAGTTATATTTCAAAGTAGTGTTCAATATTTTTCATGTTTGCTTTATGTCATGTCACAGTATTTGTATATGCCACTTCTAGTTAAGTTCCAAATCTTATCCAAATCTACTTATACCACCGCCAAAATGATCTAAAATAGCTCATACTTTCGCTATGCAAAACTCAAAGTGTTTGCCAGACAGAAATACATTTTTTCCTCATGAATTAGAGACTAGAGATTAGAGTCACTTTTTGTAATATTTTTCATAACTGCAAACCGATTCAGCTAAGAACGCCTGAGTACCGGCTGGGTTTTGGTTTTTACTGGGTTCAACCAACCGGAACATGATCCACAGCTTTTAAGACGAACCGATTCACATACACAATATTTTGTGCCTTATTTAATCAACAGGCGGGCCTTAATTCCAAGAAAATGTGATATAAGATGGAAAAATAAAACGAGAAGGTTGAGCCGTCTGTGCCGAAGCTACAATTTGCACCCTTACAGTATACCCTTGCAATATTGAAGACTTTAAAGTTTTCCCTAGATTTTACGACCGATTGGTTATAGACCAGCAAACTTTTCATAGATTTGGTATGCTATTCGAGTCGAGTACAATAGTCATAAATGCGCTCGTTTCCTGATTGTTAATGATACTTTTGTTGGGAGAGAATGGTACCCTGAAGAGTCGTTCTTGGCCCGATCTTCAGCTCCACTTGCATTTCAATAAATCCATTTTTTAAGCGTTTGCATAAATCAATATCGAGTCACCTTTAAATCGCTCATGATGGTTGTCTCTTTTTAGTCATCAACAGAGAAGATATGAAGATCACATCCAACAGTTGGAAGATCATGTTATCAAAATCACTTTAATGAGTCTTTTTCGAGCCCTTTTTTGACTATTTTAATCAGACCGGGAACTCGAATAAGTATACAATTGCTTGTGTTCATTCGAATTTGACCCATTTTTGCCAATTTAAAAACATCTTTCCCTTCTTTTTTCACCATAAATAAAAGAGGTTTTTCGGACTGATTTAGTGACTGACTGACTGATTGGCAATCTATGTACAGCCTGAACGGTACACAGAGGAAACAACTGAGAGCATTCGACTGGAATATTTAACAAAACAAGAAAGAAAGTCGGTCATGCCCGACTATAACATACTATGTACCAAGAAAATTTTTTGATCATAACTGGAAAACCATTCATCCGATCTTCTTCATTCCTTTGGCGGATCGATAAGTTATGCTAATAACTAAATATGTCCAGAAGGAACTACCCATCTATCTTCAAAACTATGGGAGGTTTGACGTTTTTTCTAAATTGCGGGGGCGGGAGGGGGCGTGGCCAAAATTGAAAATAAACTTGATCTGCCTGCAGACATAAGAAGCATATGTCCCATACATGTCAAACCTCTATCTCTTACCATCTCTGAGATCTGTGCGTTCATACGGACATACAGACGAACAGACGGACAGACGAACATGACGGACATGGCTATATCGACTCGGCTGTTGATGCTCATCAAGAATATATATACTTTATATGGTCGGAGATGATTCCTTCTCGATGTTACATACTTTTGCACAGACTTTTACACTGGTAAAACAATTCGCCCTGAGAACTAGAAATTCTCCTATGAAATCCGTCTTAAGGCGATTCACCCTAAAATTAAGAAAACTTTTTCTCATTTATGGAAAATTTTTCTGAAACATTGAAAGTTTTCTATAAATGAGAAAATATTTCTCTTAATTTTAGGGTGAATCGCCTTAGGACGGATTTCATAGGAGAATTTCTAGTTTTCATGGCGAATGTTTTATGAGTGTAATACTCTGTGTACCTACGGTACAGAGTATAAACAGGCCATGAACAGTTTTTCTCACTTGTAGTACAATATTACCACTTCAAGCACAATTTTTTGAGAAGGCAGAACAATGATATGAGTTTAAATGTTCCGTTTTTAAGAACATTGTACGTACAACAGATACAGCCATAACCCAGAGTGGGGAGGGTTCCCACCTTCTCTTGGTTCATTATAGTATAAAGAAAGACAATCTTCAGCTTGGTTTCCACTGCAGACTGAAATTCCATTTCTTTCTTTCTTTTCTGGAAAAACAGTACGCCCTACTTTGACATACTCTGTACCTCCCTAAGTTTTTTTCGGACTGGTCTAAGGACAATCGCCAGACTTTTGCATTGAGCTACGGCGACGTGTTAGCTCACTAAGACATTGCTAACACTTGTAGACGCTTAACTGAATGGCTACTTATACTTTTCTGTGCGTTGACTGAGTTGAGTTGAATTGTGCTTATTATAAGAATATTTGGAATATTTGTTCTCAAAAAAATTTGAGAGATCATCTTGAGGGATCATCTTCTTCTTGATAAGAGTTGAAGCCAACTTACTTTCTGATCAAGTTGTTCACTTTGTCTAAGAAATAGAAGGCTGAATTCGGTTAGAAGGTTCATCTTTTTCAAGTGGGCACTTAGGCGACGTTTTGGAAATTTCCAGCTATATTTTTCTCCGATAGATTTGAAACTCGCCTTGTAAGCAAAATGAGCGAAATAGTTGGAATCGAATTTATCCGATTTTGGAATGTTCGACAACAGTCTAAATTTGGCATACGTAAATCTTTTTTTCAACCGATTGACTAGAAATATGGGTTAGAACTTAAACATGCTAAGCAGTTTGTGATTCCCCATGCTAGAAAATTCACCCCTAGGTAGCGAACACTCTTGGAAAACACATCCCAATGACTTGAAATTCGGTTTGAATAGATAGCACGCAAAGTAATTTGATATGTTATGCTGAAAAGTTCGACCCAGGGTGGGAAAATAACAACAAAATGTCGAATCGCTATAACTTTTTATACTCTGTACCCAAAGGTACTCAGAAGGAAACCGCAGCGAGTCGACTCGCTCACCCTTGCTTTAAATAGGTTACTTCTCTGCAGTGAAACTGGCAACTAGTTACAAGAAAAACACTGCCCCACAACTAGTTGTAATGCAACTAGATATTAACTGGCAGCAATAATGCTAGATCTGGGTTAATAGGGCAACTGCGCAGCTGCAGATAGCATTGAAGCTAAAGTTGATTAAGTGCGGTCGTAACTCAAAGTAAAAATTAATACAAAGTGAACAAAAACACGAGGATTAATTCAAAGCAAAGATTTATGAATATATGTATATAGTTGACTCACGAGGAACAAATCGGAAATTGGAAGGAAACAGGAATAAATCTTTGCTCTAAGCTTATGCTAAGTCAGTGTTAATAGATAAAAACTTCTCTCAATGAATAAAATTAGATGCAATAATGCATACTTAATTGTGGTTGTGAAAGCATGAATAACTTATATGAGTAGAGCACAGTACACACAAACTGGTATTCAACTGGTTGCAAATGGCTGCTGTAGGGGACAGTTGGCTTTAAACTGGTTGTAAATGGCCGCTGCAGGGGACAATTGTTTCATGCCTTTGACATGCCTCTGCAAACTAGAAGAATTCCAAGCAATGATTTGGATACGGAGTGGCTGATGTGTCGATGCGTTATCCAAATAAGCCAATCGACTTGCACTAGAAAAAGCTTATGGTTCTATAAGATGGTATCACCACATTTTTTTGAGAGCATACATAAGCTTATTGATTGCAAAGAAGTTAATATAACAGATGCAGCTATTTGCTGCAATTGATGATAATTTTTTGACTTAATTGAACACAGCTTGATGATTATTTCAAAGGTCCTGTTGCTCTTTTAACATATTTTCGATATCAGTTAGCAAGCTTTTAAGTGTTTTTTTTTTGCTACGGAAGTTTTCCAACATTGCTCACGATTGATTTGCTCGTTTCTTATTTAAGTACACAGCTGAAAGCGGTCCACTTAACTCTTTATTGGTTGACATATCTGGGTACTCCTAATCAAAAGTCTAAATCACAATGCCACAAAAACTCTTAGTCGGTACTCAAACAGATTTAAATCAAATTATTAATACAGAGTTGCATAAATAATGTATGAAAGCGAGCTGAATGCCAAAAATTTCAGAACAAGCAACCACAAAAAATCAAAACGCACTCAAGGAACTACAGTTGCCATTAATTACACAACCAAATGCTGTACAATAAAATATAAATATTCAAAACTAATATCGTAGAAATATACATTATGCCTTGAAAACTTACATAAATTTGGTTATAAATCGTTTTGATTACAATTTACCATATACAGTTACTGCTTTTCAATTAGAAAACATTTATAAATTAATTCTACAAACTTAGGCTAAGCCTTTAAATTTACACAAGGGAACTCCAGTTGTACAGAATCCATATCAAGTCAAGTATTATAAGATTAATGTACTTAAATTAAACATTTCAAAAACAGTGTCTACACGTGAATGGGCTTATTTAGAATCACTTTGCACATGTCAAACTATTGTGGCAATCCTAAAACTACTTACCTACACACACACACACACGCACAAACACAGTGAAAGGAAAGCCAAAGGCAATTTCATGCGCTCAGCCAGAGTGACTCAGAATATGAAAAAATATTTGAAAATTTCGATTGCATAGTAGCTGGTTGCTAAGCTTTCCATCCTCTTGGATTTGGTGCCTTGACGAACAAAGTTTTCTTTAGGGGCATTGCTCCTTTGGTTTTTCCTACGAACTGACTCATTGTGCTGTATCTCTTTTATGTACCAAAATTAACTTTTCCATAACTACATAAACATTTGTTTACCGCTAATTTCAAAAAAAGAAATCGACTTCAATATCAAAACAGGACCCTTTTGGGCCACGTCTAATTGAGATAATGGCGCTTCGTTGTTCAGGCCAAAAGTGACACAAAAGAGTGTCGACATTGTGGACATTTATTTTGCACTTCAAAGGGAAACGAGCGAAAAATGCAAAATAAAGAAAACAAAGTGAACTTGATATGAGTCGGTGTTGGTTGGTAATTTGCCACAATTGGAAAATGCCTGAAGCAGTTTTTCTTTATGCTTGGCCATCTTTTGCTCCAGTTTGTTTTGCTACGTTCTGTTGGGTTGTGAGTGAAATTCCTTTTGCCAAGTGTAAACTGTATGAAAAAGTGCTTAAATTGAATCAACCTAGCAAGGAAAACATTCTGAGGGGCAAGTTCATAAAGTGCTAAATGGATGTTTGTTGGTTTGATATGAGAATGTAATTGAATTGATCTAAAGCTTTGAAATGAACATGTTTATTTTAGTCGAGTTGTGCAGTGCTTGAAATATTGGGATGGTTAGCTTGGACATCTGACGGTAAGTGAAGTGAAGAAAATTTAATCGGTGACACATGGTCTTAAATTTTTAGTTAACTAAAGCAATGCCTGCCGTTGGTTGAGTAGACTCGTTCATTTAAAAAAATACAATATTAAGCACAATTTATATAGATATGTAAAATATGAACTACAAAACCTCCTACATATATACATAAGATTAACTAAAAGGTAGACATTTCCTCAATTGTTTCAATCAGGGCTGCAAGCCGAACTTAAACCGTACCCGGAATTCCGGTTTTTATTTTACCATGAATCAAAGCTTGAACCGAACCTCTTTAGATATAGGATCAGAACCAGAAACTGTTCCGAACCTAAAATTTCGGTTCGGTTCAAAAACAATTAAATATAAGTAATTATTTTGCCTAAGCGAAGTCTCCTGTTATGTAAGCCTCTGGGGTAAATCCCACCGGCAAAAAAAAATCAATAAAAATCCTTCAAAACTACCTATCAAATCTCCATTAATAATAGCACCTGAATTTAGCATCCTGGATTCCAAAGCATTTTCAATGATTCACAATCTTAGAGCTTAAATAAGAAAGACAAATGGAAACTTACATACTTCAAGTTTAGTATCCTGCACTCCGCAATTTTCAACTCGTCACAATAATTTGTAAATTAATAGAAATCTTTTGGCTGTGCTTAGAAGATCACGAGCTGTACGTAAGTGTTTCCAGGACGAAATAAAAATTCCAATGTGCTGGACACAGACCTTAACAGTATATTATATTTCGGCTAATTTCCATGTGTTGAACAAGGCACTTTCGGCCCGATCCCCAAACGATTTTTGTCGTTTTTAGGTTGATTACAAAGTATATACATTTGTATAAGCTTGAACCAAGATAGAACCATAACCTTTGCCCAAAACCCTTGAACCTTAAATTTCCAAACCTTAATCATTTGTTAATAGGAATAGGTTTGCAGCCCAGATTTCAACCCCTACAAATCAGGCAAGAAATTAAGCACGAATAAGTAAAAAGTTAAGATTAATAACAAACAAAATTATAAAGTGAAATGGAGAACGACCAAGAAGAATTTGAAGAAGTGCTGGAAGAAGAAGTGGTCGATTCAATACATAATAAAACAAAGGAACATTTTTGGATGTTCCATTTGATTTTGTATCTTTTTTTCAAACACAAAAAATATCAATTGAGGTTGCGTTATCAGGATAGCACACAAAATTTTTTTGTTGTGTTTTCTGCACTTTCTAGTCAAAACGTTATATTTATGTTATTCTATATACTAATCAGAACATTTTATGCCCTTGCAGATAATACCCTCATTTTGCCCAGAAGTTAGCAACGCATAGATATATTTATATCCGACCCCATAAACTATATACTATACATTCAGGGTGACGAGCTGAGTCGATTGAGCTTTGTCCGTCCATCTGTCCGTCTGTCTGTCTGTCTGTTTCTACGCGAACTAGTCTCTCAGTTTTAAAGCTATCGAGCTGAAATTTTGCACAGAGTCTTCTTATTTCAACAACTAATATGTCGGAACCGACCTGATCGGATGACTATATCTCATAGCTCCCATAGGAACGATCGGTCGGAAAATGGGTTGTTGTGGGAAAAAACTATTTTTGAAAATATTTTAGCGAGCACAGGGTAAACTTCGGCACAGGCGAAGTTAGCTTAGCTGTCTCGTTTTTATTGTTTCAAAAATAGAGGAAAGTTAACTTCGGCTCGGCCGAAGTTTGTATACCCTTGCAGAATGTTTTTCTAACTATTTTGATGGACACTTCCATTGAAAACAAATAAGTTTTTCTCACTAAGACTACTTTTCTGACTCTACTTTCTATGGCAGCTATACTATATGCATGTCCGATTGCGACCAAATTTGGTGAAGTCATCGAAAAGTATAGGGAACTAAGAAATAGAAAGTTTGGAGGCATTTGCATTGAAAACAAAAAAGTTTTTCTCACTAAAACTAGTTTCTCGACCGATCGTTCGTATGGAAGCTACTACTGTGAGCAAAAAGTAAGGTGTAAGGGTCAATTTAAACTTCGCGGGCCTAACAATTCGGGCAAGTTCTTTTTTTCTTGAGTTGGCAGGACTGTTGATGACATCTGTGCCAAATTTCATGTGAATGTCATTATCAGAAGTATATTTACGCTTGTGTTTTCCAAACGACCAAGAGTGCATTTTTCGATTTTTACAATGTCTGATTTAATTGAGCAGAGAAGTGCCATCAAATTTTGTTTGCGGAATGAAATTTCGGCTGCGGAAACGTTGAGGATGTTGCGGAAGGCCTTTGGTGGTTCTACCATGTCACAAAAAAATGTTTACAAGTGGTACAAAGACTTCAAAGAGGGTCGAGAACGTGTGGATGACTTGGAGCGCTCCGGACGACCATCGACGTCAACAGATGACCAACACGTCAATGAAGTGGAGGAATTAGTGCGCAAAAATCGTCGGTTGACTGTTAGAGACCTTACTGATATGATCGGAATATCAGAAGGATCTGTGAAAACCATTTTGAAAGACCATTTGGGCCTACGAAAAGTCAAATCTCGTTTGGTACCGAAAGTTCTCAATTTCTTGCAAAAAAGTCATCAAAAATTCGACGCATATCGTTCCGCAACCACCGTATTCGCCTGATTTGGCTCCGTGTGACTTCTGGCTATTCCCAAAACTCAAGAGACCACTTCGGGGAACGCGTTTCGAGTCGATTGAGGAGATAAAAGCTGTTTCGAGGATAGGAAAAAACGTTGGCATAAGTGTATTTTATCGGGAGGGGATTACTTTAAAGGGGATGAAATTGATTTAGAAGAATAAATAAAGATTTTTCATTTTTGCAAACAAATTCACCTTACTTTTTGCCCACAGTAGTATATGTAATAGTTATCCGATCCGGCCGGTCGCGACAAATGTGCAGCGTATTTTAACCAGAAGTCTTCGTGCAAAGTTTGGTCGCGATAGCTTTAAAACTGACGGGGGAGATAGCCTAGAAACAGACGGACGGACTAGGCTACATACATCAACTGGTCGGAAATACTTCCTTCTAGGCGTTACAAATATACCCTCAGCAAGGGTATAAAAAAGAATCGCTCAAGGGGTGCGCCATCCTGATGACGCTCTGTATATAGGTGCCAGTGCCAAAATCTAGACCACCGCGAAGATCTATTCTTGAACTCGAAACTTTTTATGCTGACCACCTACATGATATATTCTCGATATGAAGCAGACTTAGTTTAAAACCAATAATTTCCATCTTATAATTTCAGGCTTTATTTCAGTATTTGCTGCTTGGATCCAGTTTGCACTTTGAATCTTACCTTGCTTTTGCTTTTGAAATGAAAAATGCTTCAAATCAAACACGATCAGCTTGATATTTCTTCTGAGTGAAGCTTTTGGTCCACAAGCCGAAAATTGACGCATCTCAACACAGCTTTAGTATGGCAATGAAACTTTTCTGATTTCAGTAAGCTAGTTCCTGAAGAAATCATGCCCTTCACCGCTAGTTTTATAGCCGAAGCGTAAAAATATCACCAAAAACTATTTGATATTCGAAAAATGTTCGATGGTTATATCTGGTCTGCATTTCTCGTGGCATCCCTACTTTTAATCTGTTGGATTACCCAATTAGTTTAAAAGTAAAATATAGTTGTCCATGACCATGAACGAATCTCAATGACATTTGGCTAAGGGTGTCTAACTTTAATTTAAAACAGTGCTCGGTCGTTCCATTAACAAATATTTATTTTTATTTATTATTAAATTACATTTCTTCTTAACATTACACTAGCGCCAAACTCATTTGAAATTTTGACTCTGTTAACTGAAGTGCTCGGCAAGGCTCCTGTTTAAGTCCGCTGTCTGATTGCCCTGAGTGCTTGTTTGTCGACGTAAAGTCTTCTTCGTATCTGAATAAAGTGCTTAGGTGGGAAACTTCTGAATTGGATGGAGAATTTCTTATCTTCTTAAAAAGTCAACTTAAAAAAGTCAAATGTTTCTTAAAGATCTGACTAAATGACGCCAACTTTTGTTTAGCTTGATCAACACGAGCTCTACCCAAGTCGATTTATAACAAACAAAAATGGTCATACAAAAGCTAAAGATAAGATCGTAAAAGTCTTATTATTTGACTCTAATATGCTTCATCAACATTATCAGTTTAACTTCAACCCTATCCAATAAAGACCTCGAAGTGTAGGCGTTCTTTGGACTCTGAACTAATAAAATATTCTTTCGCAACTTAGGGCGTTGCCAAAAAAGATTACCTAATTGCGCTATTATTGTACACCATGTTCACTTTTACACAATTAAAAACACTTAAATCTTTATTAAATATTAAACCACAGCATAAATCCATTTGACCGCATTTTGAATAATTCATAAATTGAAACCGACCGCAGCCACCAAAATATGTTTAAGACCAAACAAATCAGAGTTAACCAAACCAAAAATGCCGCAGCTAAAAATTGAGAAAAACATAACGGCAGACATAGAAAACTACACCATACCCCCTCATCCCTGCTGTAAAGAGTTTCGAAAATGTCTGACAACCACAAATTAGAGTAACTCAAGAGTGTATTAAAGTCAAAAGGCAAATAACTTGGGCAAAGCCAAAGGAAAACGAACAGCTCAGCAGGGGAAACTTTCAGGCAACAATTCAGGCATTAATTCTCGTTCTGCTCTCTAAATTTGATTTACTGTTCTTTTCTCTTCTCCTCCTGCCGCTAGCGACACAAATGCAGAATTATGAGTTCATTTTGTTTACGGCTTGACCAAGGCGAAACAATTTCACATAAATATGTACAAAAAAAAAGATGTGAAAGCACATCTAATTAAAAGCGACAGGCTTTCGTTAATTGGCACTGCATAATTGCCCTGTTGGAATTCAATGGCATTAAAACAACAAAACTGGTTAACAAAATAACAAATTCAACAAAATGACGAGACGCTATGCACACAACTTTACACAGCCACAACAAATAGGCAAATAATTTAGAACTCACGTGGGTTTTGTTTCACCTTTTTTTTTGTCTTTGTCTTTGTCCTTGTTTGTGACTCACAAAAACACATTGTTTGACTTTTTAATGAAAATTTGAATAATTCAATAGGTAAAACAACTCTTTGGGCGAGACATACATTTTTGTGTGGATAAATAATATGACACACAATACAATTATACATACAATAATTATGGCAGATTATATTTATACGCAAAGAGAATGATTTAATTTCATAATTAAAATTGTTCCTTGAATGGAAAAAACACAACTATTTTTTAGTGCGAAAATGGCACTTTTGCGTTGATTAAACAAAAGAATTAAATAAAAATTAATAAGGAAATGAATAATACATTTTTGAGTTGGCAATCAGAGTTGATAAAGCAACAGCTCAGTAAAAAGTGCCACATTTAATTTGAGGATCTCTTGAACAATTTTGGTTTGTCTTCAATGGTTAAAAAGTTGTGGAAGTTGAACAGGGCTGAAATTGTTTTGATATCGTCCGATGATTTTGAACTTTTCAGAATATATAGATATCGGGCTTTCCTTAATATATATCAGAAGGCTTTAACTTAACAATTGTGTAACAACAGTTATTATCTGTTGAAGCGGAAGTTGTGCAAATTTACCGACAGACAGATATAGCTGCACCGACTCGGCATCATACAGCCGAGAATGCTAAAGTGCGTACAGAAGGTGTGCTCTCCGTCCTAGTCCTGGTACTAGCTGTTAGCTATGGAAAGCAGGGGTGCAGATGAACGTCGCCGGGAGGAAACGATAATGCAATGGCAGGCGAGGTGGAGTACGGCAATTGGACAAGAAGACTGATAGCGGACATAAGGCCGTGGGTGGGTAGAGAGCACGGACAAACCGACTTCTATCTGACACAGCTACTGACCGGACATGGATACTTTAAATATTATCTCTACACTGAAAAAAGAAATCAATCCGAAACGGGATTGAAAACAGGGAAAACGCGGATAGTCTTGATCTGATCCCTTAAAAGTTTGATTTCACTCAAATTTTTTTTTTTTAATCCCAAAAAACTGGATCGTTTTAAGCCTGCTCCGGGATTAGCCTGATTTCAATCCCCTTTCGTATTGATTTCAGACTTTTTTTTCTGTGTATAGGTCCATTTTGCACGCTCTGTGCAAAACATGTGTTTTTTGTCTGTCCGAGATTCGCTGCCGAGCGGGAAGAGCTATGCCTCGATATTCACATTCACTGACTTTATGGACAGCCCACTTAGCTCGCAACACAATTGGAATGCTGAGATTCTAAAATTCCTGGATAGGAATCTAATGGAGGCCTTCGTGCCTTATATCTCTTGTGAAGTAACCCACCTAACATTCGAAAGATCAGTTTCACAAAAATCACCTTGATGACTCCTTTTGATGATCCAAAAGAGATTCCTACAATATGCGATTAATTGAGACTCGAAAATGCCTCATAAAAATGCTTAAAATGCGATTTAGTGAAATACGACAAAAAAAAGACTCTTAAATGACTCGAAACGGATTGAAAACTGATCAGAAGAACGCGTACCATTTTCTATCGACTTAAGTATCACTTATGATAAATGATCACAGTTATGACTATTTTGATCAGCCTTAGGACTAAAAAAAAATCTAATGTGATCAAAAATATCATAAAATGTTTGCTGGGTTGCGGTAGTTCCGAACGGGGGAAACGAAGAGTAGGGTTGGATTTAGTGGGTGAGTAATTCCGAGTCCTACAATTCTTGCCTCTTAATGCTTTCCCCCTATACTCATAAAAAAAAAAACACCTAAGTTCGCCAAAAAAATTCGAAATTTTCCTATGAACTCCATGCTAAGGCGATTCACTCTAAATTTAAGAAAAATGTTTTCTAGTTTATAGCATATTCTTCTAAGTTTTAGAAAACTATTTCTGTTTATAAAAAAATTTTTCTGAATACCAGGACAAATTTCAAAAAAAAAAATAAGTCGAATTTCTAAAATTCAAAAAAACATACAAACATACAAACATACAAACATACAAACATACAAACATACAAACATACAAACATACAAACATACAAACATACAAACATACAAACATACAAACATACAAACATACAAACATACAAACATACAAACATACAAACATACAAACATACAAACATACAAACATACAAACATACAAACATACAAACATACAAACATACAAACATACAAACATACAAACATACAAACATACAAACATACAAACATACAAACATACAAACATACAAACATACAAACATACAAACATACAAACATACAAACATACAAACATACAAACATACAAACATACAAACATACAAACATACAAACATACAAACATACAAACATACAAACATACAAACATACAAACATACAAACATACAAACATACAAATATACAAACATACAAACATACAAACATACAAACATACAAACATACAAACATACAAACATACAAACATACAAACATACAAACATACAAACATACAAACATACAAACATACAAACATACAAACATACAAACATACAAACATACAAACATACAAACATACAAACATACAAACATACAAACATACAAACATACTATCAATGCGCAAAAAAAGTTTAAATATTTTTTTATAATGTTTCTTACTCTCAACATCGCAAGCATTTGATCGGACTATATAAATCTTAAGTTTTGGTCTATTGTAAATATAAACCTCATTCTTAACACAGTCTTAAAATTGAAAGCCAGTCTTCATTTCATTTTCTAATACTCACAGGAACCTCTTAGATCAAGAACCCGATACCCGGTAAAAGCAAGCCCCGCCACCTCTCGTCAAGCGAAGCTAATAATATATAGGAATAGTTAACAATAAGAGCCTACTACATTTGGTTAGAGCATTTATTTCTAATTATCGTTGTGTTTGATCAAAGTTTTAAAGAATAAAGGGTTTCATTTGACTCACCATCCATAGTTGTCCAACATGGCACCCAGCCACTTGTTTCGCCACCCACAATAAATCAAGCTAACAAATTCTGTCAAGCTCGACGTTACCATAATCTGAATCTGACAGAGAAATCGATTCTAGTTGTTGTACACATGGCGCTCCCTGCTAGTTCAAATAGACAACAAAAATTCGAATAACCCAAATCTCATTTTCTAATCCATCATCAAATTTAATTGTAAATAAATTGAAAACATAATTTCAATTACTAATTAACATCAAATTTTCCACACTTTTGCCACTTGGTTTTGTCATCAAATATTGATTTGGTGCTCGAGCAGTTTACGTACCTGTTTAGGCTTATGTCCAGCCAGCAACATTTTACAGTCCATGAAACTTTCAGCCAAAACTAAATCAAAAAACACACACATTATGCAGATTAATTAAAATGAAAATAAAATGAACGCTGGCGCACTCACTTGTAGTGTATTTAATTAAATATTTATATTATTATTTTTGGGTCATTTGTATTGGTGACAATTTGGCCCAGGGCAAACCATTTTCGCGCTAAAACTCAACCGCAACAATTGCATTTAAATTTGGTGCAATGCGTCGGCTGACAATAAAATTGAACTGAAATTTTGGACAGATGAAAGAAAATTTTATTTGAAAAATGTTTATCTAGTTTGCTTGATCTGTATTGTAGATACATTTTTCCTTCTTTCGAATCCATCAAACCTTAGAAATTTGTTGGAATTGCCAGCTCACCTGCTGGTTTCTACATGTAAAAAAAAATCTACTCTTGAGCAATGTTTGTTCCATCACTGGGCTAGTCCCTTTCTCTGTCTCGAGCCTGCCCAAAAACATATTTCGTGCCTGTAAAGAGCATAAATGTAAACAAGCTTTCCTTTTGCATTTCCATTCTTCATAGTTTCTTTCGCTTTATTAAATCTATGAATTTCAGCTCCCAGGCGGGGCAGAGCAAAGACCCCTGGCTATCCTCCAGCCAACGCCCACCACACACAAGCACATGAGATTTATGGGCCATGTTTGTTTTCTCTTTTGTTTTATTTATGTATTTTGATGACTTTTGCTGCTTTCATACTTTTATTATTTTCTGCTCATTTCTATCATAAAAATTTCTGCTGTTGCCGGAGTATACTAAAAACAACAGCAAAAATGACAATTACCAGATCTTCATCGCAAAGTAAATAAGTACAGAAATGCAGAAATACGTAGAAAGTTTATAGGGGACGTGACTTGCACTACGTTTCCCTTGGGGGGACGGGACGGGGCGAGACGAGTCCCAAGGCGGTTCGCCAGTTGGCGGGAGTGGCAATTAACGCTATAATATTGCGGTTGCATGTGGTTCCATGTGGGCGTGGCTGGGTGTTAATGCGAGAATTGGCAGCCGCCTCATGCATTTTGATTGTAGCATACTTTGCAGGGCCTTTGACATTTACTTAATTTGCTTATTACCAACTTTTTCAGACAATGTCTTCTCGTCGCCAACGTTGTTGGTGCTGCTCCGCTTTCTTTCGAGTTTTTGTTGCAATTTGCAATTTGGGTCGTTGTCTGCCCTGCCTGGCCCTTGTCTGTCACGCATTTGTCGCTAATTTGGCGCGTAAAAGTCTTTCGCCTGCCGCGCCCTTCGCCCTTTTCAGTCTTCTTCGCCAGTAATTGTTTGGCACCAATTGTTTTAAACGCCCGACGCGCGTACACAAATTGGTTGAACGCCAGAGAGGCAGCCGCCAGTGGCACGCAGGCTGTTAACCCAGTTGAGTGCAGTTACACTATGCTGCTGGGTTGAGCTCTCGTAGGGTTAATAGTCGTCGTCGTTAAAGTAGTATATTATGGGATGCTTGCTTTCACAAGTTTTACAAATAAGACTTACAATAAGGGTATAAAAAGCAAGACGGAGACGCAATTGGAATAGTTTTTTTTTTGGGCAGTAGAACCCAAATATAAGCTAAATCTAAGAATCTAATTTCTGATATATTTGAAAGGATTAAGAATATATAAAAGTGGAATGCAGTTTGTTTACGAGCTGGTAGCAAGCCCATCATCTAACGACATCCCAGACAGTAACTTGACCAGCAAATAATACAGCTAGAGAATGACTTAGCGATGCAAGAAAACCAAGGAAAAGCACTAGAAGCTGTTCTACACCGAGAAAAATAGTTAAAAATCAATTATACTCCGATTTGACCAAAAACAAACCCCTTTTCAAATTCAAGTCCTAAATTTATATGGTTTTTGGTCCATAGCAGAACTGTATATGAAATGTTTGAGCCCGATCAACCCTGATTATGGTACATAGTATGGGAAAGCGCATGAGCGAATTATCCTTTACGTCACGAACGCTTCACGAAACAAATTGTCCTTACGCACGGTTCACTAACGCATATCTCGCTTACTAGTGCTATATGCACCGGTGTCACAACAACCCATCTGTGCCACGCTAAGAGAAAAATCATAACACTTCTTTGTTTGATATGCAACACAACATATTTAAGTCCTATTCATCAATATTCAGAACCCTTCCCAACATTTGGAGGATTACTTAATCACTTTAAAATGACCTTGGTGAGTATTTTTGAGATTTCAGCAAACTTAAGCTTTGATCTCTTTTCAAAAGATTGTTTTTATATTCAGACTTTCTTTTCTTGACACACAAGCCTCAAACTTAAGTTCGTTTTTCTGGTTATATTGAAAACATATTTGGCTAAATGGAAACCCTCCAAGGTTGATCTACACTATAAAGACATGAAATCATTAAGTAAAGCTTCTAGGAAAGAGTATTAAAGACTTTTAAAAAATCTCGTTGTTGGCAGACCAAACCCCTTCACAACATTGACCTTAACACTAGCAAACTTAATAGTTATTTTGTCAGATCTCTTGTACCTGATGTTAGGCTTAACATTTACCTGTGTACCTTATAATTCTTGCAATAACAGATTAAGAACCGACTTCGCATTTTCTAGATAGCCGCTATGTGTCAGTAATTAGTTTTATGTGAATTAATTAATGTGATGTCCAAGAATCGATTTTAAAAATCAATTCAATTACTACAGGATTATATGATATAAGTTCGAAATTCTAGCAATATATAACATACATTTCCAAAACTGTCCTTAAAACATCCACCCATTCTAATGCATGAAATGCTATCAATATTAAAACCAATCCAAAGTCAGCCCGTGAGTATTGACCAATTTTCATATTGCATTTCTTATTAAAAGTACCTGGAAATCTTATGGCAAGTCAAATAAAAGACAATCAATCAGTAAATTTATTTAGTAAAGGCAGAAGCTGTACGAGGTCTTTAGTAAACTTTGCGGAAGATATTCACTGCACGATTGACAATGGCAATATATAATTGCTGACCCCCTTGGATCCTGGTCAAATGCTTTTCTACACTCATAAAACATTCGCCCTGAAAACTAGATGTTCTCCTATTAAATCCGTCCTAAGGCGATTCACACGACAATTAGGAAAAATATTTTCTCATTTATGGAAAATTTTCAAAGTTTGAGAAAAAGTTTTCTTAATTTTAGGGTAAAACGCCGGACGGATTTCATAGGAGAATTTCTAGTTTTCAGGGCGCATTTTTTTATCAGTGTAAAGCATTTGACACGGTTAACCAGGGAGTTGGCGAAAATCGGTTAAAATCGGTAAAACATTTAAAATCCTTATCCCTTTTTGGGCTATAGAACGTGGTGTCTCTCAGGGATCGGTTCTTGGACCTCTTCTGTTTTCAATACATGTCAATGACCTGGAAAGTGCTTTTTCTAAATGGAAGTTGTCGAGCTAGCCAGCAATATAAAGTTAACATTTAGTTAAACTCAAACATGGAAAAAACAAATTACAAGAGCTACAGGCCAGATGTACGGGGTCCTCAGAAAAAAATATGTTATCAAAAACTTTCTCCCACATAGAATTCGATTTCTTATTGCCGTTGCGTTGCGTCTTTTTTAGGGAGTGTAAGTTTTTAGCAACTCAGAAACCCAAAAAAAGTGTCAAGTAGCCTTTAATATTATATAAGTAGCACGTTTCATATGGGCATTTCCACAACTACGTAAGAATTCTCAGCTTTGAAACTTAAGATAGTTTGAACCAATGAACCTGCATACCTGTTCCAACTGGTCAAAAGGTCTGGCTTTCATTATCAGAAAAACATTTTTCGATGTGACACCGGTGCATTCAACAAGAATCAACTGAAAACGAACATACACTAACAAATTTAAGCAAGCTTACAACAAAATCGTTGCCGAAAAAGACATTTAGTTTTAAACATTCTTCACTCTTGATCTACTAACATAAGTTCCTTTAATTTTGAAGTCAGTAGCCCGGGGAAATTTGCTTGGTTGGCACTGGTTTCAAAAATATGCTAATATGCATGCTCTTCTTGATTACGGTCAGCAGCTCCACGCTTAGATAACCCCAAAGAATCAAGCTTACAACTCTTAACTTGTATGCTTCAGGCATTAATTAAGATATCAGCCTATTAAAAACCTCTAGTAAAATTAATATTTTCCGAAATTTTCTCAACTTTAACTTTCTGAACTTATAGCTCTTGTATTGGTTGTCTGGTGTTGGCGCCGAAAGCTGGCAATAAGAAATTGCAAATGTTTTTATTATAAACAAAGAGCTTGCATGCGTGCAAGCGCGTGGGATTGTGTGTTGGCTGGAACTTTGCAGTTTCAAGTCGAAATCGATGCGCATCAATATTCAATATGTTGCTTTTACTGGCGCCGAGCTGGAGCTGAAGCTGGAGCAGGAGCGGAGCGCAACCCGCAGCCAACCCAATCATCCGACCCGGCCAACGCCATCTGATGTTTGCTTTACGTAATGGAATTGTGCGGTGAATGCCGCGTACTACATTTTCGCCTCTCGCCACGCCCCCCTCAACTCGCTTTTGACTTTTTGTCTGTGCGTTTTTCTTGGCAAGGCGCATGAATTGGCAGTTCCAAGGCTTTTCAATTGGCTTGCAGGGTGTGCGTCAACATTTGCTTGCCGTTTCGTTCAATTTATTTTCGATTTTAATTAAATAAGAAAAAATACATTTTACATTTCGCATTAACATAAGCTGATTAAACCCAGGATCGGGATGCGAATGCATATTCGCCCTTTGAGTTAAGCGAAGGCAGCACAAATTTTGGGACGATGTGCAACGAGTTGTTAAATTAGATTCGATTTGACTGAGTGTTTATTCTTGATGCCGTTAAACAAAAGAACACTGTCATTTCTGATGTGTGAAAGATTAATGAAGAAATCAATTTGAATGAGATAAGCTTCAGTTGAGTCTTACAGCACAGAAAAGAAATTTGGTTGCGGTAAGTGTCATGATCTTAATTTTGTGTTTATGTTCGACAAAATGAGCAGTTGGAAATCTACAATTAATGAGCTCAATAAGTGCTTGTGAAGAGCGTGTAAAAGTCGCCTATTATAATAATTACGACACTAAGAAAAATCGACTGAAAGAGTTAAGTAGTAGTAGTAGTAAGTTCATTTTGGCTTATTGTAGGCTTGGCAATCCGCCGTCAGCCTAAAGCCGTTTCAATCATACATATTTATATACAAATCTTTTTCATAGTAAGTTACATTTTTGACACGTTATCAAACTATGGATGCCTAACAAAATTACAAAATCATCTAATACCATCTCCGACTCGGTGGGGGAATTTTATTTGCCTGTCCGGCCAGCTCTGCCCCATTTGACAAGCTTTACGTTTACATTAATTCAGCAAAGGCAACATAAGATTCCGTAAAGACTAATTTAAGATTAAAAATCCTCTAATATTATCTTTTGCCTATATTTTATAGCTTGACTTCAGTAAGCCGTGGCTTCCCAAGCATGCCTGACCTGATTTACTTAAGGACAGGACATCTGGCTACAAAATGCTCAACATCCTCTCGTTCTCGCAAACTGCATAGATTGCACATGATATCTTCATTTTGATGGTGCGGTTTGTAGTGCAGATTAGGCATTTCAACTCGGGACTTAAAGATATTTGATATCATCAATGCCCCAAATCTGTCTTGAAAATAATTATTCTCTGCCATATCGTAGTTCAGCTTCGAGTAGGAGTTTCTAGTAGCGCTCTGTCTTGCATCATTCTCCCACCTGAGTTAAGTAAGAGTTAAGTATTATTTGGGATAGAACTTATGCAGCTTCTTCTTCTGGAAAGTACTTGAACTAACTAAGGAATAATACTGTTTCAAATGAGAAGAAACATTCTACAATTGAGGCCTTTCTTACTTACAGCAACACAACAAATTTGAGAATGACGCGTTCTTAATTCAAGTACATAAAATCTTGGATTAAGCACAAAATCGACTTCCAGTGCCAGCTTCTAAAAGTAGGCAACGGAAAATGAGAATAAGTTGTAAGCGAAGCTGCTCTTAAAATTCTCAAGTGGTTTTAGCACCTTTCTTATGAAGCGATAACATATTGAGCATTGGTAATCTAATGGCTCCGCATTCTATGATTCAATCAAGAGAACTGATTTCAAGTACAAATTCAGAATACCCTTAGCATTTTATGTGAAAATTCTGTACATCAACTCAAGAATCATTTAAGAATTTTGTAGACTTTGGCGGTAGAATCAGTAGAATTTTGTTCTTAAACTGTCTTAAGTCATGTATGTCGTTAGTATAAAAATTCGTACTTGAAATAAGAATTTTATACTAAAGTCAAGTATTTTTGAACTAACCCTAGCATAGTACTTATTTCAAGCCCTTGAGATATTTAGTTCAACGAAAATCATACTTGGCATGTTCTCGAGCGGGCAAACTTCCAGCTTATTTGCGTTGCTTATCGTACACTCAATTATAAAATGTAATAAAAAAATATACAATTGGCTTTGCACAGCGCCAGAGGAAGTAGCAGTCAGCATGCATTTAATTAAATTCACTTAATGCCCAAAATATTCGCTTTATTAAAAATTCCCCAATGTGTTCATTTCAAAAAGTGGCTCATTTTGTTTGTGTTAATTTCTGTCATCACAATCCCTTCTTTACCAACATTTTCCACAGTTTCCTTACTTCTTCGCTGCTCACTCCTTTCCCCATTGCAAGCTCGTCCAGGCAAGGCCAAGACTGGCAAAATGAAATGCCATGTAGCAGCAGCACAAAAACTAGTGCAGCGCACAGCAAGGATATCAGACACAAGTTGTATCGCTTCCAACATAATGTTACGCTGATATGATTACGCTGTAGTTTGCAGCTGAACAAGCAGAAGTTTGGTTCTTGGCTGCAATAAAAAACAAGCCCTTAAACTATGCGAGGCATATATGCATGTAGTGTGAGAGATTGAAATATGCCAGCATGCACATGACATACTAACTAGCGTCACCTTCACGTTCCTTCCGTCTCGTACACCCCCGCCCGCGTCTGGGACACCTACCAAAGACATTGTCTTACATTTATGACTAACGTTGTTATTTGGGATTCGACACGTAGCTGCCGGCTCCTGGGGCACGTAGATGGGTGAGTGTGAGGTTTTATCAGGGTCGAGCATGTGCTGGTGTCGATTTTGACACGTTGGCCCTGTGTGTGTGTGCATGTGGGAGCTGGTAATTGCGGTGTAAAACTGTAGAATAACACCACTTAGTTGGTTGCTAATACCAGTACGTGTTTGCTCTGATACGAAGCACTGGTCGGTCCATATGTGGATGATACCATATTTTGCAGAGCTAAAAACTAACACAAAAAGAAATATTTGCAAGAGCTGTGTAATATTTGCTCAGAAAACCGAAAGGCAACAGACTTGCAGACATGGCCAAATGATACTTAAAGCTGAGTGCGCGTCTCACTGGACAAATAGAAGTCCGAATGCAGCTCAGAAATTAAATCTTTTTTATTTTTTGGGGACTTATTTGTTGAAATGGTTTTAAAAGTTGCCCAAAAAGAGTAAGAGAAAAGCTTGGCTTTGGTTACACACAGTTGCGAAATTCAGATTAGTTAGTCAAACGTGCACTCAGGAAAAAAAAAACAAAGAACTTTATGGGCGTGCCCATAGAGAAGCCACCTATTGATTGTCATTGCGAATGCAATGAAATATAACTAAAATGGAAATATAACTCAAACCTTTAATTAGCCTTGTCCCTGGACATACTGTCAGCGGAGTAAATTCCGTATTTCCATTTGAACATTTTGTCAAAAAAACACCGACTTACTACCCTATATAGTATATATACTTACTTATCTATGTCTATTAATGTGACTCCCAAAAAAGAAAAGAAAAGGCAATTCTTTACACTATATAAATTCTATATAATTAACTATATTTCTTAGCCGTCCAGTTATTTGCTAATCAGTTAATTTTCAGTGGAACACATTGCATTAAGAAAGGTGCTTAAACTAAGTCGGGTCTCATAAAGACATTGTGTTAGTCAGATTATTAAGCAACCTTTCTGCGATTGTGCAATCTTTATTTTGCATAATCTTTTATGCATAATGTTTAAACGAATTACACAGTGTTTACCCTTCGCTGTAGAGCAGTTCGAGCATAGCATTGCTTCATACTTGGTTTCTTCCTATCACCCCCAAAATCTGAAGCAGCTTTATACTATTTTTACTCATTTAGGTTAAAATTTCTAAGGCCTAGACCGTCTAACTGCATATATAAGCTTGGCAACTAATATAGCGACAAGAGGAACCTAAAATATTACTCGAGGGCTCAAAGAACAGATCTGGCATTTTCTATGTTTTTATACCCAGTTCCCATTGAAAATGGCCTACATTTAGGATGACATTTTGTTACAAAGAAATAAATGAAAACAAACCCTGCAGTACTGAAGGTGGCTATTGGCCATGCGTTAAGTGCTTACCCCGCCGCTTACTACATGGGTACTTACAATGCTGACCCAATGGTAAGCGAACGCCGAACCACCTAGTGAAAGAAATATTTGTCTACGAAAGCGTACACGAAAGTAGCGGTCAATCATTGCATTTATTTTTGATATTTTGTGGACCGGGCATAGACACGAAAATGAAAAATCAGCGATTACGCTTGCCATCGCTGTTTGTTTACTGGTATTCAATGCACTGTTTCTGAATTTACAAAAACAATAATAACGCAAAAACCGTTTGTTTTCTATTGCTCAATGAAGTGAATTTTAAGAAGTCAGTGAAAATAAATAAAATATACAAGCAATAATAAACTAATAAATAAATTAAAGGTACTACAATCATATAATTTAACTTGCATAATGTAAGGCGAAAGGCATTTTAGAGGGCTGAACCAATTAAGGAAGGCGTTTCAGCTCTAGAAGAAGCGTCATTATACTCTGTATCGAAGGTACATAGAGTATTATAAGTTTGTGCAAAAGTATGTAACATCCAGAAGTAAGCATCTCCGACCTCATAAAGTATATATATTCTTGATCAGCATCAACAGCCGAGTCGATATAGCCATGTCCGTCTGTCCGTCTGTCCGTCCGTCCGTCTGTCCGTCTGTCTGTCTGTCCGTATGAACGCACAGATCTCAGAGATGGTATGCGATAGACATTGACATGTATGGGACATATGATTCTTATGTCTGCAGGCAGATCAAGTTTATTTTCAATTTTGGCCACGGCCCCTCCCGCCTCCGCAATTTAGAAAAAACGTCATATCTCCCACAGTTTTGAAGATAGATGGCTTGTTCCTTCTGGACATATTTAGTTATTAGGATAACTTATCGATCCGCCAAATGAATGAAGAAGATCGGATGAACGGTTTTCGAGTTATGATCAAAAGACAAATTTTCTTGGTACAGAGTATGTTATAGTCGGGCTTGACCGACTTTCTTTCTTGTTTTAAAAACTTTAGCTGCAACAAATATAAAAAAGACTCCGAAAAAATTCCTTCAGAATAATTTAAGAACAAAAAGAAAAAATTTAAAATAAAATAAAAATTGAATTTAACAGTGGTAGTTGTGATTATTCAATAAGTTATAGTTAGTGATGTTTCTTACATAAGTACGCTTAGCATGGGTACCCTTTTTACCGACCCTTACATGGGGTCTTATTTCACCAGTTCCCGGGTAAACGAGGTGGTGGCGATGGACCCTATTTGCGGACATGTCATATAAAATTGGATTTGAGAAAACGCATTGCTTAGGGTCAGTAAAGTAAGTAGAGGTGGTCTCCTGGTAACCGCTTATTTCACCAGCTTCGATCTAGTGCCCAGTACTGCAGGGAATGAACAGGGTATTTTGTCGTCGGGAAACTCGACTGCAGCGCCCTTACTTGTTTGTTAATAATTTCCACTTTGGCCTTCACTGCTTTTACTATTTTATACTATGTCATTTTCTTTTAAGTTTTTTTTATAATAGCTCATTCAATTCTCCGTTCAACTCTCTATTGTTTCCATGAATTTGGTTACTGTCCGACGAAGTTATGCGAGTTTTTCTAAGTACGCATTAACAATCTAGTATTGGCCTACACAGACAATGCATTGGGTATGTCTAGATTTGTTTTTTGTAGCACAGAGTTATCAAAGATTGATAGATTTTTTGATCATGTTGGTTTTTGGTACATTACAAAAATTCTTCAAGATAATCAGCTGCATAAAATATTCAGATAAATTCTTTAGGATCTGCAGGTGGCATTTTGGCAATTCTCTAGCTTAAAGTGCATTCAAGTGAAACTCTTATGGGCCGGGTGTGGTACAGCGACTAGTGTGTGTGCCTGCTTGAATCAAAGCTTACACAACCGGTCACCTTCGCCAGCTGTTGGCGCCAGCCAGCCACTGAAAAGCTTCTCAAACTGCTGGTTCCTTTCTCGTGATTGAGAAAGAGATTGAAGAGACTAAATCTTTACCATTGTGGAAACACTCTTCATTAAAAGCAAAAGTTTCGTTGCAAAATTTTCTGATATTATACCTCAAGGTATTTAGCTCAAAGCATTTTGGTAGAAAACCATTATGCTCGTGCTGAATCCTTGCATTGTGTATCATCGTCTCTATCTGGCACAGTTCAATTGTTAATTTCGTTAAATCCATATCAACTCTCTTAGCAAGTTAAAACAGTTTTGTTTAATAAACTCCTGTTTACACATTTGATTTTCTTGTTTACAATTCTTATCAACACTTAAAACATGGCTTCTCATGTGTACAATAACACTTTAGTGCTTCCCCATCATTTTGAGTCCTTGAAGCAATTAAAATTCTTTTGTGCAGACAGTGGAAAGCACATTCAATCCGTTCAGCTTTATTTTCGGCAATTAACATGCATTTGCTTACGTGAGCTGACACAATGATGGTTGAAGATTTCCCCACTGAACCCCCAACTCAAAGTCGGCAATGGCAAGGCAAAGAGCTGCCAAAGCGAAAGGTTGAGTGTTTTCCTCGCGTTTGACGGCGCGGGGAAACCCAGTTGACTGCTGTTGGAAAAAATAATTGACATCGAAATGATGTGAGTGCGAGTGTTTGTGTGCGGTTGGTGACACATGTTTCAGAGTGTGATGTCAGTTTATTAACACAAATAGAAATGCAGCAACAAGGGTTTTGCCATATTTCAGACACGGGGAAAGCAAAATCGATGGAATCATGCAATTATTTACATGTTTCTCGATTAATTGGCAAGGGGACCCCAAAAACGCTTGAGCTATTCAGTTTCAAGTTGAGAGAGCTAAAAGCTGAATTGGAACAAAAAAAGAGTAAGCTACAAAGGGTTCTAATGATATTTTGCATCATCATCAACATCAGAGTTGATTTTAGCTTTTACTTCTGAAGGCTTGTGGGATAAAGAAAAACAATATAAGTCTCTACCTTTCAATATGACAATTAAAAATAGTTTTTCTGAAGAACGTTTATCAATAAATATTTAAACGGACTTTAATTCATTTTCTCTGTCTCTCTTTCTGGGAATAATTTTTGCACAATTTCCTCTTTACTTTTATGTAAATTGCAGTTAATGTAAATAAATGAATATTTCATTAAGTCAACGCAGAAAGAAAAAGTGATTTTCCCCACAGGCTGGGCTGGGAATCCAAGGATAGTTAACATCACAATAACAATCCATTATATATTTCAACTTCCACCAGCACAAATAATCAAATAAAAGCTTTTCAGCTGCCGGTGTTCGCACCATTAACTGTAAAATTTTGTCACTTATTTAGTTAAAAAAAATATATACAATTTAATTACCAAATCAAACACACAAAAAAGCAAAGAAATCTTCACTCTATGTCATCCTCCTTGACCAAAGTGGCATTCGGATTGCTTAGCAATAGCGCCTGATTGTGCTGCTGGACATTGTAGTAGAAGAAGTAAGATTTGCTATACTCAAATGTGGATATCATGATGGCACAAGCCGGGGCCACCTTGAACAGACGCGGCCCGTAGCCCGCGAAGAGTCCCCTCAGGCCATGCAGGCGGTAGATGGTCACCAAGCGACTGAAGGTGGATTTCTTTTCCAGCTCCTTGGTGGGTGAGTCCGTGAATATGACGCGCTCGCCAAACTCAATCTGTTCCAGTGTCTTGACCACATCAAAGGGTGTGGTGGCCAGAGCGGCCACTGAGCCCGCTATCACTCCGGCCAGAAAGCTTAAGCCGAACGAGGGCTGGGCACTGTCGCTGAAGCGCAGTTTCAGAGACTCGTAGATGGGCCAATAGATGCCCGAGAAGGGTACATCCCGCAGTATGGTGGGTGGCAGTCCTCTCCACAGGCCCCCAACGCCCTGCAAGGCAATCACATTGTTCACAAACTTGATGACCTGGGCATAGGTCAACCGCTGCGACTGCATTTTGGTGCGCACCAACTCAATGGGACTGACAAAGGTCACGGCACAGATGCGGGCTGTTACCCCCGAGAGCGCAGGGACGAACAGAGTCAGGGCACGACTGCGCTCTTGCCGCTTGTTGGTTGTTGCTTCCTTGAAGTTTCTCTCATAGATATCCGTGTACTTGGCCTTAAACTGTTCATAGGCCACAAAGTATATGATGGTCGACGGCAGAGCTGATACCAGCGTCGGACCCAATCCCGACCACAGCGAACGGATTCCCTCTTGGCGACTTATCTTGACGAGGGCATCCAAAGTGCTGGTGAATTGTGTAGTTGGTCGACTCATTACACTGGTATGGGCATTCGGGCCGCAGGAGAACAAATGATCCATCAGGCCGTTGCAATAGAGGAAGCACTTGTTGGAGGGCGACTGCTGGGACTGCATCCGGGTCTTGATCACATCCAGCGGGGTCATGAAACAGGCCGTGATCATGGCTCCGGTGCAAGCTGAGGTCACCTGCTGCAAGGGTCGAATGCAAAATCGTGGATCGTTGAGTAACTTTCTTGGCTTGGCGGCAAATTTTTGGGTGTGTGTGTTCTCGGTGTCACTGCCGCTGCCCTCGTTGCTGCCCCGGCCACTGTTCAGGCCGGTGTGGCCACTCTTGCCGCCTGAAGTCCAACGCGGCACATTACCCGGTATCCGTTCCACATGGTGGTCGCCCTCAGACGAAGATGGGCTTTTGCTGGGCGCCCCAGCTTCGTCTTTCGGCATGGCAGCCCTTGCTCTCTTGGTTTTGCTACTTTGACAAACGAGCCCGCAAGCAAAGTTCTGTATTCTTTTTGGAAAATTTATTTGGTAGAATGACACTTGATTAAAGGCTACTTGGGTTTTGCCTGAGTTGAATATGGAGAAGCAAATTCTTACTTTGATTTATCAGAAATTTCAGAAATGGCTATAAATAGAGGTTTCATACATATGGAACATCTAATAATTGCAGGCACACTAAGTTTATTAGCAAAGCTGATCAAAGCCAAATCCCCCAGAGTTTTGTAGATTAAAAGTTCGCTCACGACATATTTAGTAGTCATTATTATTAATGGATACGCCAAAAGAAAGATAAAGATCGGATGAAAGATAGTTGACATATAGGGAAAACGGCGATGGGCAGTCCTTCCTTCACACACTTTATGGCCGCTTTGCCACTTTGTGAGGCATGCAACTTTTACTTTGGGGGATACAGAGTATAGTAAAGTGGAGCGTGACCCACTTTCTTAATTGCTGTTTGGCAAATTGTGACATTGTATACCCATGGCTTCTTGGTGAAATTTTCTTAGAAATGTTATGGCTTCCTTTTTGTATAAAGCTTCGTCGCCCTCTGTGAATATTGGCGCTTGATGATCGTGTGGGCTAAGATGCAGCCGTCCTTGTGTGTTCAGCCTTAATGGGCGCAGTGGAACACCCGGTATGAAACGAACTCTTCATAATCTGATTTGGAATACAATAATTTCAAATGAATGTAGGGATGTTAGGTTCTTGTATGGTTACATCCAGAAGAGTTGAAGATTACATTTAATTTGGATTAAAACAATAAGCTTATAAGAGAAAGTTTCTTTTATTCATCCACCAATAAACACGCAGTGGTACTCACAAAACATTGATGGTGGGCACATTTGATATTTTTAATTTTTGTTTCCAATTGTTGCTAAAATTTCGAATTTTGTTCTATTTTTTATTTCTGAACTATCCAACTATTTCTTAGCTTTAAAAATAAATCTCCCAAACACCTAAGCGCTTTTTCTTGTGCGGAGATATTACGAAATTAACAAATTGAATTGGTTTCAAAGTCGTTGCATTCTTTCAAGGCATTTGATGGTGTTGAAAGTTCCCGATCCTAAGATCTTTAAGGGACGCCTGCTTATTATAAGTACTCTGTACCAAAATGACACAGAGTGAACTAAGCTTCCAGAAGGAAGGTAGCACCTACCACCCCATATGGTATATATATTCTTAGTCAACACTAACAGCAGAGTCGATAAAGTCATGTCCGTCTGTCTCTCTGTCTGTAAGTCCATCTTTATAAACAAACAGATCTTAGAGATGGTAAAAGGTATCTTGTGGACATGTTCAGTAATCAGTATTATAGATCTGTCCGCCAAAGGAATTTCGGAAATCGGTTGAACGATAGTCGAGACATAGGGAGACCAATCATTCATATTGGGCAGCACCAGCTGAAACAGCAATGGGCAACACTTTACACACCTTAACACTTTGTGTGATATGTATTAACTTTGGTAGCTCGACATTTCAGACGTGTATTTAGTTACACGTGTACACGTGACACGTGTATACGAACGTGGTTCGTCTTTCAGTTCGAACGTAAGTGTACACGTGAATTCCTGTTCGTGTATTCGTGTCCGAGTATAGGTTCGAACGTACGTGTACTACCCGAAACACGTGATTGACGTGTTTAAAGCTAAAGACACACTAGGCTGACGACTGTTAACATACCAGCTGAAGTGTCTTCGGCATCTGATCCAAACGCATCCAATGCCATTTAAATTGCATAGAAAATTTGCTTTTAGAAACACACTAGCAACACGCCATCCGAGGAGCGCATGCCTTCGGCATCTGATCAGCGTGCTGCGTGGTACAGCGCGGAACGTATCAGGAAGTTCGTGTCGAAGGGGGGCAGATCACAGTGCACACGAACGAAATCAGCCTAGTGGATTCGAACAGCACGAGAAAGCAGTGAGGATCTTCTCGCGACACAATGATTCTGTCAAAATGCTTTTATAGTTATAACGAAAAAGAATCAATCACGTGTTACACGTGATTCACGTTAGCACTGGAAACACGGATATACGTGTTTACGGATACACGTGTGTTAAATACATGTGTAGTTCATAAACACGTACCTATACATGTAGCACTTAATTTCACGTGTTCACGTGTATTCGTACTACACGTGAAACATCAAGTCCTAATAATCGGGCTTAACCAAGTCGGTCTTACTTGCAACACTCTGAGGTAGAGGTATTTAGTATTATTAAGACATTATTATTATTAAACCCACCTGCCAAAGGAATGGTAAAGATCAGATGATCGGTTGTGCAGGTATGAGGCAGCGCTGCTTTCAGCTGCTACTGAAGTATCTAAATGTATGATAAGCGCATAATTTCGTTGGTACAGAGTATTTTATAGTCGGGCTAGACCGACTTTCGCTCTTGTGTCTAATTGTTTTCCAAAAAAAATAGTCCCTGTTTGTAAATTCAATTGAACAGAGGTTTGGTCACACTTTTCACTGTTCTAGTCACTGATTTTGACTTTGTTTTTAATCATTGTTCGGTCATAGTTTTGCTCACTGTTTTAGCTACTGACTTAAGCCGAGTTTTTATCACTGTTTAAGACGATGTTTTGGTCACGGTTTTGGTTATTTATTGGTCACTTCTACTTACTGTTTTAAGCCCTGTTCGAGTCACTGTGTTTTAGTTACTGTTTTAGTTACTGTGTTAGACACTGTTCGAGTCACTGTTTAAGTCTTTGTTTATAATCAATGTTCTGTTTACTGTTTTGGTAACTAATAATCACTGTTTCGGTCACTGTTTTAGTCACTGACATAGACTTTGTTTGTCTCACTGTTTTGGTCACTATTTTGTTCACTATTTTGTTCACTATTTTGGTCACTGTTTTAGTCTCTGTTTTATTTACTGGCTTATTTTCTTACTCTAACCACTGTTCAGTAAGTGATTTGGTCACTGCTTTAGACACTCTATAAGTCACTGTGTTGGTCACTGATATTGTCATTTTTTGGACACTATTTCGTTTCTCGAGTCACTTTTTGGTCCCTGTTTCGTTCACTTTAGTCACTGTTTTGGTCCACAAAGACAAAAACAAAAGCTGTTGACTTTTGCAAAATCAGAAGTCCTCCAGTCAAACGATCCCAAAAGAGTTTCGCGCTTAATATTAATCCGCTCTTAAGTATTGATAAAGTCAAGCCACTGCTTAAACAAGGAAATGGTGCAGGAAGGGAGTGTAGCCGTGTCTTAAACCACGTCCTTCCCACTTCCCCCCAGGAACTACCCCACTGTGGATAACTAAATCTCTCGTTTTCGGTGCATTTAGTACAGATTCTTTTCCTGGCAACAATCGGTTATTCTCCAACCCCTTTTTTGCTTGACAAATGATTTTATGATTGGGCATCTGCACTCCAATTACCATCCCTGTGTGTTGGCCTGCGTCGCTTAATAAGTGTCCGCCCATACCGTCGTGTACCAATAATACCTTTAATTAAAAAATCGACCTCCGGCCTGTAATTGAAACCTTCAATTTGCCAAAGTAAATACATAATTAATTTGACATTAATTGGCAAAATTTGCACAAGTGTTTCACTCACTTTCGACAAATACTTTGGCCAATTAAAAAGCCATGCAAACAGTTTTGTAAACAAGAAAGTTAAGACACGAAATCGAAAGTATGTCACATTTATTGTTTATTTCCCTTTGCGTATTGATCAAAGATGAAAATCGTAATTATTAAAAGAACCAAACAAAACAAATTCGGGCTTAACCACGCCTCCTGCGTGCATTGTTAGTGTTGGCCCGGCGCCTATTATTGTTGTTGCCGGCCCTTCGCCTATTGTTGGCATTGCGACGGGCTGGTTGAGCTCTGCGTCTATTGTTGCCGCCGTTGTTATTGTTGCGGCGATTGCGTGCAGCCCCATTGTTCTGGGGCCTGCGATTGTTACCAGCACGATTATTATTTGGACGTCTTCTGATAGGGGTACGGCTAGCCTGGGTGGTGGTCTCCGACTCCGAAAGGGGCTCAGGGTCCTCGCCTTCGGTGTCATCAGCATCTCCACCGCCGGTGGAAGGTGAACCATCATCGGATTCAGCACCGCTGGCATCATCTACATCAGCCGAATCGTTGCCCACAGAAGAGTCGTCGTCCTGTTGGCCCACCACGAAGGCCAAAGACACAGCCAGAAACAGACAAATCCATAAGAAGTACTTCATTCTCAAATATTTCACAGTTGTGTGATGAGTTTTCCCAATTTGCTAACGTGTTTTATACCCAGAATACCACGAAAACGACACTTGCCCAATTGTGTTTGCCCAAGTGAAGGCCCAAACAAGCGAACACAAATGTTGTGAAGAACAATAGACGAGTTGATAACCCGAGCAGGTGACGCACTCTGGAAGCAGATCACGCAATGGGACATACAATTTGTTTCACATTTTCTTAGGAACACAAAAGAATATAAAAAGTACAATCAAAAGATAATCAATAATGGGAGTGACGCAAAGAGCTCTGGAGATTTTTGAGGGAATTATGCAGGGATGCAAACCGGTTCTGAACCGAACCGGTTTTGAACCGAACCGAACCGCTTATTCCAGCTGGTGAACCGAACCACAAACCGAACCGGCTTCCTTTAAGAATTGCTGAACCGCACCCTAAACCACAAATAAATACGGTTCGGTTCGGTTCAGCTCTCTGACGAGTTTTAAGACGGGAGTCGCTTTCCTCTAGCCAATGATACTTATTATTTTGAATCGTTTCCCCAAGACAATTTTTCTACATATCGTTCGACTCTCTACATTCTTACCTATGCTGGAACTTTTAAGGATGACCTAACGAAAATTTAAGAACGAGTAATTCTGCAAGTCTTCTGTAATTGCCCTCCGATCTCTTAATATACATACCATCAATGTACAATCTTTCCTCTAGTGGACAAAATATTTGGAATTTTCTGTAATACATTCACCTTAATTCAATGCTAACCAGGAGAGTTTTTATACTTTTCTATTCTAATCTTTTCTGGCCGACATTCTCTGTTTTCAAAGATCATTCCTCTAGGATCTTATAGACGAATCCTTTGAATCTGGCACAATAAATTTGCGACATTCTTCTAAGGGATTTAAAGATATTCAAATGGATTATAGAAATTCAATTTGAAAGTGTGCAGAAGTCACATGACATTAGAAATCATAATGTACCTTTGTGAACCACTGAACCGAACCGGAACCGCGGTTCAGTCAGTTCCAAAAACCGTGTAATTAACCGAACCGGCGGTTCAGAAACTGTCTGAACCACTGAACCGAACCAGTAATTATATTAGATTGGTTTGCATCCCTGGAATTTTGGACAGACTAGTCTAAGCTACTTGCAGTTTGAGCTGGTTCTGTAGGCCATTTTAGTTAGCATCTTGCTTGAATATTTTGTCTTGAAAAAAACAGGTCGAAGGTATAATTTAAGTAACTCGAAAAGATTTCGTTTGAGCTACAACTTTCTGAGTAGAATGCAGTCGATAGAGTGACCGTACAAAGCAAAGCTCTGAGTAGTATTATTGTGCCAAAAGAATTTTAAACTTTTAAATATGAATATGTTGCCATGATGTTTACTTCGCAAACTTCAATCCTTTAAAAAAAATGTGTAAAATGAAACTTGGTCCCACCAAATGTAGCAAACTCTCCACAAAAAAAAGCCCAAACTCAACTTTGTGTCTTCTTTGAAGTTTCGCCGTGTTCTTTGTTTTCAGGCACTTACTTCACATTCGCTGTCCATTGAAACGCTATTTCACTTCAAACGCTTGAGCAATAATCGAATTACTTGGCTGCACATTTCTCAACTTTTTTCAACTTTGGCCCAGTCACGTCTCCACTTGCATTTCCACTGCAATTCCCGCCATAGCCAAGAACAATGACCAGCCCCCCCGGCACGTTCTGTGATCGAGTGCACAACAACAATAAAATTATTCGACCATATAAATCAGAAATATCAAACTAAACCCAAGTAATTAAGAAATGTTCTGTTTATTTTCTACACACACTGGCAGCTGGGGTGAAATTTTAATTGCATTTTGTGGTTAAAGTTTTCAGTTTTGTTATCGCGTCGGCGGTATTAAAACTTGCAATTTTTCAACATCCAACCTACCTAGGGGGTTGGCCAAATGAAACAACAGAATTTGTTACATCGAATATTTCATTTTCGAACCGAAGTACACAAAGTGTGTCCTGGCCAAAATGTTTAATAAAAAGTAGGCCCAAAAAAACCAGAATCGAATAGCTTAAGCATTTTTGTGTAATTTTTTTGTTGACCAAACTGCCGAACAAAATATGAAAAATTTATTAAAAATTTTTGCAGGTGCTTATGCGGATTAAAGTTAGCAGATTTTGCAGCTGCCTCTCACATAATTACTAGTTTTATATAAGACTTAAACATTATATTGGCAATTTATGAGTGCCAACCTTAAATACAGGAATAGTCACCTTATCTTTATAAAAACAATTTTTTGAAGCCGCGAAACCCATGTAACTCCTTAAGTAGCTTTAGTTATCCAATCGGAAGTGCTGTTATTAGCAATTGAAAACCCACTGCCGCTAAGCTCTTCAACAGAAAAGATAGAGGAAGAAAGAGGAACAAAAATATGCACTCCACCTAGGACCTCTGCTTTCTGGGTTTATCTGTTAACTGTGGACGCTAATCGTTCGTCGATTTGACGACGGACATTGGCCGGATTCGCGAATTTGGCAAAAATCGTAACTTTTGAACGGAAAGAGATACTTCAAAAATTTCAAGAGGATAATGATAGAGAATTTAAACGAGCGTACGTTCATCTTTGTTGGTCAACAGGGTGACTTAGGATCGGCTGCCGAAGTTGATTGTTTAATACACTGAACAGGTTGCATAAAAAATGGCAAAATACTTTAATTTTTAAAATCGATTTATTAAAAATGAAGTTGTTAAAATAATGAAAGCTAACAAAATTTTATAAAAAATAATTTTTACTTACTAAAAAAAAATTATTTTCACACAAAACTAGTTCTAACCTGGGAGTGGTTAATTTTCTTCAAAAAGATTGTCAATATAGGTGTTCATATCATTAGTGCTTAATAGACTTCATATTTCTGGTGAATATTTGTCGGTAAGTTCCTCGAGTGTCCTGGTGTGTCTGAGAGATGAGATACGAGGAAAAGAGGAGGCCCACAACATGTTGAAAAGGATATATTTTGCACGTGTTCGCATATCTATACCGTTTGTAGTGCTTGATTTTAGATTCTTGGGCTTCCTCTGGCAATTCTCCCATCGATAATAGTTGTTGTTTAATAAGCTGCTCAGCATGATCCAATATTTTATGGACAGTAGGGGTAAGTTTTTTCTCTTTTCTCACATAAAAGATCTTTCGTCTCTGGAATATTTTCCATATCTGCAAGCATCAACATTTTCTTCGCAGCTTAAGACATTGAGAATAATCTGGATCTGAATGGATAACTATCCAGCCTCCGACAGATGCTTCGTGCTAAATTCTATTGTGACACCTTGAAGCTTTCTTTTCCTGGTGAACGTTGAGCTCTCATCGATAGATTTTGTTGGTCTGTCTTGTGGTTGCCCTTAAGAAGTACTGACTTAATTGTCATTATCTTCGAAACAACTAAATCTAGCCGTCAGCCAAGTCCAGTTTGGAAGTATATAGTAAATCTACTCTCAGTCCGACTTGCTAATTTCCATTTAGATTGTAGTCTGTAAATTAATAAATTTTTCTGCGTTTTCTCTCTCTTCTTGGCTTCTTCTCGGCTGATTTTCCGTATTTCCTCAGTTGTTGTTGTGTGCCTGTGGTCCGCTTCGCATGCTGCGTATAAGTTTTTAGTTTTCAGACATGTGAAGGTAGAAACGAAGAGCAAACAACTCGCTCTCTGTTTCATATAGTACATCCGAAAAATACGTAGTCGAAATGACAAGCGATGAACTTTGTGTTGACTTACGACAAAAAAAAAGCTCTGCACAAACTGTGAAATCACCTCTGTATGAAGCATTTAGTTAAGCTTTGTGCCTATTGCTCAAAGTGAAAACTGTCATTCTTGAAAACCAGATCGTTTTTAATCAAAATATTACTTATAAGTCGGATATTCATAAAAATAACAATGATGCTTTAATAATTTTACTTCTTAAGTTTCGTAATTTGTTTTGTGAAACAAACCTTCCTCCATCAGGTTAGTTTTGAATTCTTTGTGAAATTTCCATGAAATCTCTTATAAATAATGATTTTTATACTATTTGGTGTTCGTTTTGGCATCTCAAGCGTGATTCGCATATTGTGGAAACTTCAATAAAGCTCAGTAAGGTTTGCCATTTCACCATATTAAGAATAATAAACGAACTTTGCTTGCGAATCATTGGCCTTGTTCACCAGCACAAATCGCAGACAGGAAATCGATCGATCTAGGTCGACTATTATAATGAACTATTGTAATGTGCAATCTGAATTTTTGTGATTAGGATGGATAAAAAATACACAACAACTCAAACTGTCATTAAAAATCAACAGGATAACCTTTTACTAATAATTCCTTGTGGATGATTTTTGATGTATGATCTTCGATGATTGATTTATGCTGGTGAACAAGGCCATTGACTTTTATGATCAAAATTCGTGCTCTATGAGAACTGTGCTTCGCAAACTACTTCCATTTTCATTCCATTTCATAATCAACCCCGCGAGCTGTTAGCTGTCCTTGCTATCGAGACCAAATTTCGAATATAACTGCTTTATGGTTTCGACAACAAACATAATTGTCGAGTTTGTTAGCCAAAGGCAGTTCAATAGCTGCCAATGCACCCTGAAATGTGCACTTTTTGGTGTAGCTTGTAGGCCGGCGGCATTATTGGACTGTACTTGTTTAAAAATAATGAAAATCGCAACGTAACATTCAAATGAGATTATTACCGCCTTTTTTTGGCCCACATGGTAGAATTGGACTTGGTTGACATGTGATTTCAACAAGACGGTTTGCTCCTCTGAAGGCGAAACTATGTACCAATTGAGATGCGACTTTATTGAGCATTTCAGCTCTCTTTTGAGGCAGCCAAGCTCATTTGATTTGACCCCACTAGACCTACGTTTTAATTTTCCTAAATAAATTTACCATTTATTATAAGACTATTTAAAAAATACTTCCCTGATTTTGTGATTTCAAAAAATAAATTAGTAAAATAGTTATTCATTTAAACTTAAATTATTTGGGGATTTTCATGAGTGGGATTTTTTTGTCGTTGCGACGAACAATGATCTTTTTGTCATAAAGTTGACGATGACCATTCTGAGTTGAGCAATGTGGCCTGCGATTTCAGAACATCTTTTAGCATCTGTTTGAGAATACTCATATATCGCATAATTTAAATGAATCAATATAGAAGTTTTGAAGGGATGAAGCTTTTAATTTATTGTTGGCACACCAAGAACGTCTCATTGCTTTTTAGGCATAATGAACTCAGTATGGCTAAAAGCAAAGTGCAGAGACCGACAACAAAGTCCAGCACTATAATAACAGTTTTGTAAGAGATTGTGCCCCGCTGCTATTTCAATTGAAACTGTGCGTCAACTGAGAATATTAAGTAATTGTGACTGATACTTTAAAATTTCCATGTAATTGTGTATGATAATTGTAATATCCGCAACTAATTAAACAAAGTAACAAAGTAATTAAGAACTATTGGCAGGATTTTGTGATAGTTCTTTCAAACAACTCCGAAATTTCTTACTTTTAATACAAATCTATTAAAATTTAACATATTTGGGGGTGTCGTGGAAATTTCTAGCAATTTTGTGTTTGTTTAGTTTGAAAAACGCTCGAATAATCCTCGGGTATTCCAAAACTGTGAGAGATTTCATTATTTTAGTGGCAAAGGTTTGTGTCCAAGGTAAATGTTCATCTCATCAAACATTCTTGCATATTCTTATTCCATATCTTCTTTTGATTTGTGTTTTAGTGCCAAGTCAAATTTTAGTCAGGCTTTTTGAGGATTATTTAAAAAAAATTTAAAATGCTTCTGCTATAATTATGAAATCGTGAAACTTGGCTACCCTTTTTGGTTATCAGAGATGTAATCCGAATCTGAGCCGAAACGAACCAAACCAAAACTGAACCGCCTCTTCCAGCTCATTACCGAACTGCAAACCAAAACCGATGCCTTTCGAAATTGCTGAAACAAGCCGAAAGCCACGGTTTAGTTTCTGTTCCCTGGCGATTTTTATGACCTTGAGCGTTTACCTTCAGGCAATAAAACTTTAAATATGTAGGAAATATAGTCCTTTCCTTATACAGAGAAAACAATTATTTTAAAAAATATCCATCGGATGGCCTTTATCATCTAACGAAGCTGAAAAGCGATATGAAAAAGATTATCATTTGGATGATTCTCAGCTCCGTTGGATGACTAAATGGATGTTAACGACATATTCAGTCAAAATGGACCTTTTTGGATCTTATTTTTTCTGTGTATCGAAAAGTTTATCTGACCTTTGGTCAAAATAAGGAAGACCGCTCATTAACCGAACTGAAACTAAGCGATACCGGATGGATGTACTTTTAAGGATCTCTCATTATGCAATTCACCAGACTGCATATCTGTCATCAGCGGAAGCTGCTTTTCGATATGAGTAAGACTCCCACAGCCTTCTTGACCCTACTCTCTTCTTAATCTTAGGAGTGTATTCAGTAAAGAAACGAGGACTCAAAAACAATGCAAGCAGAAATGCTTAAATATATTTAGAAACGGTCCTCAATAAAATGTGCAACAGAACCGAATCCACAATTCAGCTAGCTTCAAAAACTATGCTATGAAACGAACCGCAGGTACTTATTTTCAAGCGGCTTGCATCTCTGGTTGCTATCAATGCCAAGTGGCATGTTTTTTTTTTTGGTTGATATGGCAACTTTCGGTGTTATTTAAAAGAAAATTTTAATATCAGAGCCTTTAGAGTTCTTGTCTGTGTTTGTTTCATGCTCAAACAATTAGATTACACAAGCCACTTAGAACCCTCGGCAACTGTTTGAAATAATAAAAATACTAGATTGTCGATATGTACTCAGAGATAGGCGAATAGTTTCGTCAAACGGTAACCAAATGCACTGAAACAGCATTTGTTTAACGGAGAATTGAATGAGCTACTAATATAAAACTCAATACAAAATCAGATAAAATAAAATTGTGGAACCAGCGGTGGCTAAAGTTAAAATTAACAAAAAAAAAGGTTAAAAGTTTTAGATCTCGCATTTTGCAGTCATCAAGCTAAATCTATTTTACCATTGAGTCTAATATATTAAGTTTCTTTCGTCGCTACAGAAATTGCCACAATTATAAGTAATCATAAGCTTCTTGCGTAAGTTGTGTGCAGATTTAAATGATTCATACTCGGTATAACTTATGTGCACTGATTCCCCTGAAAAGTATGTGCCGATTTTATATCTTATTGATATCTTTTGCATTCGTTTCCATCTCAATGTTGTGACAGCGGATGAATATTTTAATGTCCAACATTTTAAACATTTCATATTCAACGAAAATTTCCAATAAAGCGCATTAAAATATGCTTTTACAAAAAATAATTGGAAAGTTATTTTTAGTTACATATTTCATTTATGTGTGGACACTTTTTTTTACTTAACCACACACCGAGGCATTTTCAGTTGCATTCCCTGCAGTCGAGGCGAGGTAGGGGGGTGTGTCAATGCCTCAATAAATTCAGCAGGCTGTTGCTTTGCCCTTTTTTTTTTGTGTTTGCGCCCAGCCGGGCAACATTTTTTTTGTTGGCCAGGCTGTGCTTCAGTTGTCCCTTTGGCCATCCTTCACCAAACCCTGTGTTGATGTCAGTTTGGCTGGCGCATATTGGGGGAGACAGGGTATCATTTCTTTTTTGTACCCTCTGCCTTTTGCATTGTATTTGCATTTAATTGTGGTATTAAAAATACTCCAGGAACCGGGGGCCTGAACATCGGCCAGCGCTTTATTTATGGGTTCTTTGTGTGTGTGTGTTTTTTCATGTTTCAACCATAAACATTGACATGGTGTGGGCGTGGCCGTGTGGTTGGATTTCCAATAAATTTATTTCCCAAGGCCCGTGCAGCAGTTTGGGTCGCATAAATGATTTAAGATTGGATTATTGGTTGACAAAGTGTGAAGATATTAAAGCATTGACTCGGCGTGTCTCCGATGTGTCATCATCGATGGGCGACTAATGAACTGTTAATTGACTAATCAAATCAAATACGCTTAAGCGCCTGGAAGTACGAGAGTTTTTGTGCATTTTTGTGTGTTTTTCTATGAAATAAATCGACGCTTTGCTAAAGTGATTAGCAAAAGAAGTGCCTGGGCCTTTTAGGTTAACAAGGCTGAGGCTCTCCCGACTCAGAAATGGTTTTGAAATGAATCTTAAAGCTTAATACATTAGTTTCCATTAGCTTTCAACCACTATTTGTTCGCTTGTTTCAAATTATTCACAGAGTTTCGTAAAAGTTGGTGCTAACGTTTTCCGCTTTCGTACAATAAGCACACAAATTTGGCAGTTCCTATCAAATATCCTCCAGCCGAAGTTGCTTAATTGTAACAATATCCACTTGACCTTACGCCAGGCGAATTGTTTTAATTAATTTTTTGAACTGCACCAAATAAAGGCCAGGCGGTGGCAGCTCAAGGAACAACAAAAAGGACAAGCGGAGTTCTATTTAAAAATGGGCGAAAATTTTTCACACTTCATGGCCAAGGCGTCCTTTAAGGCCAAGCTATTTTTTAATTAGCGCAGCCTTGCTTTCCGTTTTTTTTTTTTCATTTTGTTATCCTTTGAGCACATGCTGTGTGTGTGTGCGTGCGTGCGTGTGTGTTTGCCCGTACCTGAGACGCAGGCGTTTTTAATTAAAAAATACAAAATTGACAGAAAAAAAAAAGAATGGCAAAACCGACGCGCCGTTAATTGTTTGCAGAAGCGAAGAAAAATGCCAAAGTTCAAGGCATTCAATATCCTTTCGCTTTGGTTGGGATTTAAGGTTAATCTCTCAACCTTTTAATTCCTAGAACTTCATAAATTTTTCGGACACTTGAAATTTCGCTTACAAAATGTAATTGTGGTTAATTTGACTTGCATAACAAACCAGGCAAAGCCATAAGTTTCCCTCTTCATGCTAAGTGGCAGGCAATTTTCGTTTTACAACGCTTATTTCAGCTCTCCAGCTTTCGCTTAAACTTTTTGCTGCTATTAAAGCCATAATGGCATCCTAAACCCATAACTTTGGAGCTGAACTCTAATAGCTTTAACATTTATTTATTGTTATCTCTTTTCTTATTTGACACTTAAGTTTAGAATTATCCCCGTATTAATAGCAAACCAATTAAAAACTTTTAAATAATTTAATCAGATTTTCTTACTGGCCCAGCAAAGGTTGCCAGCATTTTTCTATGCGGATTTCCAAGAAGCAAAAAAAAAGAAAAACAAAGTTAAAGAATCTTTATCTGTTTGCTTGTGTTCCACCATTTTTGCTCTGTCTATGTCATTTATGAATAATTCATGAGGTAACTTTATAAAAAAAAAATATCACACAAATGGCACTAAAAGCACACAAAAAAAGTTAAATTTCCAACAGGAGCATAGAATTTGCAATACGCTGAGAAAAACTTTAAAGAAAACATGCGTCGGAAGAAATTTAAGGTTTGATACTGACTAGCTTGGTCGTTTGTAGGGGAAAATTTAACATATTCGAATCCACTTCAAGCTAGTTCCTAATTTAAGAAGAGTGCGGGAGCATCGATATACTATTGCAGTGATACTGATAATACTGATAATACTAACTATTAAATCAGCTCAAACTGGGAAATCCAACTATTTGTTTATCCGAATCTCGTTTAAAAAATGGCTAATTACAAATTTTAAATTGCTTATACTTTGCTCTACATCTAAAATCTTTGAAATTTTCAGAAAATTCAATTTATGAAGGGCAGAGTTATAAAGGTGAAGGATTGCTAACATAATGTTTGTAGCAGGGCTGGAAAACAAAAATAATATTCGGATCTACGGCTCACTGGTTCGAACCAAAATAAACCAATGGTTAAAGTTCGGAAATGAAAGGTTTTGGTTCGAAGTTCGAACCTTGGTGCAGTCCATGCGTTATACTAATTTATTCGTTTTTGTGTTCGATGTCTTCTAGAAATTACATTCAATCTAAAAACTACGCAAATCATACCGAAATCGCGTGGTTTTTGGGTCTGAATCGGTTGGGAATATTTAATACATTACTTACTTTTAAGTAACATACCATTTCGGAATTTTCGTATACAAATATTACCAATTTCATATTAGATTCCTGCTTTTGACAATTATTTAAAAAGCTTGAGAAACGGGGAGCTTAAAGAACAGCGGCAATTATGGGTGGGGACTTAATAAGTAATTCTAAACATTTTTCTAGATTTGTTATTTCACTTTCCTGCCCATCTTTGGAGTCTGTCGAACTAAACCAACCATACTACTGTGGGCAAAAAGTAACATTTATTTATTCTTCTAAATCAATTTCATCCCCTTCAAAGTAATCCCCTCCCGATAAAATACACTTATGCCAACGTTTTTTCCAATCCTCGAAACATGCCAAATAGTCCCTTTCCGGTATAGCCATCAGCGCTTTCTTCGATTTTGCTTTTATCTCCTCAATCGACTCGAAACGCGTTCCCCGAAGTGGTCTCTTGAGTTTTGGGAATAGCCAGAAGTCACACGGAGCCAAATCAGGCGAATACGGTGGTTGCGGAACGACATGCGTCGAATTTTTGGCGAAATGGTCACGAAGAACGAGTGCAGTGTGAGACGGTGCATTATCGTGATGCAAAAACCAAGAGTTGTTGGCCCATAATTCTGGTCTTTTTAGACGAATTGCTTCACGCAAACGACGCATAACGCTCAAATAATATTCCTTATTAACAGTTTGGCCGGATGGAAGGAATTCATAGTGCACCACACCACGAAAATTGAAAAAATCTGTCATCATGACCTTGATTTTTGAACGACTTTGACGTGCTATTTTCGGTCTGGCCTCGCCTTTAGCACGATATTCGCTTGATTGGTCGGTTGTTTCAGGGTCGTAAGCATAAATCCAAGTCTCATCTCCCGTAATCATGCATTTGAGCTTGTTCTGATAGTCAGAAAGCATTGTTTCACACACATCAACGCGATGACTTTTTTGCAAGAAATTGACAACTTTCGGTACCAAACGAGATTTGACTTTTCGTAGGCCCAAATGGTCTTTCAAAATGGTTTTCACAGATCCTTCTGATATTCCGATCATATCAGTTAGGTCTCTAGGTCCACTTCATTGACGTGTTGGTCATCTGTTGACGTCGATGGTCGTCCGGAGCGCTCCAAGTCATCCACACGTTCTCGACCCTCTTTGAAGTCTTTGTACCACTAATAAACATTTTTTTGTGACATGGTAGAATCACCAAAGGCCTTCCGCAACATCCTCAACGTTTCCGCAGCCGAAATTTCATTCCGCAACCAAAATTTGATGGCACTTCTCTGCTCAATTAAATCAGACATTGTAAAAATCGAAAAATGCACTCTTGGTCGTTTGGAAAACACAAGCGTAAATATATTACTGATAATGACATTCACATGAAATTTGGCCCAGATGTCATCAACAGTCCTGCCAACTCAAGAAAAAAAGAACTAGCCCGAATTGTTAGGCCCGCGAAGTTTAAATTGAAAATTTACTTTTTGCCCACAGTAGTATGTACTTGATCAGCATCAACAGCCGAGTCGATATCGCCATGTCCGTCTGTCCGTATGAACGCACAGATCTCAGAGATGGTAAAAGATAGAGGTGTAACGTGTATGGGACAAAAACTTCTTATACTTGCAGACAGATAAAGTTTATTTTCAATTTAGGCCACGCCTCCCGCCCCCGCAATTTCGAGAAAAGTCACTGTTTTCAACGTAAATGATAAACAAATTTATGCTGATCGAATATTTTTGTTGCTACAGTGAATGTTATAGTCGGGCTTGACCGACTTTCTCTCTTGTTATACCCTTGCAAAGGGTATTCTAATTTTGCCCAGAAGTCTATGCAACGCATAGACACATTCATTTCCGACCCCAAAAACTATATATATTCTTGATCAGGGTGACGAGCTGAGTCTATCGCGCTTCGTCCGTTCGTCTGTCTGTCTGTCTGTCTGTCTGTTTCTAAGCGAAGTAGTCTCTCAGTTTTAAAGCTATCGAGCTGAAATTTTGCACAGAGTCTTCTTTTTGCGGCACACTACCAATATGTAGGAACCGATCGGATCGGATGACTATATCTCATAGCTCCCATAGAAACAATCGGTCGGAAAACTATTTTTGGTGAGAAAAACTTTTTTTTTTCAATGGAAACGTCTCCAAACTTTGCAATCGTAGGTTTTCTATGTGTTTTTATAATTCAACCAAGTTTAATTAAAATCGGACAACTATATGGTATAGCTGCCATACAAAAGATAGGTCTGCATAACAGTCTTTGTTAGAAAAACTTTTTTGGTTTAAAGGGTAGCATCCTGCAGTTTTGTACTTGTTTGTTTCATATGCTTTCACATTATTTTACAAATTTTTGGCCAAATCGGATGACTATATCATATAGCTCCTATACGAAAGATCGGTCGGAACATTTTTTTTTAATATTTAAGCGAGCACTTGCAAGGGTATAAAAAGCTTTCTCGTTTTTCTTAATTTAATGAAAGATTCTAGAAATTTAAATTTTTGGAAAAATATAACTAGAGTTTAGAAATTCGCCGTAAAATATAGATAAATTTATGTAGAAAGTCGCCCTAAAGTTTGGCAAAAATTTAAGCAGACTTCCCTTGTAATTCTCAAGTTCGAATACCCCGCTTTCTGAATATAAAAGAGGCAGATTGAGTGCTTAGCATTCGACTGCATTCTTTACTCTGACCAATCTGGGAACGCTTCACGCTACTCAGGTACTCATTCGTAGGGAGCGAGAGTGAGGAAGTAATCGAATCAGACATAACTTTAACGCCACAATTTTCATAAGAAACCTTTACATTATTTAAGCTGTCCCAAATATAATAATAAACCTTACATTATATATATAGCACTACATATATGGGATTATAAGTGCCTTAATGTAGTCATTCCCTTCTGTCTCTACACCCCTTCACTCCCTTTCCTATCTTATTTGGGAAATATTTTTGGTTTTCTGAAATCTAGAAAGGATTTTTGTAGATCTAGAAATTATTCTTCTGCAATTAAGAAAATATAATTTCAGAAAGTCTCAGTTGTCAGAAATTGATTTTCCAAAATATATGGTGAACCGCCTTTGCCACCTTTGAATTTCTAAGTTTAAGCGAAAATATATTTATCCAGGGCCGTAAACGCATCTCCGTGACATTTGCTAAAGGGGTCTAACTTTAATATAAAACAGTACTGATTTCTCGCAGGGGCGGACTGGCGGATATTTATTTTCTCATAATTTTATATAATTTGGCCTCTAGTTTTTGTTAGAGCGCTTTTCTGTATGTAGGTTGGACTTGCCTTGGTACGGAATGCTTGAAGTCTTAGTATGATTTTATCCAATATTTCTAATCTCTATTTTCTACTTTAAACGGAGAATTGTTTCCCCATTAAAAATTCTGAACGCTATAGTGTATGTGCTTCCAATGTTGTCTTCTAACTACCCCAAGTACCTGTCTATGATAAATGCTAACTAAAAGCAAATTGTATTCACCTGCATATTTTATGAAGACATTTGATATGTAAGCTCGAGTACAAACTACAAATAGGTAAGCCAAATTGAAATCAGATTAAAGTTTTATGCATATGTGCAAACATATGGAATTCATTTAAAAGTTTTGACCTGAAATTAGTTTAAATCTTTTACCGGGCAATGAAATTTGCATATTCAACAGATTTTTTTAACAGAATTGAGGTAAAATTTTTCTGAAAGGTTATGTTTGTTTTAATTTACATACTCAAAGTTGATATTGGGGCAATTCTGATGTATTTTGTTGCCACTTCATATGTAAATATTTGCAACGCACATGCGTGAAGCCGCAGTAACGGAAGGGACGTCCACGTACATCCGCCGGAATGAAAGAATGTGGCACAAGTTGCTTCATTATGACAACAATTGTTTGTTAGATAAATGAGACAAAAAAAAAGGGGTGAAACGTGGACAATTAATTACCTGGGATGAGAGAGGTGTGTGAGTGTGTGGCGAATGGTTGATGAATATTTATAAACTCACAAGACTTTTGATAAATTAACTGACACTTTTTCAGCAAATGAAATTGGTATGTCCTAAGTAGCATAAGCTACTTACAATACGCCATGTTCTAATTATTAATTAAAGCAGCTTTCAAATTTGACATCCTCATAAAGACCGTAAGACAGTAAGCCGATATTAATTTCGCACATTGACGCATTTTAATTGTAATTTCGCGCACAGTTCCTTACTGTTGAGCGAGCAAGACAATGAAATTGTCGCATGCCTGTGGCTTAATTTCACATCATTTACCTTGACAACTGAGCCAAGACGGGAGAAATGCCGGGAATGCACACACAACATGACGCTGATGGGCAATGACAGGCAAACGCCATGGACATATCCGGCCCATGGCAGGCAGCGTCTGTTGACAGTCAGTTTTCACCAAAAACGCGCCTGATGAACTGACAAAAGGAACAGACACACAGTCAGCCAGCCAACCACCCAGTCAGCCAGTCAGTCAGTCAGCGCAAAAATACTTCTTTTGGTTTATGAAACATATTTCGAAACTGTTGTTCACGGGTAGCTCACAAGCAACTCATCTTGCTGCGGCGCTGTGACAATGGGCAACAACTGAAGATGTTCTCAAAACAACAAACTCCATTTTGTTTTTACAACTGATAATATGAGAAATATTGCACACGATTAGTTGAAATCCTGGATTAGACTATTTAATTGCCTTTAATGGTAAAACAAAATGCGTAGTGCAATATTTATTACTTCTATGTGAGGTTCATAATATGAGCATGTGAAGTGAACTGTAGAAAGAAATAATTCTCAAACATTCTACTAAAAATTTATTGTTCTGTGATTTTCTGAAATATGCCCCGCAAATTAAAGTCTAATTCTTCGAAAACCCCAAACAGGGTAAAGCGGTACTCTACACTCAGAGAAAAAATAGAGAATTTCATACTTGGATCAAGAATTTTCGAGATTGATAGTTCGATAAGAGTGAAAATTCTCGATCCAAGAGCGAAATTCTTGATCCAAGTATGAGTTTTTGATCACGGTTTTCTTGATCCAAGAGTTTTAATACTTGATCTAAGTACGAATCATTCTCATATCAATCAGAATAGTTCTTGAATCAAGTGCTAAACATACTCAAATTCAAGATTGCTCATTCTTGAATCAAGAGCATACAGCATTGTCAACAAGAAAGAAAGTCGGTCAAGCCCGACTATAACATACTCTGTACCAAGAAATTTTGTCTTTTGATCATAACTCGAAAACCGTTCATCCGATCTTCTTCATTGGCGGATCGATAAGTTATCCTAATCAAATAAATATGTCCAGAAGGAACGAACCATCTATCTTTAAAACTGTGGGAGATATGGCGTTTTTTCTAAATTGCGGGGGCGGGAGGGGGCGTGGCCAAAATTGAAAATAAACTTGATCTGCCTGCAGACATAAGAAGCATATGTCCCATACATGTCAAACCTCTATCTCTTACCATCTCTGAGATCTGTGCGTTCATACGGACAGACAGACGGACGGACAGACGGACAGACGGACATGGCTATATCGACTCGGCTGTTGATGCTGATCAAGAATATATATACTTTATGGGGTCGGAGATGCTTCCTTCTGGATGTTACATACTTTTGCACAAACTTATAATACTCTATGTACCTACGGTACAGAGTATAACAAGTAAGGGCGCTGTAGTCGAGTTTCCCGACCACAAAATACCCTGTTCATTTGTTTTCATTTATTTCTTTGTGACAAAATGTCATCCTAAATGTAGGCAACACTTTTGGTAGTCCTGGCCAACAACTGGGTGGGGGTTGTGCTCTTACTGTTTCGCTTATAACTCCGGTGTTTTTTGTCCGATCTGATTGTACTTTTCAGAATAGATAGATATTGGGCCTAGCTTGATGCATACTAAACCACGAGGCTCTAACTTGAAAATTGTGGATCTGACGGTTGTTTAGGTGTAGAATTTCTAGAGGAGGTCTTGGTTTTTTGGGGATAAAAGGGGGACGGGTGGGAATTTCCTTCCAAATCTGAAACAAACTTGATCTGCGTACAGCATAAATCTACCTTCGTGCAAAAATTTGTGGCTCTATCTCTTATAGTCTCTGAGATCGACGCGTTCATACAGACAGACAGACGGACAGACGGACGGACGGACAGACGGACAGACGGACAGACGGACAGACGGACAGACGGACAGACGGACAGACGGACAGACGGACAGACGGACAGACGGACAGTCGGACAGACGGACAGACGGACAGACGGACAGACGGACATGGCTATATCGACTCGGCTGTTCATGCTGATCAAGAATATATGTACTTTATGGGGTCGGAAAATTTTCCTTCTCCCTGTTACATACATTCGCACAACTTCATGATCCCCCTTTTCCCATTTTCAATGGGAACAGGGTATAAAAACCGAGAACGTTCTATTTAGTATCAAGAGCTCATCAGATTCAAGAGTAAGATCGTTTACTCTTAAATCAAGAGCTTCACAGATTCCAATTTAAAATCAATTGTTTTTTTTTCATTGTGTTAAAATTTATTTCATCGAAAATTAATTGTTAAGCCATGAAAAGCAAGCTTAAGCCGGCTCGAGGAAAACACAACACCTCAAAGCAGCATCAGTCTTTGTCTGTCAACTGCCAGTCGAACAGGGGTCTCCCCATGCCAGTAATGGCTTAACTGGTTGGGAATTCCAAAACAAAATGAGTGCAAAAATAGCTTCCCCACACACTCGTCTCACATGAAATACAAAACTGTATGAGCAGACTCAACGCTATTCTCTCAAATGTGCTTGCTCTCCTCTCTCAGTTTCTTTACCTCACTCCCCTCGCCTAAAAGCACCAAGGTGAGAACGAATTTAGCTCGATTTCAAGATCGAAATTCTTGAAAATTTAAGAGCGAATAATTTTTTTTCAAGAGCGTTTGTTGTTAAGTCATTCGTTCTACATTTTTCTGGGTGTAATGAGAAGTATAGCTTTTACAAATAAGTTTTAAACCATTTTTTAAATGTGGCTTTACTTGTATCGAACAATGTGGCTCTTTTTTCAGTATGTGTCGTTTCGCTGAAGTGTAAATAACAAAGTTTTTATGTGCTCGGAATTGTGACTGCTCTGACAAAACAAGTCAATCCGTAGGGGATTACATGAATCCGAAACAGGATTGAAAATAGGCTAATCCCGGATATTCTTGAACTGATCCAAAAGAAGACTAATTTGATCCCACCTTAACCCGGGGTAATCTCAAAATGATTAAATTAGCAAAAAATTCGAAAGCCACATAATCCCACCAAAGCAGGATCATTTTAAGCATGTTACAGTTTAAATTTGCTCTACCAGAAGCATTCTCATCTCTTCCTTTCGTCCTCCACCTGCCATAGGGCATTCCCTTCTTGTACACTTTTCAAGACCCACACCAGTTTTGTATACTTAAAACTTCTAAAAAACAAAGAAGTATAAAATGAGTTTCGTCTTGTCTGGGACTTGAACTCACAAACATTCCAGCCTTTCGCTGAACCCAAATGGAATGGCATCTCATCACACAGCACCATAAACATAATTGTTGTCACATGTCTTAAATGCTATTCATACTTTTCCGCTCTTGTTCTTAACTTATGAACATGTGATCCCGAAACTGATTGACGTAAGAGCATTATGAATGAAACAAGCTCGAAAAGCTTGCGCCATGCCTTAAAAGCTTGAATTGAGTTGAATATACTGTAAATCGACACTGAATTTAAATTCTCGCTCTGGCATTACTCTAAGAATCTAGGTTCACAGAAACTGGCTAGAAAGGAATTCATTGGAACCCCAGCAAATACTTACCTTAAGTTAATCGTCTTTTAGCGCTTTGTAAATTGGATCGCAAGTTTCGGGTATTAAATGGGATTTCATTGCTCCAGACATCTTGAATTCTAATGACAACTCCATCATGCTTGAACCGGAAGCTAAGTATGTTAGCGTTAACGCAAGTCTTTCAAACGGTGATATTGGGTCTAGCCGACTTTATTTTCTTTTTATTAGGTTCCCAACCTCTGACACCAGCACTTCAAATGTTTTGGCGCTCATTCTCAAACTGGGCGGCTTCCTGAGCTCACCATTTAATTAGGCGAACATTCCCTCTTGGGGGCGAGTTTGGTTTAGCTCGTCTACCCGTAAAGAAAGCTTGGCTTTCTGCTCGTCCTCGTCGTCTCCAGCAGCAATAAAACCAATACCAACGCTGATAATTGCCACTACCAGCTGGCCCTGAACTTCAGACTCCATTTTTGCACTGGATCACGGTATCAACTGGTGCTTTAACTAGAACTGGAACACATTTTACAACATGTTATGACATGACATTCAGCTGTGTAAAGGCAGCCTTATAGAGATGGCTACTTGGCCCTTGCACAGTCAATGCCAAATCTCTCTACTTTTGTCATTTAATCTAGTAGCACAGCATTTTAGCAGCATTTCACATAGAAAGGCAAGCAATTTTAGCTCGGAATGAAAGCGTTTATACGCTTGCAGCTTGAACCAAAATCAAACAAAAATAAAGCAACTTTCTTGCATGCGCAGCTTAGGAGAATGCAACAGATAAGTCTTCAAGCGAACCGCAGGACCACCGAAACATCAGAGCAGGCGAGCAATCGACGGCAGCAATTTGCCAATTCCTTTTAATTACACCGTGTTTTGAATGATTTAGAGCATTTTTTTAACCGCATGAAACTTCAGTTCATGGGCGGTGTAGTTTAAGCAATCTATACAAGATTTTCAGAAAGAACAACCGTCTCGTCTCATGTGCAAAAGTGAACTTTTTTTCGAAGGCGTAAGAGAGAGAGGATTGAGAGGAACAGTTGCTAGTAAAATGTGCATACATACAGTGATAAAACAATTTAATGTGTTTATCATTAAATGAAAATAAAGTAAGTCCGAAAGAGGATATGTGTCGGTCGAGTGATCGACGCCAGCAATTTGCCAGGCACGTCGCACCGCTTCGCGATAAACATGTGGAGCAGATTGAGATCTGCAGAAACATCAGAGCAGGCGAGCAATCGACCACAACGTTTTGCTATAAATATCGCATCCCAGGCAGCTACATAGGCAACAGCGTAAACTGCAGCTCGGAGACAGATTATTGCTGAACAGAAGGGCCCAGCGTCAAAAAGATGACAAATTTAGACGGGTAAATGGTTCAAAAAGACGCGAAATTCGATAAGATTTCCTAAGATTTCATATGGTGCGGATTAGCATGAAGATTTGATAGTTGGCAATTGTATAAAAAAATATATTTTAATGAAAAAAGTATAGTAATTGCTAGAACAAGTTCATTTTCACATCCAATTCGAACTAAATGTCAGCTTTGATTAAACAAATGCCCAGAAATTTCCAATAACCCGCTTTGTGACTCGATGTGACTATTATGGCGGCGGGCATAACCTTTATTTGCTTCTAACTCTGTATTTGTTCGTCTAATCGTTCTCAATCTGCTTAAAAAATTGGACAGACTTGAAACTTATTTGGCAACCACTTAGTACCTGAACTTGGCAAGAATTTAACTGGGCCAGCTATAGACTTTCCTGATGAATCTGCCAGTTTTCTTCCTGCAGCTTCCTGCCAAAAACATGAATTTCGGAACGCTCTCGAATAAAATATACACTTTGGTTAGCCAAAGTGGAGTTGTTTTTCCTACTTTATGTTTTACGGATTTAGCTCTAATCTCATATAAAGCTTTTTGCAGTCCTTGTAATTTAGTTGAAATGAATTTTTTTTTTTGCGTCAACCATGAAGCAGTCGCCGCCGCAGGACAACGACTAATGACTTGAAATTTTGTTACCCGCCAGCCAAATGAGCGTAGACGTGTGTGTGTGTGTGTGTGTGAGTGTGAGAGTGTTGTTGTCGCCGCTGTTTGCCATTAACGCCTCGTTCAACCACCCCAAAAAAAAACAAGAAAAAAGAGACTGCAGCTTAAGTGCAACACCAGTGCAAAAATCATTAAGCTACAGCTGCTGCACCCACACAAAGACAGTCTGTGGGAAGCGACAGGCAAATGTATCTTTTTGCATGTCGGCAGACATGGCGTATGAGTTATGTAGAGAACACTGGTCGCCACATCACACAGATGCCACGACGACTTTAATTACGTGCTGTTCACACACACACACAGACACAAATATGAGTGGCAATTTAATGAGAAATTCTGTTCGCATTTTTTATGAAAGCAAAAAGAGAACAACAAAATCGATTTAATGCAACCATGAAACTATGTGGAAAGAAGGTTATGTAGCATCTGATTTTATAAGCTAAGCATAGAAATCACAACCTCAGGGCAGAGAATTCAATCAATTAAAGTGTTGCAAGTCGACTTGATTTGAACAATAAAATTATTCTGTTTTACTTAATTGACGACTGAATGCAAAAATATTCAATACTCACGCTGCGATGTGTGACCCGTGTTAGAAGACAATCCGGAGTTAAATGAGCACAACAACAAATGACTATGAACAGCCCCTCAATGGGGTGGCCGGGAGTCGAGCCTAGCTCAATCTCTTGGCTTGTGTGCTTTGAGTTTTGGCACAAGAGAAAGGGACCTACAGTTTAACGCCGAATCCGAACGGCAGAGTTTTGAGAAGCTTCTGCTTGGCTAGAGATTTGACATGTATGGGACATATGCAGATCAAGTTTATTTTCAATTTTAGCCACGCCCCCTCCCGCCCCCGCAATTTAGAAAAGTCTTATCTCCCGCAGTTTTAAAGATAGATGGTTCGTTCCTTTGAGACATATTTAGTAAACCGGATTACTTATTAAAGATCGGATGAACGGTTGTCGAGTTATGATAAAAAGACTGTTCGCTGCTGCGGCGCAGTAGCAGCGCTGCTTTCAACTGCTACTGCAGCATCATAATGAAATGAGAGTATGTTATAGTCGGGCTTGACCGACTTTCTTTCTTGTTTTTCTTTAGTTTAGTGCAGTGTTCACATATTTTTCTAAAACTTTCCTAAATTAGGTTAGGTAGTTCCGGCTGACCTCAGATGGGGTTCCTAAATTTAGAGCAGCTTTACACTTGAATTAAGCAAAGAAATACATTGCACGGTGTCTTAAAATAGGATGACAACCATTGAATTATGGAAAACGTTTTAAATTAAAGAAATGTAATGAAAGAATGAAGTGAAAGAAATGTGCTTTCCAACAACAAAAAAAACAATTAAGACATTAAAAGTAAAATATCGAAAAATTGTGAAAAATTTGCCATTTCTCCCCCTATTACCCTCTTTTTCCTTTATAAAATTTAGGAAACATTTTTGAAATAATTTCTTAGTTTTAGAAAAAGTCTTTTTAAAATGAATGGTTAATCGCATTTGACCATTTTTTTGGTCGAATATCTTAATTTTAGGGCGATTTCGCCAATATAATTCTTAATCTTAATCTTACTTTTACATTTTCCAATGACCATAGTACAGAAATATATCTCCCTGTTTTAAAGATCCATTGAGTCTTCCTTTGGCACTGGACCCGAAAAATGTTTACCAGCTGCATGCTTCACCATTAAAGGCCAGTAAAGCAGCTTCATCATTTTATTCACAAATCTCAAATGAAACCGCCATTCCTAAGCTGTTGGTACTGACAATTACATTCCAGCTACTGCATATTTGTTGCTCAATCATTTTGCAAGCTTGATTTCGGTTTTATGAAAAACCAAATTGGCATAAATTCTTGGCCCTAGTAATTTTGCGGCTTGTTAAGCCGTACCAATCTGATGTAGAAATTACAAATTTTTTTCTGCTTAAGCTTGAATTCTCAGACTTTACTACGACTTTACTGAATTGGATTAAGTATTATTTTGCTTGATTGAACTTAGACCCAATTTCTCAAAAGTTCAAGTTAGTCGGTCAAATTTGCAGCTTGAGATGACCAGAGGTTGTCATTTGGTTTTTCTTAACAACAGTTTCCCGAAATCGATAAGTTCCTTTCCATGTAGGTATTTCTGTTGTGCTGTTAATTCATAGTTCAACAAAATTGCTTGAGATGGATCAAATGTGCACAGCTTACCAAAAGGGGCAGGCATATTTGAAAGTTGATGGACAGTTGAAGGAGCAAATGTCTTAAAATGGTTAGCAACTTTCTGAATTCGTCATCGATACGGACTTATGATAGGGATATCATTTAAATTCCGAAAGTTTTTACTTCTTAAGACACGACCTAACACTTCTACAGATAGGACTCACGTTAAACTTGAATCTTTATATTATTTCCACCTTCATAGAAATAACTCATTGTGCTTTTTTTTGTCCCTGTAAAGTTTAACAAAACTTTGCTTAAGCTCTAAGCTCAAAATCAAATATATGTTGAAGATTGCTGTTTAAAAATGTTTAGCCGAGAGAAACTGGGCGAAAAAGGATAGTCGGGGGTGTCCCAGAAATCTCTAGAGATTTTCGTATAAACGATTGAACTTTGAACTAAACTAGGAGAGCTTTAGATGTAAAGTGACAGCAACGCTGAAGACTACTAGGTTATAGAGAAAGGCAACTGTGCGCATCAAACCTACTTGGCCTTGAACAGTCGGTTTCAAATCTCTCAATTTTTATACTCTGTACCGTAGGTACATAGAGTATTATAAGTTTGTGCAAAAGTATGTAACATCCAGAAGGAAGCATCTCCGACCCCATAAAAAATATATATATTCTTGATCAGCATCAACAGCCGAGTCGATATAGCCATGTCCGTCTGTCAGTCTGTCCGTCTGTCCGTCTGTCTGTCCGTATGAACGCACAGATCTCAGAGATGGTAAGAGATAGAGGTTTGACATGTATGGGACATATGCTTCTTATGTCTGCAGGCAGACTAAGTTTATTTTCAATTTTGGCCACGCCCCCTCCCGCCCCCGCAATTTAGAAAAAACGTCATATCTCCCACAGTTTTGAAGATAGATGGCTTGTTCCTTCTGGACATATTTAGTTATTAGGATAACTTTTCGATCCGCCAAAGTAATAAAGAAGATCGGAGGAACGGTTTTCGAGTTATGATCAAAAGACAAATTTTCTTGGTACAAAGTATGTTATAGTCGGGCTTGACCGACTTTCTTTCTTGTTCTCATCTAAACTAGTAGCCCAGCATTTTGGAGACATTTCACATATAAAGGCAAGCAGTTTTAGCTCGAAATGAAAGCATTTATACGAAAATCTGTAGAGATTTCTGGGACACCCTGAATATAAGAAATTTTTATTGGCATTAAATGGCACAATAAGTCGAAGGTTTCCATATAAAACGTTTTAATTAGCGGGAAAAATTATAATGCAGCCAAAACATAAATCTACTTTTATTAGCCAAAAAGCAAACAACGTTTTTTTCCGCCAAACAGTTCAAACGGAGGAATATATTTTAAACGAGAAAGCCAAGCTAACTTCGTCTGTGCCGAAGTTTTTATACCCTTGCAAGTGCTCGCTTAAATATTTTCAAAAATTACTCTTTTTCCCATTTTACGACCGATCGTTCGTATGGGAGCTATATGATATATTCATCCGATTTGGACAAAAACTTGTAGAATTGTGTAAAAGCCCGAGAAACAAACAAATACAAAATTACAGGATGCTACCATTAAAAACAAAATAGTTTTTCTAACTAAGACTGTTTTTCAGACCTATCTTTTATATGGCAGCTATGCCATATAGTTGTCCGATTTTAATAAAACTTGGTAGAACTATAAAAAACCATAAAAAACCTTTGATTACAAAGTTTGGAGTCGTTTCCATTTAAAAGAAAAAAGTTTTTCATACTAAAACTAGTTTTCCGACCGATTGTTCCTATGGGAGCTATGAGATATAGTCATCCGATCCGGTCGGTTCCGACATATTAGTAGTGTGCAGCAAAAAGAAGACTCTGTGCAAAACTTCAGCTCGATAGCTTTAAAACTGAGAGACTAGTTCGAGTAGAAACAGACAGACAGACGGACAGACGGACGGACAAAGCTCAATCGACTCAGCTCGTCACCCTGATCAAGAATATATATAGTTTATGGGGTCGGAAATGAATATTTCTATGCGTTGCAAACTTCTGGGCAAAATTATAATACCCTTTGCAAGGGTATAAAAAGAATTTATTCATGGACACATTGTATATATTATAGGAAATGTACAAAATGTAACAGAGAGATGTATAAATTGTAATTATAACAATCTGAAAAAAAGCCACACTAAAATGGTTTTTTTACCATTAACGGACGAAACTCATCCGCTGCTCAGCATCCAAATGTTTGGCATTCATAACAAAAGAGAGTTAGTGAAGTCAAATATGGTAAATGTTAGTAATAATGAGTAATTTGAGTGATTTAAATCCAATTACCGCCTACTTGGTATCACATTGCGGCTACTTAATATTAATTTAAAGCTATCAGTTTTACATTTGTAGTTTCTAGATTTTGATTCATTCCCTTGCAAAATTGTTTAAGTCCCAACTAGGAACCATTAACACGTATTTGCTAACCCTCATCAATCACAGTCATAAAGGGCAACCACAAATCCCTGGCAAAACAATCTATTTCATTTAATAAACCCATCGAATTGGTGTCAATGGCTTTGGTGACAATTACATGTAATTCAGTAACAAATAACAATGGATATTGTAAAAATAAAGTAAACAATAAAACATATTTTTAGTGAGTTGAGGGTGAATGAGTGTGATGAAAGCAAATATAAAAGAGAATTCAGATCAAGTTTGTCTGTGGCGAACGTTGAATACACTTGCGTATGATCGTTCTCTCTTAGCTTAATACTCGGTAATATGAAGCTATCATCAGTGGACTCTAAATGAAGCTATACTTAAATACTGAATTTCTCTTTTTATGGCAACTAAATTTAAAAAAATAAACAGATAATGTTACCCTTAATGAATCCATCAATAAAGTGTATTTCATACGCAAAAGAGCAATAAACCACAATTTACAAATGAATCTTATTCAAAGTAGATACTCGTACATTAACAAAAACACTTTTCACAGCGCGTTCCACCTCAATGCTTAACAGCATGTAAGAGAAATATTTAAAAGCGTGAATACCACACACACATACGCATATATATACTTGTATGTTTGTGTATACGTATATTTTATGCTGTCTGATAAATAACGACACAATTGACTCGCAATCGCGGTCACGTTTATCAGACTCACATATGCAAAAGCGCACACACACACACTGACACTCATACAGAAAGATTGAACGAGATGATGAAGAGCTGGTAGAAATTATCTAGAGATGCATGAATTTTCAGCAAGTGAGATAAAGAGCTGAAGGGAATACTCACAATTAAATGTAGTATTTAAACAGCCGAAAGAAAATACTCATTTTAAGTTTTAATGGAATACAGAAATGCTAGACCCATCGAGTCTTACTCTTGAAAGAATTTAAAAGAAAATATATTAATTTGCCCTTGACTGCTGTTAAAAAAACGCCAGTAAAATAGTCAAAAAACTACGAAACTTGCTTAATAATAACGTTCAGCAGATTTGCGAAGAAACTTTGAAGAATGGATTAGTGTTTGCCGGCGAAGATTTCTAAGTTGATTTAAGGGGCGGAAAGTCTTCCGATAGCTGCGAAATTTGCAGAATTAGACCGATTGCGAAGACACTCATAATAATCAAAGTAATCACATATTCTGAAAGCGCTTAGTGGTAACATTACAATCGTAGGTACAAAGTTTTTGATCATCATTAAGGCAGGTAAATAGAGGTGAAGATCAAACAGCCAAATATAATTTCTACGTCGCACCTCGAAAGCGAAGATTTTCAATTAGATTCCCATCCATTAGTGCAAAGGCCGAAACGAAATATCGGCCATTCTTAAATTTTAAGAAACAAACATTCTGTTCATGATTTGTTAGAGCAAATAATTTGCGATTTATGTACTCCCAATTCTAAACAAGAAAGGAAGTCGGTCAAGCCCAACTATAACATACTCTGTACCAAGAAAATTTGTCTTTTGATCATAACTCGAAAACCGTTCATCCGATCTTCTTCATTCCTTTGGCGGATCGATAAGTTATCCTAATAACTAAATATGTTCAGAAGGAACAAGCCATCTATCTTCAAAACTGTGGGAGATATGACGTTTTTTCTAAATTGCGGGGGCGGGAGGGGGCGTGGCCAAAATTGAAAATAAACTTGATCTGCCTGCAGACATAAGAAGCATATGTCCCATACATGTCAAACCTCTATCTCTTACCATCTCTGAGATCTGTGCGTTCATACGGACAGACGGTCAGACGGACAGACGGACATGGCTATATCGACTCGGCTGTTGATGCTGATCAAGAATATATATACTTTATGGGGTCGGAGATGCTTCCTTCTGGATGTTACATACTTTTGCACAAACTTATAATACTCTATGTACCTACGGTACAGAGTATAAAACTTCTTACGCCTCTGCAATCAAAGAAAACAGTGTTTGCGATGGTCTTGAACAAACCACTGATATACCTTTTTATATTAAAATGTAAGAGTACATTTGCATTTATAGTTCAAGACTTGCAATCATTACCATTCGAGCCAGTTCCCTTTCAAAGGCAAGTTCCGACACTTCGGTCTTGCTATGCATTCTGAGATCGCCTTCCATTGTTACCATGACCTCTACTTGTCATCGTAACAAAGATCGAACTATATATAATCATCTCTTTGTATAAATCAAACATAAAGATTTTACATGTCAAAAACACAGCTTTAAAATAGCCAATATGATAGAAAGCCAACCGTCGAAAAACATTTTAAAACAACTGGAAAATTAAAAGAATTAAACTTTGAGAGAATATATGCAGAGCTGTCAAATGAAATTACTGCCTACTGCGCCACGTTTTAAACATTTTCATTTCAACATTTACCGGAATTGCATATGATAATCTCTTTGAATATATCGCTCATAAAGTTTTCACTATTCAAAGATAAAGCTTTAAAATATCAAAATGAAAGAAAGCCAAGGTTTGAATAAGATGCAGTTGGAAAATATAAAACAACTGGAAGCTAAAAGTAAAAGCTTAGAGAGAATATATGCTGAGCTCATATATGAAATGACCGCCTACTGCGCCACGTTTTGAAATGTCACTATATTACTTTAGCTCAAACATCTTCGGGAATTGCATATGATCATCTCATTGTATAAATCGTACATTACGTTTTCACTGAACAAAGATTTAGCTCTAAAATAGCCAAATGAAAAAAGCAAACGTTCGAAAAAGATGAAGTTGAAAAAAAAGTTTAGAAAGAATATATGCTGAGTTGTGAAACGAAAAGACCGCCTACTGCGCCACATATTGAACGGCAACACTGTTGAAAGATAGAAGAGCAGTACATTCAGCATTAAATCTTCCGCTTAACATTTCAAAGCAAGCAGCCATGCCTAAAGTGTTGAAAAATTGTAGTTTGATCATGTGGTAAGAGTCCACGTTGGCACACAGATGATCATTGGAGGCACTTGATCGAATATTCCAGGATTTGCGAAACAATAACCTGGAATTTGGAGGGGTGGTAGTATTGGCGTATTTCGGCAAGCACTTCAACAGCAGAAGAATTCCATTCCATTAAGTATGAGCAGCAGAATATCTTTCCAAAGAACTTCTGTACATCGGAAACTGTTCAATTCCGGTAAGTACTTACAGTGACTTAATATCGATTCCGCCTGTCAATTTACTTGGTAAATTATTGTAACTAAGGATTGGTTGCAGAATTGGAAAAATATTGTTATATAAAAATTGATTTAAGTTGGACACATTCCACATAAAATTCCGGGAGAATTGCGGTCGATAGGTCGATCACGTTGAAATCGAAAACGAGGTCGTCCATTATCCAGTGGATTCTTAAACTTTTTGGATATGCCAGGCCTGCCATCTTTAGCACCATATAGTTGGATCTGTCATCATTATGCTGAGCAATGGAAACGGATTGTTTGTAAAGAAGGTAATGAACAAGACGATAGTAAGTATGCCAAATTTCAAGAATATCCAGGACCTTAAACTTGTTGGCAGTTTCAGCTTAAACTTATTCAGCATATTCAGTAAAACTCGCATTTGCTATGACCACAAACAAGTCATTTGGGCAGCAGATGAAACTGTGCGTCGAAGATCAGAAAATGACATGCTATATGTGGCATGTTTCCGAGCTGGGAAACGATTTGTGTTCTTATCTTGTGTTAAGATTTGCATCAACTGTGCAATGCTATCGTGTCCTTGAATCAATCTCCATGGTCGCTTTGAACTCATCTCTTTACCTAAAATTTCCATCCAGATATTTTCACACTCACGATTTCATCACTATTTAACCGACTATTCTTTCTTCTTTTTTTTTGCCTTTTCACACATTCTTTTTTGTTATTTGATACTCTGTGACTGTTTGTTTTTCTTTTTTCCCCTTCTTTTTCTTTTTTGCACTTTTCATTCAACTGTAAACCGTATTCATTTTTTGTTTATCAACATTTGCTCTTTGTGCGGCGGCTCAGCCCATTCACACACAACATGGGGAATGAGGGGGCCGCAAACAACTTTTATTAATGACCAATATGTGCAGATTTTCTTTTCACGGCGTTTTATTTAGTTTGGTGCGAGTTGCCATAAAATGTGGCAATGTAAATTTCATTTTAAGAGCTTTTGGCACGATTTTAAGTGCGCACGCCGTATTTTGGTTTGGTTTTTTTTTTTTTTTGGTTAGGAAGATAAAAATATGCTCCAACGGCATGCATTGTACTGAAATAAATACGTTTTGATTGCTCAGCATTATGTATTGACCAATTTGGCATTAATTTAAATGATTTATCACGGGGGAAATGCAAACAAGGAAAAATGAAAAGAATACTCGAGCATGATTGATGGGCCGGACTGGGGTCGAAGGACCAACATGGCACGGATTTAATTTGATTGAAAAGAAAAGCGTAAAATCAATTCAGACTAATGGATTTTTGTTAGGCCCGCGGGCAGTGGGCGATGCTGCTTAAAACTGTTTGTTTGCCATTTTCTATTTTTATTGCGCTCTCAAAGTCAGTCGAATCAAACAGCAGAACCAAATTTGTATTCAATCGATAATAATGGCTTGCCTGAGGGAAATTTTCTGGGTATTGAACCTGGTGAAGTCTACAATAGTTGCATGTTTATGTTGACCAATTACAAGGAATGCTCCCGAGTGCCGCCGCCTTAAAAATAGCTTCATTGAATGGAATTCTCCACAAAATTGATTCAACTTAAATTCTTTAATTTTATCTTCATTTACCTTTCTGTCTCATCGACATTTTTAACGTTTTAAAAACTTTTTCTCATCGATGAGCATTGCAACGAATTGCTGGGCATTTTGTTATTTTGGCCGTGGCTTAAAGTTAATTAGTTTGCGTGTTTAAAACTTAATTAAATTGCCCTTGTCGGTAATTGCCCGCATTGGCGGGCTGAACACAACAGCGGGGCGTCGCCGCTCGCCAGCAACAACAAAGTGCGAATTGTTGCCACCTAGCTGTCAGGCTTCGTTAACAACAACAGGCCAGCTCAAGTGACATTGCCAGGACAGCGCCAACGCAAGCAGATTGTGATTGACATATTCAAAGCAGATTGAAAGATAGCGAAAGTTCTGTTAATATCAATGCGAAATGTGCACAGAGAGCATAACGCGCTTCAATGAATACAAGATTCAACTGGTTTCAGCTCAGAAAAATACGGGAAAATATTTTACAATTATTTTTCGTCATATTATTATGAATTTATGAGCATTCGATGTCAATTTTTAAGATACTGATGCAAAAACTAGGGTAATACGGGTTGTTATTGTTATTGTTTAGGTGTTTAAACATAGCTACGTCAAAAATATATATTTTTTCGTTCTGTATATTTTGTATTTTAGTTAAAAGTTGCATGTAACTTTGCTCGCTTAAACTTAATAGATTCTTTTGCCTGCAAAGGAATAATAATACTTGTTTCTGTGTGTTTTAATTGTTTTGCTAGCTAGTTATTTTACAAGCTCAGGCAAATTAAACCGTTTCTAGACTAGACATCAAACACTGACAGAAAAGTGAAACGAATAATGTTACAAAGTCTCAAGACTAAGAGTTCAGCGCGAGGAACAATGCTGAAATAATGATGCAAAGAAAAATCGAAATTCACTTCGCTATTAGCAATTATAGTACAAGATGACTTGTGTTTCGAAGACACAGATCTATCAACAGTTTTAGTGTCAGGCTTGTTTTGCAGCTAACCAGCAGATTTCTTAATTTGAGAGTTCTATATTCAGGGTGAGACATAAGAAATTGGTTGTCTCATCAGCATGAAGGAATTGTCTTTTAAGAAAGAAGTCTTTGAATAAAAATCGATGTAAAAGTAATCTGTGTGAGGTAAAACAACAACATTAAATCAAAATCAGATTAATGGACCAATTAAAGTTATTGCATGATGACCAGCTTTTCTAAGGAAAACTATAGTTTTCAACCACCACAAATCGCTTAGTATCACCTTTCAGAACTGCTGTTTGCTCAATAGCCGGAGATATATTTAAGCACTTTTTAATGCAAAAAAAGAAAATTTAAAAAAAAACGTTTTTTTTAGTATTAATGTCAGTGTCCAGCAGCCGCGAGCTTTTAATTTTGCCACAATATTATTGAGAGACCCCCATATCCAATTTTTAGTTGAGCTATCCAAATCAGATTATTTTGAAAATTAATTAAATTTCATTAGTTTTTATTTTTCATTTTCATAATATAAATTAAATTATTATAATTTAAATTGATTTCAAAATTATTCTAAACTTTTTACTTTTAAACATTAAATTATTTATTATTTTTTAAATTGAAAATTAAAATTGAATATAATCATCATTTTAACCAAAATCAAATATGTCATATGTTAAGGATCGCACATATGTTTTTTTCGATTCAGTTCATTTTGTCGTGTTACTTATCGCCCTCGACAATGCGAGAGTTTGGCGATAGCTTGGGGGGAGAGATTGAAACAAAATACATTAAGTATCGCTTTTATATTTTAAAAGGGATTAATTAGCGATATGTGTTATCGCATTTTTTCCGTCCATTCGGTAAATTGGCAAATTATTGGTCTCGCTTTTTCATTATCCCAACTGAGAATTGGCGATACATCGCTTAACACTCCCTAAGAAGACCCGAATGCGATTCTTTCTGAAGTGAGTTGAACGACTTTTTATAATATTACCAAAGGAAAATACTTTGGCAACGCTTATTTACCTTAGGTGCGAAATGGCAGTGTTAAATAACAAAGTTCGAAACACCATTTTTATACTCTGTACCGAAGGGTACATAGATTATTATAAGTTTGTGCAAAAGTATGTAACATCCAGAAGGAAGCATCTCCGACCCCATAAAGTATATATATTCTTGATCAGCATCAACAGCCGAGTCGATATAGCCATGTCCGTCTGTCCGTCTGTCCGTCCGTCCGTCCGTCCGTCCGTCCGTCCGTCTGTCCGTCTGTCCGTCTGTCCGTCTGTCTATCTGTCCGTATGAACGCACAGATCTCAGAGATGGTAAGAGATAGAGGTTTGACATGTATGGGACATATGCTTCTTATGTCTGCAGGCAGATCAAGTTTATTTTCAATTTTGGCCACGCCCCTCCCGCCCCCGCAATTTAGAAAAAACGTCATATCTCCCACAGTTTTGAAGATAGATGGCTTGTTCCTTCTGGACATATTTAGTTATTAGGATAACTTATCGATCCGCCAAATGAATGAAGAAGATCGGATGAACGGTTTTCGAGTTATGATCAAAAGACAAATTTTCTTGGTACAGAGTATGTTATAGTCGGGCTTGACCGACTTTCTTTCTTGTTCCGAATGGCTTATCTTGGGGGGAAGAACCGCATTCCTGCTTTTAGGATGAATCGCATTCTTATTTCCAGGATGAATCGCTTTCCTATCGCTCCATATCCCAGAAGTATCGATTTCTTATCTCCCAGAAGTGTTGCTTTCTTATCGCCCGTAAATTATCGCATAGTGTTACATTTCTTCCAGTAGGGAGACGAGAATGCAATAATAATGCGATATCGCTGGAGTAAGGCGATACCTACTGGCGAATCGCATTCTTATCTTCCGCTATAAAAAATGATTGCTGGCAGCTGTTACCCCGTTTATATACAGACACAAATTCATGATTTTTGCCCTTCAAGTTATGCTATATTTATGAATATGAATAATTATGTGGCAAATATAATAAATAAACAGAAGTTATAGCTGCACCAAACACGATAAGACAGAAAGTGGAGTGGAGGAGTGAGAACAATTCCATTCATACCGTTTTTGCCAGACTTGTAATGGATTTAAGCGAATGCGTATCATTTCGCTTTTATAGACGAAGAACTTGCACCCAGAATTATGTGTTTATTTTCATAAGTCGACGACGCTTAGTCGCGATTTCGTATTTCGAACGGATAAGCTGCACAATATCTCAACGGTGCATCTTGGGAATTCTTTGTCTCCGAACGTTGTGGACGTGGGACGATTTAGCTCAATGTCCTGTCGATTCCATGGAGCACGGTTTGCCCATTGGTCACAATAAACCTAAAAACCATTCATTTATTTGCGGTAATTAGAGGTAAGCATTTATGAAACTAGAAAAGGCCGAATTATTTCTCACTTGCTTACTTCAAAATGAAATGAAAAGTTTGCAATCTATCGAAATGATCTCCAAATCAGAGCTGTGAACTACAGTAGATAAGAAAAGACCATTTCTGACTACGTGTTTTTAGTAATTGTAATTGAAACTTGGTACTACAACTATTAGTGATAGTTCAGTTATTATTTAAAAATACAATTACCTTTACAATTACTTATATAATTGTACCTGTCAAAGGGAATTTTTGAGTATTTGTGCTTAAAATGTGGAGTTATTCATGTAAACTAAAATGATCTAACACTTGATATATATAAGCATACGGCTTTCGAAGTTTGTTGCACAATTTGTAAAGAGTGGAAAGGGTCATATTTGACTTAAAAAATTTACCTTAATATATTATTATTATTATACAATTATATTTGGCGCTTGCCAAACTTGATTAGTAAAAACGCAAATCTTTCACCTAGAACTACATGAATAATTCCAGGTCTGAAGCACAATTACCAAATAATTCCATTCTACAGGTACAATTATCCAAATAATTGTAAAAGGAATTACACTTATATGTAATCTTTGAATAATTGTAGTTGCCAGTTACAATTACTAAAAGAGTCGTAGTCTGGAATTGTTTTTTTAATGTCTTATAATCGCGATTAATATGATGAAAAGTAATTAAATACGGGAAGTATTAGCTACATAACAGCTCTGCTCCATAACAAGCTAAAGCATGTACTTTTAATTCATGTACAACCCAACATTTGACTGATTTGATTCAAAAGTTTAAATACACGAAATTAGTCGTGATTAATACCCTGCAAAGTATGCTAGCTTAAGTAATTGGCTATTAGAACAAAGCCATTGAAACACAGAGAAAAAAGGATATTAAATAATATCTATTGCATGATTTCCGGCATTCCTTTTGGACTGAATATGACTTAAATATCCTTTTCTCAACCAAAATCATCCAAAGGAAATGGAAAATGATCATCATTTGAATGATTTTTCAGCTCAGTAATATGATATTAAAGATTTTTGGAATCTTCTTTTTTCTGTGCAGTCAATTAAGGCCACTTTATAAATAAACGACACGGAATATTCGCCCAGCTTGTTGGATAAGTTATTGGTATTCAACAAAACGTTGAGCTAAGGCAAAAATTTTCATTTTTGCATATCGTAGCATACTTTAAAGGGCATTAAGCATGAAATATATGTTTAATTATATATAATTGTTTGTCGACCTATGACTTACTCTTAACATTTCCCCTAATACTTCTCCGTCCAACATCAATAACAACTACTACAATAATTTCAGCAAGATTCAGGGAATTCCCCAAAATCTACCATTTCTCATCATTCAAATCCAATCAATGTAAATTTTGCAGCATAATCCGATGCCAACCCCGTGAAATCCATCACAAAAAGTGTTCAATTATGCCAAAGCGAATGTGCTGCGAATTAGATGAACAATTTTTACTGCGAAGCTTCGGTAACAGGATGTCGTGTCGTCGGTAGAACTTTATCCTTAGCCATGTCGCTTGCAATTAACTGCAAAGCTGTTGTCATTGCCTGGCGCTTTGTTGTTCCAACTGCTTGTTGCTGTTGCTGTTTTTGTTGCCGGCTGATGCTGAAAAATGCATGAGTTTGCCGGAAGCGTCAACCACCAGCTGCGCTTGCCTCGCTCTTGCCAACCAAGTGCCAAGCCAAGTGCAACTTTATAACCAACACACACACACCGACACGAAATCATACATGCATTTGTGTGAGTGTTGAAAATTTATACAAACTCCTTGGCAAAGCAGAATTTCCCCTCGCCTGGGTGTCAGTCAGTCGCCTTCGCTTTTATTTTGGCGTAAAAATAATTAATTTTCTTGCAATTCTCTGTTTGTTCTCCTATCGGTCAGCTTGGGGTTGAGTGTTGGAGCTGAAACCGAAGTTGAGCATGGGGGGTCGACACTTGCAGGTGTTAACCAGAGTCATTTTACACTAAAAAGTGCTGATGGCTTGGGATGGTGTGTTGTGTGTGTGGTTACTGCCCACACTGTGTTTGCGGTTACCTCTTGTGTCTTGTGCAGAATATTTTTGTTTAAGCAACAACAAATTTTACAGCCCTGCTGTACTTACTCTCCGACTTATAATTACATCTGCTTTATTTTCGATTATTTCGACTATTTTCGTTTCATTGGCACTTCATAAGCCGCGCACAGCACAGAGAGCAGTGCCTCAGTGAAGAGTCGAGCGTCGAACTACTCTTCTTCCTTTCTCCATCTGTTATTTCCAGCATGTTTTCGAAGTTGCTATTACCTGCTGGCTAACAGTGGAGAAAGGTAGTCACATCCGTTGCAGTCAGCCACAGGAGCCGAAGTAAATGCAACCAAGCAGAACCACAGCCTCAGCTCCAGCTCCTGGTCTTTTGTCCATAACGGTCCATAAAGCGGCAATAAGACGTAAAGTGAGACGAAAGGGAGCAAGTAGAACATGCACACTGGCAAAAATGTTAAATATTTTATTGTACGACTGGGCAAAAGTTTAATGGCCATCAACGCTTGGCTTCCCATTATCATTACAATTATTGCTCTGTTCTGGTCTGTTGCTGGTTTTGTTCCTGTCAGTGACAAGCGTCAATTCGAGAAGATATTAATTATAAAATACTGAGTCTGGTTCTGCAGCATAAACACTGAACATCTTGTCTTCATTTTCCTGTTCATTAATGACGATAATAATGAAACCACACACACAAAGTGCAATTATTATTGAAATATTCTGGGTAGGAAACGGCATTTGTGTGCATGTGGTAAAAGTTTAATTAATAGTGTTTCATTACGCTCATTCCCTTGATTTTCAATACTGTTTTAACGAATGCTGACAAATGCAAAATGTGCACAATGATAATTGAAATTTCCATTTCAGATTCATTTTATTAAAAATTAAAGTTCCGCTAAATAAATACTTTGATTAAGTTTAAAGATAAGGACTGATCATTAGTTAGAAAGTAAGTGACAAGTGTGGCGAAACACGAGCTGTATGAAGTTTTACTTGATGCTATGAGAAAATCCGATGGGGTGAAGGACGCTCTCAATACTATGGGAAAAAGTGAAAAAGTATTATCGGTTTAGAAGAATGCTTATTCAGTGCGGATTTCTCTACTTCCCCACGATTCTTTCAAAGGGTATAGTTTCCATTCATCCTAAGATATCCCATACAGAGCCTTTCTCCAATCGTTTCACTATAATTCAAATTATATCCATAACAAACTAAAAAGCATCAAATTTTTAAAAAAAATTGGAATAACGTTCCTTTGTTAAGTTCTGATTTGGATTAAATTTGGTTCATAAGTTATTCAGAGCCATATCCCAGATATTAAGTATTTGATATTTGTTATGCAGACTGTTCGAATCAGAACTGGCTGGTTGTGAGCCGGCTCAAAAGAGGTTCAGAGTAATATGTTAAATGTTGTCGTTGGTCTGTAGGCTACGAACCGATTTAAAAGGGAAACCGGTTCAAAAGTGATTCAGAGACATATATCAAAAGTTTGAAGGCTACACTCAGAGAAAAAATAGAGAATTTTATACTTAGATCAAGAATGTTCGATGTCAGAAGTTCGATAAAAATGAAAATTCTTGATCCAAGAGTGACTTTGGATCAACCAAGTATGAATTCTTGTTCCCGTTTTGCTTGATCCAAGAGCTTTAATGCTTAATCAAAGTACGAGTGATTCTTAAATCAAGCAGCATTTTTCTTGAATCAAGTGCTAAGCATACCCAAATTCAAGATTGCTCATTCTTGAATCAACAGCATACAGCATTGTCAAAAACCGAGAATGTTCTTTCTAGTATTAAGAGCTCATCAAATTCAAGAGTGAGATTGCTTACTCTTAAATCAAGAGCTTCTCAGATTCCAATCATACAACAATTTAAAATCAGTTGTTTTTTTCCATTTTGTTTAAACTTATTTTATAGAAATTTAATTGTTAGACCATGTAACTTGTTTTAGTAAAAGCAGCATCAGTCTTTGCCTGTCAACTGTCATTCGAACAGCCGTCTCTCTAGCAATGCCATAACTGGTTGGGAATTTCATCGTTACATGAGTGCAAAATTGCGCTCTCCGCTCGATAGCTTCCCCACACACCTCTCTTCCATAAAAAACCAAATTGAGAGAGCGAGCTCCACGCTGTGTTCTCTCAAGAGTGCTTGCTCTCCTTTCAGTTTCTTAACCTCACTCACCTTGACTAAAAACACTATTATGAGAATGAATTTAGTTTGATTTCAAGAGCAAAAATCTTGAAAATTCTAGAACTAGCATATATTTTTTAAAGAGCGTTCGTTATTCGTTCTGCTCTTTTCTGGGTGTACAAACTTGAAATTTTATTTTTAGATTGGTAATTTAGAGTTAGACATTTTACTGGTTCAGAACCGATTTAAAAGTGGTTCAGGGCCATATCTCAGCAGCTATGACCTTAACATTTTATATGTAAGCTGGTATTATGAAGTAAGATATTTTCCCGCCATCAAACCATCTGTCTGAACGAGATCAGAAGGAATTAGATTGGATTGGTCTGTAGGCTTATAGTGTGAGTTTTAGACATTTCAGATATTTCAGTAACTATTTAAGCTGTGAACTGGATATTTGGTGTGAGGGTTGGAAATGTGTGGCTTAATTATTTCCCAAAAGAGGATGTGACTAAATTTTCACAATTTTATATATTTTATTTGTTTATTGAAATTCGAAAGCTGCTAAAAAAATGATCGTTTATAATCTCTCAATATCGGTTAATGGGGGACAAAACCTTCTTTTGAGCCAATTGGTAGCCTCCAACGTTGAAAGTTCAGGTCAGGTCAGAGATTATATAAAAGTTAGAACAAATTGAACAGAACAAAATGCATTGTTCTGATAAAGCATATAAGATTTTTGCTCTTCCAGGATTAAAATGAATGAACTGTAAGGCGTGAAAAGAACGACATCGAACGGAATAGTTTCGGAACCTTTTTCACAGTCAATTGATGGCGAAGATGACCGTTTGTGTTTGTGTTTTTAGTTAACCTTAAAACACATTTCCTAGCAGTTACCCGAATTTCACTTTGCTTATGTTCTCATCATGTTCTGCCTCAACTCTGTTGGCTTCTCTTATTAGACAAAATAATGCCCTAAGCATCTCAAAATAAGACCGACTAAAGCTGACATTTATGCCATATATATTTTCATATATTAATTAAATTGAACATTTAATCTGCACATTTCCAAAACAATTTCAAACTACACCCCTCCGGGCAGCAACTGAACGAAAGCACGTTAGGAGACAAGGATACGGCATAATTTGACAATCTTGCCAACCCATTGGGTGTGTGCAGACAATTGCGACAACTCGAATTTCGAAACGTTTCCAATTAAGTGCCAGCTTTTAATTAAACAGATTAAGTGGCCATAAAATGAGACACAAGAAGCCAGCTGGTCATTCCTAAACACAGGACGAAAGTCGATTATGAGCTGGTATTTAATTCAACATCATATTTTCACCCTCAGCTGCTCAGCTGGCCACTTAAAAGCTCGTTAAGTGTGTGCCTTAGTGCGTCGGGGAATCAGGACTCGGAAGTTTACGATGCGCCGGCGAAGTAATCAGCACAGGATGCATCTGCGAAAAGAAATGTGCATCAATTTAAATGCATAATGCGACTGGCAATCTGTTACTCCCAAGGCGGCATTAACTACAGGCAAATGCATATTGAACAGGATGTTGATGCCGCTGTAGAAAAGCAGCAGGAGCAGCCACTGGCACACACGGCATGAATGAGCAAGAATCCTTAAGCCGCGTACGTGTGCCACACACTGCGGTGTGACTGTGGAGGACACCAGAATGAGAAGGCGCAAAAAGCAAAATTGGAAAGGAAATGCGATGCTGGGCGCCATTGTTGTTGCCCGACTTGAGAGTCTCTCGCGCTGCCTTTGGCTGTGCTCGCGCTTGTGCCTTTTCCATTTAACGGGATTATTTATTTTATTTCGTTATGCGCGGCAAAACAGCTTGTGTAAAGGATTTAAGCGCCGCCGAAATGAAAGCGGCCAAAAACTTTTAAACCAACCAAAACACCAAACAATGAGCCGCTTCGAAAGAAAGTGGGATTAAGTGATGAGAGAAGTTGACTTGGAGATGGTGGATAGTCTCTCTGTCTTACCCATACAATGGCAATGGGTGAACCGTGGACATAGTACAACACTTTGCCAACAAAAGTTTTCCTAGTTAAACATTTATTCAATTCATTGAAATTGGGATTCCATTGCCCGCTCATTCAAGCATTTAAGTCAAATTGGCTTACAACCTATTTTATTTGGAATAATTTTAATACCCGAACCGGATATGCCAATGGGCCATTCTGCTTCCATTTCCTTTGGGTCTCCAATCCCTTTTGATTGACACACACAAAACGAAAAAAACATATTTATTAGCCAAAATCAACGCCCTAGATATTTATCAGTCTCGTTTCTACCCAGTTACGACTTTTCAATTTCAATACAAAACGAACGTTGAGTAAATATTTGATTTATTTTCGGTGACCTTTGTCAAATAGACGCAGACACAGTCCGACACTTACACATTTGTCTCTTTTTATCTATTCTGAGCTCTGCCCAAATTCAATTTGCATATTCCTTGTGTGACAAGCAATTTTCGCTTTATAACTTCATCGCCGATGCCGAAACAACAACAACAACAACAGCCAAAAAAGAAGCTATTTCTTAGAAGCAAAATGCCATTTCGCCTTTTTTTTTCAAGCAAGAAACCAATTCAAAATAATCTTACCAATTACCAGCAAGGTCAACGAAGTAATTTTCAGTAGCGAACAAATGATTATTACTGTACGCACATGTGTCTATGTGTGTGTGTGTGTGTGTGGGTGTGTATGAGGCACATGCAGATAAGCAAATAGAAACAGATTATGGTTGCCCCACTCCCAAAACATAATCGTAAAAGTCAAAGTCAAAGCTTAGTGTTAGATTGCATTATTTTGTGGGTATAAAATTTTAAGGCAACATGGGAAACATTCGGAATTGGCTGGAAGTCCGGGAAAGAGAGATGCTAGGGAAAGTCACTGAGCTGTGGGCGGTTCACTTTGAAACAGAGTTGAAGATATTATTTATGCAAAGTTCACAAATTTGCCATCTTTAAGTAAATACTTAACAAAATCGAAAACATAAACGGAAATTAAAGAGATCAAAAATACCCAAAGAAAACGTTCTTTGACTATAAGCGGAATCGAATGTTGCGAAACACATAGAAACAGTAATAATGATACAATTTCGGTTATTTATTAATATCTTAAGGTATCATACACTCAAAAAAATCGCCCTAAAATTTAAAAATTCGCCTTTAAAAAGGGGTCAAAGGCGATTTGCCATATATTTTAGAAAAATTATTTCTAAAAATAAGACAAAGACTTTTTGAAATTAAGGAAATGTTTACTAAAGGCTAGAAAATATTTTCTTAATTGTAGAAAAGCATTTTCTAAATTTTAAAAAAAACCTTTCTAGATATTATATAAACCTTTCTAGATTTTAGAAACAAAACATTTTCAACTATTATAGACAGGAAAGGGAGTGGGGGGGACTGGAGACAGAACAGGAAGAAGACTACTACAATAAGAAGCGTTTAACCCCTTATATATTATTTTTATAGGATATTTTCTTTCTGTTGGTTCACTAAAGTTTCTTTCTGAAAATCACATTATAATCAATATATTAATTTTTTACTTTACCTTGCCTGGGACTTGAAGTCGGGACCTCGGGGAAACTTCAACACGAAAGGCATTTTATCGCCCTCGACTAACAAGCACTCGCGTGAGTCACAGTAAAGAAAGCAGTCAAATGCTAAGCACTCAGCTGCCCCTTTTATATGCCGAAAGCAGGGAATTCGAACTTGAGAATTACATGCGGTGTCTTTTTCCTTTTTTTCTAAATTTTAGGGCGGTTTTCTATATTATTTTTCTATATTTTAGGGCGATTTTCTCAGCATGCAATGTTAGTTGCCACTTTTATATTCCGAATGCACGAAATTCGTACTTGAGAATTACAAGGGGTGTCTTTTTAATATTATTATATTTTTAGGGCGATTTTCTAGACTTTTTTTCTATATTTTAGGGAGAATTTCTAAGTGGCTTGTCTAAAATTAAGAAATGTGCTTTCTTAAATTTGGGGCGATTCGCCCTATTTTAAGACACAGTGCAATGTATTTTTTTTTAAATTCAAGGGCGAATTCGCCCTTAATTTTAGAAAGTATTGAGGAAAAAATCTAGAAAAATTACCCTAAATTTAAGAATAAACCGAATTTCTAAATTTAAGAAATTATTTTCTACAAAATCTTTTTTAAGGGTTGATTTTTCTAAGTTTAAGAAAAAATTATCTAAAAACAAGAAAGGAAAACTATTTTTGGGCGAGTTTCTAAAAATTAGAAATTAAATTTTTTCAGTGCAGTTAAAGCATCTCTATTTGAGCTTAACAAAACCAAAATACGTTCGATTTATAAAGTATAATTTGTTAAGTTTGGATTTGTCCTTAAAAGTAAAAGGATCCTGACAAGAGATGAAAAAAAGTACGTATATCCAAAGTTAAACCAAAATAGCGAAAGAAACCAAGAGCCAAAAAGTCTCAATCATCAATACAGTGCGGCTAAATGGGTACACACACATACGAAACAGTTTCTATCAACTTAGCGTTTAGTTCTTTGTGTTTATTTTTGCACATATAATGACCTGGTATTCCAAAACCATCAAAGCAGTTCTGGCATGAGGAGTAAGCTGTTGTCTATTAAAGATAGAACCGGGGCGAACTTACCGGTTGGAAAATCAAAATAGTGGCAAAATTTGTCACATGGGACACTTGCGTAAAAGAGCTGGAGAAACATCGTTGATAACATCGAAGCTAAAAGCATCGGTGGTTTTTTTCCACTATCGATCACATCGGTCACAGTATTGTGTACTAAATTTAATTGGCGTCTTTAAGAAAGGTATTAAGATATAAAATGTCTTAAACATTTTTGTATAATATTTCTTATAATTTAGTGACTTAAACGAGATATTGATCAATTGCGGGGGTATTGGAGTGTGTGCGTCAGCATGGATATATATTGGCAAAGTAAGTATCTAAGAAAATTAAATGTGATGTGTGAAATTATAAGTCGGCTGAAGTGGCTACAGCCAGAAGAGTGGATTACTTGGACATTGCGTACGGATCTAAAGCGACTAAGCAAAAAAGGGAAGGATGGTTTTATAAATATATGAATTGGATTATATGTATGTAAAGTGGAAACCTTATACATACATCACGCTGTGATCTTTGCTCATACGTCAGTCGTGTCGTGAGTCGTCAGCGAGCAGCAGCAGGGAAATAAAGTTGACAGTCGGACTTAAGTTAAAAGTTGTAACTCCCGGCTATTAGGTTGAACTCTTGTCTACATTTTAATTTATTTTGTGAAACTCACCATCAACCATCAATGTAATCTATTATTTAACTGTTCGTGCCAAATTTCTAACAATAAATGATTTAATCACTAAAAAAAATCTTACATGTATATTGCAAATAATTTTTTTTTATATAAATACTAATGAAGACATGCGCCCACTAAAAGAAGTCGCAAACAAATATTCATGTATTCCGGCTGCATCCACCGCGTCTGAAAGGTCATTCAGTAAAGCTGGACAGACCCTATCGGATAGACGCTGCACCTTAGAACCGAAGATTTTAGAGCGTTTAATGTTCCTGAATAAAAATTTTTATTGATTGATTTTAAAAGTCTTAATAATAATTAGAAAAATTTAATCTAGAGCCATAGAAGGGACATTAGTTTTATAATTTGTTTAATATTATATATTTAAATTAAATATATTTTTTATCTAAATATTTATAATGTACATTCATTATTTATTTATATTTAATCTGCAGCAAAAAAGTGCTTTGGGAAGGTACATTGGCAATTCTTAAAATTTGAAAAAACATCGATGTTTCATAAAATGCTCCAATATAAAGAGTTAAAATCGGGATCAGTACAAGAATTACGCACGATCACAAATGAACACGCACGAAAAATGCATCGTTACCCTATTTCGATTTCTCTGGGTCCTTGTTGAAGGCACCGGTGTCACAACAAGCAACATGTGGCACTCTGAGAGTAACTTGTGAACACTTCTTTGAATAATAAGCATTCTTTAAGTAACTAAGCATCTTCGACCCCATAAATTATATATATTCTTGATCAGCATCAATAGTCGAGTCGATATAGCCATTTCCGTCTGTCCGTCCGTCTGTCTGTATGAACGTGTCGATCTCAGAGACTATAAGAGAAAGAGTCACATATTTTTGCGTGAAGGTATACACATACCGTACGCAGATGAAGTTTGTTTGTGGGATTTGGTTTGAAACTTGTCTCAAAGCTTAGATCGCATGAATCATTTTCGGTGAATTTAAGCAAATGTAACCGAATTGAATTCTTCTCGATTTTTAAATGCATCAATCATTAATTGTCATAGGTCAAGAGTCCTTCTACATAACTAACAAATCTTTGACATTGGAATGTAGCACCTTAGGTAAGTTCTGAGCCGAATCTTTCTGCAGAAAGAAATAATGTTCATGGTCCGAATGGAAGGACCCGAAAATGTCAGCCTAAAGAGTTTGGTATTAACCCAATTGACCTCATCTAGGTAGCGCAAGTCCTTCGGAAATTTATTGTTATATATAAAAAAAGCACTCAGCAAGCATGTGAAATCACGACATCAACCAAAACAGTGACTCGAACAAGTTGGACGACAGCGACATCTAACAACTCGTGTCAATTTTATAAAACATTTCGTATTAAAAAAGATCAACTTCAGACTAAATGTGGCTGGCTGTATCCTCAACTCGAATGTACCTAAATTACTCGAAATGTTTTCTGCAGTTATTTTGAATTTGGCTTAGTTGGCTGTACCCTTTCCTCCCAAGCCAGCAGCATCAGCAACATGGTTTGTATTACAATTTGTTTTGATTGTGTTTTATTCTAGCTTGTTTTTTAGTTGGCAACTCAATTGAGTGTAAAACAATTTCATTAAACTGAATGTGCGGGGGGTCTGTGCTTTGTGCAAAGGGGCCTGCTTCCATTCTCCATTTGCCATTTGCCCATATTCATTTATTGAACCGGTCCCCTCCCCCATCCGCCCTTTTATCGATGGCTGCACGCTGGCTGCCTTGTTCTTTCTACTTGTATTATTATTTTATTGTCTAGCCCAGTCCGGGCCCGGCCACGGCTACGGCAGAGATCCTGTTTGCCACTGCAATTTATCGTGTAAGCTTTGACAACATGTTCGCAGGCATTTTTATCATTTCCGCATTTATATGGTTTCCGCCTGAGCTGCAAGGAAACTAAGAAGTGGCTCTATGCTATATTGCCCCTGTATCTTATGGGTCCGGGAGTGCAGGCGCGGGTCTCCAGTGCGGCGTTGAAGCCCCCCTGTGGAAATGGGACAGATATGTGCTACAATGCTGCCACACATATGTCTGGACCCCGGACTCGACTTGAATTGTTTAGGTGTAATTTATTGTACTGAGATTGGTTATGGGTTTGGCAATGGGTCAAGCGCACACACAGACACACAGACACAATACCAAGTCCAAGCGCTGGAGGGTGACACAGGTCAGGGGTTTAAGTTGAACATGAAATTGTTTATGGATTTTTGAGGAATGAAATTTTATGAATATGAATCAGAGAATAACTCAAACTCCGCACTCGAGTGCTGGCCAGTAATTTATGCATTTTCCCAAGGAAATCTCATTTATTGTCTTCAATACTTCAAGCCAATTTTAATTTTGGCTTCAACAATTTCCCTTGCAATTTCAGTTCGAATTCAAGCCTGCACAAAGGACACTTTTTTCTTTACCCAGCCAGCGAGTCCTTTGATATTCTTGCCGTGTAATTTTCAATAAAAAGTATAACCCGAAGAAGAACAGAAAAAAGAATTACAGCTCTCATATTGTGTGTCCTCAACGCACAAAAAAAATTCAAAAAAAAAGAGCAAGAGAAAAAGTAAAAAGAAGCGAAAAGCCAGCGAGACTTGTTAAGGGTCCGTAATAAATCTCGGCAGATTGTGCTGTAACTTAAATTAAATGCTGAAAATCGGCTGGGCAATGCCCAATGTCCAGGCCCGGGCAAAAAATCCTGCACTGGGTTGAAAAATGAGTGGCAAAACGACCGAAAAGTGCACCGAGACGTGAGCCACAGAAAAAAAGTTGCAAAATTAAATAGAGTTTTCGAAAACAAAACGTCTACAGTCGGCAGCGAGACCAACTTGCTTCTTGTTTCCTTCCATATGCAAACATGGATGCTCCCCCCCGCCCATGCAGAAGTGGGCCAGCTCTGCACGTGGCAAACAAAAATTGTTGGCCACTTTTTTACAGCAGCAAAGCGGGAAATTTATGACTACAAAGCATTTGTGAGTTTGGTGAGTTTTTCCTTCCCACCGATTTCACACACACGTAAAATATAGAAGAGTTGCAAAATATTTGGTAACATTGCGGGCCAAAAAACAAGCATAAATTTTTCTATTAAAAAGCCACAATCATAATTCTGCCTACCCAAAAGTGCCGAGAAATATGCATATATATTATAATTTTTTATAAATTAGTTTTAATAGCTGGCCAAAGGTCAGACAAATGTAGAAACGTGACTTATGGCCACCTCCAGGCATACACATTTCGGCCAAAGTCCTTTGCATTTTTTATGCAAAATTTGGGCCTGTCACAAAGCTGCTTACATTTAATTTGATGTGGCCCAAATAGAAGACTTTCGTGTAACAATTTGATTGCATATTTCGTTTCCGCATTTTATGTCGTTTGAAATGGAAGCTCATTGCATAATAGGTTTATGGCCCAATACAACTATTTCATAATGGATGAAGCGCCTTTGGAAATTCTATTTACATATTAGGTTGTAAAGGTGAAGAGAAAATTTCGTTTTATTTATTCAGTTTGACTGACAGTCCAGTTGAATCAAAATTTAAATAGATCACAGCTGATACAAATGAATCGAAATGTCACGAAAGAAAAAGGTTAAGTGTGCTAAAAATAGTGAATAATATTGAGTCCCACATATTAACTTATATCTTATATCTTAACTTATAAATTTCGGGGCAAGCGGCCATATTCAGGTTCAAAGTCTTTTAAAAAAAAATTCACAGCACAAACTTTAAAAAAGTTTAACCCCTTACAAAGTTTTACAAAACAATTTTTATCGTGCGCGCATAAATATCTGAACAAAGGTCTCTGGGAAAGCCTGGATCTCTAGAAAAAAGTGGTGTGGGGTGTGGTTTGATAACCACGAAAAAATTCGTATGGTATAAACTAAAACAATCAAATTGGATTTTACTACGTTTACCCCTTTAAAATTACCTGATGCACTTTGATGTGACTAAAAACATATTTAAACATTCCAGCTCCACTTTCAATATTTCCTTGTAGGGAATTTCAACTTGAGAGCTCCAGGCGGTCTTTTTAAAGCAAAATTTAAAAATATTTTCAGGCAAATGACAGATTCCACACAACCAGCTGAGACGGCATTCAACCCTGTTCAGTCCAAAGGCTCCGAGTTGAAGTCTCTCTAGTAAAAGTCAGGAAAGCATGCAAATTAATATAAATCATAGTTTTCCGAAAGCAAATAAATTCTTTTTATTATAATTTTTATATTACAAAAAGAAGTTTCAACTACTTTCATCTTAAAATTGAAGAACCTGTACACTGTCGTACACACTTTAATTGGAATAATATCTTATTTAAGGTTAAATCAGTGGTAGTAATATTAAAATTGAAGTTTAAATATTAAAATATCAGAGCATTTCTGCCTAGGGGTGGATTTCACGACATGGCCAAATATTACAGATATCGGCTTAAAAAGAAAGATTTACTCCAAAGCCTCGCAGAGTTGCTTAATGTTGCAAGAACAGAGACTTATAGGCAATGTCCCAGCCAACAGTTTTTATCGCCGAAAATAAAAATGCGATTCTTGCGGTAAGTATCGCATCACTCTAGCGATATCACATTGCGATCGCATTATTATCTTCCTAAGAGAAGATAAGAAAGCGATACTTCCGGGACATGGGAAAATGTCTCTTCTGAGAGATAAGAAGGCCATACTAAATGGGCATAAGAAAGGGATTCTTCCAAGAGTTAAAAAAGAGATTCTTCCTGGTGATATAAAAAACTCTCTGTTCCCGAATACAAAATTAAATATACCTTCTGTGAAACTAAGCAGACGTTCTGTTGCGAGTTTTCGAAGCCCTCCAGCGCCGCCCAGACACCAGTGCTGTTGTTTGTTGATTTCAGTATACATATATGTATTTATTTGTTCTTGTGTACATTGGCATAAGCTGCATACAAGGGTGCATAGGCGCACGCTTCAAATTCCAGTGGGATTACAATTTGCTTATTCTCAGGTAATGCTAGGTAAGGTTGACATATAATCTTACTTTTAGTCCTCGTCCGTCTCATGGTAAATTAGAAAAGAACTATAAAAGCACATGTCAGCCAGTATAAAAATCCAATAAATTCCAATATCGCTCTTGACCCTTTCCATTATCGATAACAACTACATGCTAGTAACGAATCTTAAGCACTATGCGGAACTATGTCATGGAATCTGTCGTTCACGTTCCTTTCTGGAGATACAATATCCCATCTTCTTCAAAGCCCTGTATCCAGCACCCCGGAATTTTTATTTCGTCACAATTCTTTCATCTGGAATCATCACCCACGCTTCGAATTAGTCATATTTAGCTGCCTTGTGTAATCAAACCAGTTTTATATGACAGATGTATGCGAATTTCCATATATCCCTAACATCAGATTTTCGTACTCAGCAGATGTAAAGGATACTGGACAAAATTCTGCTTACTTTATGTAATGTTTTGGGCTGTGCATGAGGCATGAGTACGTCAGTCAGTCAATTAGTCTAATTGAACTATTTTATATGAAATACTCAGAAAAAGAAACCTAGAACTTTGTGCTTGGTTTAAGAACAAACGGTTTCAATAGTACAGTAAGTACGAAATCAGTAAATTCAAGTACAAAATCCTCATTTCAAGCGCGAATTTTCAATCTCGTGATATATTTCGAATTATTTTAAAAACATTAATCATACTTTTACAATGTAAGTGTCTTAAGTCAAACCCGATTAAATCTAAAAATAAGTACAAAATATTCTTTTTTTAAGTCCAATAATTTCTAATGTCAATCCATAGATATTCTAAAAAAAAATAAGAGTACTTCGAAGAAGTTCACAATTCTCTTGGTTTAAGCCCATAAAATTCAATTTCCAATGGGCGTTTTCAGCAGATAAATCCGATTTACGATTACTGATTTACGATTTGCGATTGCTGATGATTCTCTGCTGAATGTCAATGACTGCTACACTGGTAAAACAATTCGCCCTGAAAACTAGAAATTCTCCTATGAAATCCGTCTTATGGCGATTCACCCTAAAATTAAGAAAACTTTTTCTCATTTATGGAAAATTTTTCTGAAACTTTGAAAGTGAAAGAAAATATTTTTCTTAATTTTAGGGTGAATCGCCTTAGGACGGATTTCATAGGAGAATTTCTAGTTTTCATGGCGAATGTTTTATGAGTGTAAATTAGGCTATTTTCTGGCTTTAGTACACTTCGTCAACTCATTTAATGCACAATTTTTAAGGGCTTTTGCCGCTGTCAGTTTGTCAGTCTGTTTTCAGTTTTGGTGTGAACAGTTGGACGAGCAACCAATAAAAGGATTCACCACTCAAAGATTTTGTATGATTCCATCTCAGCAAACATGATTGTCATATTTACCAATTGAAATCGGCAATCATTGTATTCAGCAGGTAAAATCGGAAATCATAAATCAGTTATCGTAAAACGGATTTATCTGCTGAAAACGCCCAATTTCTTCTAAAACGAGGTCTCGGTATTGAACCGCACAAGACTGGAAATGTCCAGGGTCCATGACATAAGCCAATAACAGGTTTGAATTTCTTAAGTTTAAAAGTTCAACTTCACTTCATAACAAACCGTTTGGGAATTCCAAGAGCAGACTCGCTTAGAAATTAATTTGCATTTTCCGTTCCACACTGTATGAAGCTAGCATTAAAAGTTTATCTTACATATTTTGTACTTGAACGCAGAACTCGTTTTTCTTGTATTATTTTGGACGTTTGCTCTAATTTCAATAATATTAACAGTCGTCTTTCGGCCGTAGAACCACACAAGAATGAATCATACTTGAAATTGTTTGAATTCTATTTGGTTTAGAACGCCGGCATTTGTTATTTTCGGAGTGTTTGATCTGGAAAGGCTATATAAACTTCGTCTCACCTATATTGTTTCTTAAATAAGACATTTGACCATACATTTTCTAATCTTCAGGAAGAATCAGATTCTTATATCTCGAAATTATCTTTAACTTATGCTACACGGGAAGAAAAATGACCATCCGGCTGAAATTTATAACAATAGTCGTACTAGATCCCAAATATCCGAGATCAAGTCAATCCTTTTCGTACTTGGAATGAGAAAATCCTGGATTGACCGACTTCGGACCACGTTTGAGATTGACTTAATCTCAGATATTTCGAGTTTTTCCCTCTTTTTAATACCTCAACAATTAGTTTTTACCTTTTGGTAGTGTCACAGAGTGTAACTCTATTTTCCAAAGGCCGATAAAATCCCATACAAATATTTTCCAAGCATTTACTCAAAACTAGCTAGAAATTCGGTCAAGCCACAATATAATATACTCTGTGCCAACTCTGTGCATGCTCAGTCAGAGGTTTGCAGCTGCAGCAAACTTTCATTTGCTCATAACTTGACTATTATCCTTTCGATCATTTCCAACACTTTGGGGGGACGCAAACTACTCCTGAGTACGAACTCTATTCAGTCCGTTCCATTAAACTAGGAGCGATATGAAGTTTTTCCAAATAACGAGCGGGGCGTGGCAAAAAATTAATATAAACTAGATCTTTGGTACAGAGTAGAAAAACGTGAATTGAATTTTCCCAAAAAATTCAGACTTTGTTTAAGTTTTTCAATCACATAAACCAACTAAAATGACAAATATTAATGGCCTTTCAGCAAAAAAAAAGTTTCACTTTGTTCCGCACTCTTGACTTTTTCCCTCGCCGACCAAAAAAAAAACCTAACAATCGACAATGCAAGTTGCAAAAACCAATCAGAAAGTCTCCCCTTTCCCTTCACAACAACTGCATTAACGTAAAACATTTTTGTGCCGGCAGGGCGAAACTTTTCAGCCTGACCTCATAAATTAATATAATGCTGAGCAAAAGGAAAACTATAAAATTGAAATTATGGCAACTGCCAACTAATGAACAGCAATAAAAATAAATACATTCGTTGAAGGGTTTTTTTCCCTTTTCGTTGAAAAGTGCCAGGCAGACAAAGTTTGTGCACACACACACACACCTGAGCGACTTCGAAGCCAAGTTGGTGGGCGGAAACTGTGTCAATGCATTTTTCAGCCGACTTCTGTTAAGAAGGCACTTCTTATCAATTTTACGCTAAAAGAAACTCGCAAAAGTTGAGAGTGAAACTTTCGTAGCATACTTATGAGGGCGACTGCTCTTACACGAAGGCGAGGCGCGACTGACTGACAAACGCGAGGACGATGGACCAGTTCGGCTGGGCAGAGCTTTCGGCTCTCTTAGCCCCAGTGCACACTCTGCAGACTCTCTTAGTCGGGGTGAGCGAGATGGACAGATATTGCCTGCGCGGCCAGAAAGGGAAGCGAAATCGAATGCTCAGCCGCTCGCACGGAAGCTGCAAAAAGTCGAGTGCCACTTGTGACGCTTGGGCATAACAAATGTTAATAAAGCATGCAACCAAGTCTCAACAAATATGTGTGGGTGGCACATGCGACATTTGACATTGTTGCTTGCTGTTGCCAGACTTGTGTTGACTTGTTTCCCAGTCGCCGCTTGGCTGTTTGGGGGATTTGTGCTGGCCCGAAGTGAAAAGGTTGTGCGACAGCGAGACGCATTTGGAGTCGAACTGAGACCGGGCCCTTGTTGATGTTTGTTTCTTTCTGCTCCACAGCTAAATATGGCACGTCTGAGCATTTAAGCGAGCAGAATGTGGGTTAATGGGTTTTTAGTTGCACTTTTCATTATGCGAGCTGACTGCAAATTGTTTTCCTCCGCTCGAATGTTAATCAAATTGCCGGCCGACGGCAGAGGGAGAGCAATCATAAATATTGTGCAGTTTCTTGAGCAGAAATGCTGGCAGATGACCATTAACATGAAAGCTAACGACATTTATCCGAAATTGAAGTTAATTGATTTCGGCATAAGAATGGCTCAAATATTGAACTTCTCCTTTTGCCACTCAATGGGAAATAGTTCTGCTTCACACGCTCCACTGACAGGCACTAATTGAAATTTAATTTTAACGGACTGCGCCGAGCACGTGAAACTCATTCGCGATTCACCGACTTTCGCTGTGGCTTTAGAAGGGTACAAAAAAAAACACAAATTTTCCACACTCCGACACACTAATTAAAGGGAGAGCTAGAGGTGGGCGGGGGAGGAAGAGTTATGAATTTTATGTGTTGCGGCTAACCAAACCAGAACAGACAAAAACAAGCATTTGCCTAATTGAACACATGTACTCGTACAATAAGAGAATTTTCCATATGCACTTTGGTTTGTTTTAAGCATTTTTATTCAGTTTAGTTCATTAATATGGAGCGGGTTGTGCGGCAGGTGGCCGAAGAGCGGGGGTGGCGGCCAACCGTTTCTGGTCAATTTCAAATTAAAAGGCAACTGCATTTGGTGTGCTGTTGTTTTTTCGCTTCCATTATGCCCCGCTCTTTTGTCTTCTCGATTCCATGGATTTATTTTTCCATTTCCCTTTTCCTGGCTAATTTAACAGCACAATTTATGCTCCACTGCAGGTGGAGGAAGGGTAAACATTTACACTTTTTTTTTTTTTTGGAAAAACATGGAAAACAAATTGAGACATAAATTGAATGTAGTTTTGTTAATTTAAACATTGTTTTCATAAAATGCAATTCCGCCGCTGCCAAGTCGAAAGTTCAGGCGGAAAGTTTAACGACCAATTATAATCATTTGTCTGAAATGTTGAATGCTGTTTCTTTGTGGAGCTGTCACGGTGTGTGTACAAAGTGGCAAATGAAATGTGAAAGTAGCAAAGTTCCTGTCAAAATGTAGACATACACAGATGAGAGAATTAAATAGAAGCGGGGAAGCTTCTTTACCTTTACTTTCAGACATTAAAGGAAGGCTCTTCTCTTTTAAGATACTTCAAAGTAATCTCAATTTCAGGTAGGAAATGCCTATTTAGAACTGCGAAGCGCCTCCTACTGAGCGCTGGGCAGTGACAGCTGAGCAACAGCTTCTACTGTAGTCGTTGTGGTTGATACCAAGACCCATGAAAGCTCCTACATGTAGGGAGGCAATTTGTCAGCCACCACTCATAAAATAAAACTTGCCCACATTTTAGAAATTCACATAAACTTTTTTTGGTATTTAGAAAATTTTTCTAATAAACAGAAATAGTTTTCAGAAATTATGAAAAATATATTATAAATTATAAAAAAAAATATGCTTAAATTAAATTAAAGACACATTTTTAGGAGATATTCTAATTTTCAGGGCGAACTTAGGCCTTTTTGTTTATGGCTGCAAACGCAGTAGTGTTAAAAATGAGAGTGGCCCAAGTTAGCCTGAAGATATCACAAGTCTGAATTGATCTTCAGCGGTCCGTAACCATTTTGCGGGTATTTTTAGTTTAGACGACGCAAAACGACATTTGTTCTGGTTTGAGTCATCATGTTATTTAGATAACTAACTAACTGACTACACTCAACACTCATAAAATTTATTTACTTGTTTTTAGTTAAGTACGGAGACGCTGAGAATTTTATCGCAGCTAAAACTGTTTCATAATTCTCAGAGCGGCCTCTAAGACTGTAGTGTGACCAGAAAACACTTGTCACTGAATATGAAACAGTCACTCTCAAAAAAAAAAAACGGGCTTAAGAAAAGTTAATTTTTTTGTGCAAATTTAAACGGGCAGACTCTTAAATGAATGCAGAGGCTTTGGGGAATGCCATGGTTGTTTTTATGGGCACATTTTCCGTGGCGCTGGGGGAGCATGAAGTGAATGAACGCAGGAGACGGCAACGCTATACAATTTTTGGTAAGCCCATGTTTGCAGAAAAGAGTCATCAAAGAACGCGGAAAAGAATTATTGAATGGCTGACGGGAGTTACATAAACGGACGGTTCCCGAAACCTGGCTGTGGACGAACGCATTTTCAATTAAAGACTTAGCAGAGCTTGTCGTTGTATTGAAAATGAGTTTGGCATCTTGTGCTCCAAATGGAAGGCAGTGCAACGCACCTTGTTGTATAGTCCAACCGAGGCTAAGAAGATTGTTGCAGCTTGCTGTTGGCTCCACAACCTCCTGCTACAGACGAGTCCAACTCAACACAGATCCTCAAAGGACAGCGGAACTCCAAAGGACACACCACTAATAAAATTTAAATTAGGTTAATAGTGAAGCTGGGTCTGTACCCTGGCAAAATGATTCTTCTGGCATCCAGAGACCAGCAACTCTAGAAATATACATATAATACATATAACAAAATTATATTCATTTTTAGTTAGGAGAACACTGAAATGCACAAAGCCATGCTTATTCTCAGAGCGCCTTTGTGGTGTCTCCGTACCCGGTCTGAAAATTTCCTGGACCGCAATCTCTGAGCGATGTTATAAGATGGGCTCAGAGAAAACTCTCAGCGTCTCCTTACTTAGTTTTTGGAAATTCGCTTTAAAATACATTTTAGTCTTAAAATAAAGAATATTTCTTGTATTCGACAGGTTTTCTTATAACTCGAAAATTAAATACAGAAATTAAATTAAACACAGAAGTTTGCAACGCAAAGAAATATGCATTTCCGACCCCATAAACTGTATATATTCTTGATCAGGGTGACGAGCTGAGTCGATTGAGCCATATACGTCCGTCTGTCCGTCTGTCTGTCTGTTTCTACGCGAACTAGTCTTTCAGCTTAAAAGCTATCGAGCTGAAATTTTGCACAGAGTCTTCTTTTTGCTGCACTCTACTAACATGTCTGAACCGACCGGATCGGACAACTATATGGTATAGCTGCCATACAAAGGATATGTCTGAAAAACAGTCTTAGTTACAAAAACTGTTTTGTTTTTAATGCAATTTTGTGTTTGTTTGTTTCACATGCTTTCACATAATTTTACAAATTTTTGGCCAAATCGGATGACTATATCATATAGCTCCCATACGAACGATCGGTCGGAAAATGGAAAAAAGAGTATTTTTTGAAAATATTTAAGCTAGCACTTGCAAGGGTATAAAAACTTCGGCACAGACGAAGTTAGCTTGGCTTTCTAGTTTTATTTAATATTTTGTTATTTTTAGTTAAATTTTTCTGGCTGTTTTCCTGCAAGCTTTCTTAAATTAATGGCAAATTATTAATAGCTGCGATATGCCAGATAAGCTTAGATTTTGCTCTGTTATTTGTAGGTTTATGTGACAGATAGATTTATGTAGAAGATAAGAAAACGGCCCTTAGACCTTTTAAAAGACATTTTTTGTGTTAAATATATGGTGAATAGGCATTAACACCTTTTTTTAAGGCAAATTTCTAAACTTTAGAGCGATTTCTGGGCCTTATTAGTCTCGATTCTCCAAGTTGCGAATATAGATTGATGAATAGGCGAAAAACTGCAGTCTGACTCTTTGGACTCTTCCACAATGATCACCCGATTGTGGAGGTTGTCGTCTTCAAGCAAAATGCCCACAATGTCAGTAAGACTTAGTTTTTCAGTCTTTGATGTGTGCAGAGCTCAGTGAATATGTGTACTAAATATATCAGTCATTTTCAAGCTCTTGTGAGAACTGCCCATGTAAGTAGATGAACGATTTTCAGCTGAAGAACAATGTTAAGTAAGTCTTGAAAGAAGTTTTACTGTTGATTTCGCTCAATCTCTTAACCACTCACAGTCTTAATTTTGCTTATACGAATTACTTAATTGAATTGAAGTGCAGTCAATAGACGAAATCTCTTTTGAAAACACTTCAAAAATCAACTCAACTCGGGCTCAACTGGGCCACTCAATAGCTCCGAGCGGAAATCAAGTAAAGTGGCCTGCATTTGATGGCTGCCTCCATCGTGCAGGTGTGTGAGCAGGATCCTCTTGTCCTGGCAGATGCTGTCAAAAAAACGGGCGAAAAAATATACAAATTTTCTTCAACTTTGCCGTAAACTTTTCCAGCAAGCAACACCCGCGGACAAGCAAATTAGCTCTCAAACCCAATCATCGGTTTAAAGAATATTGCTTCCTCCCCCTTCATTTCATCATCATCGTGGGGCTGGAAAAAGTTGCAACAGCAGCTTTGTTCCATTCTCTGCGACCAGTTTTGCTAGGAATTTCCGGCAACAAGCCTTGGTTAAGCAGGAAAATTATTAAACAATGCCAGCAGGAGGCCACAACGACGATGAAAGCCCGGTGCATGCAACTATGAACATAGCAAAGTGCTGACCCAAAGCGAAATGGCCAACCCTGACATCGATGCCTAGTCCGGGTCCCGGGGACAAAAGCCATAACCAGGCATGAAAAGAGCCGGCATAAAAACTGTCAGAGCAACTGAAACTGTAACCCAGCGACATGCAGAACATGACGAAGTGTCAGCAGCTCCTGCTCCTCCCGCTGCTCACTTAGATCCACAAGCTGGTAGCCATGATAAGGCCAACTATGGAGCCACGTGTTTGCTTTTCAATTTGTGCCATCTCCCGTTGGGGAATTATGAATAGACGAACAAAAACAAAAGCAGACAACACAAGAGATGGACATCAGGACTTAGAGACTGACGTAGCTGGAGCGTTGAAGCATACACTGAACACTAAACAGGCACCGGGCAGAGCGATGGACGGGAGGCATGGGAGGATGGCATTCGGTTCGCTTCGATGCCAAAAGGCAAAAGGAAAACAAGTTTTGCAAAACTTTTACTTGATTTTTTTCTACTCTAGGCATTTCCTTTTTTATTTTAGGGGCATGCCCTTTATAGCCACTTTTTCCAACGCACACACACTGAGATGATGGAGGGTTAACAGGCTGCTTAGCTAAAGTATGTAGAATGATGGGACACACAAGTCCACCTTGAATCTGGAAATAAAATATTCAGATTCACATAAAATATACTCAAGCTGCGCAAAAGTTATATCTCACATTGGTTTCGCTTCAGAAGTATTCAATCATTTTTATGTTCAGATCTCACTTTGATATTAGATCCAAGAAAGTTTTCATGTTTTGAACAGATTTTCAAATAAAGAAATCTTTAACAACAAATGTCACGTATGAAACATAAATACCGGAAGTTTGATCAAATAAAATATATTATTTTTCGTATTTTGCGTGTTGCGAATGAAAATGGTCGGAAATTGGAATGTTCCATGAAATTATTTGTTTTTGTCCTTCGGTCTGTTCGTAGAAACCAACAAATAAGTCTCATCTCCAAACATTTGGTTCGTAGATTCTCCGACATATTTGGTGGTCAGCATTGTATATCGAACCACCAAAACGAGACGAAAGTCGATTAAGGCCGACTATCAAGTACTCTGTAAATACTAAAATTTGTGTGTAAGTGTTCAATTTAAAGTTGTGTCACTCAATCCGATCTTTATCAAGACTAAAAAGATCGAAAAAACCGAGACAATTTGACTCAAAATGAGCACAGTCGTCATTAAAATTGTTTATACTTCAAGAAATTATTTTTTCTGTTGCGTACATTTTAAACTCAACTTCTTTTGAGTTTAGTGCAAACTATTAAAAGGATCGTTCATTCTGGGGGATCTCAACTGATCGGATCATGCCTGTCTCGGTTCATCTTAGAAAAAATTACAACAAACTATATCCCAGTACAGTGGCACTCAACGATGGCGATGTGTCAGCTCACTGCGCCATTGCACACTTATACTTATACTTTTTTGGGCAGTGACTGAGTTAAGCCCATCTCTGAGATTTGCCCGTTCATACGGACAGGCATATGGTCAAACACAAGGACGCGGCTACATTTACCAGGCTCTTGATGATGATAAAAAATATCTGATCTGTCTCCAATCCAGTCGGTTCCCACATATTAGCAGAAGGCTCTGTGCAAAATTGAAGCTCGATAGCTTCAAAACAGACAGAAGACGGGGTCAGTAATAAATATTTCTACATTGAGAAAACAATCAATCTGTTATCAAGATTATAGTCTCGAATCCGAGACGAAACGATAACACAAATGCTCAAACATAGGGAAGATCTCAACCCAAGATTATAATCTTAATTTAAATCTGAATGTTGACAATCTTGGATAAAGATCTCTTAGAAATTTAATTTTTAGAATGAAAAAAAAACCAAAAAACGCGTTAATCTTAATTTAAATCTGGATGTTTACAATCTTTGATAAAGATCTCTTAGAAATTTAATTTTTAGAATGGAAAAAAAACCAAAAAACGCGTTTTTCGAAGTCGGGCATTTTGTTATTATGTTATAGATAACGTTCCATTCCCATCTTGTTTTGAGTCATTTCACATAGCAATGAGAAAGGTAAGCTAACTTCTTCTGTGCCGAAGTTTTTATACCCTTGCAAGTGCTCGCTTAAATATTTTCAGAAAATACTCTTTTTCCCATTTGGCGACCGATCGTTCGTATGGGAACTATATGATATAGTCATCCGATTTGAACAAAAATTTGTAGAATTGGGTGAAAGCATGAAAAACATGCAAATACAAAATTACCATTAAAAACAAAAAAGTTTTTCAAACTAAGACTGTTTTTCAGATCTATCTTTTGTATGGCAGCTAAATCATATAGTTTTCCGATATTCATCCAACTTGGCAGAATTATAAAAAAGCACAGAATACATATGAATACAAAGTTTGAAGATATTTCTATTGAAAAGAAAGAAGTTTTTCTCACTAAAACTAGATTTCTGACCGATTGTTCCTATGGAAGCTATAAAATATAGTCATCCGATCCGGTCGGTTATGACATATTAGTAGCGTGCAGCCAAAAGAAGACTCTGCTAAAAAGAGAATAGATATGTTTTATGGGGTCGGAAATGAATATTTCTATGCGTTGCAAACTTCTGGGCAAAATTATAATACCCTTTGCAAGGGTATTAAAACCGATTTTAATCATACTTCATCGTATCGATAGCCATATATCGATATATACCATGGCCAAATCGTAAATTGTTGTTATTGTGAGTAGATCTTCTCTTTGCTCAATAATAATTGTTTAAAGTATTGCCTAAATGCGAATTAAGTACGAGAGTCTGTCAGACAAAATCTTAAAATATTGTCTGTTTGTGCATCAACATATGTTTTTCATTTACTTTTCATGGTCTCAGATGTCGCCGGTTTTAAAACGGCAAAATTTTGCAATTTCCAAATGTTGAATCTCGCAAAGTTTTTTTTTTTGAAAGCGAAAATGGGAGCAATGTTGTAAAATTCGCTAATTTTCCTGTTCCTAAAAATGATTTAAAGCTTCTATATTCAAACTTCCTCGGGTTCGGTACCTCGGGGGAACTGAACAGGTACTTGCATGGCAACTTAACCCGCTGGGCCATCAACCAAATACTAGAAGTTGCCGCGAAACTGAATAAAACCTTTCAGCACGGTGTTAGAGAAGCTAAATCCGTTGGCTTAGAACGGTGAGGTCGAGAGAGTACAAACCCCAGTGGACTCACATATACTGGAGGCACGAAATACCTGCTGGATGCTCACAGACCTGTAGCATCCTGCATGCAGAGTTATAAAATAGATATGGATTAATGTTAGTTAAACATACGATTGTTGTTAGTTTATTCATGGGAACCCGGGACGCCCACCTGAGGAGTGAAAGATCTACTATCTCGCGACGAGTGGGGAACGAACGGGGAAATAATTTGCATAAATTTTAATGATGACCTGACCAAATGTGCTTGCCTGTGAAAACTTAGCTTAGGTGCATGACGAAAATACGAAGGAAAAAACATAAAAACTAACTTATCTATTTAATTAACAGGAATGGTTGAGATTTCGGAGTGCGACAGGTCACTCTCCCACAAGACTCTATTGCGATCTGATCTGACTCATCCGGGTTCCTTTATTGTGAAATGTGTTACCTTCTGTAAGCCGTAGATTAATTCTAAACCAGTAAGCAACTAAAGAGAACACTCGACAGGAAATTAAACCGGTTAAAAACAAATACATTTCTCAGCTCTGGGGGTAGAACCGGCCTCCTTGATTGCTGTTTATTGGTCAACTTGGTAAAGATAATACTCTGGAATGGCGCAACTATGAGGTTCAAAGTAGCTCTGTTTAGCTTTGTTAAGATAAGATAAATAGTAATGAGTCAAATGTTTATATAAAAGTGAGCACAAATATAAAAGATGAATCTAATTATTAATATACTGCAAAAGCTTCTACTTAATCCAGTCACTCTTTTAGTTAAAATATTGATAGATCCAACATCTGAACCTTGCTGCTGCTCAAATATTGTGCTGCGGGATATCTTCATTTGAAAATTCAATTTGATTTTAAGCACATCTACTCTCAAATCATTTACTCAATTAGCAAAATATCTGATACATAAACGAATTTATTTTAAATCAATAAAATTTGTGGCAATTCCCGCCAGCCTGAATCAAATAAAATAGATTAAAAACTTATTTGTATTCAAGTGCATTAATTAAGCTGATAAGCTTATGGATTTTCCTACTTAAAAATTCCCCCCCCCCCCCCCTATCCATGTATTAATGCACACAGTCTAATTGAAAGTGCAGCCAGCTACCGCAGAATGGGAATAGAAAAATAAATTCTAAATTCAGCATTTCTAGGAAAATATACAAGTTTATTTTTGCACTTTATCGAAAATCCGTGCTCATTATCTTCTTGAGTCGTTTCTGCTCCTTCTTGTTCAGTGTAAAAAATGTTTTACTTGTGTTCCTTTGTTCCGCCTCACTATGTAAGGGTGGCCAGAGAGTTAAATAAGAAATGCATCTGCAAGGGATAAAGTTAGATTTAGTGATCAAAACACTTGACTTAACTTACGCCACAAATGAGGCCGCATCAATGGCTTTGGGTTGGAACAGTATAAGTTGGCTTATCTCATGCTGGAATTGAGCTTCATATTGCAGGCGGGCCCTTTCGTAGCGTTCAGCACATACAACAGGACTAAGGTTCCATTAAGTCAGTTACCAATTTTCACTTGTCAAGCCGACTCTTCACTACTTACTAACTAACTTTAAACTTGGTATAACTCGGACTGCAACTCTTAACATCGGCAGCATCGTTAACCTCATACTTGTCAATGAGATGTGCAAAAGAATCCTCGGAGTCCTTACTTTGTTTAAAATGCGTATCAAAATGGTGAAAATCAGAGGCGTGTCGGTACGAAAAGGATCGGAGATTGGCTTTGGTATCTACATTGGGTACTTGTAAAGTTGGTCTAAACTGTGAGGTGCGCGTCAAGCGTTTAGATAATCGCAATGATTTCGCTCGAGAAATGGGTGTGTCTTCTCCCTCCATTTGTATAGGATGGAGTCCTTTGTACCCGAGTCAAGATTTATATTTCGGTACCCGAGTCGTTTTGTATATTTTTATTTTGGATTGCAAGTTCCAGGGGTACTTGATAGGATATTCGTTTTCCTGTCTTTCTATTCAAAATAATAAAGTATTCCCAACAAATTTTAAAGAATAATCAAATCTAAATTCACTGCACTTATTGGCGAATTACTTCCAGACTTATTTATATTTGAAGTCTTTCTTTTTTGCATAACCCAAGATTTGTTCCTTAAGATCGTATAAGTATGCAAAGTTGGCGAATACCAATAATAACTTATTCATTGATCACAAATTAATCTCACTACATCTAAACTTTTCCTTTTTTAGAAAGAGGTTGAAATGCTGTTAAGACTTCAAATGATTTACATACAACAATTGCGCTTTTTTGTGACTAATTCATCTGAGTTTCAACAAAATCGTCAGAATTTTGCTCAAAAAGATAACTTTAATAACTTGCAAGTTTAAGGAAGCTGCTAATCTAATCTAATCTAATCTAATCAGATAAAAAGAAGCACAATAATTAGTTTCAGACGGGTCTTTTAAGTTCTCAAATAGGTCTTCATCTGAATTAACTTCGAGCTGATGTGATTGGGTCCATTAGTTTAGGTCTAAATAAGATACTTTTGAAATGCAAATATTTAGCTTTATTTAAGGATAAAACTTAATATTTTAATTGATATTTTGGCAGATAAAGGATCAAGAATCTTTAACCAGCCGTTTCTAAGCAGGTATACGCTATGGTCATTCTAGTTTGACCAAATGTTGTGGATTTGTTATAAAATGGAATGAGTTCGCTATTCATTTGAACTGAATATGTCTTAAATATCCTTTTAAAAAATATCCTCATAATCCTACAAAATCGGAGCTGATTATATGAAAAATTATTATCATTTGGATGATTTTCAGTTCCGTTGTATGGTTAAAAGTACGTTAAGTGCGTATCCTGTCCAGTACTGAGTACTTGCAATTGATTTGGCATAATAAACCATATTTATACCCTTGTAAAGGGTATTATAATTTTTACCAGAAGTTTGCAACGCATAGAAATATTCATTTCCGACCCCATAAACTACATATATATTCTTGATCAGGGTGACGAGCTGAGTCGATTGAGCTTTGTCCGTCCGTCTGTCCGTCTGTCTGTCTGTTTCTACGCAAACTAGTCTCTCAGTTTTAAAGCTATCGAGCTGAAATTTTTCACAGAGTCTTCTTTTTGCTGCACACTACTAATATGTCGGAACCGACCGGATCGGATGACTATGTATTTCTCATAGCTCCCATAGGAACAATCGGTCGGAAAACTAGTTTTGGTATGAAAAACTTTTTTCTTTTCAATGGAACCGTCTCCAATCTTTGTAATCGTTGGTTTTCTATGTTTTTTTATAGTTCCACCAAATTTTATTAAAATCGGACAACTATATGGTATAGCTGCCATACAAAGATAGGTCTGAAGTCTTTGTTAGAAAAACTTTTTTGTTTTTAATGGTAGCATCATGCAATTTCGTATTTGTTTGTTTCTCATGCTTTTACATAATTCTACAAGTTTTTGTGCAAATCGGATGACTATATCATATAGCTCCCATACGAACGATCGGTCGGAAAATGGGACACAGTTTCTAAACCGACGGTTCAGTTCATTACATTCATTTTTAGTGCAGCCGAATAGCCGTCTCGGTTCGGTTCAGCGGTTCATAAAGGAACAATATGAAATATAATGATTTCTGTCGACTTTTCGCTTACTTTGGAAATAAAATTCCTAAAAAAAAATATCTTTAATATCCTTAGAATCCCTTGAAAACAAAGAATGCCGATTAGAAAAGAATAGGTATCAAGCATCTCACATGCCCTATTTATTATATTATATGAGAAAAAAACCCTGGCTAAGATTGAATTAAGGTAGAGAAGTCATACAGAAAAGTGAAAATATTTTCCACTAGAGGTTGCCGGGCAAGCTTCTGACTTACAGGATTACTTGAAGTAAAATTTGTTTCAGGTCATCTTCAAGGATTATATCGATCCTGCAACGCTAAGAATGTAGAAGGTAGACCGAAATGTCGTATGGTTATCTTAGGGAAGCGATTCAGATTCCAAAATTTATAAGTATCATTGACTAGGGGAAAGCGATTCACGTCTTAAAACTAGTCACAGAACTGAACCAAAACGAAACTCTCCGGTTCCGTTCAGAGCCGGTTTGCAACTCTGTTTTTTAGTCCAATACATTTAGATCTGAACTACCAGCAGGACAATTATCCATAGAAATGTGGTTCGATACATCATTTTTTTTTTGCTATATTCGCGTCGTTTGTGCCCTGTGAGCTGGAGCGGAGTCTTGTTGAAAGGTTCACAGTTTGTTTACAGAATGTCGTGCTGGGAGGCCTCACAACCATTTTCAAACTGTCGGATTAATACACTTACGTCGAAATTTCGAAACCTTTTTGACAAAAATGTAGCTTGGTGACCCCACCATAAGGGACTCTCCACCAAACCATTACACAAGCCGGATGATAGCCCCTCTGAACTCTCAGAATGAGTTCGGACGCTTGTTTGGACGACACTCTATTGTTCTGTTTGTTGAACGATTTCTGTGACACTTTTCTTCAGTAAACAGAACTCGTCTGAGGGCATTGTTCGTGCACTGGCAGCGCAATGATTTCAATTTTGTTTCAATGCTGTGTCTAAGTCTCAAGTCACGTTTTATGATGTGCGACATGCGCTTCTTGCCTGATTTACTGCTTGCGCAGTGGATTTCGACGAATTCGATCTTTCGCGGCTTGTGGCGCTCGCACTGTTCGTGGACGTCCGGACTTGCAAAAAACTGACACCAATTATTATTGATGCAGTAAAATATCTCTCAAGAGTGATAAATAATCGAAATTTTAAGAATATAAGGACCGGGAACCTCCTTATTATCTATGGATCAGCACTCTGCTTTAGCTCGATCCGAGTACCCAGCCCAGAACACCTCAGACAAACATAAAAAACGTATTAATAAAACCAAAACACAAAAAAAAAAAAAAACAAACATATCCCAAAGAACACACAGCTAGGCTACACCCACTTTTATACTGAGTTCGTCAACATGAGTGACCTAACGTCCATAAGTGAGCTATCGCTCTACTCGCCGCCCCCGCGAAAGGTGTCCAGAGGATACTCGGTCCTGATGAATAGCAGTCGTAAGTCTCGTGCAACTGTGAAATTGGAGATTCCTGTAAACCCGGAGGATGGATTTCCAAATATGTACATGCGACACGACTTGGATGACCGATTCGTGCAGGACAATTTTGATATGGGAGCGATGCCGAATTACTATGACGCGAAATACATGTGTAATGACGAAGCTGATATACCAAGCATAGATCCTAGCTATGCTAATATTCGTATTCCGCTGTAAGTAGACAAATTAAAGGATAATTCTGTATATTAAACAAAACAATCCCTTTCCGTCAGAAATATACGTTGCGCAGAAAACATTAAGAACAGTCGACTTAAGTATGAAAAACAATTTCAGCGCGAGATTAAATTGCTGATTGATAACCAAGCAACGGCCCAGGATGCCTGTCAATTTGTAAGGTGAGTATGAAGAGTATGAGAGTGCGAACATACCTAAGCTCATGCACTTTCCTAGACTAATGACCTATACCACTCTCTGGCCACCGTTGCATACCGACAGAGAAATGAAGATTTTTGGCAAGCACTATTTCAAATTGAAACCATCCGAACAGAAACGTTTGAGGAAGATAATGTCAACGAATATCACATGATCATTTGTACACCACAAATAAACTTTTCTACAAAAAAAAAGAAAAACAGTTGGCCTGCATTAAGAAGGTGGGGCAGGCCGACGGAATTATGTTTCAAAACTGAATCACTGATTACAAAGCTTTCGGCAAAGCTTTCCGCTCGCTCTTCCCACAACCGGCTTTAGGCTCACTCACTGCCAATCAGGTTCAGCTGCCACTTTGATTATCAGTTTTTATTCATACTTAAAAGGTCTTTCTCAGTCGTCTCCCCAGCCAGTTGATCTGTGTCTCAAGTCTCAATCAGAACGTGTTCCGTGCTAATTGCGTGTGCGCTTAGCTGAAAGTGTTTTTTTTTGTACATAAATTGAGTCTTGCAATCGCGTGTCGGTAGTGTAAAATATCCCAAAGATGAGGTCAACACGCATGTGCTGGGGATTTTTGGCCACTTACCTACTGCAGCTCTTTGTACTGGTCAGCGCACAACAAAGTTAGTATGAGAGCACACAAAAACCCCGCTATTAACGGGCATTTAACATGTACTCAGTGATTCATTGACGATCGAACTTGACTCGGTGACTCCGGTGCGACGACAATCAGTGTGAATCGTCATTGCGAGTCAGAATGCAGAATAAGTGATTTTATTTGGCGCGTGTGCGGCTTAAGAAGCTGTGAATGACACGGTTCAAATAATTTGTAATAACATTTTTAGTTTAATAACCTTTCGAACAATAAACTAGACAGAATTATTGCAACTACTTGGCCTAATATATGCATATACTATTTGAAAGTATTCATTTGACGTAAATGCTGTTTGACTAACTACCTGATAAGTAAGCAAACAACAAAAAAAAAATGCATATTATGACAATTCATAAAAGGTCTAATTGCTACTTACTTTCTAAAGTGCAGAATAAGTTTAGTTGGTGATGCAAAAACTTATAAATGAACAGTGAGATTCCAAGACTTGGGGACATTCACACTATCTTGTCGTTGTGATGGCATTGGAAACATATTAAGTAGTCGATATAATTTTACATTATTCTAGACGATTTCATTTCCATTTTGTTAGTACATTATCATTTCATCAAGGAATTTTATTGAAATGTCTGGCACTTTGATTGATTCTTGTTCTTCGTCTAGTTCCAATCCAGTGTAGGACATCAAACTCTGATCGATTATATCAAGGGAATCCCAAACACAAAGTCACAAACACATTGTTGACAAACGTACTTCAATATACTTAATCTCTATATATATAAAATAGTTTGTCCTCACTGATTCACTGATTGGCAATCATCGCACAGCCTAAACGGTAAGAGATAGAAGGCTGAAATTTGGACAGGAGTTTCCTTATGTGATGAAAGTGCGTACTAAGACGTTGTTTTGGAAAATTCCACCCGGAAAAGCGTGGGAAAATATTGTATGGGGAAAATTTTATTTTTCATCCGATTGCCTTGAAACTCGGTTTGTAAACAAAGTATGCGAAAGTATGCGGGCTTGACAGCGGCGAAGCGCGCCGGCCGATACGCTAGACCTTAATATTTAAAACTGACATTGTTTCAGAAACAAATTTGGTTTTACACAAAGGGGGACACCAAAAGAGTAACAAATTTATGCATCTTAGGTCATTTGCGCGAATAAACGCTTTGCAGGAATCCGGTCAAAGTCTGATTTCTATAATTTTTTTGGGGGGCTTTCGTGGATTAACTTGAAATGTATTCATCCTAACTACTTGGGTCAAGTGTTCCCGCGATTCCAATTTCTCATACGTTTCGGCACTTTCGCCCATACGTCAGATTGCTCAATGAATGTTTATTGCGGTGACTTACATCTAATGCAATTTGTAAACTTTCAATCAATATCATCATAATACCCTTGCAAAGGGTATAATAATTTTGCCCCAGAAGCTTGCAACGCAGAGAAATATTCATTTCCGACCCAATAAACTATATACATATATTCTTGATCAGGGTGACGAGCTGAGTCGATTGAGCTTTGTCCGTCCGTCCGTCTGTCCGTCCGTCCGTCTGTCTGTTTCTACGCGAACTAGTCTTTCAGCTTAAAAGCTATCGAGCTGAAATTTTGCACTGAGTCTTCTTTTTGCTGCACACTACTAATATGTCGGAACCGACCGAATCGGATGACTATAGGACCATTGGAACAATCGGCCGGAATACTAGTTTTAGTGAGAAAAACTTTTTTCTTTTCAATGGAAACGTCTCCAAACTTTGCAATCGTAGGTTTTCTATGTTTTTTTATAATTCTACCAAGTTTAATTAAAATCGGACAACTATATGGTACAGCTGCCATACAAAAGATAGGTCTGAAAAACAGTCTTTGTTAGAAAAACTTTTTTGTTTTTAATGGTAGCATCCTGCAAATTTGTAATTTGTTTGTTTCACATGCTTTCACATAATTTTACAAGTTTTTGGCCAAATCGGTTGACTATATCATACAGCTCCCATACGAACGATCGGTCTGAAAATGGGAAAAAGAGTATTTTTTGAAAATATTTAAGCGAGCACTTGCAAGGGTATAAAAACTTCGGCAAAGACGAAGTTAGCTTAGCTTTCTCGTTTCAATCAATTTAACCTCAAATATTAAAAATATGGTGAAAAAGCTACTATTTGCATTTAAAAGTTCAGACTTTATGTTGATGCCTCCGGAACGTTTTTTCGCTCAAATGAACTAAGAGTTTATTAATCTTTTGGTATCACCCATCGTATACGACCATGATTCAAAAATTCAGTCATATGCTGATTTGAGGCGTGTTCAAAAGGGATCGCAAATTTTGAGTTTGGTTTTCAAAAAGTACTAAGTCATTTATTAAAATCTATTGTCTCACCATCAATATAATCCCCTTCAAACATAAATAATTTATGCCAAAAACATTTCCAATCATCGAAGTACTTTAAAAAATAACAGAAAGTTATCTACGGCTTCTATGAAATGTATATATACCCTTTCTGATCTTATGTAAATATTGGAGTACATAATCTGCATCCAAAAATATCATTTCGCTTTGAAAAATGTTAGTTGAGAGATTCCTCAAGGCGACCAAACATTTATTAAGTTTATTTGAATTTTGATGCGCTGATTATGAAGCGATAAGTGTCCTGAAACGAAGTTGAAAATGTAGTTGTCGACTTCATGACACTACATTTGTCAGAATAGAGCTGGACTTCGATCTAATAATAAAACGAAATGTAATTCGATTCGTGTTCCGACTAAGCAAAGCTAAGAAGCAAACGTTTTTTAGAGCTTTGTGTTTCTGCAGTTTTATATAAACCAAAACAGGTGTGGGTCTTCAAGTCATTGAGGAATGCAGCATAAGGAGAAAGAGAGTAAAGAAAGGGATCTTTCTGGTATCAAATCAATAACACATATCGACCTCCAATTAGTCTCAAAAATGCTCAATCAATGATTCTGCTTTAAGATTAAGGTGAGCTGTAATTTTTTGCACAAGTAATGCGATTCCAGCTGGTCAAACTAAATCTTTGCAGGAGTGCTAAAATTGGCATCAAATCAATCTTATCCTGCTCGGCTCAAGAGTAGCCGGGACTACTCTGTTTTCCTCTCCACTGGGATCTATTTAAGCCCGAGTGGGCTGATTTTATTTGTATGAGTGTGTGATCAGCTATCAATGTAGTAATCTATACTGGGGTTTCTGGAGACAGCAGCTATTGATTCCTTAGGCGAAATTGGATTGCCGCAAAGCCGACTTCTTCAGATTGACACAGTGCACTTGAAATTGCGTAAGCTGTGCCTGACAACATATTTTCTGATGCCTCAGCACTTTGCACCGAAAAGGTGATTTCTATTATGTTTCGTGGACTCTTATGGATTGCTATGCTGCTGCCATCCTGCCTGCATCTTGACATTAATCAGTGTTGAACCGTTTATTGTATGGCAGGTGAATGATATACTCATCAGATTTTGATGCAAATGGGCATACTTGTGCTGAAGTAAATAATATCAAATAACTGGCAACTTTAAGGACGCCAAAAACTTAAAATAAAACAGTTTTTCTCACTAAAACTAGTTTCTCGACGATCGTTTCTATGACAGACTGAATGTCCGGCATTTTGGGACAAATGTGCAGCGTATTTGTCCCAAAAGACTTTGTACATAGGTTCGTAAAGATAGCTTTAAAACTGTCGGAGAGAGGACGGACGGTAAATACGGTTTCACGCAAATTTCGCATAACTTTTAGGCAATATTACCAATATTAGGCTATTTATCGTTTTTTTTCTGTGGCAAATAGTCATAGATACACTTGGGTTTGCGGTTCTTGTTGAATAAGATTTGCTTGTAGGTATGTTTGTTCCAGTTTGTTCATGTCGAACGAAGTCTGTGAACGGTTCAGAAGTGCATCAGAGCCATAGCTGACTAGTTATTTAAGCCATTAACCTTTAACTTGGTGTGAAGTACTTAGATGAAAGTAAGCGTTTAGCCTGAAATTTGTTGAGTAGGCTGGTATTATGATTGTTTCATATTGAAAATCTGCCATTTCATGCTCACCGGAAGGATGTGTTGTTACTGATGCTGTCGTTTATTAGTCGTACGTTGTAATCTTGCTTCCAATCCTTGTATAGCACAAACTTCTCTTCTTCTAAATCTTTAAGGTTTGGTTGTAAACTTCTTTGATCTCTTGCGACCAATCGCTCTGAGTCGAGCTGATTTCCTTCCCGTTCGATGTGCCTTGACCTCTTCCTGCAGCTTAAAACAACTGAAACACATTCCAGAAAGCAAATATGAAAGGCCGTTTACTGAGTGTTGAACTGTAACTAAGTTGAACTTAATAAATGGTAAGAGATAGAGGTTGGACATGTATGAAACAATAGCTTCTTATCCTTGCAGGCCAAACAAGTTTATTGTCAATTTTTGACACACCCCCGAAATTTGGAAAATATATTGGAGATAGTTGGTACCTTTTATACATATTCAGTAAGCAATATTATGTATCGATCTGCCAAGAGAATGGTGAAGATTGGATGAATGTTAGTCGAGTTACAAGGAAATCAAACAATTTTGTTAGGCAGCACCGATCGTTACGGTGATGGGCAGCACTTTACACATCTTGAAACCCACTTTGAGAGGTACAGCTTTGACCGACTTTCTTAGTCGTTTGATATTGAAATATACCTTCAATGTAAAATTGATCTTAAAATTTCATCCAACGGATCTGAGAATCATCAAATGGATCTAATATAAAGGGATTCCAAAAAAGCCCTAAGAATGTATCAATTTTGTAATCTTCCAACTTTGTTTACAACTTGCAATATTATTCATCGAATTAAAAAAATTATAAATAATTATTTGCAAGTCTCACGTTGGGTGGGAATCAGCAATGCTTTAATTTGTCTCATGCTAATTAAAACATTTTATTTCCCTGTTCCAGCTTGTTCTAATCCCAATCGAAATACCGGCTACTGCATCTCCATCCACGACTGTCCCAGTTTAATTGAAGTAGTCCAGGAGATTACTTTAACCAATGATGAACGCATGTTTCTAAGAGATTCGCAATGCTCCAATGGATTTGGGCGCACTCCACATGTTTGCTGTACTCGTGATAAGAACTATGCGGGACGTGAGGTGACGACAACAAGTAGACCCATTGAGACTACCAGAAGACCCAGGCCGGTAACGTTTAACCCGGATGGACAACGGGGTGGGGGACAAAATTTGCTGCCCATGCCACCAAGCTGCGGACCAAATTCATTCAGCGACCGGGTATACAATGGCAATGACACGGCCCTGGATGAGTTCACTTGGATGGTTCTGTTGGAGTACGTGAATCGTGAGTAGAGAGAATCTTGAAGTTAATTGAAACATTTTATTATATATGAATGCATTCTTCAGGCAGGGGACAACGCCTGCTCAACTGTGGCGGAAGTTTGATAAACAATCGTTATGTGCTGACCGCTGCTCATTGTGTGATAGGCGAAATAGAGACCCAAGTGGGTCAACTGTGAGTAGAGGTTGACACTTTTGAAACTTTCTTTAGTATAAACTGTGTGTTTTTCCAGCACAACGGTACGCGTGGGCGAGTATGACTTGAGCAAAGATAGGGATTGCATCAAGGATGACTGCAATCCGCCGATTATTGAGTTCGGAGTTGAGCAAGTGATTCCACATCCGCAATACGATGATAAGAACAGAGATCGTCATCATGATATTGCGTTAGTGCGTCTGAGTCGACCGGTGCAGCTGAATGAGTACATACAGCCGGTTTGTTTGCCTGTGGCAAGCACAAGGCAGGCCATCAACTTCGGAGAACAGCTGACGGTCAGCGGCTGGGGACGCACTTTATTGGGTAACTATTTGTTTTGCTTATAACTCGACTATTGCGGCGGCTCAACTAATTATGCCATTTTCCAGCCCGTCAGAGCAACATCAAACAACGCCTCAACCTGCCCGTCACCGATCACGATGAGTGTGCCAGCAAATTTGCCACTCGTCGCATAAATATTCTCGACTCGCAACTCTGCGCCGGCGGTGAATTCTCGCGCGATAGTTGCGATGGCGATTCCGGTGGCCCCCTGATGCGCCGTGGCCACGAGAGGGCCTGGTATCTGGAGGGCGTGGTCTCATTTGGCAATCGCTGCGGCCTCGAGGGCTGGCCGGGCGTTTATACGCGCGTGGCGGACTACATGGACTGGATTGAGGGCACCCTGCAACCCTAGAGAAGAAGCCAAAAAATCGTACAATATCTTCTGTTCAAATTAAGTTTTAATTAAAGTCGAGGCGAGTAAGTTTGTTGTCTTCCATTGTTTTTGTTCTATTTTCGGTGCATTTTAATTAACTTGCATTGAATGCGATTTTATCAGCAGCTGCAGCTGCAACGCTGCGGATACGTAATACGCTTTGCGGTAATTAAAACGGTGCGCCCGCTACTTGGCAGCAGGTGCTGCTGCTATTCAGCATTCGCAGCGATTTTCTACGCAATTTGGCAATGCATTTCCATTATGCGGCCTTAAATTGTTTGTTCGACTTTGTTGGACTAAGCAGAAACAATGGGCGGCGTTATTTGTGAGTCAGCGCGCAGAAAGGTTAATGATGCCTGCCGGCTGAAGGAGTCCTTGGCCAGGAAGTGCTCTCTAACAAGGGAACAATTTAAGCAGTTTTGCAATTCCGCCCGCGGCTTAAGTATGCTTGAATTGAAGGAACGTAAAGAGGAGCGCTTTCCACGGCAAACTTACTCTTGAGTTGTCAATGCTAATAATGCACAAAGGCATCGGCAAGTACTTTCAGTTGAACAAGGTTCCCAATTGGCAGCGGAGATTATAACTTAGTCAAAGCAAATGTACAGCGGTTCGATGGCCATGTAGATCAATAAATGCAGTTTTGCTGAACTGAAATCAGAGCATTTGGTGCGTCGAATGGATTGCTCAATAGGATGAAAAGAAAGGTTGTCGCGATCGGACAACATAAAGTGACTAAAAAAGGTCGTGGTGCTCTATTGTTTTGCACAATTTGCCTGAAGCCATCCGTCAGAAACACCACGAACTGTGGAACAACAAACAAAAAGGCTATTGCTCACAAATCATGGCTTCTGAGTAAATTTTATACAAAAAAAACAAACAAAAAATGGCCAAAATATGAATTCTAAGCGGCTTAAGACTAATATTACCAAACATCTAGACGAGATGGACCATTTTCGAAAACCGAAGCAAATGCAAATCGTTTACAATCACCACCAATCTTTCAATATGCTGGAACTTGTTGGGTAGTGTTGTATGTTACTACGTTTATGCCTGCAAAATATCATGTTTTTCCTGGGCCTTAAGGTATGCCAACTTTATATTCGTTAACAATTATCTAGTTGATTGGCAATGTTAAACCTAGTCCACACAGTACATTCACAGTGATTTTCTATTTCATAAAATGACTATTAAGAACAAGAAAGAAAGTCGGTCAAGCCCGACTATAACATACTCTGTACCAAGAAAATTTGTCTTTTGAGCATAACTCGAAAACCGTTCATCCGATCTTCTTCATTTCTTTGGCGGATCGATAAGTTATCATAATAACTAAATATGTCCAGAAGGAACAAGCCCTCTATCTTCAAAACTGTGGGAGATATGACGTTTTTTCCATATTGCGGGGGCGGGAGGGGGCGTGGCCAAAATTGAAAATAAACTTGATCTGCCTGCAGACATAAGAAGCATATGTCCGATACATGTCAAACCTCTATGAGATCTGTGCGTTCATACGGACAGACAGACGGACAGACGGACGAACGGACGGACAGACGGACAGACGGACATGGCTATATCGACCCGGCTGTTGATGCTGATCAAGAATATATATACTTTATGGGGTCGGAGATGCTTCCTTCTGGATGTTACATACTTTTGCACAAACTTATAATACTCTATGTACCTTCGGTACAGAGTATAAAAATTAGGCAACGACATTAATTTAATTGAATGTGACAAGTATTAATTCGTACGGTGCGTTAAATATTTACTATTTGATTAAAAATTAAATTTTTTTTTTAAATTAATGTTAGGTAGTATCGCCTTTGGCCTCTACAACACATTTACAACGCTTTGGCATAAATTTTAATCAATTCTGGCATTGTTTTTATGAAATAGAGTCCAACTTCTCTTGCAATTTTTTTGTTAAATCAATGAGGGCTATTCAAGGCTAATTTTTCAGGTTTCTTTTATTATTCCCTAGGTATTCTCGTTTGGCTTAGGTCCGGACTATACGATGGCCAATCTTAGACACGAGATTCCTTATATTGCAGCCATGATTTGGTTCGTTTGGCGGTGTGAGATGATGCTTCATTCTGCCGAAATGTGTATTCACCACAGTCAACTAGTTTTGGTATTGAAGGCAACAAATTTTCTTCTAGTATGTTAACGTATTTTTCAGCGATGACCATCCCCTCAATAAAGTGCAGTTGTCCTACACTCAGAGAAAAAATAGAGAATTTCATACTTGGATCAAGAATTTTCGAGATCAATAGATCGATAAGACGGAAAATGCTTGATCCAAGAGCGAAATTCTTGATCCAAGTATGCATTTTTGATCCCGGTTTTCTTGATCCAAGAGCTTCAATACTTGATTTAAGTATGAATCATTCTCAAATCAAGCAGATTTGTTCTTGAATCAAGTGCTAAACATACTCAAATTCAAGATAGCTCATTCTTGAATCAAAAGCATACAGCATTGTCTCAAGAGCTCAATATATTTAAGAGTAAGATCGTTTACTCTTAAATCAAGAGCTTCACAGAATCTTTAAATCTATTTCATCGAAAATTAATGGTTAAACCATGAAGCAAGTTTAAGCCGGCTCGATGAGTACACAACACCTCAAAGCAGCATCAGTCTTTGCCTGTCATCTGCCAGTCAAACAGAGGTCTCTCCATGCCAGCAATGCCTTAACTGATTGGGAATTCCAAAGCAACATGAGTGCAAAAATCGATGGCGCTCTCCGCTCGATAGCTTCCCCACACACCCCTCTCCCATAAAATACAAAACTGTGAGAGAAGACTCAACGCTATTCTCTCAAACGTGCTTGTACTCCTCTCTCAGTTTCTTTACCTCACTCCCCTCGCCTAATAGCATCAAGCTGCGAACGAATTTAGCTCGATTTCAAGAGCGAAATTCTTGAAAATTCAAGAACGAATAAATTTTTCTCAAGAGCGTTTGTTCTTAAGTTATTCGTTCTACTTTTTTCTGGGTGTACCCTTTTGGCAGACATACAACTCCAACTAGGAACTTAACTGTCCTTTCAAGACAGTTTTTATGGTACGCTTAAGTTCTTTTTTTACGGATAACTCTCCTTCGCGCATAACCGACAGTCACATCAAACTTAGCTTCATCGACAAATTTGATGGTTTTCCATTGCCTTTGAGTCCAAGACATCCGTTCCCGAGACCATTGTAAACGCTTCTTCTTTTGGCGATGCGTAAGCAATGGTTTTTCCTTGGCCTAAGAGTAGTTTAAGAAATTGAGGTTGTAAAATATATAATCACCATACATACTTTGTATGTATCCAATATCTGGCAACTGCAGACGCGTCCACTCACGCTTAACAATCTTTAAGATTTTATCAGACCATTCAGATGCTAAATTTCTTAAACTTTGGCGACAATCAGCCTTTAGAATTGTGGCCAGGGCTCTGTTATCACGAGCTGTTATTGCTTCTATTTGCAATATTATTTTCAATATTCAAATTTTTTCTTTACAATTTTGTACCATTTCTTGAACGGACGACTTGGCCAGATTTTATTGCTCAATTTGAATGAGTTTGCATGTGTTATCTACATTGGTAATGCAAATATCGTCTGTAAAACATTGCATACGGGAATTATTTATGTTCGGTGCTCGTATTATATGTATATTATTCGATGTTTTTGCGCGCATTCTGCTTTGGGATTCCCGAACGCTTATGCCACCGCAGGCATGGAGAGACTTTTGAGAAACGTTCAGTTGGTAGGCATTGATCGCTGATGATAGAGGGTGGCTCCTCTTGAGACAGCTGTACGATCTACCAGCCTCCTTTGTGGTGTTATGTCTCCGTTTAATGTTGTGCGAAAGCATAACATGACCTCGAGCCGGCTAAAAACTGCAGGTTTATATATATTAAATTAATATGCTCTTATTCAGATTTTGCAATGTGTTAGTCATAATCAAAAACGAGCACTGTCAAGGGCATTAAAACTTCGGCCAAGATATCATCCAAACGAGAAATTGGCGATACATCGATTAAGAATCACTGAGAAGTCCCGAAACTCATAACGAGAGGGGAAATCAAACTTGAGAGAAATGCAAGAAATATATTGTTGAATACTTTTAGGCAGATGGTATATTCAATTCAATATTAGTAGTATCTTGGCTCATAGCAACCAGTATTTGCGGTGGTGTTACTAACTAAAACGGCATTTAAAATGTGCCCAGTGGTAAAGCCTGGAGTCCCGGAATAAGTATATAGTTTAAGATATAAATTTAGATGATATTAAGAAACGAATTCTTATCTCCAGGAAGATGCTGTTCTTATTCCTCAGAAGATTCCCTTTGTATCCCCAGGAAAAACCGCTTTCTTAGATTTTAGAAGAGACTTATTTCCATCTAACAGAAGTATTGCTGTACAGTAGTATTGCACACTTCTACTAGAGTAAAGTTATACCGACTGGATAATTCGCATTCTTATGTCTAGACCTCGGATTTTGCATACTTTGAAATCGATTTTGATCCTAGTAAGCGAGAGTAAATGTGCACAACACTATTTTATGCTCTGCTTATGTGTGTTGTATTTGTGGTGAATTTCCTGAAAATGTTCAACAACATCCATTGCATTTCATTGGTCGTTACAAAGTGTGTTCATTTTTAATACATATATTAAAATTGGTACATCTTTGACTAAAAAAACTGCGGAAATAATTACGAAAGTTAATTATAAAGCTAAGAAATAGTTCTTAAAGATAATAACATAATGTCGCAAGAGTAACAAGAATGTTACCCATTAAACAAGTCTAAGAGAGGTCAAACTGTGAATTCTTGGCAGCGTTAAGCCCATAATAAAAAAAGTCTGTACCATTTTCTACATCCTACTCTTTGAACAGATGTCGAAGTGCCTAAGCCCAAAACTGCTTTATAGTCGGCTTCACCCAAGCCCGCATTCTGGGGGAAACTTTCAGAGAGCAAACTTCTCTGCACTAAATCTCTCACTTTCTCAATCCAACTTTATCCGCTCTAAACGAAACTCTACTCTAATGCATTTCAGCAATGCGAATGCACACAATGATAGTGATATTGCCAGCCTATTTGACTCATTTTGATGATTCTCCAAGTTATCCTCACCATATAAGCCGCTCAAACTGAATTTAGCCTCCAATTATTGATCATAGTTGTCTATAATCAAATCTAAAGGAGCTCAAGCCGTCATTTGCACCAGGACCGGACAATGTTCACAAACATTTTCCTCTGCGTCTCCCTTCTAAATCTGTTTAACCTACCCCTTGCGCTTAGTGGAAGGAATCATTTATTATTCCCATTCATAAAAAGGGGTCCAGGTGGGATATAGTTACAGAGGAGTCTGTTAGCTTTCTGCCATACCTTAACTTTTTGAGCTGGTCCGACCAAATCAGAAATATTGCTCTTGTCTCTGGTCTCCGTAGTATCTGACATATCAGGTTCAAATTGAATCAGTCCAGAAACAGCTTCTGATATTTGCCCTTCGTGGGACACCAACAGGCGCTTACCTCCATACAAAGAAAGACAACGTCTAATTGACCTTCCTTTACTCAAGTCCCGGATAATTTGCCATGCGGTCACATTTGTCCACTATCTATTGGCGGGTGAGATTAATTCCATTGGTCTTTTAAGCCTTATCAATTTGTACAAAACAGTACCATTAGCTCGCCACTATACTCCAATCTACCTCCCGCTTCACCTGACTAACTATGCTCATCGAGACCCCCTCCGTTGCCTTTGTCCTGCCTTTAAACTTCATCCTAAACGTAGGAAACGCCTTAATGTAATTCCTTAATAAAACATTTCAATCTCCAGTTAATGTACACTCTGACCACCTTTGCTGTGAGTGGGACCATAGCTGGCTTCGGCAAATAGACTAGTCTCACCGGGTCAGAGATGGTTATACCTGGGTTCTCATTGTACCTTTGATATTCTCCATTTTATGATTTACTGAACATTGTTAAACTTACCTCAATTAATAAATAAATTTCAGAAAATTGGATCGCATTCAGCACTTGCAGTTCGATTTGAATCACCACCCAGCACTTCAATTTACATAAATATTTGGATCAGGGCTGCAAACCCAAAAATATTTTGGGAGCTCCGGCTCGCGGGTTCGAAACAAAATTTAAAAATGGTTCAGGTTCAGAATTTTGACGTTCAAGGTTTTTGGGCAACGGTTTTGGTTCGAACCTTAGTTCAGCCCATGCTTAATACAAGTTTATATAGTAATCGACCTAAATACGAAATAAACTGTAAGGAAATTGCGTTGATTCACGTACCAAAAGTGTTTCCACAGTTATGTCAATATAATAATTCAATAAGCTTTGGAGAAAAGGATCTTAAAAAGCAGAGGCTTATTTGTGTAGGGATTCTAATGGTAATTCTGAACATTTTTATAGATGCTTTCATTAATCTTTCCTGCCGATTGTAAGACTCAGTCTTTCAGAACCATCAGGATAAGAGAAGAAGTTGCTAGGAAATAGGTCAAATTTTATCATGTCTTTAGTTTTTGTTGAACCGAACCGTAACTATAGGTTCGGAATAGGTTCAGGTTCAGCTTTAGTACTTTAAGAGGTTCGGTTTCAGGTTCGGTTCACAGTAATCTGAAATTCGGAATTCCGGGTTCGAACCGGTTTGGTTCAAAAACGGTTTGCAGCCCTGATTTTGATATTTAGAACTAAATAAGAAGATTTAAGGTCACATAATGCCCAATTGGTAGGTCATCACAAATTCCAGAAAATACTCATCTTATGCCTAAAAACATAAGCTTATAAGCTTGAAATTCAGTGCAACATTCCTCGAATGTCCATAACAAGTTAATTTTGAGCAGTCTTAGGTAATAATTTTAGCTGAGTAAAGATTCCCGTTGAGCTATCGAACCAAGGCCGATTACCGATATCGGAGCAGCGCAAGTGTCTCATAAATTTCCATTATGTCAAACGTACCACTAAAGTTTATACAGCTTATCTTAGCCTTAAATTATTGTTAAAGTTTATGAAAATTCCACTACTTCTGTCTGGTTAAAACAAAAACCTCTCACTTTCGCTTTGGCTGGAATAATTTGCATACGCAAAAAACATAACGTTAAGTTAAGGCAGTTGCATTTCAATGCAGGGGAAATACAAAAAAACACAACACGAGGCAGAGCAGAAAGTTGCAGTTGTTTTTTATAATTTGTAACGCTCAATTTGCCCCAGGTTCGACTTTCAACTTTGAGTTCTTAAACCAAAAACTGGTAGTAGTTTCATTTTTATCGTGAAATGAGTTTGTGTACAGCGTAATCAACTGTCATAGGCAAATGCCAGAAATGCTAAGTAAATAACGTAATTGTAGTGCCGAAAACGGCAAATGATGTGGCCAGGGCCAAACAATCAGCACGAAATCGCATTAGAAGCAGCCCCCTTTCCCTTTGGACTGCATCGAAATGGCCAGTGGCGGTAATCAAATGTGCACGCATACACACATCGACACAATTCCAGGAATTGTTTTCTGTGGCCGACTTTTAGTGAAATGTTAAATTTCATATCAAGGGAATCATCGTTTTTGGGCGAAAACTAAGTCTAAACCTTTGGTGTAAAAACGAAAATTGCTGCCAAATCCACTTTGGCCCCTGTGATGGGCAACCTATCCGAGTTTATTCAGGCCAAAGTCATAAATTGTACAGAAATCAGAAACTGTGGCATGGGCAGTGGGCACATTTGGGTATGCAAGTTAAATGAAATTATTGCTGGAATATCCCTTCTTTTTTTGCACACCCAACTGGCGCACATGGCGTATGCGTAACGTTTCAGCTCAATTCATCAATCAGCGAGCTCTGAATTTGCGTGTTTTTTTTTGTTCGTCCTTTTGCTTGCGTTTTGTTAGTGCAAAACTAGCAACAAAATGAATAAGATTTATGTGCCAGCTTGTCGCATTCCAGTTTAGCATTTATCCTTGTATTTGGTGTGCAACAATTTGCTGCACATTTGGTTAAACATTTTTGTTTTGGCTTTCAATGGTTAACGTACAATTTGTTTGGCCAAGCATGGGACATTCATTGGCATTTCAGTGCAATCCGGTTTGCTGAAGGTTGGACTTAAGTCCAAAGGGAACCAGTTCTTTAAGTGTGACCAGTTACGCTTGACTCTTTTTAGCTATCCATCAGGGCATTCTCTTTAATATATTTAAATTGTTTAAGGCTTAAAAAAAGGTTAAATCCCTGCAAAAATTACTGTAACTTCTTTGGCATCCGCAACTTTGAGTCATAAATTATAATTTCCGCCTGCCGAGCCCTCTGCCTTTTTTGTTTTCGGAGCATCCTTCTACATGTACAATGTACATACACCTACATGCATGGTCCAGCCGTTGGTCATTCGCTGGTTTTATGCTGCTTATAGCAACACAGCAGCAAACAGGCAAGAACAAAAAAAAAAGTTAAAATAATTGTTACTGCATGGCTGCAAGGTGTGCGCCAATTTCCGGCACATTCGAGCGTGTGCTGGTGTGCGCTGTTATAATTTAAAAAATGTTTCTTTTTCGTTGGCCAGACTAAAGCATGTGTTGCCAAAAGCAGACCCGCCAAAACTATAATTAATTACGCTTGAAGTGACAGCGACAGAGAAGTCAGTCAACTCAATTGTCCATGTATCTTTGTGCGCTGAATGGAATGGTGCCATGACCAGACAACAAGATGCTTGTAAATATGGAAATGGCAATTGACAATCCTTCAAATACGAGACCAGTATACAAGGTAACATATATCACATATTTGATCAAATATGAAGAGAACTGAGCAACAATCTTACAGCCTATTTCCAACACAATTAACCGACAAAATCCCCAAAGATGTTTCTACTACTTTCAGCGTCCACTTCCGCATCCACAACAGCAGTTTATTCACCTTTTTGCAGCTTTCAAAATGAACTTACGACCCCCAGTTGAGTTGTGGAATTGTTGGATGAAGGAATTTTACAATATTACCAAAACGTATAAACTCAACTGTCATTTTTACAAAAAAATTTAATATTCCTCAATTCATCAATTCCGAAGCACACCTGGGGTTCATGATTTCATTCTTCTTCTTTTCGACCTGTACAAAAATTAAAAATTCCTCAATTCAACAATTCCACAGCTCAGCTGGGGGTCGTGTGTACTCTCATTATTATACGGATAGCAATTGAAGAGCAACAATTACACTTAATACATTTATTTAAATATGTTCTGCAAATGATTAACGTGTGGACGTTCAGAACCACCAGACACACCTATGCTACATTTGTAAGTCAGCAACAATTCAATTATTATTTTAGTTTTCATGCGCTGTACCAAAGGTTAAGACTGTGCTTAAGTTTGTAACAGCCAGAAGGAATGAACCCCATGTGGACATGTTTTTTTAAATCAAAATCACTTATCACTTATTTATTTTCCAAAGAAATGGTAAAAATCGACTGAACGGTAGTCGAGCTATGAGCAAACAAAAAAAGTGCATACACTTTTGTTGGTACAGAGTTCATAACAGTCGGGCTTGACCAAGTTTCTTTCTTGCTACTTATGTATTTATATCTTAAAGCCGGTTCGTTTAGAAGACGAACACCATTCGAGGCATCGGCCATTTGAGGCATCGGAACCACCAGCATAATGTCCTGCGCTCTAAAAGATTTCGCATGCCAACTGCACTGATAACATGTCTAAGAAACTGGCTTCAAAACCAACCCCACTCGGGACTGATCAGAAATAAGTTGGCCAAATCTTGCTCAAACTGCAACATATCCTCAAACCGCGACGACGACTACAGGGCTGTGCATGTTCGACGGACCCATCTGGCAACGCCATAACTTTTGACAGAGATGTCAGATCGCTTAATGACATACCGCGTTTGAAGCGTCACTCCAAGCAGATTTTTACCATGGAACAATACACGCCACGCGAGCGCTCTGAAATAGTTGAAATTTACATTCAACAGAACAAGTCAATTGTGAAAACTCAACGTGCTTTTAAAAAATTAAAATTTCACATTGAATGGGACCGTAAATAAGCAAAATTGCCGTATTTACGCCACTGAAAATCCTCAGGAGATTCAAGAAGTGCCTCTTCATGACGAAAAAGTCACAGTTTGGTGCGGCGTTAGTGCGAAAACGGTCATTGGGCCGTTTTTCTTCCAAAATGAAAATGGCCATGCTGTTACCATCAACCAGGAGCGTTATCGCGACATGATGACCAATTTTGTGATGCCAATTATTCGTCGAAAGCGTATGAGGCAGTTCTGGTTTCAAGAAGACGGCGCTCCACTGCACACAAGTCGCATAACAATCGATTTTCTGAAGAAATTGTTTCCGGGCCGTTTGATGTCGAAAAGTGGTGATTTGGACTGGCCACCGCGTTCGCCCGATTTGACGCCGCCTGACTTCTTCTTGTGGGGATATTTGAAGTCAAAGGTTTACGTTAACAAGCCAAGGACCGTAGAAGAGCTCAAGGACAACATTCGTGAAGAAATAGCCGCTATTCCGGCCGAAATGTTGGCGAAAACGATGGAAAATGCTGCAAAAAGGGCACAATACGCCATCAACGCCAGAGGCGGCCATTTGAGAGATATCATATTCAAAAATTGATGTAAGCAAATCTACTTGGAACAAATTAAATGATTAAGATTGCCAACCGCCAAATTTTTATTTTTTTCTTTGATTTTTTTAAAAAAAACATGGGTCCGTCGAATATGGGCAACCCTGTACTTAATACTTGTCTGATGATAAAGATATGTTGAGTAGCCGAGATGCCACTTAAGGTGTGCAGCAGCTTAAAGCACCTGATGATGGTTGGGAAACAAGGTGAACTCTTCATCATTCTCTTGATAGATAAAGAATGTACGATAGTCGGGCATGAACGACTTCATAATTGATTTATAAATAAATTATATTAAATTCAGAAAAGTTTAAATTGAATAGGGCTTCACAATTTTCACCTAAAGCTTGTTCTTTTTCATCAGTCAAAATCGAACGTTGCCTGGCATCACTTAGAGATACTTTATTTTACGAGTCGTAGCAAGATTTTTTGATTACTATGGCATGGAAGCTTGTTCCACAAAATATATTTGATTCACTGATTCAGTGCACTGACGCGCTAACAAGACAAGGAAAAAATGTGAATAATAATCGTTTGTTAAAAAAATATTTAATCCAACCTTCGATTAAATAAAGTAAGATCGACCATCGTATGAAATTATACTTAGCGATGCCGGATTAAGGTAGCTTTTAAGGAACACCCATTATAATGCAAGTGATCCCATACATTTAATGTTATTTCCCATCCAGCTCATAAAATACTTGTCTTCGGACTGCATTCCCTTCGTGGAAGCTGCTTATTGATTAAATTGAGTATAAATTGTCTTCCTGCTCCATATCCTCTTAAGATTGATATTCTCACTTTTCTGTGGTGCTTCTTGACCTTAGAGCAATCCAAACGAATGCTGCACAATTCTCGCAGTGTAATAGTCATGATTTTAATTTTAAAACCGCTCAAATGAGTGTACCACTTAACCGAAGCGAGCCAAAAAAGCAATAAACAGAACCACTGTTTCGGAAACTGAACCGAACCAGTCCTTAAATCCAAGCGGTTCGCATATTTGGAATAGATAGAACAATGCCTAATTTCGTTGATGTCTTTTTGCACTCTGTACCGTAGGTACATAGAGTATATTAAGTTTATGTAAAAGTATGTAATAGCCAGAAGGAAGCATCTCCGACCCTACAAAGTATATATATTCTTGATCAGCATCCACAGCCGAGTCGATATAGTCATGTCCGTCTGACCGTCTGTCTGTCCGTTTGAACGCACAGATCTAAGAGATGGTAAGAGATGGAGGTTTGACATGTATGGGACATATGCTTCTTATGTGTGCAGGCTGATCAAGGTAATTTTCAATTTTGGCCACGCCCCTTCCCGCCTCCGCAATTGGGAAAAAAACGTCATATCTCTCACCGTCTTAAAGATAGATGAGTCGTTTCTTCGGGACACATTTAGTAATCAACATAGCTTATCGATCCGCCAAGGAATGGTGCAAATCGGATGAATGGTTGTCGAGCTGCGATGAAAAGACCGTTCGCAGCTGCAGCGCAGTAGCAGTAGCAGCAAAATTTATGAGAAGCGTATAATTTCGTTGGTACAGAGTATGTTATAGTCTGGCTTGACCGACTTTCTTTCTTGTTAAAGAACGATTAGTCGATGAATTCAACTTCACAGGGGCCGCTTTATTTGCCTGGAAGTCAAGCATGGAATTAGTTAATAATTACTTCAGATTGCTCAACAGCTTGGAAATGTCTGCTTAAATCCCGGTTTGAGGGACCAAATGAATAGACGAAGACTAAAAACTTTTCCAGTGCTGTTTCCTTCAGCTCACGCGACACCACAGCAATAATATAAAACAAGTGAGAAAGTCGACTGACTGTAGCATACGCTGTACCTCCCAAAGTTTGTAAGTGCTGCTCATCGCTGCTTCAGCCGATGCTGCCCAGCATAAATGTTTGTCTTCCGTATAACTCGACAACCGTTTGCCCGTTCATCTTCACCATTGTTTCGGCTGATCGATAAATAATACTAATGAATATGTAATAAAAATTAAAGTGTTTAATTGGATTTCCCATTGGCAGGTTATAGTTTCATATGATAATTACCATCATTATCTTTAAGCTGAATTCAGGCAATTTCACACTGGCTTCATTCAGTGTAAACACTAATTTACAACTTTGTGGTAATATACGATATGCCGTTTAAGTTCTGCTACAAACATATTTACCAAGCAAATAGCTATTCTGGGCAATCATTGCCTTTGTCAGCTCACTTGCTTTACCCACACAAATGCCCTAGAAACGGAGAGGTAACGAGCTTTACTGTCGAGTTCAGTTGCAGCAGCAATTCGTTTGTAAAGACAAAGCCAAACAGTTTTAGTAATGAGTAGGAGAAGTAGCCCACAGAACAAATATGAAGTTATGTTTTTGCATTGAAAAATACTAAATAAATAACTAAGTTATTTTTAAATACTTTAACTTCTTGAACAATCTGAGCGATTTAGAATTTGGTTGCCCTCTTCGAAAGGACGTTCTCGAGCAATATGATACCCAATTTGTGTTGTGTTCTTAAGTACTTTAAAATCGCAGTCTCACAATCAAAGAGCATTTAGCTCTCGCACAAAATACGCTTAGCTGGCACAGTCCATAATTTTGATCATCAACATTTATTTTTTTTTTTTTTGCTGTTGCTCCAACTCTTTCCGAGTGTGTGTGTGTAAGTTGGCTGTGGTTCTGGTCCTTGGTCCGCTTGGTCGTAACTTCCGCTCACCACTTGAATCTTCTGAATGCATGGTGTGTGTGTGTCTGTTTGTGTGTGGCATTGCAAAATGCATTTTATACGCAATAAAAATACACTTACAGGACTTTTACAGCTAGCCCACATTTTTGCGCTACCGCCAACCGCCAGCCAGCATTTCCTCTGGTTGTCGTTTTGCGTTTGGCGCCGTTTTTCTACACCCATAATATTTCCTACTTACACGAAATAAAAATGAAAGAAGTCAGTCTGGACCGGCTGACTTGTGTGTGTGCTTGTGTGTGGTGTGGTGAAGGAAATTTAATGAGCTACTTAATGTTGTTGTTCTGCATTTGACGGTGTACGATTTTAACAAGCTGGCAGTTAAATAAACTTAAATTATATTGTCGCTCCCTTTACAAGCCCTTTGCTGCGACTCGCTGGTCATTTGTTCTTACTTACCCGCAGTTTTCCTTTGCAGCAGGCAAAGAAAGAAACCAAAATGAGTGATATTCATGGTCTGCCTGAAACTAGGCTACTGGCAACTAATCAATTTAAGTTTTGTGAAATAAGTACATTTATTTAAGAACCACAACTTGAACGATCTGGCATTTAAAGTAATTAATGGCCAGGTTGACATCAGTCAGCCAACACCCCAACTCCTCCCTTCTCTTATGCAAACCGTTTCAAAAATGGAATAAAAACACTTGACTAAATGCTCGCAAGCGAAAAACTTGTAATTCAATTTTGGTGCAAACTTTACCCGAAATGCAAGCCAAATGTAATTAACACGCACACGGACGCACACTCGGCTGGAGGATTGCAATGGAGTGGCAAAACGAATCGCACACCTGCCTGCCCAAACGTACTGCCGTCAATTGGCCTAAACCGACAGGTCGACAGTGCCAGGCAAATTTTTGTGTGGGCCGTGCCAAAGGCAAACGAGTGTAGGTCCAACACCCTGTCACTTACAGGCTTAATTGAGTTGTGTACCCAATGGCCAGTAGCGCTCGCGCTTCAACCTAAGCTCGAGGGTCACCATTTATGTTGTGAGAGTTGGCAAAGTGTGGAAACAAATATTTTAATGTTGAAAATGGTAAAATTGAAAAGTGATTTCAAATAATTGAAATAATTAGTTATACAATATTAAGAATCCAGCCAACTCAGGAACAAAGGATTTAAAGATTTTGATTTCGAATAATCCTAAATTGGGTACACATTAGGTACAGCAAATTGTGTGTAATTTTTTATCACATTCGAGATATTTTCGAGTCCTAAATGTACTTTAGTCGGGAGAAAATGGTAACCTAGCAGCGAGACTTCTTGAAGAGTCGTTTTTAACCCGCTCTTTTGATTAGTTTCGAATCACTTTTGAGTCGTTTGAGAGTCTTTTATTAGTCGTATTTCACAAAATCACATATTGAGCTCATTCAGGTGTAATTTTCGAGTCTCATTTAGTCGCACATGATAGGCATTTCTTTTTAATCATCAGAAAAGACTGATCAAGGTAATTTTTGTGAAAATGATCTTCCAAATGTCGGCTGGGTATAGAGTAATAAGTATTAATTATTGATCCACCAAAGAATTGGTGAAGATCGGATGAACGATAGATGAGTAATAGGGAAAACAAACATTTATGCTGGGCAGCAACGGCTGAAACAGCAAGGGGTAGCACTGTACACAGAGCTGGGTTTTCTGATTATAATTTTGTTCCATTAAACTATTTTACATAGCTAAATATTCAAGCACTAAACAATGATTTGATTTAGATTAGTTTAAGGCTTCAACTACCACTAAATCTCATTAAAATTTGTTTACAATTTGGCTCAACTATTTTTTTAAGTCAATTGATTTTTAATTGAATTTTTATATTAAAATTAAGAAATAGTTGAAAATTCAAGCTTAAAGTCAATCATTAATTGCACTTGAACCGAATCAAATGCCAGCTAAAATTAATTTCCCTACCATTGTAATTTTAATTGAGACTTTTTACAACCAGTCAATATTTAATTGGGATATTTCACTTCAATTACATTTTTAATTGGGACTTCAATTAAATTTTTAATTGGGAAAATGGATTTCGTTAAAAGCAAAGATGAAAATCTTGGACGTAGGTCTTACTTCTGCCGAAGAAATAAATTCTCGCATGCCCAGGGTTTTCGTCAGAAACAACATCCTTCACCATCGAAATCCATTTTAAGTTTTCATTAAATAAAAACGACTTTCAGGTTATTCAACATGAGCCATAAATCAAATTACGCTGGGTTCGCTTAACGATGTTCGATTACAAAGTGAGCTATTCGCCATTGAAACCTGGAAAAAATACATGAATTCATCGTGTTAAAAATATTTTGTATACAGTTGCTCTTGTTTTTGACATAAGTAAATATTTACAGCTGAAGTAAAATATCCCAAATAATTATTAACTGCTTGTTAAAGTTCACAATTGAAAATTCAATTTCTGAGATTTTATATATCCAATTAAAAATTTGCTAGTGTGAAAAATTTCAATTGAAAATTGAATGCAGTGAAAATGTATCAAGCTACATTTCAATGAAAGGGAAACAAATTAGTAATTGACTTAAAGCTTAAATTTTCAACAATTTCTTAATCGAAAAATTCAATTAAAATGTAATTGACTTGAAAAAATAGTTTAGCTAAAATGTTAACCAAGTTTAACAGGATTTAAGGGTTATTAAAACGTTCAACTATTTCAATCAAGTTATAGTTTCCAGATGGAAAAACTCCATTATATAATTAAAAACTGTTTTTTTTTATTTAAGCGACGACTGATTAAAAAAACTAATCAACAAACAATCCAACACTGACTTTTCACACCTTAACACTTTTTGTGATATATGCAATCTTTGGGAGGTACAAATTATTTCACAGTCGAGTTTGTCCGACTTTCTTACTAGTTTTGATCTTATAAAACCCTTTTTTTAATATTTTGGATGATTTTAAGCTCCGTTGGAATGAAAATCAAAAAATTAATATTAATTAATATATATTCAAAGTGGTTACCAAAATCATTTAATGAATCATCAACAATTTTGCTTCTTATCTCAGATCACCAAATGATGACCGAGCCAATGTATCATCCACATGGCGACCGTGACGGGTGTTCCGCAAAACGAGACCCGTGATTAGTTACTTCTTTGTACTTATAATAAGCCAAATTCAACTTAAATCTGATTAATAAAGAAGGTCATAGGTCACGTTTTCCTTCAGTTATGTGCCAGATCAGGAATCAACCTTGTCTGCTGTATGCATCAAAAGACTTTTAACCAAAGTACTCTTAAGTAAAAGGTGACCCCGACCAATAGTGATGTTGTTTTTTCAAGAAAATGTTTTTTTCTAGAATTTTTTACCAAATCAAACTAAATTATTTAACATTAAAGATTACCAAGTCGCATAAGGCAAATAGTGAGCCTCGTAGCAGTAAATAAAAGCGTTATTTAAATTTAAATATTTACAGATGAAAATTAACAAATAAAAATATAATTTGTAAAAACAATTTGGATAAATTTTTAAAAATTTAATTGGTTTTAAGTATTTTGCAAAATGCTCTCTCTGAATTGCAAATGAGCAATTTATTTATAACATGATTTTGAATAGCCTGAAAATACTATATGTGAAATGATGCACAGGCACCCTTAAATTTGTGATGACAATTTTCAGTACAATTTGTTTATAATCAAAAAGCTCTAGCCTGTTGCTTATGAAAGGTCAAGCATTTGCTTTGCTTTTATAACTTAGAAATAATAGCGGTCTTTATGGAAGTAATTTGTTGAACGAATTCGAAGCTCATAATCTTCACGCTTATCTAATTTTTTAAGTAAATTCAAATTAATACAGAATTTTCTAAGTACTCATAAGTTAAAGTGGGACAATTGATGTTTAATTGAAACTTAACTTCAGATGAAGCTAATTACCTTTAACACTTCAATTTCAAATCCAGCTGCATAGCTTATGCAATCAATTAAAGTCTCTTAGGAATAAACCATGATCTACTTCGCCAGCCTCACCTCAATACTTTCAGTTCATAAATACTTCATGGCATTTCCATTAAGCTCTTTTCGTCCTTAATGTAGGCCATTCATTGTATACAATTAGAGTTCGATTCAGCTACACGGCAAACCATAACAACAACCACATCTTGAGCTTATAACACATCATTAATGGACTGTGGCAGACGCCCATTTGGTTAAGAAACAAGCCAAAAAATACGTTAGAATAATAATGTGGTCGTTTGTTTTCATTGCACACGTGCCTTAGCCTCGCGTTAAGTGTTTGCTTAATAGACATAACATTCACAGGGCAAACATTCCCAGTTGTGTCAGCCGCAAGAGTTCCATTTTGTGGCCAGGCTGATGACTTTGTTGACCATCGAAATGAGTATGAAATGAAAAATCAGGCTGATATATTTCACAATGCGAATAAAGTTTATTACTTTTCAACATAAATGTATGCGTGTATGTTCATTGTGCTGCACATACAATCCGCATCAAATTTACATATAAATTTGGATTAATTGCTGCGGATTTTTGCACAACCTTTGTTAAGGGAGTGCGCTGTCTGATTGTATAATTAATAAATTAATGAATGATTTTTGGAATGCCATCGAAGGGCTTAACAAATAAGAGGCCAGAAAAGCTGAAGTAAATCATAATGGAAAGGGTTTTTTTCCAGCAGTATTAATTAACACTTATCATTGAGTCGCAGAACAATAACCGATTTTTTGTCAGAAGAAACAAAACAATGGCTTATTGGGGGGTCTTAAATAAGATTGGAAATAAACCATTTGATTGGTAATTTATGTTGATCTCCAGGAGCTATCATTCGACTCCCAAATACAATGAGAAAAACAAGTTACACGAATAATTGCAGTACGAAAGCACTTAACAGATGTTAATTGTTCTTAAATTGTCAGGAATCTTGTAAAATCAAGATTTTGGTGTGTAAAAACTCATACTTGATTAGAGAAACGATATATTGGATCATGAATTTTCAATGCCAAACAGTTTTTATGGCGAACAATTACTATTCATACGATAGCCTTTGAGCTCGCTCACAGAGAATAAAGACGATATGAAACAAGAAAGAAAGTCGGTCAAGCCCGACTATAACATACTCTGTACCAAGAAAATTTGTCTTTTGATCATAACTCGAAAACCGTTCATCCGATCTTTTTCATTTCTTAGGCGGATCGATAAGTTATCCAAATAACTAAATATGTCCAGAAGGAACAAGCCATCTATCTTCAAAACTGTGGGAGATATGAAGTTTTTTCTAAATTGCGGGGGCGGGAGGGGGCGTGGCCAAAACGGACAGACAGACGGACGGACAGACGGACATGGGTATATAGACTCGGCTGTTGATGCTGATCAAGAATATATATACTTTATGGGGTCGGAGATGCTTCCTTCTGGATGTTACAGACTTTTGCACAAACTTATAATACTCTATGTACCTACGGTACAGAGTATAAAAATATCTATTGGATGATTTCCCGTATCCATTTATGAAAGATAAGTCTTAAATATTATTTTAATCATCCAACGGAGATGAAAATCATCCAAAGGATATGAAAAAGGATCATCATTGGGATGATTTTTCACCTCCATTGTTATTCTGTTTCGAGATAAGCATGTCTTATAAATAATTATTTAAATTCTCCTAAAATTGAGTGCAGGATTTTTGGAATTTTATTAAGGTAAAAAGTCAGCTCATCATTTAGTATTGTGCACATTTACTTTTGATTGGATGAAAATCTGTTTGAAAATATGCAAAATCCGCTGTCTAGTTATGAGCCACCCATGCAAAATTCGGCGCATAACCAGAACAAAATTTTTAATGTCAAAAATTCATACTATGTTCAAAAAGACAATTGACCATAGATATATCATTCAACTATAACTAATTAATTCAAATATTGTGCACTTGAAAAAACAACTCGCTTTCTGGCGCTTGAACTTAGAGCACATCTTGAATGATCGTGTGGTTGTCAAAAGATAGGTAACAAGAAAAAATAAACTTGACATAAACAAAAAGCTGTAGTACTCACATTGCCCTATGGCTACCTATCTTCCCCATTGCAGATACACATATATTTAAGAATTTTATCCAATTATGTTCAATTGCAACTAAATAAGAAGAGCAGCCCTACCACAAATACATTATTTGAATAACATCATTCAAGGCTGTCCTGAGCTTTAAACACTTACAAAACAAGCTAGACATCAAACTGGATATCAAAAAACTCGACAAAGTCTTAAGAGTTTAATGAACTATCAAAAGTTTCTCATGTTGTTTCAGCTGCCCAAGTAGGCAATAGAACTTATTTGAAGTTCGTTGATCTCCGCTAAGAAATCTGATGGACACAACAGCAATATATTTTATTTAATTAATTCCATTTGAACTTCCATAAAGCGAATCTCAAGGGCACAAACATAAAATTCTTTAAAAAGAAAATTCGTAATATAAAATTATTTAAGAATTGAAAGAAATTACTGTGCCTTGGAAACTGAATCGTTATAAAGAAAACTTCGTTTTACAGAAGTTCCTAACTGAAAAGTTCGACTGCAAATTAAAATACTTACAGGTACCAATACGAAGACGAATGCTGAATTGCATTAGAACGAAATAATCAGAACCTTTCCCGGAAACATTAAAACCGGAATGCGAACTACGATTCATAATGAATAATAGCTCACTGTTTTTTTGGGGTGTCATTTGCAGTGCATGATAGAAGGCACGTGCAAAAACTAAAATTAAACTTAACTGAAAGATTACATTTAGTTTTCTTAAAAAAAAAAAAACAAATTACAAGTATAAAATGAGCGAAATAGTTGCACTTGTGAAGGTGACACATGATTAAAAAATCCCCACATCAAACATAGATCTGAAATTGATAAAAACCTGCCATCTATGAAAGTTGGTTTTAAGTCTCTAGATGGAATTTCTTTTACAAATTCTATTCGTTTTCTTGAGGGAAAAGTAAATATTACAAGGAATACGATTGATGCAAGCGATTTCTTGCATTGTCATTGAATTGAAATCGTCGGTAAATTACTTCTTGACAAAAAGTCATGGTATCGTTTCATTTAGAGCGAATCTCAATATATTTGTGTGAGGTACTGCAAAATCGAGTAAATTTTATACTGGGCTTTTTTCAATCGTACAAGTTAAATAGAGATATTATACTAGGGAGATTTTATATAAACTTGTTAGTTCCGATAGGTAAATGTATTATTGTTGACTTGACCGGGGACTATTAAAATCGTGAGACAAAAATATTTGTAAAATTATACTTATGGGCGCATTTATGTTAATTCAAAATATATTCTGTAAACACACTCAAACGAATACTAGACAGCCTATGTTTGCTCAGAAATACGCAAATAACAAAGACAAACGGTAACCAAATTCATCTGGAGAACATTTGACTAACAAAGAATAGAGTGGAATAATATAATATAATAAATTCTAAGAAAGAATAGCTTGGAGTTACATTGTTAAGCCAGTTTCGGTTAAAGTAGAAACTTCCCAAGAAATTTTAAGTTACGCAGAAAAATATGTATCAAAGCGGCCTTCATCTGCGAAAAAATCAATTAAAATTTCAAATTTCAACCTATAATATAACTGTTTTCATAACAAAAGGTTACTCTAGTCCTAAATATATGGACTCGATCATATCATCTTGATATTTTTTCAGATGAAGGCCAATTTGATCCTTTAAAGATTGATACTAAATAATTTGATTTTTTTTTCTGTGTACCAGATCTTTACTTCGCATTTATCATCCATTGCGTTACATCCCTGAAACTAGTTCATGCAAGTTTTTTCAGGTTAAGTGAGCAAAATGAACACTAACCGGTTTTCGACCAATATCTTCCGATTTTGGGGGAAAACCAAGTATAAGGAAGTGCTATACGCGACCTGCTCTGCAGCCCACGCTAAGGGATTTCCCAAGATTTCTCCCACTCTCGCACGGAGTTATTGATGTGTAACCAACCATTCACACTGAGCCTGCTCAAAACCACTTTGATGAGCATTTAAAATTTTACTTAATTTGTGGATTTGAATAGGCCAGTCAACTTTCTGAAAAGTACATAAAACAAATACAAGCATTAAGCTAACCTAGTCTGGAAGTCGAACTCAGGTCTTCCACATTACTACTTAACTCACATCACCATCGACCATAGGTTTGACGGTGTGCCAAAGTATAGCTAATAATAATGACTGTGGTGCAAATGGTAAGACTGTTACCTAAGAACGCCGATGTCGTTTATTCAAAAAGCATTGTAAGCAGAAACTATTTGTTAGCAATGCACTTTGCGCCATAAAAATTGAGGCCACAACTTTTAATTTTAAAACAAAAATCAAGCACCACAAAAATTTGGAGAGAAAGAGGAAACATATATTGTGGCATATTACAAAAAAACATTTTCCTTATAGCGAGTCGCTTTCGCCAAGAGTGCCAACTGCCCTCCATAGTAATCTAGTAGTCACTCTCATTGAATTTTGTAAAACTGCTTGCTTTCACAATTTCTCACAAAGCAATACAAAATTTTTGTACCAAAATCAATATGTCTTTCGCAGAACTAATAAAGAGGGCTGATTCCCTACGTGAGTTCCGCACACCTGACAACACACTCAAGCATTCGGCTTCGCAAACGTTGCGTGGCGCTAAAATTCCTGTTCGGCGTTTGAGTGCCCGATCTGCGGTCAGGTTACCAGAAATACGTAGAACAACAAATCTAAAGCTAATCCGAACTAAAAGCAGCGTGTTCCAACCAAATACAAAATATGATAAATTTTATGACAATGCCGGATTGGATCACGAAATGTGGGTTATCCGAGACAGAGTCTATCATGATGAGGTCGACATAAGTTTGCATCCCAGCTATGATATCAAGCAATTCTCATAGTAAGTTCAATTGAATAGCACAACTGTGATAACCAAATCTTACCTTCAACAGCGACCTAAATTGTTATGTGCATTATATGGAGTCGAAGGAGAAGTATGATAAGCAGTTTATACGAGAACTGGAACACTACATAGCCAACAAACGTTCTGTTTGTGAAGAGTATTTTACGCGAAGGTAAAACTTTGAATTTGTGTTAACATCTAATTATCCTATATTTTAGTTTCCTCTGCTTTTCAACACTTTGGCCGCCCCTACATACGAAGCGTGAAGTGGACTATTTCATTAAAAAATTCTTTCAGTTGACGCCCAAGCAAAAGAACCGATTGAATTTTTTAATGAAAAATGATATTTTCTAAGGCTTAAATTTATATTTAATAATTTGGCTGTTTTTAAACAAATTAAATTTAATGCTTGTTTGCCACAAACTGCATTTCACATTCGTTTGCCTTGTTGGCCCATTTATAAGCAAATAGAATGAAAATATATCATTGTGAAAATGTGCGAAAAATGTTTTGTTTGTTAACAGGAAGTTTGTCATTTGTCATATAGTATTTTATGGCTTTGGTTTCTTTTTTGTATTTATTGTTTTTGTAGCCATTGTTGTGCTCTATTTGCTTGTAGCAAACACCTGGGAAAACAGCAAAGTTATGGCAAATATTGTGCATAAATAAATATTATTTTTAGCTAAATTTAGTTTTGTCTTTAACTTTTTTTTTGTTTGTTGCTAAATTTGTTTTGCTGTGGGCTTTAAATTTATGAAGCATAGAGATAAACAAATTATTTGGCCATTATATTATGAATTAAGTTTTTTTTGCAGAAGCAAAACAATACTTCTGATTTACTAAAAATTATCAGATTACTTGCCCACTCGGCTGCTCCCTCGTTGCCCGGTGTATTTGTGTGACCAGGTATCCAGACGAGAGAGCAGTGCTATGGGATTTGGTTCATTACAGTCGCCGTGTTGCTGACTAGGTGGCGTTTGGGGACCAAAATTTAAATGTTCCTTGGCGGTTCGTCCTAGTTGCTTATCAATTGGAAAGCGCCACGCCAATTCCGTCTTTGAATCGTCTGTAGAGATGGAAGGCTCTTTCTTTCTTGATTACTTTTTCTCCCTACAGGATCAAGGTTCCAAAGTAGTGGTTCCATATCTGAACTGTTATGCAGCATTCGAGTACCTAGGATACTGCTGTGGCCCGAAGTACAAATAAATAGTTTCAGTTCTGGCTCAGAACTACATCCTAGGCCGCATATGTGGTAGATCGCAGGGATTCTGTTAGACACAGGCAAGCTGTTCTTTTAACCCTATTTAGGTTGCTTAGGTGATATTTTTTGTTGGCCACGTTTAACCATAACAGCGCTAAATAGGTGAGGATAGGTCTGATGACCACTGTGAGTACACAACGAATGTTTTACTGCTCTTTGCAGAACATCTGAGAAATATTTTAGTTTCTTTAAAAACTTATACAGCCGGTCACCGTCACCAGTTGTTGGCGCCAGCTGTGAAGTGACTGGCCATGAAAAAGCTTCTTAAACACTGCCGTTCGGACTCGGTCATGATGCAACAATACAGGTGCGGCGGTGTCAGTGTGATATGTACATACTTTTGCCAAAAGCTTACGCTACAAAAGTACGCGCAGCACTGAATGTGAAGGAACTTTGCAGAGAACTCACACTGATGCCACCTTACCTCTCTTGTTGTATCCTGGATTCGGCGTTAAACTGTAGGTCCCTTTCTCTTGTGCGAAAAATAGTAGCACACATGTCAAGAGATTGAGAGAAGCTTGACTTTGGGACTGTGATAAGTCAATTGTGTTTTTTTTGCGAAATTCGGATTGTTAACTCACAAAACTCAATCAAATGACAAATTACTATTATTATCTTACACAGTTCGACAAAATCAAACTTTTGCAAAAAACCCGGTATGAGACCCTTGAATTCTGACAGAAGACGCTTCTGTAAGCATCGCCTCATATCCAGTTTCTCAGCTGTACCCTAGGATTGCGTTCTATGGGTAGTTTTGTACTTGCAACACCCAGCGACAAAAATTATAACTAAGATGTTAATGGTACAAGATCAAAATCTAGAAAATTCAACAAACACAGACAGGCTCATTGGGAACGTAATTTCAAAAAATCGCGTTATTCGTACAATTGGTTAAGATACCTCCAGAAGGGGTCAAACCTAAATTCTTGCATATCTTTAAAAGCGCACGGTAGAGTTTTCTTAAAAACTAAATTTATGATGGCACAATGGGCTATTTCGTGGGCCTAAGAGATGTTACTCCTCAGTCAAAAAACCGCCAGATGGAGTACCTCTTAAATATTTTCAAAATTAATTTTGTTACCACAACGACCCATTTTCCGACCGATCGTTCGTATGGGATCTTTTTAGTCATCCAATTTGGACAAACATTTTCAGAATTAGGTGAAAGCATGTGAAACAAACAAATACAAAAATTCAGGATGCTACCATTAAAAACAAAAAAGTTTTTCTAACTGTTTTTCAGACCTATCTTTTGTATAGCAGCTATATCATATAGTTGTCTGATTTTCATTCAACATGGCAGAATTATAAAAAAACATAGAAAACCAATGAATACAAAGATTGGAGACGTTTCCATGGAAAAGAAAAAAGGTTTTTCTTACTAAGACTAGTTTTCCGACCGATCGTTCCTTTTGGAGCTATGAGATATAGTCATCCGATCCGGTCGGTTCCGACATATTAGTAGAGTGCAGCATAAAGAAGACTCGGTGCAAAAACTGAAAGACTAGAACTACACTCAGGGAAAAATACACTGATATTTTAATATTTACACTTTGACTTGAATATTTTTACCATTGATTTAGCGTTAAATATGGAATTCGTATATATAAAGAGGGCACACTTCAAATTTAATATTGGCAATAGTTAAATTTAACATGGAAATAGTTAAAAACTTTTGGAATCCAGGAGTAGAATTCTTTTAGATTTTGTTCTGAAAAACTGCGAATTATATAAATTTTAAAAAAGTTTTAACTTACTCTGCTCTGGGGGGACTCGAACGCGGGACCTCTGGACTTGAACTCGATTGGAATGCCGGTTGAGCAGTTGTGCCATCGCGTGTGCTATCTTTCTGGCATTTTGCAAAAAAAAAACCACTGCTTGTAATTCTCAAGTTTGAATTCCCTGCAAAGGGAATATAAAAGGGGAAACTGAAATTCGCCGAATTAATATGTATTTAGTCAATTCAAAGTGGTTTTTAGTTCATTTAAATACAAAAGGGGGGCATAGTAAGATCAAATATGATTGTGTTAGGTTTTACCATGCTATTTTTCCCTGAGTGTAGAACTGAAAGACGAGTAGAAACAGACAGAAATAGATAGCCGGACAGACAAAGCTCAATCGACTCAGCTCGTCACCCTGATCAAGAATATTTATAAGTTTATGGGGTCGGAAATGAATATTTATATGCTTTGCAAACTTCTGATCAAAATTAAAATACCCTTTGCAAGGGTATAAAAAGATGCAAAACAGATTCATTTGGAAGGGATATGCCTTAAATATCCTTTTTAACATCCAGCGGAGCTGCAAAATCATCCAAATGATAATTTTTCATATCCTTTCGTTCATTTTTGCTCCGTTGATTCCTAATGGATACCGGAAATCTTCCAACGGATATTTTGTAATATCTTTTGCTTTCTCTGTGCACTTCAAGTACGCAATGTTCTTGATGCAAGAACGTTTGCTTCAATAATATTAACAGTCGTGTTGCGGTCTTAGACTGCTTCGTACTTACACCTTTCGGGTTCTTAGGCTTGCTTACACTCAGAGAATAAATAGAGAATTTCATACTTGAATCAAGAATTTTCGAGACTAATAGTTCGATAAGAGTGAAAATTCTCGATCCAAGTGCGAAATTCTTGATTCAAGTATGAATTTTTGATCCCAGTTTTCTTAATCCAAGAGCTTCAATACTTGATCTAAGTACGAATCATTCTCATAACAAGCAAAATAATGAAGTGCTCAACATATTAAAAATCAAGATGGCTCATTCTTGAATCAAGAGCATACAGCAGAGTCAAAAACCGAGAGTGTTCTTTCTAGTATCATCCGATTCAAGAGTAAGATCGTTTACTCTCAAATCAAGAGCTTCACAGATTCCAATTTTTAAATCAGTTGTTTCTTATATTGTGTTTAAATTTATTTCATCGAAAATAAATTGTTAAACCATGTAGCAATTTTAAGCCGGCTCGAGGAATGCACAACACCACAAAGCAGCATCAGTCTTTGTCTGTCAACTGTCAGTCTCCATGCCAGCACTGTTATAACTGGTTGGGAATTGCAAAGCGACATAAGTGCAAAATTATATTGCGCTCTCCGCTCGATAGCTTTCATACACACCTCTCTCTCATAAAACCCAAAATTGTAAGAGCAGACTCAACGCTATTCTCTCAAATGTGCTTGCTCTCCTGACTCAGTTTCTTTACCTCCCTCCCCTCGCCTAAAAGCACCAAGCTGAGAACAAATTTAGCTCAATTTCAAGAGCGAAATTTGTATTGCATTTGTTCTTAAGTTATTCGCTTTACTTTTTTCTGGGTGTACATATAAGCGTATCTGGGCTATGATGAATCAGTCAGTCAGTGGGGCAAACAGATTTATGCTCGTAAACTATTTTTCATTAATGCTTAAAACCCTTAACTATTCTCATAAAACTGTTTCCCCAGAGCGATATAAATGACTGTTGGTCTGTTGCAAAAACCATTGCGTAAAACGTCAGATACTAACAAGTAAATCCATTTTATTACCCATAGCCCCGCCCCCCTCGGGCCTTAATTAGGGCGTCTGGCACGTACCAGGTTTAAGTGTTGGGTGCACTTTCGATGCCCAAACAGCGAGGCCGAAACCACAAAATGCGGCTAATTTGCGCAAATCGAAAGAGCAGTCGAAAAACACAGACACTAAACAAAGACAAACCGAGTTTTGTTGATTAGCCGCTGATTTATGGGGGCGCAGTCGCTGATGGTAAACTTTTGCAGCGACCTACAATCAAATCTAACGAAATGGCATTAAATTCCTCCGCTTTAAATACCGCAGAATAAATAATTGCAATTCGCCATTGATTTCGAATGGGCCGTTGTAAAGCCTTACAGTCACATTAAACTTATGCTGCCGCAGGAAAAAAGTGTTGAAAAATTAATGTGCAACAGGAATTTAATATGTAAATTATCAAATTGTGAATGTGTGTGAAATTCGCAGTAATATGCTGGGGATTATGATTAAAACTAAAAACATGATGTTGCGCATCATTAAATTAAAACGGACAGCTGACGGCCGTAAAAAAATGGTTAAATCCCATTAAAATATTTAATGCGTGTATAACAATAAAATCTAGGCGGTTGGTTAAAAACAAAATATCTTTTTTTATCCCAGGCGAGGGGACGGTAGCATTCGAAATTTCCCCTCAATCGCAACCTGACAGCATTTTGTCATGGCCAACTTTCTAATTTATTGAATAACTTTGTGAAATTGCTCACCTTGACTAGAAATAACACAAGAGGCCAAACAAAGTGAGTTTGCTTAAGTTTCGCAAGCAATTAATTTCAACTATGGCTGACATTAGTCATGTCAAAGCCAACATATGTATGAACGAGTATTTTAATCAAATGAAGACCGAACTGAATGCTAAAGCATATGTCTTCCATATGTTCAACTTGTATAAAAAGTTCTTGACGGGTGGGGAAAACTTTAAATGCAAATGACTTAACATGTATAATGTGGGTGTGTGTGTGTGTGTACCAGCAGAAAGAAGTTGCACAACAAATGTTGATTCCGAAATTGATTTCACCCAGAAATGCTTGGACAGTTTGTTGGGGCATAGTTTTCGGCAGGGCTGCAGAAAGAACCATGAACCTCTACAAAATGAGTTCTCTCCAACCAACTTCTCCAGCATTCTTAATGCAACTGCGTTTACTCAGGGAGTATTAGAGCAGTGCAGTCCTTGTAGGCATTACAGTTTCATTACAACTGCAGCCTTAGGTTGTATTTGCATTGGCAAAGCTACTCCAGCTAAGCTTGCTGAAGGATGTTGGCATCCAATTAAACTGCGAGAGCTTAGTTCGGTTGCTGACCTTTGTTTGAATGCTTGCCTCATCAAGATGCTTGTGCTTATTTAGACTTAATCAGGCACATTTTGTCAAATGTTTCGCATAAACCTTAATCAATAAAGGTACAAATTTTGAAAGCGGATGGACAGATGGTCAGACGGACTGCTGTTCATATGCTTCCTTCTGTCTGTTACTTTCTTCTGCACACAGTGATGCAAACGCAATCATTCTACGCACAACAACGAAGATTATATATAAAAACGCAGAGCCATAGAAGAGAAAAAGAAGAGAGACACAGAAGAGTTGTTGGCTCAAATTCCAAGTAAGAGTAGAATATGTGCGATACAACTCGAACCTAAATCTTATTCCATCTCTGAGATATGTTCGTCTGGACATTGCTTTATCGACTCGGCTGTTTATGTAGATAAACAGTATATATACTTTTAAGGTTCGAAGATGCCTCCACACATTCTTTTGCACCAACTTAATACTCTCTCTACTTTTTCTACAAAGTATTAAAATAAATAGGCTTTGCCATTTCGTGGATCGTTTTCCGTTTTGCTTAACTAAGAACTTTGGCAGCCGATCCTGACTTCACCCTACAGGTATTCTCTATCAAAATTTTTCCAATTGTCTCTTTCCATTCAAAAGCTATGATTAGTGCCATGCTTATTTCTCGGAGCCAGCCACTGTGCGTCGTCTCAGTCGCCAGTCATAATATCCGTAAGGCCTTTTGGGTAGCAAATTAAGACAGCCGGGCGTTTTGAGACTGGCCACCAACTTTTCACCAGCACCAGGATTTTTCTTTCCTAGGAGGTATGAAATGGACTGACCCTGTAATGTAAAACTTTTCAAATAGAGACATGGGACTGACGATGGGACTGTAGTGATGCTTCGTGCTAATCGCTCCGGAACTATATCCGGCGGGACTTTGAAGCCAGTTTGGTGATGCCAAAATATGTGACGTCACAAGTGTATCCGTCTGACACCGCCGAATATTTTACATTTATAAACATATTCTCTTAGACAATGGACCACTTTTACGTACATAAACTAATTAAACTTACCGCCAGTGTACATTCACACGATTTTTCAAGAACTTTGCATATAAGTCTAACCGGGCGGGTTAATCTAAAAGTATCGCTTGCCATTTTCTACTGCCTTCAAATTAGGAATATGGAAATTTTGGGTTACCGCATTGAAATAGTACCGGGGCTGCAGGACCTTTTATCACCTAAGTAAGTGCAAGTAATCTATTTGGATAGGCTTTTGACATTCCAAAGACATCAGTTTTGGTTTTTCTCTTTGTAGGCTAAAGTGACCAAAGAGCAGGGTTGGGTCTTGCTCTCAGCTCATAGCACTCGGCTTTTGGCTCTCTCTGAGCTGAGAGCGCTACGTCGAGAGCCGTGAGCCAACTCGGCTCGTGAGCCACTGCACACGGCTCTGAGCTGAGAGCCACTGCTCGGGAGCCACAGTTTTCGGCTCGTGAGCCTTATGTCTCGGCTCATGAACAATAGCTCGTGAGCCGTAACTCTAGGGCTCGTGAGTCATTGCCAAATGTTAATAGCGATCTGCAGCAACAGGTAGTACCTGATATGTTTAAAGTGTGTCGTCTTGCAATATATAATATTTAAAGTCCTATCCATCGTTCTTCGACCAGAGTTTACAAATTAAAGAAGAGTCCCGCTAGTAAGAAGCTTTTAGTGAGATGGCTCACAAGCCAATAGCTATGGCTCACCAGCCGAGCGCAATGGCTCACGAGCCAAGACTTATGGCTCCTGAGCCGAAACCTATGGTTTACGAGCCGAGAGCTATGGCTCCCGAGCCGACCCCTATGGTTCACGAGCCGAGAGCTATGGCTCCCGAGCCGAGGGCTATGGCTCACGAGCCTAGAGCCGAGCTGGGACTGTAAGGTCAGACCACTGTGAAATCGCTCAGCTTAGAGCCAAGAGCCAAGTGCTTTGAGCTGAGAGCTAGAGCTGGCTCTTGAGAGCTGCAAGCAAAGTGCAACTCCGAACCCTGTTAAAAACAGATTCTAAGTCAGTGACTAAATCATTGAGCAAAACAGTGAATATCTGTGTCCAAATCAGTGATCCAAAAAGTAACTTAATATGAACTAAAAGTGTGAATCAGTGGCCAAATCAGGGACCTAAACAGTAACAAGCAGTTCACAAAGCATAGAAAAAAACCAAACAGTGACCTAACAGAGAGCAAAACAGTGATCAAAAAAGTAACTTAATATGCAACTATAAGTGTGAGTCAAGGACCAAATCAGGGACCTAAACAGTGACCCAACAGAGACCAAAACAGTGATCAAAACTGTGAAGAAAACACTGATTTACAGCCATACTCCGGATTTCACTTATTTTTACGAATTGCGATTTCAGCAAATTCGTACGATTTTAGTTTAGAGCGCTCCGAAATTCGCCAGTTTGTGTCATCGATAATGTTCCATTCCCAACTTGTTTTGTGTCATATCACATAACAAAAACAGCTGATGAGCGCCACTACTCATGCTATCGATAGTTATTTATCGATATATACCATGGCCAAATCGCAAATTGTTGTTGTTGTGAGCAGTTTTCCATCTCGCTCAATTTTGTGTATCTCTATTAAATAATTGTTTAAAATATTGCCTTAGTGCGAATGGAGTGGGAGAGTCCGTAAGACAAATCTAAAAAGGTCAAGGAACTGAATAAAAATAGTTCCGTGGGCTGTCTGTTTGTGCATCAACCTATATTTTGCATTTACTTTTCATTTCACGGACTCAGATGTCGCCGGTTTAAAAACGCCAAAACTTTGCGATTTCCGAGTGTCGGAGCACCAACTTTTACGATTTGATGATCAAATCGCAAAGTTTTTGCGAAAGCGAAAATGGGAGCATGGCTGTTAAACATTGTCTAAAACAGCAACTAAATCAGTGACCAATACAGTGAGCACACAGTGACCAGAGCAGAGTCTAAAACAGAAGACCGATACATATTTTCATTAATTTTTAATATCTGCGCTTAAAAAACCACTTACTATTTATAACGCTAAGAAATCAATGGAAATGGAATGCCTCCACAAAAATGCTCAAATTGACAATTTTAGCAACATTTTATTTGGCTAAAATGGAAAATACCCAAAAAATAAAGAGCACAGTCGACGTTTAGCACTGTCAATTTTAAAACTATACCTGGTGCCCACTTTCGGTGATTGGCCAACACTCCTGGGTGTCAATTGGTGGATGAATCAAATTAAGTTTCTCTTTTAAGCTCCTGCTTTTTCAATTCGAATTGATAATAATATTTTAAACTGAATTCATTCGGATGTAACCATAAAAAACGAGAGCGTAAGTTAAAGTCGGCCCTGCCCGACTTCGAAATACCCGTTACTCAGTTCAATTAGTGTTTAATAACCTCATGGGGCTCGGATAAGTATGCAACATTTTTTTAACTCGGCCATTTATTATCCGATCCTTTTGAAAATTTGGGAGATTGTAGAATCTGAGCTCGATATCTAAAAAATTTATTCAACATTTATTCAAAAGTTATTCAACATTTTTTTTTTCGGGGGCCGGAGGGGGCGTGGCCAAAATTTGAAACAAACTTGATCTGCCTACAGACAATACTAGCTTACATCTAAAATTTGGTTGCTCTAGCTCTTCTAGTCTCTGAGATCTAGGTGTTCATACAGACGGACGGACATGGCTATATCGACTCGGCTGTTGATGCTGATGAAGAATATATATACTTTATGATATCGGAGATGCTTCCTTCTCCCTGTTACATACATATGCACGACTTCAGTATACCCTTTTTACTCTACGAGTAACGGGTATAAAAATTACTTTATATTCTTTTCCAAGTAAAGTTATTTCACAACAGATTAAACTACGTCAAGAGCTTCGCTCGCTCCAGATGTTTTAAAATCAGCACCTTTCTTAACGGAAATATCAGAGTTTTGCTACACTGTGTCTGTTCAAGCTTGGCAGTCCAGGCAAAGCGAATTCACTTTAAGGAACATCCCCTGGCATTCCATTGTCTCATCAGGTTAATTCAATTTGAGTTGTAAGCATATTTTACACAAATTAAATGCGCAAAGTTTTGCAATTGACACGCACACACACACACACACACACACACGCAGACAGGGGGCGAGCAATAAATTTCCAAAAAGTGTTTATGTAAACGACTTTGAATTGTGCTCAAACGTCTGACTGCACTCTGTCACCAGGCAAGCGTAACGTAAAACCCCAATATATTTTTTTTTTTTGTTACGCGCCTGTGACAATAAATCTTCCGCTCGAAACAAATCACAGCAATTCCATTATACACATTTAATGATGTTGAGAGCAGGCAAATCCAAAACCAAATCCAAAGCAAACGAGCCAGAGACAATTACTTGCAGCCCGCGAGCAATTTGTAAGGCTTGCCGTGAGTTTCAGCCAAAATGGCGAAGTGCAACGTGGCCGCCGACAAAGTTGTTAAAATAATCGCAAGAAATGGCCAAAAGGAAGAAGCCGGGCGAAAAGTTTCTGCAGCAAGTGCTGTTTTTTTGTTCTCCTTTTTTTTAATTAGCAAAATTTTCTTTATACCATTGATGACACAGCACAGGAGATGCCAAAAAGGTAAAGGCAAAGTCTTCCATTAATTAGTGCAGCTGCTGCAAAGTAAGCTTCGGGTTATATTTTTGCTAACGCACTCACACACACACACATGTGGGCAATAAACTTTTGCCACCTGCTTGGCGTCGTCATCATTATCGTCATCATCTCTGCTTTCTTTTTATTTGCTCATAAATCTGCGGCCATATGAAAAAAAAATATTAAAAGCAAAAAAAAAACGCAAACTCAGAGACACAGTTTTTGCCCCTGGGGAACATTTCTCGTACTCACATTCGGTGCAGCTTTTGATTAGCTTTGTCGTACCCAGTGCATTGCTCTCTGCTCCCACAAGATGTTTTGTTTTAAAATATTAGCAGTTTTTCATTATACCTGTGAATGATTTTTATGATTTTCTAAGCAGTTGTTTTTAAGTCTCGTAAGTTCTACTATTGCCCTCAAGTTCAAACCAAACATTGCTTTCTTTTACACCCAAAGAATGTGGATTCAGTGATTGAATTTTCTAGAATTTCGCTCTTAAAATCGAGCTAAGTTCGTTCTCAGTTTAGAGTTTTTAGGCAAGGGGAGTGAAGTAGAGAAACAAAGAGTAGAGCAAGTGAACACAACGTTGAACTCGCTCTCTCGGTTTTATTTTTTATAGAGGGGCTCGAAGGGAAGCTATCGAGCGGAGGGCGCAATCGATTTTTGCACTCAAGTTGCTTTGAAATTCCCAACCAGTTATGGCATTGCTGGCATGTAGAGACGGCTGTTCGACTGACAGTTGACAGGCAAAGAATGATGCTGCTTTGATTTGTTGTGTATTCCTCGAGTCGCCTAAAACTTGTTTCATGATTTTACAATAAATTTAATCAAAATGGAAAAACTGATTTTAGATTGTTGTCTGATTGGATTCTGAGAAGCTCTTGATTTAAGAGCAAACGATCTTACTCTTGAATCTGATGAGCTCATGATAATAGAAAGAACATTCTCGGTTTTTGACAATGCTGTATACTCTTGATTCAAGAATGAGCAATCTTGAATTTGGGTCTGTTTAGCAATTGATTCAAGAACTATTCCTCTTGATTTGAGAATGATTCGTACTTGGATCAAGTATTAAAGCTCATGCATCAAGAAAAACAGGATTAAACATTCATATTTGTATCACGAAATGGATCGAGCTTCTGACATCGAACATTCTTGATCCAAGTATGAAAATCTCTATTTTTTCTCTGAGTGTGGTTCATGGGGGTTTCAGACCTAGGGTTTGGAACTCAATAAGCCGCACCAATTGCAGCACAAGGAAACGACTTGTCTTTATTGCAGTTTCTGCACTTTCTCTTCAGCACTGTTTGTTGATGTTTGGTTTTCGTGCCGCTTTTGCTCCGCTCGATCAGTTGCCTCAACAGTCTTTGGAGAAGTTTTTCATAACACCTCCTTTTCATTAATTGCCACTTCCATCGTTGAACTGACAACATTCAATCACTTTCTCTCTAAATTCCTTGTCCGAAAACATTTATTAAATTAACTTTTTCATATGGCAAGTTGCTGCTCAAAGTATGTTTTAGCAATTTCACACCACACATAAAATTGCTGAAATATCATAAAACTTTGCTAGCTGGGATACGCAGGACTCGGCGTGTGCCAGTTTGGTTCATGTTTGTGTTGTGCGCGAGTAAAGCCAAAAATTGGTCAGCTCACGTTGCGTTTGTTGACCGGCATCACGCTCGAAAGCGTAAAGCAATTACTGGGGCGTGCGTTGCGTCCAGGCCACTTCTTCTCCTGCAGCCGCACTTTGATTCATGAAATTTTCCCATGTCGGCTTGCAATTTCAACCTGAGCCATTGGAAGTATATTGATTTTATGGCAGGCGCTGCCTAACATATGAGACACTCGCAACACACCTTAATTCAATTTGGTTTCTTTTAAAGGAAACTTTTGTTGTTATGTGCAGTGCCGCGCAGGAAAGTAGCTTTTAGTGTTTGCCACATTCAAAGGATTTTTTTGTATTTTTGTTTGTTTCCGTTGACACAAAACTTTAGTGGAAGCTGGCTTAAGTCTTGTCAGCTGCAAATTTCGCAAAGGCTTCAATTTTCGGTTGTTTATTGGTTTGCCGTTTTTTTTTTCTGAAAAAGTGACAATGAAGTTTTTTGTAGTTTCTCTCTTGGTTTTCATGGAGAGAGAGAGATAGGTCGGGGATTAAGAGAGGAATGCGTGACGAGTTTTTGCCGTTAGGAAAGTTAAATAAACTTTTCTTTGGTTTACCCAGCAGCGTGCTAAATACTTGGCTAATGATGCGATAATGAGGTTTGCGATGCTTACAAAATGTGAAATTAGTTTTGTAGAAATCTAAAATTTGTTAATTTGAAGAGGGCGTTAAGTCACTCTTGACATATGAGTTTTGTTCAAAAAGTGGAGGGATCTATTTGGTGCCCTTCCAAGTAGTCCCCCGGGATAGGTCCACGCGAATTGCACATTACTTGCTGGTAATATTTCTTTTTGACCTTTTTCCCAGTTTAAAACTTTGAGCAAAGCCTAAATTTTTGACTAAATTTGGTGCGCTATTTCCTGTTTTAGCTTCAATTGGAATGATTGAGCTTTGGTTTAAGCGTTATATCCATAAACCCGGTGGCGTATGCAGGAATTTTCCAACATTTTTTGTTTTCTCCAATCGTTTCTTTATTAGTCTAGTGTTTAGTGTGAAAATACATATTCATAGGGGGCTTAGCAGTAAACCACGAACGAAGTGCTACTTTTTTGGACAAAGACTTTTAAAGACAATTTTTTAAAAGCGGCCTCGCTATTAATCCTATCCATCGACATTCAGCTGTATCACTTGAAAGGAGCCCACTATTTTCTCGATACATGCTCCTATATCATGATAACTCAAATTGTCAATCATGATAACGTATCTCTGGAGTTCAGCGGAAAGATCAGTGAAAATGTATGATTGATCAGGGAGCAACTTCTTCTGCTGAACGCGGCCATTGACATCTTTTCGATCTTCTGAGAATAATTCCTACCTAATTTGATACATTTTTGGACAACGACTTTAAGAGACAATTTTTTTGAAGACAACACAGACATTGGTTTTAGCATGGGAATTGGATTCAAGTAGTCAAACTTGAGTTTAATCGCATTTTTAATGAAGTGCATAAAGTGATCCACGAAGCACATATCGGTATCAATAAGAAACCCCTCGATATACAACGATGGCTGGTGGTAGCAGGATCACTTAAAAGGAGCGTACTCTTTTCTCGATATATGATAAGTACATCATATTCGCTATCATGATACCGTATCACTGGAGATCAGCAGAAGGATTATTGCACATGGATCATTGATCAGAGAGCCAGCTCTTCTGCTGAACGCTGCCATTACTTTGGTTTAAAGCTAAGTATACCCATTAACAAAGGGACTACCAAATGTGGCGGCTCATTTGTTTTGGCCCAGTGTGGCCAGATTTGAGAAACCTGCATGAACTATGTTCACACTGCCAAGTGTTTTGTTTTGATTGCTTAAATATATAAAATAATAAAAATTAAATAAGAACTTTTTAATAAGATTAAATTGATGTGGCCTTTATCCATACGGTTCAAATTCGCTCTGACTTTTTGACCTCATGTTTACAAGTTTGCTTTCTCGAATGGCCATTCTTTTAATGAGTGCAAAATATTTAAAAACTCACTCGTTAGGCCACATGTGTATATTGGCAGTGTGTTAGTCTGTTTATACAAAAAACAAAACCATCATGATAACTGCTCTTTAATGTATGCTACACTTGTGCATATTACTAATTCAGGAAAACCATTATCCTTTATTTGGCTTGCTACTTATTCCTTTTGACTGACTTTTATTAGATAGTATTTCAAACTGAGTGGATGCAAAGTATGAAATTATATATATTTTGGCATAGCTGTCTCTAAATAACTCACTTAAACGAATAACTATTTAACGAAATAAAGTTTAGTCATGATCCTTTTTATACCCTTGCAAAGGGTATTATAATTTTGCCCAGAAGTTTGCAACGCATAGAAATATTCATTTCCGACCAGGGATGCAAACCGGTTCTGAACCGAACCGAACCGCTTATTCCAGCTGGTGAACCGAACCACAAACCGAACCGGCTTCCTTTAAGAATTGCTGAACCGAACCCGAAACCACAAATAAATACGGTTCGGTTCGGTTCAGCTCTCTGACGAGTTTTAAGACGGGAGTCGCTTTCCTCTAGCCAATGATACTTATTATTTTGAATCGTTTCCCCAAGACAATTTTTCTACATATCGTTCGACTCTCTACATTCTTACCTATGCTGGAACTTTTAAGGATGACCTAACGAAAATTTAAGAACGAGTAATTCTGCAAGTCTTCTGTAATTGCCCTCCGATCTCTTAATATACGTACCATCAATGTACAATCTTTCCTCTAGTGGACAATATTTGGAATTTTCTGTAATACATTCACCTTAATTCAATGCTAACCAGGAGAGTTTTTATACTTTTCTATTCTAATCTTTTCTGGCCGACATTCTCTGTTTTCAAAGATCATTCCTCTAGGATCTTATAGACGAATCCTTTGAATCTGGCACAATAAATTTGCGACATACTTCTAAGGGTTTTAAAGATATTCAAATGGATTATGGAAATTCAATTTGAAAGTGTGCAGAAGTCACATGACAATAGAAATCATAATGTACCTTTGTGAACCACTGAATCGAACCGGAACCGCGGTTCAGTCAGTTCCAAAAACCGTGTAATTAACCGAACCGGCGGTTCAGAAACTGTCTGAACCACTGAACCGAACCAGTAATTATATTAGATTGGTTTGCATCCCTGTTTCCTACCCCATTAACTATATATATTATTGATCAGGGTGACGAGCTGAGTCGATTGAGCTTTGTCTGCCCGTCTGTCTGTTTCTACACGAACTTGTCTCTCAGTTTTGAAGCTATCAAGCTGAAATTTTGCGCAGAATCGTCTTTTTGCTGCACTTTCCTAATATGTCGGAACCGACCGGATCGGATTACTATATCTCATAGCTCCCATAGGAACAATCGGTGGGAAAACTAGTTTTAGTAAGAAAAACTTTTTTCTTTTCCATGGAAACATCTCCAAACGTTGTATTTTTCTCTGCTTTTTTACCATTCTGTCAAGTTTAATAAAAATCGGACAACTATATGGTATAGCTGTCATACAAAAGATAGGTCTGAAAAGCAGTCACAGTTAAAGGCACTTTTTGGTTTTTAATGGTAGCATCCTGCAATTTTGAATTTATTTGTTTCACATACTTTCACTTAATTCCACAAATTTTTGTCCAAGTCGGATGACTATATCATATAGCTCCCATACGAACAATCGATCGGAAAATTGGTCGTTGTGGGAAAAATATTATTTTTGAAAATATTTAAGCGAGGCCTTGCCAGGGTATAAAAACTTTAGCACAGATGAAGTTAGCTTAGCTTTCTCGTTAGAACTATCTGGACAAACAGATCTCAAGAGTTCGCCTAGGACTTAATTCTGTGACCATTTCAATGGTTTGACAATATATATAAACCAAACTGGCCTAATAAATCCAAAGGACTGCCCTCAGTTTTGCCAGGCAAATAACCCCCGTAATTAGTCAATAAATTCTCTTCTATTTCAAATTTGACTACCGGCTAATAACAAGTGACAGGAAGTTAAAGTGTGTCCACATTACAAACATTGCTCCAATGTTTTGGGTCTGTCTAATCCATTTAGCCGAAAACATGCTGCTCCTCTAATGGCCACACATTAAGTAATTTCCCACGCGCAACCCGAGTCTGCCGGCAACGGAACGCTGCCTGGTATTGGCCCGCCTGCGTGTAAATAGCTTACTCAATGGCATTTTCGCGTTAATTGGCATTTGGCTTTGGCATGTCGGAACTGTTAAGCTGGATACACTAAATGCATAACTAGCTGCTGTGGCTCCTGTGTAGTTGCCTTAGTTGCGCTTTACAGACTCCGAATATTAGTTGTTATTCGGTTTGTTTGTTAGCCTGAAAGTTTTGGAAATGTAATTTTTGGAAGCTGTAGAGCTGAAAAACAGGACAACTATTTAATGTTAGTATTACTTGGTGAAAAGAAGTTGGGTGTTTTTTTAAAACATATACAAAGATGGAAGCATTTCCGATTATGCTTTTTACTTATAAAGTCAACAGTCAACAGCCAGTGGAAGCCAGTTTTGGCTAGTGACGAAGGCAATTTTAGTTGTCTTACTTTCCGCATTGGCTGGCAACGAAATAATTTGCCGCGATTTCGAGCTCTCAACGCAAGTCAGCGGCTTTAAACTCCCAATAAAAGCTGTTTCCCCACCAAATCACATTCATGTGGATATGTGTGCGTTTCGAAAAGTCAAGGTAAACAGCCCCACTAATCACAAGTGCCCAATCATCTTTATTGCTCGCACACACACACAAACAAGCACTCCCACACGAACACTTGAACAAAACAAGGATACGCGCCCACAGGACTCCACCACATTGCCAAACGTCAAAGCTGGTAAAATTTCGTTTGTCGAGAAAATTCACTTGCAATTGTTTTGTCAGCCAAGCTTCAAAGCCACAAAACAACAATGCGCGAACAGCTGGGGGAAGTGGGGCGGCCACTGAAGCCACAAAACACTCACACACACACACACACACACACACACACACAGCCATACAATCCTGAGTGAAAAACAAAGGTGTAGCCTGCTTTTGGGCGCAGAGCTCCAAAACAGACGGATAAAAAAGAAACACGTTGGCGTTACCGTTCCGTTTCCTGTCAAGAAGTAACCGAAAAACAAAATAAAACGAAGAAACCAACAAATCGAATGCATAAAAAATGCTAATTTTGTTGTTGGTTATTTTCCGCTCTGGCGCCGTCAACTGGAATGTTAACTCTAACATGTTTATCTATGCATGAGCGTATCTATAATCAGTTAAGGCCAAATCACCATAAACCGGCAAATCAATTGCACGCACTTGACACATAAATAAATAGGCACTTAAACTGACATTATAATAAATTAGATTATACCAAAAAAGAAAAACAAAATCCAAATGTCTTGGGAATACAACGTTTTCATTTTCGCAAATATCAAATCCAAGCGATTAACAATTTTATTTTATTTCATTTCGCTTTGCGTGGAGTCCCAAAACGTTTGAAATTTAATATGCAGAATTTATTAGATATTTTCTTTTACAGTTTTGAATTGTATGCGGGGTATTCAACAGCAGGAATAAACTAGTATTTCATCAATGATGTGCCGCTTTGTTCGTCGAAGGCGGATCGATATTTTGGTGTTTTTGTTTGAATATTTTCAATTTTACTGCTTTATATTTCTTCTGTCGATATTATCGACTTTTTCGATTGTTATCGATATATAAAGGTGATGTCTGCGACAGCCCGATCGGTCTTAGTAAACTACATGATTAGGTTTGTCCCAGAAATATGTACATATTTTTGTATTATCAATGGCACATCCATTTATATTTCGAAGATTTGATGAGGAAAGTTACAAGAAAGCAAAACTGATCAAACAAAATCTGTCTGTCGGTTTCAAATCGCTTAACACCTGCCATCGAATATTAGGGCCATTTCATTTATAACAGAAAATTGCTTTAATTCGAAGAGGAAGTGCCTGAGTTGTTTTTGGGTCGATCTGTGCACATGCTGCTTTGGAATTCCCAAGCAGTTATAACAATGCTGTCATGAGTAGGTAGAAGCTAACTTTCTAAAAGCTAAAAGACTACTGAAGTTGAATCAAGGTGGTTCTTGAATCAACTGTTTAGTCGTCGGCTAAAAGTGTTTTTGCTGTTCTTGTTTGAAGTTAAGTGGAAACAGTAAATGCCTCCGAGTTGGCTAAAACTGGCTTGTTTAAGGCGTGTTTTTATACTCTGTACCGAAGGTACATAGAGTATTACAAGTTTGTGCAAAAGTATGTAACAGGCAGAAGGAAGCATCTCCGACCCCATAAAGTGTATATATTCTTGATCAGCATCAACAGCCGAGTCGATATAGTCATGTCCGTCTGTCCGTCTGTCCGTCCGTCCGTCTGTCTGTCTGTCTGTCCGTATGAACGCACAGATCTCAGAGATGGTAAGAGATAGAGGTTTGACATGTATGGGACATATGCTTCTTATGTCTGCAGGCAGATCAAGTTTATTTTCAATTTTGGCCACGCCCCCTCCCGCCCCCGCAATTTAGAAAAAACGTCATATCTCCCACAGCTTTGAAGATAGATGGCTTGTTTTTTCTGGACATATTTAGTTATTAGGATAACTTATCGATCCGCCAAAGGAATGAAGAAGATCGGATGAACGGTTTTCGAGTTATGATCAAAAGACAAATTTTCTTGGTACAGAGTATGTTATAGTCGGGCTTGACCGACTTTCTTTCTTGTTATTATTAGCATGATTGGCCTATGAAAAGATTCCAACTCCATCCATTATGTCTTAGGGTTTGTGCACTTTTTTTAATAATCAGAAAAGATAACACGTTTTTAACCCTGCCTGACTTCGAACTACAAGTTACTCAGGGCAAAAAACTCACAGCCCAGCCTGGCCTTTGAAATTATAACATTGTCTGTTATATAATGAAATAAATGAATAGTCCCAGAAAGGAAAGTATCGATTGATATAATTTTCCAAAAAATCTCGTTGTTGTAATGCATGCAAACAAGTACTTGACAGTGGGCAAATTTTTTTTATCTCTTTCTTGTGGATTTTGTGGTTCGACAAAAAATTTTCGTCATAAGCATTGGTGTGTACAATGCCGTAAGCTGGCTGTAGGCATCCCAGTTTCAAAAAATTCTTAGGAAGACGTAAAAGGACTAATCTAAAATGTGTGTGTTTTGTTTTTTAACTTAAACAACATTTTCTGGCTTCAATCGTATCTTTAATCCGAAACAGAGTTGTGCACGAATGCGATTTGGTAAAAACTTGGGCTAAAGGTTAGTGTCCAGCACTGCGGGATTTGTGTTTCGTCACTATACTTTATACAAATATAAACACTTTGACTTTGCTTTGATTGAAAATAGGAATGAAAAATAGAAAAAAGAAAATGAAAAAAGAGAAGACAACGAGATTTTTTCATCCAATCAATCTACACCACCAGTATTTATCTGTCTACAGCTATAATCTATTTAATCTTCATTACAATTTAAACATATTTAACAATTTTGCAAATTTGGATATTTACCGGACCTCTTGACTTACACCATCCATCTATATACACTTCTTCACGAAAATCTAAAATCGTAAACATTAACATATTTAGCGTTTTTTTTTTTGACTGTTCGCTTCCTCATATTTGTCGCTGCTGGATCGCCCTTTCAGCAACAGCCTATCTTCGAGCGTCTACTTCCACTACTGTGTCAGCGGCTTTCTAGGAAGCAAAGTATACAGCAACCTGTTGCTGTCGATTACTCGCCTGCTTTAGCGTTGTTTGCAGACCTGGCCTCCAGCGCCACCTGTTCATCGGAGTCTCTGTAGCTTTCTGGGAATCCGTGAGTCTAGCGAATTGCTGCTGTCTGGCGTTTCTGCAGATCTCAATCTGGCCTGCCGCTGAACTTGTCCATTGCACCGTGCGTCCGTATATTCGGAAATCTCAGATCATCGATTGCTTGCCTGCTCTGACGTTCCGTATACCTTTTCCAGGCATATTTTAAAAAATCACAGTAATTACAGTTCTAGAATGTTTGATGATTATTTCGGTGTAACTATTTTTAGAAAGAGTAATTCAAATGTATTTCTTTTTAAATTTCGCGGTTGGTCGACCATTAAACGAAAATTAAATACCCTAATTACTATTCCAGGTTATCAACTAAGATTTTGCAAAAAATCACTCATACAAGATTTCACACTTATCATTATAGTTGGATACCAAACAACACTGTAAATCTGATTGCAGGGAAAAACTGTGTTCTTCAGATTACTGTCTTCGGTTTGCCTTAAAAAAATCGTTATAAATTAAAACAAAACTTGTGCCGGAGGGTAGTAAATCCTGCTTTGGCAAGCAGTGGAATTTAACAGAGGCTTTTGGGACACAATTTTATGGGGTGCATAGTGCCTACCCTTAGTCAAATAACAATTAGATACTCTTATACGAAATACTATAAAGAATTTTTCAACCCTTGTGAAACATTAACTGTTTTAAGGGGGTTAATATGAGTATACCAAATAGCACACATGTTAGAATTGTAAAGAGTTTTATGTAAACACTGTTATACCTGTTACAGATATAGTTACAGACTGCTATCCGGAAACTGATATACCATATGAAAGTTTAATAATGAAACTGACTGTTATACTGTAAAGAATTGTTCAACCCTTGTGAACCACCAATTGTTCTAAAAGTATTTAGTAGCACATATTTTACATATGTTTAGTGTAATATAAAGACTGTTATACATAACTAATATACAGTTACAGACTGTTATCCGGAGACTGATATACCGTTTAAGAGTTTTATAATGAAACCGACTGTTATACTATAATCAATTTTTCAACCCTTGTAAGCCATCAACTGTTCTAAAAGTGTATGATATAAGTATAACTATATAGCACAAATATAACAATTGTTGAGCGTTATATAAAGACTGTTATGCCTTAACTAATTTACAGTGTCAGGCTTCTATCCGGAAATGGACATACAATTTTAGACTTCTATAATAAATCTGACATACATTTTGTGACTGTTATACTATAAACCCCCTAAAGGGGTTCATATAAATATGCCAAATAGCATATATGTAATAATGGTTAAGTGGTATATAAAAACTGTTATACCTTAACCGATATACATAAACTTAAAGACTGTTATCCGGAAACTGAAATTTCATTTCCGACTTTTATAATTTAGCAAAACCACATTTCGTTGCTGTTTATCGAAAACTGGCCTACAATTTATAACTGTTATTCTAAAACTGACTGTAAGACCCTTACATAGGAACTGATATACCCTTTAAGGCGGTTCTACTGAAACTGAAATACAATAAATAGCTGCTATATTGAAATTGACATACAATAGTCTTACTATTAAACTAAAACCAATTAAACTGTTATACTGAAATTGACATACAGCCGCACACTGCTGTTATACTAAGACTAGTTCAGTAAAATTCAATTATTATACAAAATCTTTAAAAATTTATTCATACATTTAAGCTGTTATACATTCTACTTGTCTGTACTACAGACGCATATACTTTACACAAATGCAAATGAACTTTCTACGTAAATAACATTCAGTAACAGTAAATGGAAAAGCTTTAGTCAAAAGCCTTATTAAAGCTTCTAAAAGCTACATTTCAAACGACAAGTTGTGAGCTCTATTACACAGTATCTTTGTAAATTGAAAATCCTTTGCTTAAGCTTACTTCTCGAAGCTTTGGTTGATAAATCCGTTATTCCGACTATTGGGCGAAAGAACCGGTGTGGGATTCGGTATACTGTAGACCGGATATAAGGGAGCAAATTCATTTGTACCAAAGGCATGTAGCTCTTCCTCATTAATATTGCCTCGAACCGTGTGCTTGGACTCTTCATATTTGGTGGGAGCTTTAGAACCGAAAAGTGTTTAAAACTGTTGAAGTTTTGAAAGAAGTTTCCAACCGCTTACCCATATCCGCTGAGCTGGATGTTAGATCATTGGGCACACTCGCTATGGCCGTTACCACTGGCAGCTCATCGTCCTTTCCGGGTCCCTCGTAGTGGGCACTGCGTCGTGGTGGTTGCTGTACCACTATACCAGATACAGCCAGGGGTATTGTGCCTATAGTTACGGGCATTATCATTGTTTGCCGCTCACGTAGGCTCTTCACCAAGGCCTCCACCTCCAGCTGATAGGCAATCTGTATGAGACTGCAAAGATCCAGACAGGTGGGCGGATTGGCAGGTACGGGCAATTCAAAGGTCAAAGATCGAGTGCTGTGTCGCAACACAGAGTCACTTTTTGCTCTGGCCACTATAATTCGCTCCACCCGCGCATGTTCTGGAGTCACACTGTAGTAGCGAATCAGCATGACCAGACAGAGATGGATTTCGGATACGGCCATGTTTGTATTGTTGATCACCATAACGGTGACGGGAATTCGTTGTCCAGGCACATAACCCGCCTGGGGCAGATGCAACTCCATTTTAAGCGGTTCCGTTTTACAGGGACCACAGCAAAAGGTTCTGTAACCTTCGCTATGAGCAGCTAGCTAAGGGGAGGAAAAGCTTTGATCATGATCTTTACATAGTAAAATTTCCAACTTACCCTTAACTGAGGCGTCTCAAAATTCAAATCCATCATCTTTAGAACCGTAAAACCCTTTGTATAGGCCTGATCGAACTTCCAGGGTCTCAGTATCAATACCTTGACTATATACCGTATGCAACCATATCGCCCCTCAAACGATGAGGGACACTGATAGGGCAACTGACAGGCAAAGTTGTAGGTATGAACTCCAGCCTGTATGGTGTGTCTTTGGGTGTCTAATAAACATTTTATATTTATTAAGCATAACAGCAAGATGCAGTGCAGTACCCACCTTCCTCGGATCCCAGTAGATTAGTGACGGATGAAAGGTAATCTTCGCGTCCCGAAAACATTTTCGTATTGGTCAATTGTCTTTCGCTCCATTTGGTGAGGGAATAGCCAACCACCTTGAGGACCACAGCTGAGAAAAAGTGAGCATAACAAATTTATCTTATGAATCTTACGGAATTTCAGCAGATAAGAGAAATGATTGTGTCAGATTACATAGGTACGTGAGTGAGTACTGCGTCCAACTACGAAGACTCAATTTTAAGTATATTTCTCAACCGTTCTTCTTTGACTTAAATTCCTATGAATATAGACTTTTAAGTGCAGAGAAAACTCATCCAAACCAACGTCGATTAGTTAAGCTTACATTTGACAGCATGAGACAGACTAAGACGGGACTTACACGTCGAAGCAAGCTTCATAAAGTTTTTCAAAAAGTCTTCGTTTGTAGGAAAGAGGCCTGGGAAGCTCTTATAAAAACTTCATGAGTTGTGCTTCACCGTGTAAGGACGTTCCTTGGATGAAATTAGCAACAAAAGCTACGGAACTTACACGGTTAATAAAACTAATTAGATCCAGTTTTTGGAAGAGAATTTATTTTGTAAAAATTATAAGAACTTGCTACCTTTCAGTACAAATAAAAGCTGTTTGTTTTTTAGTTTCTCGATAATGGTAGCTTCATAAGTAGACAAATTCGAAATGTTTTTAGCTTCACTCTTAATCAAAAGCTTTTGTCAACTTGATCCAATAACTTCATCAAGGAAATTTATGACTTCGACAGGACCTACACTTTCAAGCAAACTTTATGAAGTTAATGGAAAAGCTTTGTTTATTAGAAAAGAGGTGTAGCTTGCTTCCTATAACCTTTTTCTTACAAGAAGGAGCTTTTTACAAAGCTTTATAAAATTTGCATCACCGTGTAAAACCCGACTTAGACTGGATTTACACCATGAAGTAAACATTATTAAGTTCTTGAAAAAGCTTTCGTTTGTAGGAACTAGGTGTAGAGGGACGTGCGACTGCACTACACATCTTTCCCACAAGCATGAGCTTTTTGAAAAACTTCATGAAGTTTACTCCACCGTGTAAAACATGTCTTACATAATGTAGCAAACTTTATAAGGTTTTCCAAAAAGCATTTGTTCTTGAAGCAGTTCAAGCGAAAGGTCTTTTAAAGCTTCAGGGAGTTCATCAAAAGCTGTTTCGATATTTTATTTTGCTATGCTTGCCGCCTTCTAACCATTACTTCAGACAAGACAAAAGCTTTTCAGTTAAACGAAAAGACTTACTCTTTACAAATAAAAGCTTTTGAAAACTTTAAAAAGCAAGCCTATGAAATCATCGAGACTTACCGAATGCAGCAAACTTTATGAACTTTTCGCAGAAGCTTACTATTCTACAACCCTTCCGTTGAAACCAAGCCTCTTAGAACTAAGCCGTGATTTACACAATGTAGGAATCATAAATACCCAATATCATGAAATGTTTTACTCTACTCTACATTCTACACTCTTTTTTCAAGAACTAAAGCTTAAGTAAGCTACTTGATTCCAACTAATTAAAGCGAACTGTATTATGTTTTTTACAAAGCTTTTGACTCAGTCGGGACTTACACGAAAAAGCAACCTACAAAAAGATGTTACAATCCTTACCCGTAGCCTTAGCCTTTCATACAAACAATAGCTCTTCAGAACTTATTTGTGATGATGAAAAATACTTTAAGCCCACACACCGCATGCAAGTTACATCGTCCAAGACCGGACCCAATAATATCGCCATGTATGATAAGACTGCAACTACAGTGTAAAGTTTCTTAAAAACATTTCGCTTGTGGGAAGGACGTATAGATGGTCAAGCTACACCTCTATATCTCCTTACTACAAGCAAGAGCTTTCTGAAAAACTTCTTAGCTGAGGATTATACAATGAAGAAACTTTTTTTTGTGTTTCTATAAGCACTCTTAAAAATATAAATTAAGCTGTATACACAATCAACTTCATAAAGAAAACTTACTGAAGTTCTTTTGTCAGGAAGTTTGTCCAAGTCGGTACTTAGCTTAGACGCTTTTTACACGGTGAAGCTAAGTTTATAAAGTTTTGCAAAAAGCTCTTGCTTGTTGGAAAAAGATGTAGAGGGGTAAGCGACAACTCTACATCTCTTTTCTAAAAGCAAGAGCTTTTTAAATAACTTCACAATTTACAGTGTCAGCCTCGCCTTAGTCAGGAATTTGATAAAAACAAGTAACCTTAATGAAGTTTCTTTGAGCAAAGCACCTCTATTTATTAACATTTATTACAACCACTAGCTTCTATTAGACATAAACATGCAACTTCATAAGTTTATAAGCTTAGAACAAAAGCTTGACTTGAAGAGAGCTTTTTGTTTGTGGGAGAGCACAGGAGCGTGTCCCTTGCTAGTGCTTGTTGAAGAGCTTTATGCATTTCTTGCAAAGCATATCCCATGATGCAACATTACTAGATGGGGCGTTATGAGTGTGATGCGTACTTTTGCCAAAAGCTTACGCTTCAAAAGTACGCGCAGCATTGAACGTGAAGGTACTTTGCAGAGAACTCACACTAATGCCACCTCACCTCTCTTGTTGCATCATGGCTTATCCCTTAACCTCAAGCTGTTTGAATGAATCAATCTTTATGAAAACATTGAAAAAAGCTTTCGATGGTAGGAAAGAGCTATAGGTGGCACCACTTGCTTGCTTTCATTCCAACAATGAAGAGCTTTTTGAAAAATTCCATTTACTCTGTGAAGCAAAGTCTTAGGGCCGTTTTCTCATTGTATTGTTTTTGCAAATCTAGGTGGATTTGGGGTATTTGTACTGCTCATTTTGATCTTGAGCTATGCACAAAGTCAACTTTCTAAAGATTCGTACCTAGAAACGAAAGCTTTTGAAGTTACTTACAGTTGTGAAGTATATGGGACTTACATGGCGAAATTATTTGTAAGAGACATGTTCCGGTTTGCACTTTCGATAAAAATTGTCGAATTCGAATTGGGTTTAGAGGTTGTTGTATAAAATTGATGGAGTATATTGGATGACAGCCTTTCAAAATTTTCGGGACTTTGTCATAATGCTTCATAATGGCTATGTTGCATTACTAAGCTTGCTTCTTCTTGTAAGTTCTAACAACGCTACTGTTTGTAAGAATTTATACCTAGAATCACAATTCGAAGAACCTCAACTTTTTTGCAAAAACTATGCAGACTTTGTTTCTTAATCGGGGCTTAAATAACATTTTTAAATAGCTTCAGTTTGTAGAAAAAAGTATGTCGCTCTTATATTTATAAACAAGAGCTTTTTAAGAACTTCATGAACTTTGCTAGCAAATTCGCAGATTTTTTTTATTTTTTGTAAGTATGAAATGCTTTTACTGGTAAAAAAACCCTAAAAGGACATCGACACCACCAAAGAATTTTTATACTCTGTGCCGTAGGTACATAGAGTATTATAAGTTTGTGCAAATGTATGTAACATCCAGAAGGAAGCATCTCCGACCCCATAAAGTATATATATTCTTGATCGGCATCAACAGTGGAGTCGATATAGCCATGTCCGTCTGTCCGTCTGTCTGTCCGTATGAACGCACAGATCTCAGAGATGGTAAGAGATAGAGGTTTGACATGTATGGGACATATGCTTCTTATGTCTGCAGGCAGATCAAGTTTATTTTCAATTTTGGCCACGCCCCCACCCGCCCCCGCAATTTAGAAAAAACGTCAAATCTCCCACAGTTTTAAAGATAGATGGTTTGTTTCTTCTGGACATATTTAGTAATCAGGATATCGATCCGCTAAAGGAATGGTGAAGATCGGATGAACGGTTTTCGAGTTATGATCAAGTGCCAAATTTTCTTGGTACAGAGTATGTTATAGTCGGGCTTGACCGACTTTCTTTCTTGTTACGAGATTGGATGCTTCACTGCAAAAGGCTCGTCCAATATGATGTAGCATTTGGTAAGAAAAGCTTTTTTTGTCATAAACAAAGCGACAATTCAAAACTTCATTTGTGACCCAACCATTTTTTTTAATCTTACTAATAACTATGAAAAAAGCTTTTTATCTTTAGGCCTATTCTTCGAGCAACTTAATTTCTTTTTCGTAACAGAACTTCATTGGAATAAAACACCATTGCAAAGTTGTGAAAGCTTAAAGCTTTTTATACGAAACATTGTAACGAAAATAAAGTTTATGTTAAGTGGAAGCAGGGTTTAAGTCGGGACTTAACTTATTTTAAAAAAATTCTTGATTGTGGAAAGCAACAGAACTTCACATCTCGTTTACTTCCATCATTTAACAATAAGAGATTTATGGAAAACTTAATGAAGTTCGCTTTGTGGTAGCAAACACCAAGTTCGATATTTTGGAGGTCCCGAAAAGCTTTTATTTGAAAGACGAGACCAGACCAAAGGAACTTTAAAACCGCTTTACTAGAAGCTTGACTTCTTTGAAAAGTCATCTAGCTTAACTTTCCGATTTCGGTAAAACTTACACGAATGCCAAAGCTCTTTAACATATATGTGGAGCCCACTTTTGGATGATCTAGGGTAATGCCAATCCAATAAACTCTGATTTGAATAAAATGTTGAGTTTCTTACTTAGTTAGATTACTTATCAGTCACCTCACGTAGACCTACTTCTTCGTTTACATTAAGATGTGTGGTAAATCATTCGAGGTTTTGGTTCGTTCGGCTATTTGTAAAGTGGTGTCACTTTGACTAGATTTGGGAGCGGAACACCTCAAAGATTGTTAGATACATATATGAACGACTATAAATAAAGCTTGGATTCTTAAAATTTCAATTCGTAAAGCAACCGAAATGAATAAAAGTTATCTATGCCACTTATTTTACGGTAGGCATAGCCCTTCCCTCAAAATATTTCTTAAGTATAGCAAATAATCAGTAAAAGTTGAAATTTTTGTGTTTGATTACATAAAATATTGGCTAAAATATATAGAAACAAGAAAGAAAGTCGGTCAAGCCCGACTATAACATACTCTGTACCAAGAAAATTTGTCTTTTGATCATAACTCGAAAACCGTTCATCCGATCTTCTTCATTTCTTTGGCGGATCGATAAGTTATCCTAATAACTAAATATGTCCAGAAAGAACAAGCCATCTATCTTCAAAACTGTGGGAGATATGACGTTTTTTCTAAATTGCGGGGGAAAGAGGGGGCGTGGCCAAAATTGAAAATAAATTCGATCTGCCTGCAGACATAAGAAGCATATGTCCCATACATGTCAAACTTCTATCTCTTACCATCTCTGAGATCTGTGCGTTCATACGGACAGACAGACGGACGGACAGACGGACAGACGGACAGACGGACGGACGGACAGACGGACAGACGGACATGGCTATATCGACTCGGCTGTTGATGCTGATCAAGAATATATATACTTTATATACTTTTGCACAAACTTATAGTACTCTATGTACCTACGGTACAGAGTATAAAAATATTGAAGATAAAAAGCTTAGGTTCGAGACATGTTCTAATATGGCATTCCAGATCTTTGTTTAATTTGAAATGTTTTTCAGTTAATTCTACACTGAATGACCTCATATATGCTCTGGAATGCGTTGCCTCACCTTAGTGAATTTGATTTTGCATTTATTGTTCTCTACTATAAAAATCTAAAAAATTCTTCTAAAATCTTTTTCGATTTTAAGGGGTAATCACTAACCTTTGTGCATTCCTTCATACACCTACCTAATTCTAATCGACCAAAGAATGTTAAGTTTAGTCAATGTCGTCATAAGCAAATACATATTTATTAAGTCTTATCAATATAGCTCTATATTTATACACACACTTTTATCGTTATCGTTCAAATATTTATAATACCTTTGATGAGTGACACTAAACTAAATGACACAATAATCCAATATTTTAAATGCGCAAATATTTAAATATACCTTGAACCTCCTTGCACTTGTCCGACTTTAGAGTGACACAACCCTGGACCAGCTGACCGGCATAGAAGGCGCCGTATCTGTTATTATCAAACGTAAACTCGCACGTAACGACCATTTTAAAGTTTCCGCTTCACAACCGCTCGAGTATGAAATTGCCACATTTGGTCTGGGCAAACGGATTGCAACTAAATTAAGTACGAAAATGTCTGCGAACTGGGGTCGGTGCTGATTGTGGTCGGCGAGTTTCTGTTTGTGGAATTAGATAAGCGATAAGGCACAGCAAGGGGATTGAGCGAAAGCGGTATGAAACGGAACTGAAATTTTATAAGAGTTGAGGGACTTGAGAGTTAATGCTATCGGCTAGAGGAAAGACCTTGGCCATGGATAATGCTTATGTTAATGTTTATCTAAAGATTTTTTAAAAGCGAGCAAAATTAAAAGAAATTGTGGGAAATATCAAACAATATATCATTGTGAACAGTAAACTTAACCTGAGAGCTATATTAATAATTTTTCTCTACAAAACTGACTATTCACAATACCTTCAAACATCTTTTGTTAAAAGCTGGTCATTCTTAATTGACTGCTTTATTAAACAGAACGTTGTGTCACTCAGTTTAATAAAAGTTGAACTCAAAACTTAATGGTAAGCAGCATACTTAAAAAACCTGGAAATTCCCAATTACTCACTGCCAAAAATTTGCTTCAGCACTTAACTTGGCGCCCTGCACACGAAAAATAGGAGAGAACTCTTTTTGTTGATTATAATTTCAAGGTAGCTCAGTTAATCGCTGGATCGATAGATAAGTTTTGCTAAATTCTTGGATTAATTTGAATTTTTTTCCACGGAAACTAAACCGTCCTAAACGGTGAGCTATAATACATCCTATAATTTAAAGTTTAATGGCATAAATTGATGTTTAAAATCTGTAATTTTAGTACAGATCATTTTGCAATAGGGTAAAATTCGTCTAAGCGTCAATACCTTTATGAGCAAACATAGCTTTGTTTGCTTTCAGTCGCAGGCCAGCGGACGCTGAGGGCAGGTCAGAGCTAGTTTGCATTGCTTACCAATACACCTTAACTATTTGTACTCGTACTTCTTGACAAACCCTGTTTTAAGGAGTACATTGTTACGGAAACAAAGAAATGGAAGAATTCTGTGCAATTAAATGTCGCAAACATCCTGCCTTGTCATAGAGTCAATGAACCAATAAATTAACAATTAAGTGTCGCAAACATCATCACCGTATCATCAAGTCAATGAACTGGTAAAGATTGATTAATTCGTCTTGTTTTGGTACACTCTTGAAGGAACTGCTAAATGTTCCAGTTCCAATTATTCTGATAGGTGACTCTTTAAGCCGTCATTTTGTGTAAGTACCCTTCAGTTCTTCTCAGTACGGAATCTTTGCTGAATCAGCATTGAAAGAAAAGAGCTGGTACTGAATTCATTGCATCCCTTCAGCCCTGAGTTTGACATGTCATGATCATAGCTGACTTACTGCATTATTTCAGTACTGTTCTCATGGGTGAGTCTTGTGGTAAGTACTAAAAGCATCCTCGAATTCAGGCTTGACCTTAGTTAGTTCAATTGCTAAGGGCTCATTTCGGACCCGAAAATTTAGTAATGAAAGAAAACGAGAAAGCCAAGCTAACTTCGTCTGTGCCGAAGTTTTTATACCCTTGCAAGTGTTCGCTTAAATATTTTCAAATAATACTTTTTTCCCATTTTCCGACTAATCGTTCGTATGGGAGCTTTATGATATATTCATCCGATTTGAACAAAAACTTGTAGAATTGTGTAAAAGCACGAGAAACAAACAAATACAAAATTACAGGATGCTACCATTAAAAACAAAAAAGTTTTTCTAACTAAGACTGTTTTTCAGACCTATCTTTTGTATGGCAGCTATGCCATATAGTTGTCCGATTTTAATAAAACTTGGTAGAACTATAAAAAACCATAGAAAACCTTCGATTACAAAGTTTGGAGTCGTTTCCATTTAAAAGAAAAAAGTTTTTAATACTAAAACTAGTTTTCCGACCGATTGTTCCTATGGGAGCTATGAGATATAGTCATCCGATCCGGTCGGTTCCGACATATTAGTAGTGTGCAGCAAAAAGAAGACTCTGTGCAAAATTTTAGCTCGATAGCTTTAAAACTGAGAGACTAGTTCGCGTAGAAACAGACAGACAGACAGACGGACAGACGGACAGACAGACAGACGGACGGACAAAGCTCAATCGACTCAGCTCGTCACCCTGATCAAGAATATATATAGTTTATGGGGTCGGAAATGAATATTTCTATGCGTTGCAAACTTCTGGGCAAAATTATAATACCCTTTGCAAGGGTATAAATATGAATGAAACACTGAAAACTTCAGTACTGTAACATAGAACTGCAGGAAACAACGTTTTTGAAGTGAATTTTTGAAATTTGATTGCTTAGATCAGACTTTCTTGTTGAATGCACCGGAGTCACAAAGACACACTTGTGCCACACTGAGATGGACATGATAATACATCTTTGCATGAATTCCAAAATCCAAGCTTTGCACGAAGTCTTCTGATTCAAATACGCTGCACATTTGTCAGAACCGGCAGGATGCCATAACAACAATCGGTCGAAAAACGAGTTCCTGTGAAAAAAAAATGTTTCTTTGTAATGCAAACTTTTCCATACTCAGTATTTACTAGTTTTCTATGCTTCTTCATAATTCTGCCAAGTTTGGTCGAAATCGGACATCTATATAAATAGTATAACTGTCATAGAAAAGTAAGTTTAAAAAAATAATCTTAGTAAAAAAAACTTCTTTGTTTTCAATGTAAACCTCTTTAAAATTGGTATCTATTTATTTTATAACCTTTCACACAATTCTTCAAGTCAGATAATTATAGGTTATAGCTGCCATAGGAATGATCGGTCAAGAAACTAATCTTAGTGAGAAAAACTTTTTTGTTTTCAAAGAAAACGCCTACAACTTTGTATTGCTTCGTTCGCTGTGCTTTCCCATGATTCTACTAAGTTGGGTCGAAATCGGAATATATTAAGTATAGCTGCCACAGAAAAGTAGAGCTAGAAAAGTAGTCTTAGTGAGAAAAACTTGTTTGTTTTTAGTGGAAATGTCCTTAAAAATTAGTCAGAAAAACGTGCTGCAGAGGTATTTATCTATTTTTTGATCTTCCAAAATATACCAATTTCTAGAATTTTGTTTTCGAAAGCCTTATTTATTTATGCTTTATTTACAACTAATTATTTACAAGTTTGATACAAATATTGTTATTTTCCGTTCATAGCCACGTTCCCTTTTCCTTGTTCAAGTCAGCACCTGGATTCTCGAAACCTCTTTCGATCATATTAGTCTGCATCGTGGGACTGGGTATATCGAAAACAGGATACAGTGGCTTATAGCCGTTACCATCCAGATTCAAAGTGTTTGGAGGTGCGGTTGGAGCATGGCCTGGATCCTCAGGCGCTTGCGATGCGTTGGAACGCATATGAACAGCCTCCTGATAGTTGGGTGGTGCTGAATAAATTATATAAAATTTAATTCAAAATTCAAGTAAAAGTCCACAGAAAGTATAAACATACCTATAGATTGATCCCAGGGATGGGCAGCATCTACAGGTGCCGGTAGTGCTGCTATGGGTGCGCCACCATTAATTTCAAGTGGCTGAGAGGCATTATCGAAGCCACGTGGCTGTATAAATACATGCTCCTTCAATGGCACACTTCCAATTGTCAGCGGAACGCTGACAATCTCACTGGTATGGCATCCCTTGATTTTGGCCTCCACCTCCAGCTGATAGGCAATCTGAATGATGCCACAAAGATTGAAACAGGTGGGCGGTGTGGCAGGTATACGCAGTTCATAATTAAATTGCTTCTTGCAGTTCCTTAGCACTGCATCTCCCTTCAAGGTGTTGACCACAAAGTTCTCACAAGTCGAACCGGGTAGGGAGGGTGGCTTACTGTGATAGGTGACCAACATGACCAGGGTAACGACCAACTCCTTGACCGGAATGTTACTATCATTTATGACGACAACGCTTAAGGGACAGATTTGTCCGGGCACGAAGCCAGTTTGTGGAAGCGTTAATTGAAGTGCAAGTGGATCGGAACGACATGGCCAAAAGCAGAAGGTCTTTTGGGCTTCACTATGAGCGGGCACCTGTTCGACAAATAAATTGAGTAAGTTCAGTTGACAGATTAAAACAAATATGAAAAAAAAACCACTCACTCGTAATAGGGGACTGTTGTAGTTCAGATCCATTAATTTAAGCACCGTAAAGCAACGCGTATAGTTCTGATCAAATTTCCAGGGTCTAACCAGTGTTACGTTGATCGTATAGCGCACATGTCCAACTGTACCTTCAAACGATGAGGGACACTCGGCAGGTATGGGACAGACAAAGTTATAGATGTGTATGCCCGGTTCAATGGAAACTTGATCTAAACATTCAATTTGAGTTATTGTAAGTTGAGACTTAAAATAAAATTACTTACTGCTCAAATCGGAGCCAGATAGGAAAGTCTGGGAGGCTATATAATCCTCACGACCAAAATATAAATGATCTTTTCGTTGATTCTGTTGGTTGAATCTGTTTCTCCATTGTGTGGCTGCATAGCCATTTATATTCAGGGTGATAGCTTTAAAGAGTCAAATATAATATTATTCTACATTTATAAAAAAAAGGATATTTAAAAATATCAATTGGATGATTTCCGGTATCCATTTGGACGGGATATGTCTAAAATATCCTTTTAATCATCCAAAGAATATGAAAACTGATGATCATTAGGTTGATTTTGCAGCTCCGCTGGATGATTAAAAGGATATGAAAGACATATCCATTCCAAAGAGTCAAATTGTTTAAGAATTCCCTTAGAAATTCTCACCTCATCCCCAAAAGTGGATGACTTAACACTGATGCCAAAAATCTAATCTATTACAAAATAATTTTGTTTATCAAACAGGTTTAATCGCTGTGAGGTATAAATAATATGACTCATTGGGTTTTGATCTTCGAAAAAAAAAAAACTTTACAGAAACCTATGATAAGATAAGCCATGAGTCATTCAACAAGAAATTTTGCAAAATATTATAAACACACAACAAAAAATAGTTCATTTAACTAAGTTGAACTTCATTTACCTTTTAGTACCTTCACCTTGTCCAATTTCAATGTAACTTTCCCTGTCATCACTTGCCCCGCAAAATAGGTGCCATGGGGATTATTATCGAACTCAATTTCACATATAACCGTCATTGTACTGATTGGATCTCTGCCGCACCGTTTAATGCTTGTCAACTTGTCAACAGCCAAAACACAACTAATTCGATTGTAATGAACAAATTAATGTTATTCCATATATTAGATGAAATGGTCCCCCGATAAGAGGAACTACCTGACTTGCCAGCCAGAAACGAACTGAAAATGAAACACAATATTTGGCTTTACTTTGTGGAGTCGCAAGCGATGGCCAATTGTTTATCTTATCAATATGGCAAATCAGAATTATATTTTATATAGAAAGTAAAGTGGAATTCATACAGTCATAGGCCAAAATGTTTAAGGGGGGTCTTTGGGCAAAACAATTGGCTAGAATCTCTTTAAACGAAGAAATAAGTAAACAGAAATCTTAAGCCAAATTATCACAAAAACGCCATTGTGTAAGCACCTTCATGCTCTCTTCTTCTCTTCGCCGAAATAAGTAGCACATTTCGGTCCTTCGGGCCGGATTTGAACCAGGGCTGCAAACCCATCATTTTTTCGGATCTCCGGATCGCTGGTTCGAGCCAAAATTTACCAATGGTTAGGGTTCGAAAATTTCAGGTTCGCGGTTCTTGGTTCTGTCCATGCTGGACATAATATTAAAATAAAACACATCAATACATTTATATACATACTAAATATTACTAGATTATATAAGTAAATTTAATACTATGTTTTCTTATAGTCGCTTTCGACCTTAAAACTACCCAAATCGTAAGGGAATCTGGTTGTTCTTGGGTTGCAAACGGCACACATTGATGTATTGAAAATTCAAAATATAATTTAATATTAAGTAAAATACCATTTCTTAGTTTTTGTTATTTACAATGTTATGCTAAGCTTTTGTGAATCATTGAAAAAGCATGGGAGTCAAGGATCTTAAAAAACACAGGCTATTATGGAAGCACTTTGCCGCCCGCTCTAAACCAACTAGATAACAGATGGAATCGCTTTACAGATGGTCAAATTTTCTGATGCCTACTATTTAGACAAACAGTTTAGATTTTAATTCTAAAGAGGTTCGGTTCAAGGTTCGGTTTGCAGTAAAATAAAATTCGGAATTCCTGGTTCGAACCGGTTCGGTTCAAAACCAGTTTGCAGCCCTGATCTGAACAAAGTAATCTTTTCACTGTTAATAATGTTTTAGCCAGGGCTGCAAACCAAAATAAATTGTCGGATCTCCGTTACACTGGTTCGAACCCAAATTAAGGAATGGTTAAGGTTCGGAAATTAAAGGTTCGAGGTTTTTGGGAGAAGGTTTGGGTTCGAACCTTGGTTCAACATTACTAATTGATGTGTTCTATGTGTTTCAAAAACAGCATTCGGGAACCGAGTGGTTTTTGGTTGCGGAATTGGTTAGTAGAACACATGGAAATATTGAATATATAATTTAAAGTTAAGTGAGATTCCATTTCGTAGTTTACGTAGAAATATATTACCAAAATAATGTCAGATTCTTGATTTTAAGAAATTTTTAACAAGCTATAGCTTTTCTATATCTATAGATATAACAAGAAACATTTAAGTGTGGATTTCATATGCAAATCTAAACGTTTTGTCAGATTTTTTTCCACTTTTCTGCCCATTTTGGGACTCAGCAAATAACAGATGAAGTCGGTAGACAAAAGGTCAAATTTTTGTGCTTATCAGTTTTGTTGAACCGAACCGAAATTTTAGGTTCGGAACAGGTTCAGGTTCAGCTTTAATTTCTAAAGAGGTTCGGTTCAAGGTTCGGTTCATAGTAAAATACTAGTTGGAATTCCGGGCTCAAACCGGTTCGGTTCAAAACCGGTTTGCAGCCCTGGTTTTAGCACTGTATTCTATATAGCTGCTATCTGTCAGATAAACTAAGAATTAAATCTGTTATATGTGAGTTTATGTGACATATAGTGCTTTGTATGTGACAGATGTTCATAGAGCTATCTATCAGAGCGTATTTAAATTGTATCTGACACATAGAAACTTTTTGGAAATTTTAAAACTTTAATCCAGGTGTCGGCAATGTGAGCAGAGAAAAAGCTGAGATAACATTTGTATAGTACACTCACAAAAAGTGGTATCATTTTTATTCACGTTATCTCAAATTGAAACTAAAACCTGTATCGTTATTTTTGGCATCAATGGCCGTGTTCAGCAGAAGTATTGATCGGAAATATGATACATCAAATAGTTTCTGCCAAACAAAGTGCTACATTTTTGAACAAAGACGTGACAAGACAAATTTTAAAAAGCCGACATAGAAATTGCATATATTAATGCAAGATGTGAGATGTGAATTGGCCGCCAAGAAGCTGTGATCTGACACCGTTAGACTATTATCTTTGGGGAGCGTTCAAGGACAAATGTTGTGCAAGCAATCCTGAAACAGTTGATGAGTTGAACAGCGAGATTCGAGTTGCTATTGCTGATATTTTCTTTTCTGTGTAAAACAACAAATAATAAAGAATTTTGCAGACAACTACCATCGAAAACAAAAAGGAGTTTCACACTAGGACTAGTTTCTTTCGACAGCCATACACTAAAATCATCTGTTCTGGTTCATCTTTTTGATATCCTCAAAAATATCAACCTAATTCTAGGAGTATCAACGGTCAATAGTTTCAAATTGATGACATAAAAGTGTTATTTTAATGATAACATTTATTTGGGTATACATTTTCCTTATTTAATACCAGTTTATACTATATATCCTGTTCTTGATTTGGAGAATTTAATATCCAATGCTCAGTACCGCAACATTATTTCTGAGCTAGTTGTGGCTCATCTGTGTTGGCAAATGGACCTGCAGCATTAAATACAGCATAGAGCGGTGTATAAGGAACTTCGCCTTCCAGTTCAGTTCCTGGCTTCATCTCAGTAAACCTGGATAGGACTTCCGGAATCGCACTTAAATGCATGGCCTCTGCATAGGTAGGTGGTGCTATAGAAAATAATGAAATACAAATTATTAAGTGCTCCAAATAAACATGAAATCCTTGGAATTACTTACGTAGTTCATAGGGCACAGCTGGTGAAGCCATGGCATCTGGTTTTTGATACTGCGGCGGGTTCAGGGGCACAGTGCCAATGGTGACGGGAATATGCACATAACCATTCAAATGAAGTCCTTTGACCGTGGCCTCTACATTAACCAAATAGTCAATTTTGATGATTCGACACCGATCGTAGCAACTTGCCGGCGTGGCTGGGACTCGCAGATCAAAATTCCATTGTTTCGACGATTTCGGCTTTACACCATCGGCCCTCTGCTTACTTACCACAATGCGTTGATCAGTGGAATTTCTAAAATGCGAATTGTCATAGTAGTGTACCATCATGATAAGTCTAGCCTTGATCTCCTCCACCGGAATGGCACTTTCGTTTTTGGCAAAAACAGAAACGTGTATCGATTGGCCTGGCACAAAGCCACGCTGGTGCAAAGACATTTGAAGCGTGAGGGGTTTTGAACTTTTGAACAGACTCCAATATGTTTTCTGGACCTCCGCATGGGCAGGGGTCTAAGGGATCATTTTAAAATTAAAATTTAAAACTAATACTGATCAATCAAACATTATACTTACGCTCAAGATGTCGCTATCTGTATTCAGATCCAATGGCTTCAGTACAGTGAAATATTTCCGAAAGGTTTCATCAGACTTGTGTGGCATAACGAGGTCCGCATGCATCCAATAGAGCACACAGCCATCAGTTCCCTTAAATGATGAAGGGCAGCTGTTCGGTACTTCGTAGGCAAATTGGAATGCGCTGATACCCGGTTGAATGGCGACCACTGAAAATGTTTTAAAATATGTTGTAAGCTATCTGGTAAATGTATTTATATGTTTTTTGCACTTACCGCTGCCTTCACTTGAACCCTGTAGGTAAATTCGGTCGTCAATTAAATTTTCATATCCGCTAAAGCTTTCCTTCTTATCATTAGAATCTGTTCTATCCCAACTTGTTCGGGCATCTCCTTTTATTTTCAATATAATAGCTAAGCAAAAAGAATTGGAAGATATTAAAAATGCAGATTGTTTTCAATTTGGTAGTTCCCTCGCTTAACATATAGTTTGATTCAATGGGAAAAGTCTTCAAGCACACTCCGTTCTAGAGAAGTTTTACCAACAAATTCAACCTATTAATTACCTCTCAAAATTTCCTGCCTATCTGTACTGAGCACCACTTGACCAGAAAGCACTTGACCAGCAAAAACTGTGCCCTCTGGATTGTTGTTAAACTGTATCTCACAAGTTATCACCATGGTAAAGGACTGAAGGATTATGTGGGTCTGCAACAAATTTACGCAAACTACTTGCTCGTTATCGAGGCAAAGTCGAACTGAGAACAGAAACCAGCTATTGGGGTTTTTTTTGTATAATTTTATTATATTTGGTTTTAGACCTTTATCTTATCAATCATTTTTGTCTGAGTATTGATATGTATGCAACGTCGTGTTTGAAAACAATAGTTTGGTTTGGTAGTTTTGTTAGTCAACAATCCTTAAAAAGCTTATTAATTTTGTATCACATCATATTCATTTCAACATATTAGAATTTCCACATATAAAATACTGAAATGGGCGTGTCCAGTTCGATTCGATGTGTATTTTACTGTTAATCGAACCTCTTAATATCTAAATCTAAATTTAAAGACGACAAAAAGCTTGCACTACTGCCTTGCGTCTTCTTCTGTTAGCTGGTCAGATTTGGGCAACTGCAATCTTGTATTCTTGCATCACGGATGTAGGTGCATTCAAATTGAATGCAACTTTTTTGGGTACTAAACAATTTTGTGTTTCTTAATACCGTGTACCAAAGGTACTCAGAGACTATATAGTTTTCATTCCTCAATTCCACATCTCAGCTGGCTGTCGTGAATACCCTAAATGTATTTTATGAAAGTCCCACAAGTAGATCAGTACCTCAGCTTTAGTTGCTTTATGAGGCCAACTAAAGAGCCTGAAGCAAAATGGATTCTGGCAATCCATTACATAGCCAGACTTTACGGCATTTTTGTTTGAAAACTTTCGGCATTTTTCTCAATCGATTTGAAAACTTGGCATGCACTTATTTATGACCGTTTGCTGAACCCTAGAGGTTGCAGTTAAAGTCGTTTAATGACTTACAGAGTTGACAAGCTATCGATTTGCTCGAGAGTTTTGACTAAAATGACTCCAGCTATAGAAATAAAGCTGATGAAAAAGATGAAATCCCTTTTTTTTAAAACCAAAAATTGTCGCTGCACACTATATCTAAAACTATGTCGCAATTGTGTTTAAAACAATTAAGAGAGTCGGCCATGACCGACCGGCTATAACATACTCTATATCCAAAGTCTCCCAAAGTTTGTATTTCATACTGACGGACAGACAGTTTTTGGCTATATCGACTCGGCTGTTGATGCTGATCAAGAATATATATACTTCATACTTATGGACAAACTTAATATACTCTGTGTACTTTGGTATAGAGTATAGTAAGCGGAGCAGAGCAAAATGCACATATAAATATTTTCTATGAATTGGTTTTACTTAACTTAATATATTTAAAAGCATAAACAAATCGAATTGTAATTGGCCAGTAAGCTGAACTTTTGTATGTTTCTTCTATTAGATATTCTTTTAACTAGTTCTCTAACATAATTTTTCTCATTTTATATCCAAGTGCTTCTGTCAATTACTTCATTAGCAAAGCCTCCTTCAGTTCGTTGACCATTTTGCTGCTCATTTGTAGATGCCAAGGGACTTGATATATCAAAAACGGCATAGAGCGGTGTAAAAGGCGCTTCTTCCGTTGAGTCATGACCCTGCGATTTCTTAGTAGTTTTTGAAGTCTTCTCAGGATCTGGTCGTATGTGCATGGCCTCCGCATAGCTTGGTGGAGCTGTCAGAACCAAATACAGCACTATTTGAAATTGTTTAAACATTTTTATAAGTTCTTCACTTACATATCGTATTGTCTGCCTCCCAGGGACTTGGTGGCGTAGTTGGACCATCAACATCCTCATTCTGAATTAAAATCAAAGCCTTGGCATCTAATTCCTGCGGCACATATTCCATGGCTGTCATCTCCGCTCTCCGTGGTTGCAGTTGCTGCAGCTGTGTGGTCAGTGGCACACTTCCAATGGTCACCGGCCGATGCACATGACCGTGTACATGACAACCACTGACTTTCGCTTCGACATCGATCTGATAGGCAAACTGTATGATGCGACAGAGATTGAAGCAAGTGGGCGGAGTGGCCGGCACCGGCAAATTGAAATTAAACTGTTTGGTGCAATTTGTCATCACACCTTCGCCCTTCTCTTTGACCACCACAAAGCGTTGGGATTTGGTTTTAACACAGGGCGGCTGACTGTAATAGATGACCGTCATTATCAGGCTGACTTTAAGTTCTTCCACACGAATGGAACTTTCATTAGTGGCCAAAACACAAACGGGTATCGTTTGACCTGGTACAAATCCTTGCTGGGGCAAAGACAAGCGAAGCGTGAGCGGACTAGAGCCGCAGGGCCAGCACCAGTATGTCTTTTGAGCTTCCGCATGAGCTGGAGACTGCACAAGAGAAGCTTAGCAGTTAAATCATATTTTCATTTAAAAACCTACCCTTAAGAACAAGCTTTCTGCATTCAGATCCAATACTTTAAGTACAGTGAAACATCGCTTAAATGTCTGATCAAACTTCCAGGGTCTAATGAGTTTCACTAGCACCTCATAGCGTACACGACCATGAAGACCCTCGAACGATGAGGGACAATGGATGGGAATTTGACAAGCAAATTTGTAGACACTAATGCCGGGCTCAATGGAGATTTCTGAAGAGTTCTCAATTTAAAAATGATTGGAAACATTTTCGAAAGATATTTTTCAACGCTTACCATTGGTTTCACTTGAACCTAAAAGATTTATCTTAGTGGCTATATAATCCTCATGCCCAGTATAATAATCATCCGATTCGGAGTTGCTTTCCGTCCAACTTGTATGCGCATATCCTTTGATCTTTAAGACAACAGCTGAGCGGCGGAAAAATAAGTTAGATCAGAAAAGGTGACTAATAGTTGAGGTTATGTTTGTTCATTTTTGATAACTCTAGGAATACGTGGAAATTCTTTCACCATTCGTGTCCTCTGTGCAGATTACAATAAACCATACCGAAAAATGGCATTGGAAGATTCTCTTTCTGCAAACATGCAAACATGCAAACATGCAAACATGCAAACATGCAAACATGCAAACATGCAAACATGCAAACATGCAAACATACAAACATTCAAACATACAAACATACAAACATACAAACATACAAACATACAAACATACAAACATACAAACATACAAACATACAAACATACAAACATACAAACATACTAACATACAAACATACAAACATACAAACATACAAACATACAAACATACAAACATACAAACATACAAACATACAAACATACAAACATACAAACATACAAACATACAAACATACAAACATGCAAACTTTTAAGCATACAAACATACATACAGAACACCATCGCGTCTTTTTCCCCTTTATAATGATAATCACTTGACATTAGTCATCACTTCTCCCATGACAGTTATAGCACTTCAAGTTCCATTAAGTTGTGTCCTCCAATATTTTCTTGCCGGAGTTCCCCGATGGAATTAAGTGTGTTATTATATGATAACCGAAAACGTATGAATCATTGTTTCAAATATAGCCGCACGCGCCTGCAACACTTAGAAATCAGAAGAAGATTTGATATGGGTACCTTTTACAACTTTCGGCTTATCCGCATTGATAACTACTCGTCCAGAGAGCACTTGACCAGCAAAGTAAGTGCCTTGTGGGTTATTATGAAACTGTATCTCACAGACGACCACCATGGCACTGGTTGAAGGATGAGCAAAATTGTACAAAAATAACTTGTACGCTGTCTAGACCAAATCGAACTGAAAACAGAAACAAGCATTAGATTTCGTTTTTTTTTCTGTTTGATATATTTTTGTGTGACAGAATATTATAGATTTTTTTTTTATCTTATCTATTTGTGCTTTTTTTCAAAGAAAATAAAAAGTACTTACTGTTATTTACATGTGTAAATGCACTTGACAGTCAAAGATAAGTAAGGCCGAAAACAATGTGATCGATGGAATACGGTCAAGTTAATGGTTTGGGAGGGTCCAGTTATTCCCACGGCTAAGTACTTAAACAGAATGGTATTGAACTTCACTCAAACTTACAAGAAAGTGTTCCCACATCATACCTCCAGCTGTTCCCAGCAGACCGTTTGAAAGATAAGCCCGATACATACATACTGACATTTGTTTATCGACAAACCCAACCACGGTCTGACTTGGCTCAGTTAACGTTTAGCAGCGAGCGTGTGCGGTGCGCTTTCCACTGCCCGAAAACCGATAATAATTATGTCCAAGAACTGTATGATCACCTTTGATCAGAATGAACATGGCACTTATTTTACTGGCCAGGTGATAACCGGCAAAGTGATTGTAAATTTGAACAAATCCAAGAAACTTCGAGGTACGTGAGCTGCTCTGAAATTTTGCAGTTTGCAGTGATTTTTCCTTCCACTTTTATGTGTACATCATTTCCACTTGTCACGTATCTAGCTTATCTTATCTTATCGTTTCATTAGGCTGGGGTTTGCTCGACCTTTTCGTTTTTGGTTTTTTAACAAACTAATAAAATGCGTAGTTAAATGATAACCACAGACAAAAAAAAAAAAACAAATGCCAAATAATTGATGGCGGACCAAAAGACTGTGGTGGGGGATCTACCAAACTGATTCCGGAAATTCCTAAAAAAGGTCGTCATCCAATGTTTGGTTTGAAATAGCAAAAGTTTGTATTTAGTGAGTTTGTTTCGATGACCCCAGTATTCAGTTGCTAGATCTAGAAATAATGAAAATGGGATTGCTTTTAATTTATAGCTATCAGCTATAAATCTGTAAGTTTTTTGTTTAACATTCTTTGCTATAGAATGACTCCTGAGAATTACGTCTCAAAAGTGAAATTCGGTGTGATTAAGGCATGACACAGGGCTGCAAATGAATAACATTTGTGGCACCTCCGGTCCGCTGGTTCGGACCAAAAATTTACCAATGGTTAAACTTCGAAAATGTAAGGTTTAATTTAGAGTGAAGGTTTTGGTTAGGCATAAGACTTACCCAATTTAAATATAAAACCTTCCGAATTTCTTCACATATGAAAAATATTATTTAATTCAGACTTTGGTGATGATGATTAAGGAGGTGCTCAGAAATTTACTATCACTCTATAACAAAAGTGTTAGAACCAGTTGGGAATTTAAAGAACAGACTCGCTTAAAAAAAATTGGTTTACGCGATTCACACTTTGTGGAGCTTGCATTATGAGTTTATTTTGTACTCAATCTATCTGATTTTATATTTGAACTAAGAACTCGCTTTTTTATCAGCTTTCATCCTACTTTAAGTACAAAAAGTTCTTCACTCAAGAACCTTTGTACACAGTTTCGGTATATTTCGGTTTTAGAATTTAAGTACACCCAAAAACGAATCGCACTTGAAATTTGAAGTACAAAACGGCTTAAATTCTATCCCATTTGCTCTAGAGCGCCGGTAGCCGCTGTTTTTTGAGTGCACACGAAAACCGGACGGAAAACTTTAAAATAATGTTAACAGCGGGCTACAACGGGCAAAACAGTTATTGGTATTTGCCAAACCGACAAGAATCCTCCTGGTCTTCTAAGACAAACGTACCCAAATAATCACCCGGCCTCATTAAGGACCCTAAGGTCTATGTGTGACCCCATCTGGGGTCAGCCGGAACTACCTACCTACCTACCTAACATCGGGCTAAATATGTTAAAATAGAGGTTTTTAAAGCAGAAATAGAAGTTAAGCGGAAGAGCCTATTGTAATCAGCACAGAGGAATCGAATCTTCTTTAAAATATTATTAGCAATGCCATCTTATTTTATCTTCAACATCTTCAAGATGGATAGCCAAAGCAGCCAAGTCATTTAAGCAGTTGTACAATAAAACAAGAAATAGAAAATCATGTTTAATTTCACGCATATTGAATTCATTAGGATGGTGGCTTGTTGCATCGTTTGAATACGCTTCAAACTAGAAAATGTTCTTTCTAGTAAGAAACTGCAACTGAATTATTTTTTGAAAATATTCTTTTGGGTGGTCCAACTTTTTGGTTGAGAATGGCCTCTTCGCATTAAATATTTTGCCCACATGGAGTTTCCCATTATCTAAGAATTCAAAAGCTCAATACTTTTAACATATTTATTGTCCTCATTTTGAAAAGCTCCAAAAATTCTCCTAAAATATCTTCTTGATTAATCAACCGCTCACAAAGATTCAAAGTGAAGAGTTCCAGAAATGGATTAAAAATTGACACTCGAAAGAAAACTTCTGTGCTTTCAACTTCTGCATTCCCACGATTTCTCTGCTTTCCCACAATCCTTTTATGTTCAGTCGGTTTTTCACGATTTGCTGCATCCGCGACTACAGATTGACTTCTACACTGATAAAAAAATTCGAAATTGACTAATTGTGGTAAGCTTCTGTAAAGTGCCATAACCTTACGAACTATTAAGGTTTGAAAGATTATCTTGACACCATGAGTGAAATGCATCCAATTCTTCCAGTTAATTAACTGCATACATAAGTCTTCGAGAGCCAAAATTTAAGGATGATTTGATGATTGATGAAAATAGTTAAAAGCAGTGAACCTTATTGACTACCTTGGGGATCTCCAGAAGATTCCTGGACGGTTTTCGAATATGAATTACGATATATAACTCTTTTGAATCTAGTTCTTAGTTATTAAGAAATAGTTGTAGTTCCGATTTTTTAGTTTCCGTTCACATTGAAAAAACAAGAAAGAAAGTCGGTCAAGCCCGACTATAACATACTCTGTACCAAGAAATTTTGTCTTTTGATCATAACTCGAAAACCGTTCATCCGATCTTCTTCATTCCTTTGGCGGATCGATAAGTTATTCTAATAACTTAATATGTCCAGAAGGAACAAGCCATCTATCTTCAAAACTGTGGGAGATATGACGTTTTTTCTAAATTGCAGGGGCGGGAGGGGGCGTGGCCAAAATTGAAAATGAAACTTGATCTGCCTGCAGACATAAGAAGCATATGTCCCATACACGTCAAACCTCTATCTCTTACCATCTCTGAGATCTGTGCGTTCATACGGACAGACGGACAGACGGACATGGCTATATCGACTCGGCTGTTGATGCTGATCAAGAATATATATCTTTATGGGGTCGGAGATGCTTCCTTCTGGATGTTACATACTTTTGCACAAACTTATAATACTCTATGTACCTACGGTACAGAGTATAAAAAATATGTCAGAATTCTGGGCTCAAACCCGTTTTGCAGCTCGGGAATGTCCATTAGAATTACGGTCTAAAGCATAATTAACCAATTCGTTCTATCTCTACCTTGGTCTAATTGATACATTCAACGTGAGTTCAATCCTAATATACTTTTCCAGGATATGCACTAGTATGACTTGAAGTAAAAATATTTAAATCCAATTTGAATAAGACAAGAATACACAAATAATTCTGATTTGGACAAAATCACTAAATTCCGTAACGTAACCCTTAATACTGAGATCAGCCTTTTGTGTACTTATATTCCAAGTTCTGATTCTAAAGTGGCTTTCTGACCCGTACAGCAGGGTTCGGATCTGTTCACGAGCGAGCCGCGCGCTCTGGTATATTTACTTCGTATATTCATATGCAGGAGGATCAAAGTTAGGGGCTGAGCTCAAAGCCAGAGCTATGGTTCACGAGCAGAGAGCAATGGTTCACGAGCCGAGACCAATGGCTCACGAGTCGAGAGCCGATTAAGGCCTCACGGCAGAGCACTGTGCTATGGCCCACGAGCCGAGAGCGGGTTGATGACTAGTAAGTTATTAAGCTGTTGTTTGATTTTGAACTCAAGAACACATATTTTCTTCACCATTACTCAGCTACTTTTGGATCGCATATTACCTAGAATTAAATATGTTTCACAAAAACGTACTGCTGCTTTTTCCATCTTTTACTTATTAACCAATCTTAGATGTTGTATTAAATGTGAGCAAAATGCGGCACCCATCTGACAGTGACAAACTGCAATTACCACATATTCTTACTGAGAACAGTATTAAAACTTGAATTTCTTTTCTGAATCAGGTATCAAGCTCGAAATCAGTGGCTATGCCTTTGCACAGTGGCGCGTACGCCGGCACAACCGAGCCATGGCCATACAGAACACAAAGAGACGTCGCAAGCGTGTCTTCTCCGGGCGAGAGGACTACATAGCCTCCACCACATATCTGTTGGGCTCGGATCATGGTCAAACTATCAACATCGATGCGGGCACCTATACCTACAGCTTTGCTTGTCCCATACCCCAGCATTGTCCCTCATCCTATGAGGGTGCCTTTGGACATATACGTTACCTGGCCAAGGTCACTTTCCTCAAGGCGGGAGCCTCCAATCGCACCCACAATGTGGGTTTCACAGTCCTCAAGCTGTTGGACTTGAATCAGGAGAGTAAGCTGCTACGGGAACCGGCCAGTAGTGAGGCCTTGGAATACTTTTGCTTTATGCAATCGAAGGCGGTTCACCTGCAGGTCACACTGCAACAGCAGGGCTATGTACCCGGCCAATTTATGCTGGTCCATGCCCAGGTCAAGAATGATTCGACTTCGGATTGTAAGAAACTATTGATTATGCTTTACCTGAGGGCCACCTATACGGCTGATCTGCCGTCCCTGAGAACCACCTCGGAAAAGATAATGCTGGTGAAGAAGGAGTGTAGTACAGTGGCTCATCATTCCCAGAAATCGTTTGCGGAAACCTTGCGTATACCGGCCACAGCGCCCACTTGTGAGCATCTCAGCAAGGTGGTGCGTGTCTCCTATGAGGTGCATGTGGTGGCCTCCATGAATTGGCTTATGGCCAATCCCAAGGCTGTGATACCCATTACCATAGGTAATGTACCACTGGCCACGGTCATGCCAACGGAAGGTGTTGCTCTACCAACCGATTTGCCCTGCACTTCGGCCCGGGCCATGCAGTTGGCACAGGCTGGAGTAAATAATGCAGGCTACGAACTGGCGGAGGATCTAGAAGATTTTGAGCTGCCCGACGATGGGGATGATGAGTTGGATGAGGAATTTGTGCCTGATATGCGTAAGTAGGGGGCGGCAATTATCCACGTACCAAATGTATAAACCAACTTTTTTTCGTGCCCCTCAGCTCCACCCACCTATGAGCAGGCCGTATTCATGACAGCCGACATTGCGGACACCGATGTGAATACAGTAAGCGAGTCTTCACGCTTTACGCCACGCTATCCTGTATTCGATGTGGACACCTTCCAAAGTCCACCACCAAATCCTCCACCCAAGAAACAACGACGACGTCGTAAGCGACGTCCCGCTGAACCAGGCCAAGAGAAACAACGGGCGGAGAAGCAAAGAGACAAAGAGCCCGTGGAGTCACCCGTGGAGATCTAAAGATTATGCAGAACGAGAACTTATCACTTAATCCTGATATCTTATCAATGCAGTATTAACAATTTTTGCGTGTTTGTTTATGTCTCGATGACCGGGCCCCTAACTAACCGTTCTCCAAGTATAAAACACGAGTAAACACTGAGTAGTTCTGAAGCAAAAGCAAACTAAATAAACAAGTATATAAAAAAAGGGAACATTTTACTGGCCTTTTCTTGCGTTGTTAGCTTGAGGCATCAGATAACAACTTGCACCACAACACAGAGATAAAAGTAAAGATATACAAAAAGCTACTTCCGGTAAGTGTAATCAAAGCACTCAGAAAGTTATAGCGTTCTTAACAGTAGCACAAATTTCTAACTTTTATTCCAATTAAGCTCTAAATCTTTCCGTTGCTAAAATAAGTCCACAAACTCAAAAATATATTATACGGTTCAGGTCTGATGCAATACAGTCCCAATCTGCGACAAGACTCTCGCGAGACGCTTGATGGTCGAGTGGGCTACGATGCCGCCATTCGTGGGTTTAGTCTTCTTTGAGGTATCGAGTTTAAGCTTTCGAAAAAAAGAGGGTAGACATACAGGGTTGCCCATATTCGACGGACCCATGTTTTTTTAAAAAAAATCAAAGAAAAAAATAAAAATTTGGCGGTTGGCAATCTTAATCATTTAATTTGTTCCAAGTAGATTTTGTTTACATCAATTTTTGAATATGATATCTCTCAAATGTGCCCTTTTTGCAGCATTTTCCATCGTTTTCGCCAACATTTCGGCCGGAATAGCGGCTATTTCTTCACGAATGTTGTCCTTGAGCTCTTCTACGGTCCTTGGCTTGTTAACGTAAACCTTTGACTTCAAATATCCCCACAAGAAGAAGTCAGGCGGCGTCAAATCGGGCGAACGCGGTGGCCAGTCCAAATCACCACTTTTCGACATCAAACGGCCCGGAAACAATTTCTTCAGAAAATCGATTGTTATGCGACTTGTGTGCGGTGGAGCGCCGTCTTGTTGAAACCAGAACTGCCTCATACGCTTTCGACGAATAATTGGCATCACAAAATTGGTCATCATGTCGCGATAACGCTCCTGGTTGATGGTAACAGCATGGCCATTTTAATTTTGGAAGAAAAACGGCCCAATGACCGTTTTCGCACTAACGCCGCACCAAACTGGGACTTTTTCGTCATGAAGAGGCACTTCTTGAATCTCCTGAGGATTTTCAGTGGCGTAAATACGGCAATTTTGCTTATTTACGGTCCCATTCAATGTGAAATGGGCTTCATCGGACATGATAATTTTGTTCCAAAATTGCTCGTCATCTTCGGCCATTTCGATGACTCTTTGGGCCCATTCCAATCGACGAGGCTTGTCCGCAGGCAACAATCTTTGCGTCAATTAAATTTTGTACGGGAACAAATGCAAATCAACGCGAATAATCCGTTGTAAAGTGGACCGTGCCATGCCCAACTGCTGAGAACGGCGTTTTTGGGATGTTCTTGGGGACCTCTCAACACTGGCTCGTACGGCAGCGATATTCTCGGCCGATCGCCTTGGTCGACTTTTATTTGGCCTCTTCGGATTAGAAAGAGCCTCACCAGTCGAAAATTTTTCGTATAAACGCTTAATGGTGTTCTTAGAAGGCGCACTTTTCACATTTTTTAATTTTTTAAAAGCACGTTGAGTTTTCACAATTGACTTGTTCTGTTGAATGTAAATTTCAACTATTTCAGAGCGCTTGCGTGGCGTGTATTGTTCCATGGTAAAAATCTGCTTGGACTGACGCTTCAAACGCGGTATGTCATTAAGCGATCTGACATCTCTGTCAAAAGTTATGGCGTTGCCAGATGGGTCCGTCGAATATGGGCAACCCTGTAGACATATTTAGTTATCAAGATCCGCCAAGCTCGACAAAGCTTTGCTTGTAACTCGACTATCGCTCATCCGATCATTACGATTCCATCGGCTGTTCGAAACCTAATGCTGATTGCCACACTGAAAAAAGAAATCAATGCGAAACGGGATTGAAACAGGGTAATCCCGGATATTCTTGATCCGATCCCGTAAGATTGATTTCATTCACACTTTTTTTTCTAATCCCAAAAAACAGGATCAATTAAAGCATGCTCCGGGACTACCGTTTTCAATTCAGTTTCCGATTGATTTCAGATTATTTTTTTTCTGTGTAAACATGGGGGGGTACAGAGTCTACCGCCGTCATGCTTGACCGACTTTCTTGCCATTTTTTTTTTTTCAAAATATACTTAAACAATTGAAGTCGATTTGCGCGGACTAAGAATTCATTTTAGACCCATGGTTTCTTGGTGAAAGTTTCTTAGAATTGTCCCTAGTTTTCATACTCTTTAATCAAAGGCCGCAATGGATATAGACAATAAAATAAAATCAGTTAAATATAAGACAATTTATAAACATAACCAAAACTCAATAATTGACGGAACTGGAAGTGGGTTGGAAGAATACGCGACCGATGATATTTTCGCATTCCAGACTGGTGGAAGATCCATGGAAAGGAATTCTCCCAATGCTTGAAAAGCTTGCAGGACAATTTTAAAGCAACCCAGGACGAAAGGGGTTTTAGCTCGACACACAGAGTTGATAAACACCGAAGAACTATTTCGAAAGGTTCTTAGAAAACAGAAATTAAGTTACATGAAAAAAAGGCAGAAAAATGATACAGATAACACCACTCACGTTTTCGATTCAACAAAAGAGACTAGGTAAGGCTTCTATAGAAGTCTTGGTAAGCGACTTTCTGCCCAGAGCCGAACCGTAAGAATCTCAGAAATTCATTCAATCAACTATCGAAGACTATGAATAGAAATGACTTAAAAATATTTTGCGTAAAATATTGAGTCGGATTAAAATAAAAACGAAGAGAAAGGTGAAATGCAGCCAAAAGAAAACTGATTTAAGAAATTAAATCAATTACACAAGCTGTGTTTGAAAATAATAAAATAAAATTTGAAATGAACATATTGTGTTCCATCTCGGTCTACTGCACAGGAACAACTGAAATTGTTAGGGATTGGCTTTTAGCAAATGATTTGAGTATCAGCTGCAAGGCCTACTGGATTGAGAACTTTCTCCGCCTGAAAAATTCAAAATATTGAAAACCACGCTGGAGGGAAGTGTCAATAATTGCAATAAAACTGGATCTGGATCTGGAGCATAAGAAGTTTATGTGTATAACATGTCTTACCTCTATATTTTTCCATCTTTGAGATTTGGTTTTTCATACGGACATGGCTATATCAACTTGGCTGTTGATTCTGATCAAAAATATATATTTAGTGTAAGATATCGGACAAGATTCTTGCTGGATGTTACACTCATTTACAAGACTCAAGTAAACCCTTTTTACTCTATGCGTAACAGGTATAAAACTAAGGTATATACTTCAGTTGAAAAGCAGCACTGTAACCAAAATATAAAATATGTCCATATGTCCCATAGATGTCTAACCTCTATCTCTTACCATCTCTGAGATCTGTAAAATCAAACGGACAGACAGACGGACATGACTCGGCTGTTGATGCTGATCAAGAATATATATACTTTATAGGGTCGGAGATGCTTCCTTCTGGCTGTTACATAGTTTTGCACAATCTTATGATACTACGGTTCAGAGCATAAACAATGTGAATAAGAATATGTCAAACTGTTCTGCCGATCGAGTGCTAAGTTATTCCAGATATATTGTAAGGGCAGCTATTCTTAGCTGAGGGTTCTTAATGGTAACTTTAAGTTACCTGCATAACTATGATTGTTATTTTACCAAACCGCGATAAAATACCATATATGACCGATAGTAAAGAAAATATACCGAAGCATACTGAATGTTTCAAAACAATTTTCTGTTACTGACAAATCAGTAAATCCGAAAAACATGCTTAATGCAAACAGACTGACTTCAAGTCCACAATTTTCGTACAGGTGGGTAGCACTTACAAACTTTGGGAGGTACAGAGTAGCTTATAGCTTATTTGATACGATTTCGTTACTGAAATGATTTTTCGTTTCGCGTTCTTAAAGAAAACTTTTCAGAACGTACCAGAACCCATTCTCAAAGTCAGATCTTCCTTATGCGGTCAGAACGTAACGATGCGTATCGTGACGTACCATACGCAAACGAAAGTATTGTGCGAAATGAAGGATTTACCATAATTGTGCAATGAACAGTTCGCTACGAACCATTTACAGTACATTCCTGTGAACAGTACTTTCGTGTAATTAGTATTATTTGCGTTTCCAACATAAGGTCGGAATGTAAAATGGAACTTTGAGAAGGCATAAATTGACAAATTCCGACCTATTTTAGCTTATTTTGACATATCTTTGACATATTTTCAACGTAGTTTAGCATATGCTTTTACCTAAAAAAAACAATATTTATTAGTCTAATTCCAAAATATGCAGATTTTTAGACCAAAAATTAAAAAAAATCCTAAAATCCAATGTCTACTTAGAACAGACAGTCGCCTTTGTGTGTTTAGTTTAGTGTGAGAGATACACTACTTTTCCGGATAAAATTCGACTTTTGAAATAGATATTTTGGGTTGGTAATACAGATATAGATACTTTACTGGTTCTTGACAGAACCGGTTCAATTGAGTGATTCAAAGGTGGTTCAGAGCCACATCTTAGAGTTTGAAATTGCAATTCGGTGTTAGTTTTCTGCTTGAAAAGAGGTTTCGATTCCAATTCGACGGGCTTAAAAACTATGTTAGAGCAATTTTTTAGAATTTATTTTAAATGAAAAGTCTTAAATTTTGGTGTGTTATATAATAATATTAAATGATTCCAATATTATTTCGAACGAAAATGATCTTCACACTTCTACTTCTACTTTACTCCAAAAACTTCTAAAATGTGATCAAATAAGCTGGCGTAAGAGTCTACATATCACAAACACAGATATCTGTGATAGACCACAGGGCACGAAGACCGATTGAAATAAGTTGTTTTCTGTATTGAAAATTCAAGATAAAGCTTTTACTCTCAATATTCTAAACACATCCGCTGTAGCTCTCTCAAAAGCATTCAAACATATTTCGACTAAACACTAAGTTTTAATTTTATTTGAGTTTTTGAGGCAGTTGATTTGCTTCGGTTATTGGTAGCTGAATAAAGAATTCGCATAAAATTGTCTTAGATCTAAAAACATAAAACCAAATAGGCAGTAAAAATGTCATGGAGATGCAATTTTCAGTTCGATACAATCCAAGCCGGTTTATTACAGTGGAGAGACCATCAGTGGTCGGGTTATACTGAATACTTTTAGCAATATGAGAGTTAACCGTAAGTTCGATTAATAAAATCGGAAAGAGACCAAAAGGAATGTGGTGTGTTGTACAGAATATGAAATTTAATTTAAAGAGGTGAAGAGAAATAATGTTTCAATGCTTTTCACTTTCGTTTTCAGAGCAACTCTATACTCAACCAATTAGTCCTTTCCCAATGAACGATTTATGACAACGATTTATCACAAACTAAAGGTCGTGTGTTGTATCCTGAAAAAATACCTTTAATTTATCCCCATAATATCGCTTCCCTTTGTGCTCCTATCAAATTACAAGCGTCAACTATTCTAGCCACAATTTCTAACATTTTCTTTTTCTTTTCCCTAGGTGGATATTAAATTTAAAGGCGCGGGCATAGTTAGTTGGTGGGAGAGTGCAGGCAGATCTGGGACGTATGCTTCCTGCACAAAAACATATATAAATACCCAAACCAATGTTTTTAATGAAGGAGAACTACCCATGGGCACGCATACCTACAGCTTTTGCATTCCCCTGCCACTGGAGTGTCCAAGTTCTTTTGTGGGGCAATATGGAAATATTCACTATGAGTTGTCCTTGGTAATTGATCGAACTTGGAAGCTGGACTATGTTTTAAAGATGCCAGTGACTGTGCTGCAGACTTATGATCTTAATAAGCACGCTGAAATGCTGGTAATATAGAGCTGAAAAATCGATTAAAGCATAATATTTTTACTTCTTCAACAGATACCCCTCAAATGGGAGGATGTCAAGTACTTTTGCTGTTGGCCTTTCACTTCAGGTCCTCTGATAACTGTATTAACCATTCCTTTCGGTGGTTATGCTCCGGGCCAGAGAATTAATTACTCTCTGGTAATAGACAATCAATCGCATGACAACGACTTAGATGGAGTTCTGTGTAAACTGAAGCAGATTTCTAAATTCGTTATTCGTTCATCACGTAAAGAGGCAAGGGAACATGGCAAAATCATTGCACAAAAATATGAGTCGGACAAGGTGTTGCGTCTTTCCAAGCGTGTTATAAATGGTACATTCGTCATACCACACATACCACCAACTTCTCAAGGTGATGACATTATAAAGGTGCGCTATCTCATAGTCATATGCATCAGGACAGATGTCTGTCATACTAATGTAGAAATGGAAGTACCCATTACCATTGGCACCGTACCTTTAGCTCAGAGTGTTGAAAATACACAGCAAGCGATCTGTGTACCAGATAATACAGACTTGCCACCAAGCTATGACGATTGCAGTAAGTTATTGTTGCAACTAAAACGTAAAAATAATTTGACATATTTTTTCGGTTTTTTCGCTCAATGTATATTATTACTTTTAGACTAGTTTCTCTGCCTCAACATGAATGTCGATCAACTCAACAAATGCAAACCGCCATTAAAATGTCTCTGATCGATATAGAGGTAGCTGACCCCAGTTCGATGGATAAAGTGCCAAGTAAATGCAGCCCCGCTTCCATAAAGCTAAATTTTGAAAGAACTATGTAAGTACATTAGACCGCACTGAAGCTGGATTTGGAGTCGTGCTCTTGTTTAAATGTTTAAATTATAAATGTATTTTAAGTACTGAAAAGTAACTTAAGCTATGAAATAAACATATGATTGGACTCCAGTTTTTTCTTTTAAATTAAATCTTCGTTAAGTCAAATCAAGAAAAGAAAGTCGGTCAAGCCCGACTATAACATACTCTGTACCAAGAAATTTTGTCTTTTGATCATAACTCGAAAACCGTTCATCCGATCTTCTTCATTCCTTTGGCGGATCGATAAGTTATTCTAATAACTAAATATGTCCAGAAGGAACAAGCCATCTATCTTCAAAACTGTGGGAGATATGACTTTTTTCTAAATTGCAGGGGCGGGAGGGGGCGTGGCCAAAATTGAAAATAAACTTGATCTGCCTGCAGACATAAGAAGCATATGTCCCATACACGTCAAACCTCTATCTCTTACCATCTCTGAGATCTGTGCGTTCATACGGACAGACAGACGGACGGACAGACGGACATGGCTATATCGACTCGGCTGATGATGCTGATCAAGAATATATATGCTTTATGGGGTCGGAGATGCTTCCTTCTGGATGTTACATACTTTTGCACAAACTTATAATACTCTATGTATGTACCTACGGTACAGAGTATAATAAAATGCATTTCTTTTTATGTAGAGCAAGAAATGCATATACTTTACTTACTTTAAAACTAAAATTTTTCGAATTTAACAAATTTTTGCTGTTGTGGAACTCGCGGAGAAGTGGAAAGAACTGATTTGCTGCTATGCTCGCCAATCAAAAAAAAACGACCGTTTGCTATGTGTGATTGAACCAGATGAAATTAATTAGAGCTGGCAATGAGTGGCTACAGAGAAAAGCTTTATGTTTATCCAATGAACTTATCGAAGAGCTGTTTTTATATGTATGCTACATTTTATACATATTTATACCCTTGCAAAGGGTATTATAATTTTGCCCAGAAGTTTGCAACGCATAGAAATATTCATTTCCGACTCCATAAACTATATATATTCTTGATCAGGGTGACGAGCTGAGTCGATTGAGCTTTGTCCGTCCGTGTGTCAGTCTGTCCGTCTGTCTGTCTGTTTCTACGCGAACTAGTCTCTCAGTTTTAAAGCTATCGAGCTGAAATTTTGCACAGTCTTCTTTTTGCTGCACACTACTAATATGTCGGAACCGACCGGATCGGATGACTATATCTCATAGCTCCCATAGGAACAATCGGTCGGAAAACTAGTTTTAGTATGAAAAAGTGTTTTTTTTAATGGAAACGTCTCCATACTTTGTAATCGTAGGCTTTCGATGTTCTTTTACAATTCTACCAAGTTTTATCAAAATCGAACAACTATATGGTATAGCTGCCATACAAAAGATAGGTCTGAAAATCAGTTTTAGTTAGAAAAGCTTTTTTGTTTTTAATGGTAGCATCCTGTAATTTTGAATTTGTTTGTTTTACAAATTTTTGGACAAATCGGATGACTATATCATATAGCTCCCATACGAACGATCGGTCGGAAAATGGGAAAATTTTTGGAATTTATTGAAAATATTTAAGCGAGCACTTGCAAGGGTATAAAAACTTCGGCACAGACGAAGTTAGCTTAGCTTTCTCGTTTAAAATCTATTTGGTAATTCATAAGCAAGTAAATATAATCATAAATTAAAGATGAAGCATATTTTATTCTAATTCTATATAGTACTTAAAACTAGTACATTTGAATATGTGTGTAACCGAATATAGCTTTAACGAGAGCGTAAGTAAAAGTCGGCCCTAGAAGTCACAAAGATAAGTAACGGCGTGACACGTTCAGTGCGGCGCGTACTCTTAAGGCGTACGCTTTTGGCAAATGTACGCATCACACTGACGCCGCCTTACCTTTATTGTTGTATTATGGTTTCAGGATATCCTAAGCAGTTTGTGTTCTATTGTCGGTTATTGCAACTATGCTGATTTGGAGTTCCGAAGCAGATGTATCAATGATCTGATGATTGTACCGGAAGGTTCTTAGAACACTTGTTCTCCTCCTTTTTGGTATTTTGTGTGCCAGTTTAATACTATGTGAACTTAAAACATGACAAAACCTCTTAGTTTGATTAAACAAAAGGTCTTTAAAATTAAAGCAGAAGGTTCACAAAAATGGCAAAAAAACTTTGCACACAGACAGCACACATATGCAAAATCAAAGATCCACATTGAAAATTTCTTTCAAATTTCCCGATATTTCCCTGATGAAACGGGGATGAAACGTTTAAAAGCTTTTACTTATGTTCATTGTCAGAGCATTAATACTAGTGATATATTAGATTTTTTAAGGTTTTCCATTTTAATTTTTTTTTGGGTGCCATGATTATATTTTCTGGTTTAGAATCTTAGCCTCGAATTTGGTTTTACATCTATGGTTTCTTGCAATCATCTCTGTTTTTTCAATATGCTGTGCTTCTAAAACTGGAATCTCAAAAACACAGCGCTATTCGTATGTTTTCCATCTGAAACATCAATTGGAACGCAGACCAAGTTAGCTTGGCCTTTTCGTTTAGTTTCTGTTATTTTCATGTTTTATCAACTTCTGTGAAATGCAGACACTTGACAACTCTATTCAATGAAACTTGCTCTCTGCCGCTCAAAACATCAAAACATCTGCTTCGTTTTTGTTTACATCGTCTTTCACACTATAAACTTGCATTTCGTAACAATAAAGTAAACAACAATTAGCCGAAAACAAAAGTAATATGATAAGAAGCGACAGAGACAACGAAAGCTTACGCTCTTGCCGGCCAAAGCACTCTCGATACGAAAGCTTTTGCTCTCAACATGCTGATGATGTCACGCACTGGCGCTCTGGCTCTCCCACAAGCAGACCAAACATTTTTCGAGTCTGAACCAGATTGGTTTTTTTGAGAACATTTGGCAGTTCATTTGCGTCGCTTGTCAAGTGTTGTAGGAAAAAGAGAGAGAGTCCAGCAGTGGCAGTTAATATGAATTTATAAATAAAGTCGTTGCATGACCATATTGTGTTTTAAAACGGAAAGCATAGAACTAATTAAAAATTAAACAAAAATAATGCCATCTAGTTGCACATTTGAGTTCGATCGACCCGAACCGGTTTACTACAGTGGCGAGACTATCAATGGACGTGTTGTACTAAAAACTAATAGCAACAAGACTGTTAACGGTAAGCAATTTCTTTATTGCATTTAACTAGAATGCACAACCGGTTTCAAATTATGACTGACTAATAAGAAATTCTTGATAAAAACTAAAATGTTGATAGTTGAACTGATTTTGCTTTCTTTACTCCGTCCACTTAATAGAACAAATTGATATTACTTACTTTCTCAGTTGTAAGCTTTGATGAGCTCAGCATTCCCTCAGCCCCTTCCTCCGCGGGTATCAATTTTTTTTGGTGCCTCTCCAAATGCAAACAAAATTCGAAATCCAAAATTATTTTATGCTTTGCATCGAGAGCCGCCACACTTCAGTGATAGGGACTGTTTCTTTTTTTTTATTTTAATTTATTTGTGTTTGTCTTTGTCCACTTTGAGAGCAACAAGTCTGCAAGTGTGTGCACAGTGGGCACAAATTAGCTGCACGTTTTTTTAAAGTTTTTTGTGCGAGAGTTGGTAGTTGTGTTTATCGTACTTACATCACGACTGACTAAGATGCAGTACTAGTGCCGCGCCATTCGATGCTTGTTTGCCAGACATTTCATCAGCTGTTACTATTCAAATTGCATTTATTTTTCAAGTTTGAAGTAAAGCATGCACTTTAGAAGAAGATAATGCGTTGGAAAACAAGGATCTAAAAGGATGTGTACTGAGAAAGTTGACTGATTTTCAAGTACCAACATCGTGTCATTTTGTTTACTAAATTTAGTGCATCAACACTTATTTAGATTGCTCAAAACCATTTGGTGTTCATTTAAAATCGTCGTAAATATTTTGTACTCTGTGGGGTGGACAATCGAAGGTTCTAAAATTAAGTTTTTCATTATTTCTAGCATATTTTGTGTTCTGTTGGTTAGGCAAAGTCTTCTTTCTGATAAATTCAACATTAAGGATTTGTTTTATTTAGTTTTCCTTCTCGGGGAATCGTACTCAGCACAGCGGAAACTTATAATATGAGAGGCCGCATCTCAGCTCACATTACTAGCAAAAACTCGCGTGCTTGTGTGACAAATGACAGTAGAAAATGTAGCAATATGTTAAGCACTCAGGAAAGCAGGATCCCGGTGCTGCAAATGGCAAGATCGTTGCCTTAAGACGGCTAGGTTCAGGGCTTTAGTTCGAAGCAAAGATTTATTAACAATTGTTTTTTTTTTTAATTTTATTTATGTTGTCGTTAACAAAATGGCACTATGGTCCTAAACCTCCTTTTTAAATTTTATTCTAATTCTAATATACTTTGTTTTTTATCAACACATTGTGACTTTCATTTCTACTCTTATGATTGAAGAATAGGAACATATCAACACCTATTTTTTCTTCGCGGTTTCCTTCAAACTCGACCGAAAAATAATATATAAAATCTTTACCCCATTGAATTTTATGATTGTTGACCGTTTTTTCTCCGTTCTGGTTTTAAGTTTGTAAAGTTAACCAAGGACTTAACACTTTAACATTTTCACATACAATCTTAAAAAAACCATTTACTTTTAAAGCTTACTTCAATCCGTTTCTTATATAAAGAAGAGAAAATTAATTTATTCGGCGGCTTAAAATTTTATGGATGCCATTTAGCTTATCGCTGCCGTCGATTTTTAGTCTGCTCCGATGTTTCCGCAGATCTCTAGCTGATCTGAACATGTTAAAGGTGCAGCATTAGCAGCTAACTGGGATGCAATGTACTTATTCAGCCGCTCTGAGAACCGTCAAAAGGCTTTCTTGTTCAATTTTCCCTAGTTTTACATCTCTCTATGCATAAAACAGTTTTCCTTTCTTTCTGTTCATACATCGACACCACATAGACAAATGATCGCTTAAACTAGGGCTAAAGTTAAAAATCGAAAAAAGGGTTTTTATTAATAATCATTTTCCGGCCCATTGTTCATATGTCACCTGTATGCTGTTTTGAAACTTTGCCACGCCCCCTCCCGCCCCCGAAATTTAGAAAAAACATCATATCTCCCACAGTTTTAAAGATAGATGGCTTATTCCTTCTGGACATATTTAGTTATTAGGATAACTTATCGATCCGCCAAAGGAATGAAGAAAATCGGATGAACGGTTTTCGAGTTATGATCAAAAGACAAATTTGCTTGGTACAGAGTATGTTATAGTCGGGCTTGACCGACTTTCTTTCTTGTTTTCTTGGTACAGAGTATGTTATAGTCGGGCTTGACCGACTTTCTTTCTTGTTAGACCTATCTTTTGATGCCAGCGACTTTAGGACTTTCATTAAACTTTCTAATTACGAAACGTTTATGAAAATGTTTTCCTTGAAAACAAAACAATCCTTCCACCTGGCTACGCCACTGCTCTCTATACCTTTCGGGCAAAGTATAAAAACCTATACAACCGATGAAATTACATATTTACATTAAAATATACACACTTCCCCATTTCTAACTGAAAATAAGATTATTTACTTGTTCAATTGTTGTTCTAGCTGATCAGGTTCAAATACTGAATAGATAGGATTCATCAAACATTGGTCGATAGAATTTTATTATTCCTGCATCATGAAGCTTCTGTTCACTTCTATAGCTCGCCCAGGAATTGAATACTATTCATTTTTCTTGAGTCCGCAGTATAAGAGGCATTTGGATCGTATTATATCTGACCAGAAGAATTTCATATAATATACTAAGCTGTTTATGTGTTGATCTTTCTTCCGATTCGTTTGCCATCGAGAACCAACTGGCTTTTACTTATAGAACTTTCTTCTTTTGTTATAAAAATTGATAAAGTAAGCCGGTCTGAACTTTTAGTTTTTGTAACTCGTGTAGGAAACTATTCACCATTAATTTTGTCTAGATGCACCACTGATTATGCCCAGCACAATATTAATGACCTGTGTCGACTGCTATAAGCCGATTTCTCTCCCTCCCTCTCTCTCCCTCTTATTATTAAAACACAGAAAAAATAATGATATGATCTGAGGCGGACTATTATATATTCTCATGCCAATAAAAAGCCAATATGTTACACTCAAAAATGAGCTGTCCTATAATATCAAACTGATATTTTAAAACATATCAAATCAATATTTAAAGATCAAATTGATATTTTATAATGGGCGATATATACCATTTTTGATTGCCGATTTAACCTGCTAAATACAGCGAGTACTGATAGCGATCATGTTTGCTGAGATGGAATCATACAAAATCTATGATTGGTGAGGCCGTTTACTGATTGCTCAACCATCTCTTTACCCCAAAACTGAAAATCAACTGACAAACTGACCCTTAAAAACCCTTAAAAATTGTGCATTAATTTAGCTGACGAAATGTACTAAAGCCAGAACTTAGCAATCAGTGACATTCAGCAAAGAGTCATCAGCAACCGCAAATCGTAAATCAGTAATCGTAAGTCGAATTTATCTGCTGAATACGCCCAATGTCATTTTGTCAAAAAAAAAGTACAAAATATATTTCAAATGACAGGCTAATTATTCTATAGAACTTACCCTGCTTTTTCGGCTAAGTATTATAATTTCAGAGAATCAGATAACAACAAATTCACAGATTTTGTTATTTTTTTCTCTACCTCTCCCTGGTTATCTCCCATGACTTGGCTAAATAAAACTTAAGAACTAGTAGTCAGAGGAACAATGCGTAAACGAATTCTGAAAGAAACAGAGACCATAATGATTATTAGTTCTATTGTTAAAAGCCGACTTTTAGGAACAGGAAGAAGACTACTACACTAAGAAGCGTTGAACCCCTTATATATTATTTTTATAGGATATTATCTTTCTGTTGGTTCACTAAAGTTTCTTTCTGAAAATCACATTGCAATTAGTAATCAATATTTTAGCTTCTAGCTTTACCTTGCCTTTTTTTATTTTTATAAATTTTAGGGCGGTTTTCTAGATAATTTTTCTATATTTTAGGGCGATTTTCTCAGCATGCCGAATTTTAGTTGCCCCTTTTATATTCCGAATGCACGGAATTCGTACTTGAGAATTACAAGGGGTGTCGTTTTAATATTTTTATATTTTTTACGGCGATTTTCTAGACTTTTTATACCCTGTTCCCATTGAAAATGGGAAAAGGGGGATCATGAAGTTGTGCGAATGTATGTAACAGGGAGAAGGAAAATTTTCCGACCCATAAAGTATATATATTCTTGATCAGCATGAACAGCCGAGTCGATATAGCCATGTCCGTCTGTCCGTCTGTCTGTCTGTATGAACGCGTCGATCTCAGAGACTATAAGAGATAGAGGTTTGACATGCATGGGACATATGCTTCTTATGTCTGCAGGCAGATCAAGTTTATTTTCAATTTTGGCCACGCCCCCTCCCCCTCCCTTTAGAAAAACGTCATATCTCCCACAGTTTTGAAGATAGATGGCTTGTTCCTTCTGGACATATTTAGTTATTAGGATAACTTATCGATCCGCCAAAGAAATGAAGAAGATCGGATGAACGGTTTTCGAGTTATAATCAAAAGACAAATTTTCTTGGTACAGAGTATGTTATAGTCGGGCTTGACCGACTTTCTTTTCTTGTTTTTCTATATTTTAGGTCGAAATTTTAAATGGCTTGTCTAAATTTAAGAAATGTGCTTTCTTAAATTTATGGCGATTCGCCCTATTTTAAGACACAGTGCAATGTATTTTTTTCGAAATTCAAGGGCGAGTTCGCCCTTAATTTAAGAAAGTATTGAGGAAAAAATCAAGAAAATTGATCCTAAATTTAAGAAAAAATTAATCGAATTTCTAAATTTAAGAAATTGTTTTTTAAAAAATCTTTTTTAGGGTTGCTTTTTCTAAATTTAAGAAAAAATTGTCTAAAAACAAGAAAGGAAAATTATTTTAGGGCGAATTTCTAAGAACTAGAATTTAATTTTTTGAGTGCATTATAAGAACTACCCAAATGCTGATTACGACTAGTGCATTGGAAATAGTTGCAAAGTTGATGTTTATTCTTAGTAAGTGAATCAAATCGAACCATTGAAGCCAATTTCCACTGTTGCAAATAGAACTTTAATTCCGTTATTTTTTAAATTAATGATTATTTTTGATTCTTTATATTTCGATTCATTTTACTCTATAAAATGTAAATTTTAAAATACAATTCATTGCGGAAATGCATTGATATGCGAAATATAGTCGAATTTCATTATGACATATCTCACAGAAAATCATTATTTACGATCCCTGGTAAGAAATTTGAACTTGTCGGAGTCAAAACCGATCAGGTTATATTCCCTGACTGTTAAAAATTTCCCCATTGTATAAATCTACTGGTCTCATTGTCTCTACTTTCAAAACCATCTTTAGAAAGTACCTTTTATTTATCTTTTATGAAATTCATTCAAATTTATATTAATCTCATACAAAACGAAATTCCCCAAAAGAAATTAAAACAGCAATGTTTTTGACAGTTTCTTTTTTTATTATTCTTTCAGAGGTCTACATTCTATTCGAGGGCAAGGCCAAAGTGCGTTGGGAGGAGCGTAGAACACGTACCAGCAATGGCAAGACGCAGCACTATACGGAATATTTCCGGGGCTCGGAAACCTATTTGGATACTCGATCCAATGTGTTTGGCGAAGGAGAACTACCCATGGGCACGCATACGTACACTTTTTGCATTCCCCTGCCACTGGAGTGTCGCACCTCGTGCGTGGAGAAGTATGGAAAGATCAGTTATGAGTTATCCTTGGTAATTGATCGATCTTGGAGATTTAACAACGAGTTTAAGCAGTCCCTAACTGTGCTGCAGACCTACAATCTCAATATGTATCCGGAAATGCTGGTGAGTTAAGAATGAAATAAATTATAAACGGATTAAAATAAAATGTCTCTTACAGATTCCACTTAAATGTGAGGATATCAAGTATTTTTGCTGTTGGCCCTGCTCTTCGGGTCCTGTCATTTCTCTACTGACCATACCCTTTGGTGGCTATGCTCCGGGCCAGAGAATTCATTTCTCCTTGGAGATAGACAATCAGTCGCATGGCTATGACTTGGAAGGCATTGAGTTGAAACTGAAACAGATTTATACATTTGTGGCCAGCTCACCGCGCTCGAAGTCTCGGGAGCATAGCAATACCCTCACTCAGGATGGTCAGGCCGAACGGGTACTGCGTCTGTCCAAGCGTGTAATAGATGGAACTCTGGTCATACCACCGGTGCCACCATCTTCTCGTAATGCTGGCATTATAACTGTGCGCTATCTCATCGTCATGTATATCAAGACTGGTGATTGTCACTCCGATGGAGAGATTGAGACTCCCATTACCATTGGCACCATACCTTTAGCCCAGAGTGCCGAAGATTCTGCGCATGCGAGTAGCTGGATACCACAGACACCGGACACACCAGCTGGCGCCTCTGCGGATATGCCGCCCAGCTATGACAATTGCAGTAAGTCATTCAAAATGCGGATTTCTATATCAATTTAATTTGAATTTTCTTTTGCTTTGCAGAACCTCCCTCATTTGAGCAGGCCACGCACATAGGAGAGAGATTCGTGGATACGGATGTAAATGAACACAATAGTACAGATGATTTTATACCCAAATACCCCATGTACACGAATTTTGCAATGCCCACGGCTCCACCAGCAGCAGATGACCCGGGCACTCCTCTGCTGGTGCAGCCTCCCTATCCAGTGCTGGTTTTACCCAGTGCACCCCACCCACAGAGCTCTGATGCTGCTCCAAGCCCATCGTACGGCTGGAATGCAAGTTCATAATCATTGGACACTTTATATTCGCATCGCTTCAAGTGCCCACACTCAGGTTTCTTTTTACTACATACAACTGCCGGTGATAAATGAGAATCTTACATTGAAAATATTAAATATATTATTTTTACTTTAAATCACCTCAAACTGTGCATATACGTTACTTAATGACATCTTCTTTCATTCATTGATATAAAGCATTGCTTTCTAAATGTAACAATAGTTACTTAAATATATTTGAATTATTTAATAGCTTACAACAAATTTGATGTTTTCAAAATATAATGCCAAAAACAGACGAATCTTATAAAAAAAAATTAAGTTTTTATACTTTTGGAAGACTTAGGAAAGACGGCGGCTAACCTTCTTGGGTAGAGCCCTTTCCGAACCTGTCTTTACATATGTTTATTGGGATGACAGGAAAGTCATGATGAAGCTTTCAAGAAATAGGATCATCGAGAGGACCTTTTTATCGGATGTGACCATATGGTCACGCCAGCACCCCTAGGGTACAGGTATTTTAGCTGTAAAATTAAAGTGTCTTTGGGAAAAACTGGAAATTAAACATAGTTGTATACTGTACATTAAATGAATTTAAACTTTATTTATTGTGTGTTATTCAGCAAAACAGTTGACACAAAGTCCTACATCGCATTTCATGCAAAAAGTTCTGCCAACACTTTTGCATACGTCACCTGCACAAAGTCTTCTTTTCTCGCTGGCAGCAACAAAATGATCTGTAGCGAATGCTTTTTGAGAGATCACCTTCAAGCCGTGGACGCTTTGGCCCTGCTTGGATCGGCAGTATTTTTGAACCTCTTTGTAATTGCCAAGCATTATTGACTGATACGTCGAGTAGCCAAGTAAAAATTGGACTCCACCACTCTTTGCCACGATATCCAATGCGATAGTTGTTGACGTTTTGATCGAGACGATCCACGCCGCACATAAACTTGTTATACTCTGTTATATCGCATGGTCGAGTAGCATCGACTTTTTTTCCGGATTCTTTGGAATACCGTTTAGCATAAGAGGTTGGCAAAGCACCAAAGCACGTAGAAGCGGCGCAAACAACAGAGTTATCGACCCATTTGGTCAGTCGAATGCCGGTTTCTTTCATTTTTGTTGATTCGAATGAACCACGTGTTGCCTTTTTCATAGTCTTCTTGTGTTGTGAAGTCTCCATTTCATCGCACGCGATAACTTGGTATGGCTGATCAGATGGTAAATCACAAGCCACATCACTTATAATATCAGGCAGAACGCATTCAATTTCGTTTTCTTTCGGGCCACTTAATTTTTCAATCGTAGTTGAGTCGACATGGTCACTATTTCGTAGAACATTTCACAACCCGCCATCAATTGGGCTCGACAAACATCATCAATTATACCACCTTCATTTTCTCCAGCATCATCTTCGCTGCTTTCATTTCCATCTTCGTCGGGCGGTTGAAGGTATATGGCATCAATATTTCCACCAAAATTTTCATTTTTTTCTTCGTTGCACAACTGTTCCACGTAATCGGCAACTTCCTGGAGAGTTTATTTCCTGAATTATAATAATTAATAGTACAATTAGCATTATTGTATAGAAAAATATGACATGTCGGTAAGTATGAATATTTCGGTGTGTGCTTGTGACAAAGTTGGACGAAATCATTCCTCGCACAACAACAAGTATTACGCAAACGCAATATGTTGCTGTGTTGAGCTCTGCTTGAGGCATGGAAGAAAACGAGAAGAGCAAAACATAAGAAGTTTTTGTTGCCCAAACTGATATAAGTTTGGCGATTTTTTTGCACAAAACAACAACGAATGCGGTCGATGCGTATAGGCTTCGGGCCTGCCTGCTTTACAAATAATGTTTTCCCAGTTTAGTTCAAAATCAAATGTGATTATTTATAAAGCTTCGACATTACTGGGACGCCCTCAATGGTAGTATTCCAGATTGATTTGCTCAAGAGTTCGATGATGAATTTATTTCCATCAAGAAAAAATTTATGATATAAATGTGGCTAAGGTTAGGGTTAATGACAACTTTTTGATAATTCTATGATTTTTGGAGATTATTTACGAGATTATCAAATGGGGAGCGGTGGTGGGTCCAAGATCAATTATTATTTTTGAGCCGATCTGACTGAAGTTCGGTTTGTAAGCTGTATGGTACAAATGAAGTGGAAAAAAAAAACTTTTCTGAATGAAATTCGGTTTTTGGATCTCCTTTGAGCAAATAAATGAACAAATTATTCTCCAATTCTGGCAAATTGGAAAACTAAGCGTGGTGTGTGTTCAAAGCCAAATATTATTTTGTCCGATCTATATCAAATTATGCTTGTGAGCTTTCTGTTCGAAATAATCTAAAATATACCAGTTCGCTCATGGAAAAATATTTTAAAAGTTATAAAAAGGGGTTGATTTTAATTTCCTGTTGTTAGATTGTCCAATATAGAGAGCAACCTCAGAGCTCATGATTACCCATAATTGCTTGAGTACCGATATCTTGACTGGCTTTTCTCAAATCTACAGTAGCATCCAATTATCTGAGTTGTGTGGGGCGAGAATGGGTTAAGGTCAATCATTGGATAAGCCAACCCGTGAACGTACTCGTCCTTTGCGCTCGACCGAAAACATTGCTGCGGTTGCTGAAAATATGCGTGAACAATCATCGATGTCAACTCGAAAACGATCTCAACAATTGGACATTTCGCGCACTTCTTTGATACGAATTTTGCATAAAAACTTTGCCATGAAGCCATACAAAGTTCAATTGGAGCAGCAGCTAAAGCCAATGGACCAATGAATCGTCTTCGAAAATCGAATAATCAGCTAAAGAGGAGATGTGAAGAAGCTGTGATCTGTCACAGTTAGACTACTATCTTTGGAGAGCGTTCAAGGACAAATGTTATGCAAGCAATCCTCAAACAATTGATGAGTTGAAGAACGGGATTCGAGTTGCTATTGCTGACATACGAGCCGAAACAATTGAAAATGTTTTAAAAAATTGGGTGGATTGAATGGGCTACTGTTAGGTCAACCGTGGTGGTCATTTGACCCAACCTTTCCTTTCCAATAAATGCCATTTATTTTAATAGCAAAATTAAATTCCAATTTTTAAATGGACCACCCTGTACATCTCAACTTTTCGAAATCTTTAATGCCATATTTTAGTAGTTTAACCTCTCTCAACCCTAGAAGATCAAAGAACTATTGCGTCATTAAAGTTTAAAGGAATCTTAGATAGTTCCATCGATTTTCCCATTAAATTATACGAGAAAACTATTATTTTCATGGGCATACGCTTTGACTTCGAATATAATAGATTAATTTTCAAAAAACAGCCAGCTGACTACACTTTCTCCATTAGGCACTAGGGTTAATAAATAGTGTTGGCAGGAAAGAAACTGTTCAATTCAAGAAGTCTACAAAATGTTTGCAATATAGCCCTTAAACCGAACGATCGGTTGTCATCTCTCCGTAGGCGCTAAGTACTACTGGTAAGTTTACCTCTCTATGGAATATGACCATTTCCACAGAGTCAAACTTGATCAAATATAACAAAATCAAAATCGCTGAAGTGGTTTTTATTCTAGTTTTAATTTTTAAGTAGAAAATGCAGCACATTTAACCAACCCCAAGGCTTAAGCACCTTCAACTTATGAATAAAATACTGATGGAAAGGACAAAATATATATATATGGAGAGATAAGAAGAGAGACAAATTCTAAGCACCATATTTTATTGCCTTAAGGACGTACTTATGGGATAGAAAATAATAGAAGGAATCTCAGGATTCATTCAATCAACTATCGAAGTCGAAAATAAAAATTGGGAATCCGAATTAAAGAAAAACCGACTGTCCGACTGGAGAGTAGGAGAACTAAATAGATGCACTGTTGGCCAACCAAAATTGGGAAAGAATTTTCCGAAACTTTTTCGCTTGTTACAAAAATTCGCTAGTTTCAAATATCATTTGTTAACACAGTTCAGTTAAGAAAAGCATTAATTATAAAATAAAGTAAAAAAAAGAAGAGTATTGAATATCCAAAGAAAATTTTGAATGCATAAATGTGGTTCCATCTTGGTCTACTGCAAAAGCCAGACTGCCATTGTCAGGGCTTTGCCTTTAGTAAATGATTTGAGTTTCAGCTCCAAAGCCTACTTCGATTTCTCTACTGAGAAATCGAAAAGATTGTAAACCAAATTGTATCGAGCTTTTGCATATTTTTTAAACAATTTTGTATAGAATATATTTTTATACTCTGTACCGTAGGTACATAGAGTATTATAAGTTTGTGCAAAAGTATGTAACATCCAGAAGGAAGCATCTCCGACCCCATAAAGTATATATATTCTTGATCAGCATCAACAGCCGAGTCGATATAGCCATGTCCGTCTGTCCGTCTGTCCGTATGAACGCACAGATCTCAGAGATGGTAAGAGATAGAGGTTTGACGTGTATGGGACATATGCTTCTTATGCAGGCAGATGAAGTTTATTTTCAATTTTGGCCACGCCCCCTCCCGCCCCCGCAATTTAGAAAAAACGTCATATCTCCCACAGTTTTGAAGATAGATGGCTTGTTCCTTCTGGACATATTTAGTTATTAGAATAACTTATCGATCCGCCAAAGGAATGAAGAAGATCGGATGAACGGTTTTCGAGTTATGATCAAAAGACAAAATTTCTTGGTACAGAGTATGTTATAGTCGGGCTTGACCGACTTTCTTTCTTGTTTCAAATATGTTGATTCTTAATTATTTATAAATATTTCGTAGTTCTAAATGAAAATTAAATTAAGTTTTAGTTTTTTGGTTGCCATTTAAGTTAACATTTTAACCAACAGCTTCGACGGCCTGAGCTTGGTCCATTTGGTAATACAGATAGCGTGGTCTGAAGTCTAAATGTTCACCCGACAAAGCATGCTTGTTGGTCTTGTTCAAATTGGTGGCCATCATGAACTCTGCCTCTCGGAAATTGGAGGCTTTTTGGTAAGAAAAGTAGAGAGAAAATCATTTCAGTGTTTCTTTTATCAACTTAACTTTCCAACTTACCCAAAGAGGTCATGGATTGGCTGAGATCTGGTGCAGACATAAAAGCGGTTGCGGCTGTGGGTGTCATTTGAGGAGCAGATCCCTGCACCAGCTCTGTTGTTGCCTCTTTTGTGCAGGCTGGCAACACTTCACCAATAATCACGGGAATTCGTGACATTATGAAACGCTTCGGTTGAAAAGTTTTCACCTCAACTTCCACCTCATAGCTGATCTGTAGACAGGCACATTCCGATGAGTTTAGGGTAGCCGGCGTCTGAGGCACTTGCAGCATATGCAAATGCTGGAAATTCTCGAGCTCATTTCGCGGCAGATTGGTCAATTGATGACTGCTGACCAGTAGGCTATGTCTTTCAATTTTCATATCACTTCGCTTGGGCTTGTCCCGCTGCAGTGCCACATAGGTGCTGATCATGTTCAGTTTATAGATGACCTCACTCAGTAGCAACCGCTGACCATTATGCAGCTTGACATGCACCGATATGCCAGCTCCTGGTGCATAACCACGATGAGGTATTTGCAATTGCAGGTGTAAAGGTTTTTGCCAGAATTTCAGACGTGGCGTCTGCTCCAAGCGCTGAAGCTCACAGGGTGCAGCCCACTGTGCAGATTGCTGGCGAGGATCACTTAGATGATTTACTTGCAATGGCCGGCTGCATAACACCTGCCGATCTGAGCCACTGTGCAGAAGTACTTGTACTGTATAGCGTACATGTCCATGGTGACCCTCAAAGCTGGTGGGACAATCGGTGGGTAAACTCACACTGAAACCATAGTTGTAGCTACCAGCTTCCAGAATTTGTGCCGATGAAACCTCCGAACCTAATAAATAATCAATTTTGGCAAAGTAATCCACGCGATGCTCAAAACAGATGCCAGAATTTTGTGGTGAGGTTTCAATTGGTGAGTTTTGTTTTTTAGCTTTGTGAGGCTTTAGCCAAGCGGTGGCCGCAAATCCATTGGCCTTCAGGTAAATGGCTAGAAATTGAAAAAATAAAACATTATTTGGATAAGAACTACATTAAGTAATAAGTGCTCCTCTTGATGTTTAATCCCTTTATTCTCATCACCTTTAACCACTTATCATCGCATGATTCACCACACTCGAGTTTGATTTATTTACCCCAGCACCAATTCAACTATGAATCATCCATTTAACTCTCACTCTTACCTTTTGTTAGCGCACGTTCGCGCAATGTTAAATAGATATGCCCATTGACCGTTTCACCGGCTTGATAGACCCCACTGGGGTGGTCCAATTGCATGTCACACGATTGGTTCATTTTCAGGCAAGTGTTTACTCCACGACGTCGGTTCAATGTCTGGCATTTGTTGACAAATGTTTTCGCTACTTAAACATCAGCTTTTCTGCTATCGGTTCGACTGCTTAGCTGCAAAATAGTGTTGAGTTTTATTGACGCTTATCTTATCATGGTAGGGGCATGGGTTCTAGGCCATAGACGCTGCAGCTTCGATCGCTTTTCATTAGTCATACTCAGTTATCGTAGATAATTAGTATAATTTGATAAAATATTATTGCTATGGGCGCCAGGTGTAGCATACATATGGGCGATTTGAGCCCAAGCATGTTTTGCTTTAACTGGAAAATAAATATGGTAAATGCCAAGAATCCGATGCTTAATTTTGAAAGGTTTCTAGTAGTATTTTGCAACTGCTGCATCTTCCATTTTCGAGAAATTTGTAGCAAAGGTGAGAAAAAATGGTTGAATAAGATGTAGAATATATTTCTGTCGTTTCTAGGATCACTTCACAGAAAAAAAGATCCAAAAAAGTTCCATTTGGATGGGATATGTCTTAAATATAATTTTAATCATAGAACGGAGCTGAAAAATCATGCCAAGGATGATCCGTTTTCATGTCCTTTGGATGATTTTCAGCTCCCTTGGAAGATTAAAAGGATATTTAAAACATATCCTTCCCAAATGGATACGTCAAATCATCCAAAGGAAATTTCTTTTTTCTCTGTGTAGCTAACTAAATTTATGGAATCTTTAACTAATAACTTATTCTAAAACGAGAAAGCTAAGCTAACTTCGTCTGTGTCGAAGTTTTTATACCCTTGCAAGTGCTCGCTTAAATATTTTCAAAAAAATACTTTTTTCCCATTTTCCGACCGATCGTTCGTATGGGAGCTATATGATATAGTCATCCGATTTGGACAAAAACTTGTAGAATTGTGTAAAAGCACGAGAAACCAACAAATACAAAATTACAGGATGCTACCATTAAAAACAAAAAAGTTTTTCTAACTAAGACTGTTTTTAGACCTATCTTTTGTATGGCAGCTATACCATATAGTTTTCCGATTTTGATAAAACTTGGTAGAATTATAAAAAACCATAGAAAACCTACGATTACAAAGTTTGGAGTCGCTTCCATTTAAAAGAAAAAAGTTTTTCATACTAAAACTAGTTTTCCAACCGATTGTTCCTATGGCAGCTATGAGATATAGTCATCCGATCCGGTCGGTTCCGACATATTAGTAGTGCGCAGCAAAAAGAGGACTCTGTGCAAAGTTTCAGCTCGATAGCTCTAAAACTGAGAGACTAGTTCGCGTAGAAACAGACAGACAGACAGACAGCTCAATCGACTCAGCTCGTCACCCTGATCAAGAATATATATAGTTTATGGGGTCGGAAATGAATATTTCTATGCGTTGCAAACTTCTGGGCAAAATTATAATACCCTTTGCAAGGGTATAAAAATAGCACTAGACCCTGACCCAGATACAATATATCGTTAAAAAAATCGTTTACCCCTAGTTTACCTTTCATCATTCTGGCCTAAATTTCAATTTCCGCAAACCCGTTGCATATAAGTCGATAGGCTAACTACCTTAGTAAGATTAACATATTTTCAAAATGTTTCTAATGAACCAATTACATTACATTTGTTTTCAGTGTATCATTTCCATCATCTTTATGTCGCTTCGCCCAGTTTTCCTTCCTTATCACCTCCAAGTCAATAGTTCCTGTGCACAGAGGACTTGAACATCTCAGCCGACACCGCCACAGCGTTTCTAGCCAAAGCATTCGATTAACTGAAGTTTAAATTGAAGCGAAAGCCATTGGCATTTAAACATGAAACGAGACAGAACGCCGGTAGCCAAGTGGATGTCTCGCATTACTCTAAAACGTCGAGGTCGGAGGTTAGATTCCCAGTAGAGGCAACGTTGAATATTTATTGTTTTATTTTTGTAAAATTGTCTTTACTTTAAAGGCCATTATTGGGTTGAAAAATAAATATTAGGTCATAAAACCAGTTTCCTATAGTTCTAGGAATCACTTAAATAAAAAAATGCATTCAAAATAATAATATATTAAAATTTGAATATTTTTCTGTTTTCATGACCACCGTTCATATTTTGTGAACGGAAAAACAGACCGGAATCATAACCATTTGGTGACGATTTTTGAACGTCATTCTTTCTCTGTGTGGTATGAAAGAAGCGATCTTGTCATGCTTCCCATAGAAAATTGATATATGTGCAAATTAAGTTTTATGTCATATAAGATCAACAGCGTCCATAATAATTGAAACTGTTGTACCAAAAATATTCAGCAGGTTTGTAAGCAATTATATAAATATATCTGTGTTTGAGAAGACAAACATTTATTTCACGTAAAATGCCCAGTGAAGGAGAACCATACATGAAGCTGGAAAAAAATTGGCATAATCGCAATCTTGACATATTAACCAGCTTTTAGAATAGTAAGATAAAATATAATGCAAATAATCGCAAGGCTGCAATACCCAAGCAGGATTAGTGCACTAAGAGGCACATAATGCACCGAAGGAGTTGCATCTTCAGTAACAGTTCAAAGCACCCTCAAGCCACATCAAGTATGGAGACAAAGAACTCAAAACTTACATATTTAGTGATGAATAATAGTTTACCCTAGACGGATCTGATGGACATCATGAATATTGGAGAGAAATGCTACATCCCCGGCAGATTTTCTACAAGCTACCATTATGGATTTGAAGTACTTCTGGTATGGACAACCTGCAGTGCTATAGGCAAGACGACAATTTGTTTTGTGACAGGCCATATGCCCATAATGATGTTGAGTTGCTGGTTCCAGAAAACCAAGTCTTCAAGGGAATCGATTAAAATTCATATGTTTACAAGTATTATCGAATCTAAAGGTCAAGGTCTTATGTCTTAAAACTCGACAGCGAACTGAACTGAACAGAACCTAATCATTTTGTTGAGTGGCTTTTTAAGAGTTAATTTGATTACGATAATCAGCCAAGGATTATTTGACAAATGGATTCGTTAATAGCAAAAATTGCCATCGATTTAGTTTGGGCGCAACACTTACTACGTTTATACACACAAAATATATCATGATTAATGCGCTTTAAAGTATGCTACGATATACGAAATAATATTTCGGTCAAGTATTTATTTTGTATATATAGTACATATTTCTTAGCTCAACATTTTCTTGTATACCCATTACTTACCCAATAATCTGGGTGAATATGCTGAGTCAATTATCTATAATGCAGCCATAACTGACTAGCAATGGCCTTTTGATACCCTTGCAAAGGGTATTCTAATTTTGCCCAGAAGTTTGCAACGCATAGAAATATTCGTTTCCGACCCCATAAACTATATATATTCTTGATCAGGGTGACGAGCTGAGTCGATTGAGCTTTGTCCGTCCGTCTGTCCGTCCGTCTGTCTGTCCGTCTGTCCGTCTGTCCGTCTGTCTGTCTGTCTGTTTCTACGCGAACTAGTCTCTCAGTTTTAAAGCTATCGAGCTGAAATTTTGCACAGAGTCCTTTTTTTGCTGCACACTACTAATATGCCGGAACCTACCTGATCGGATGACTATATCTCATAGCTCCCATAGGAACAATCGGTCGGTAAACTAGTTTTAGTAAGAAAAACTTTTTTCTTTTCAATGGAAACGTCTCCAAACTTTGTCATCGTAGGTTTTTTATGTTTTTTTATAATCCTACCAACTTTTCTTAAAATCGGACAACTATATGGTATAGCTGCCATACAAAAGATAGGTCTAAAAAACAGTCTTAGTTAGAAAAACTTTTTTGTTTTTAATGGTAGCATCCTGTAATTTTGTATTTGTTGGTTTCTCGTGCTTTTACATAATTCTACAAGTTTTTGACCAAATCGGATGACTATATCAAATAGCTCCCATAGGAACGATCGGTCGGAAAATGGGAAAAAGAGTATTTTTTGAAAATATTTAAGCGAGCACTTGCAAGGGTATAAAAACTTCGGCACAGACGAAGTTAGCTTGGCTTTCTCGTTCTAATAGATAATGACCTAAGAAAATAAAGTTTGCATACTTTGAGGGGCATTAATCACAAATAATTTGGTGTGTTTAAGCGTAGTAACTGACAATGTTTCTCGTTTCTTAAAATAAAATGTTAATGTACTAATTTGTTCTCAAACAAACCAAACAAAAAATGATTAACCATGCCACTCTAACTAGCAATTTGTTGTCCTTACAAAAAAGGCCGTGAAATGTTCTTTGTTTGCACCCCCCCCCCCCCCCCCCATCCAGTTCGCCGCCAGAATCAACCCTTAATGAAATGCTGAAATTTCATCAAGCTCATTATAACAATTATGCATATCAAGTTAATCGTGCAAAAAGTGCGTAAACATTTTGTGGCCTTAATGGCAGTGTAAAATCATGACAACTTAGTAAAAGGGTGGACGCATTTTGCATGTGTGTTGCGTTTTAGCCGCCAAAAATAATGTAGACTGCTTTGTTGTTTTGTTTTGTTATGGTTTGTTATTGCCAAAAACGAACAAAAAAAAAACACATAGGAGGAGGGAATTTATATGGGCCTGACCTCGCCAGCATCCGCCCCGCCATTGTCGGTGACCGAACAAAGAAACAGAAAGGGCCACAGCCAAAGCCGTTGCTCCATTTCCGAACGTTTCGCTGGGGCTATGGGGAGATATTAGAACCAGAAGCAGACAGTAGACATGTAGACAAGGCGCCAACTTATTGATTCGCTTCCTCCGCCCCGGGGGTAGTGGAAAAGCGAAAGCCTGACGCTGGATGCTGTGTGGCCGCAGAATGAAGCGTAACAAAGAGTGTAGTTTCAGTGCGCGTCTGGCTGTGTCGTAGCGAAGTTGTTTGGGTAATCGAAAAAAAATGCCCACAACCTGTGTTTTTCAACTGGATCGCTTGAATCCGGTGTACAATAGTGGCGAGTACATCAGTGGTCGCATTTTGTTGCGCACCGACAAAGTGAAGCGTGTGAATGGTGGGTTGTGCCATCCCACAGTAGCTCAGCAGCTAAATCTAGCAATTCTCCATCCCGCAGCGGTCTATGTGACTTTAGAGGGCGAGGCCAAGGTTCAGTGGTCCATGAGTGGCAAGAGCGAAACAGCTAATTATTCCGGACATCAGCAGTATTTACACTCACGCACCAATGTCTTTGATAATTCACTGTTTCGTGCTGGCGTTCATGTTTACATCCTCACACTGCGCATTCCACCCGACTGTCCTAGCACCTGCAAGGGACCCTACGGCTACATAGGCTATAACATATCGCTGACCATTGACAAGCCGTGGGGGTTCGATGAGGTATTTCGTAAGCCCATTAATGTGGTGCAAACATTGGATCTGAACTATAATACAGAATTTGCGGTAAGTTGGGGGTGGAAAATGGTGCTTAGGTGTGCACAGTGACGTGGCATTTTGTTATTAGTACAAGCAAATGGGAGGGGGGATGATATGCACTCAACTTCAGTCAATGACCAGGCCTTGGATGGATGGGCAAGCCTTTGTATGTCCACTCTTTTGTCTAATTAGTTAGTCGCTGCTGCTTTTCTGAGTGTTAAATACCTTTAAATACCTTTATTAGCTCTGCTTTCTCTTTTTCCTGCAAGGGTTAATCCTAGATGTTTTGTCAAGTTTTAAGGGGGAACTGAGTTTTCAGATTTTCACCTCTTGAACCAAAATTATAGAACAAGTTGCAGCTCTTAGACAATTTGAGTTGCGAACACAGGTGGAGAGCCACTACGATTTTGAAACATTACCCGACAAGTCGTTTTGCATGTTCGTTTGGACAGCTTTGTTGCTGAGCTTAGCCTAGATCACTCTACATCAGATACATCTAATATCAGAGAATGCTTTATTTTGGATTGTTGAGTGCTGAGGATTCTATTTGAAACAGAAGCGGAATAGAAACATGGATCCCATAGACAAATTGAATAACATCTTGTACCATTCTTTGGGACTATCCACACTCCACCAGCTACTCCACTTTCTTTTTAAAACCCAAATTTCATACAGAAGGACTCAAAAATACTGTTTGGCCTTAAGTTTAGCCACTCCCCCTCATCAATGTTCCGACATTGAGGTCCGCTTTTCGAGAATAAGAGAAACCATGTTTAATTTATTTGCTTACTCAGCTTTTAAACTAATTTCCAAGCGAATCGGATGACATAGATCGTCCCATACAACATTTTCCGGTTACTTTCACCTTCATGGGGCGGATTTTCCAAAAACAAAAGAATTAACTGGGTGGGTTTCATGCCAATCGGATGAAATACAGATTTTCCTGAACAAAACTTTTTGATAAATCACAAAGTCGCATCAAATTAATACAAAAAAAAAATAGTTTTCACCGGAGATGCCGAACTGAACCGAAACCAACCAAGCCTTAACCAAACCGCTAGCTATAGCTATAGATAAACCAAAACGCTAACTGAACCGACGTGCCTTTTAAAATGCCAAATCGAACCCAAAACCACAAATCAACGCGATTCGGTTCGGTGCATTTCACTGACGAGTTTAAAAAGTAAAATTTTTTAGAATTCGAATCATGTGTCTTAAATAATTCCTTTCTTATGCCAGATTTATCTAACTGCCAGTTAATTTAAAACATTTGAGCCCGTACGCCGATGCTACTTTACCTCAACCCAACATAAGCCAGATGCACCGATTTAGAGGTGAAATCAACATGGACCGTTCAAATGTTTCCTAGGAATTCCATTTTGATATTTTGTGAAAATTTCTTTGCCAGCTGCACCGGTGTGGCACTAACGAATCTCCCAATTCTCGGTAGTGAGCACTTGCCACCAGACCAACCAACAGCCAACTATTTGCCCAACGAATCGGATTGTCCGCAAGACTTACCGATCTGTTCAGTCGTTAACCCACTCTATGGTTAATGTATAAGACTAGAGCTAAGATGCATTACCTGACGTTACCGATGACCTTAAGTTCATTTTTTTCAGGGTTTTCAAATGTTGGAGTAAAAATTTATGAAAATGAAACTTAAGGTGAGCTTTGACATTTTAAAAACCATCACTTTATACTTAAGAAGTGTTCTAAGACTCGAGACTTGGTGAATTTAGGAACGATTGTTGAAAAGGATTGCCTTACCCCTGAAAGTGCAGAAAAAAATAGTTTTCTTAACAGATTTAAGCTAAGTTTGTACCTATATTCTTAAGTAGAGGCCTTTAAGGCTGAAATGCGGTGGAACTAAAGACGATACTTGATCAGAAATGGGTTTGGAAAAACTCGAGAAAATGTTTATGTTTACGTTCAAGAACATAAATAAAGTTTTTAGTATTTTTCTTGAACTAATTTTTTGGATTTTCTGAAAGGCTTTCAATATATTTACAATATATTTTCAATAAATTGTGAGTGAACTCCATTAAAACCTTCGACTATGCTACCAAGAAGGTAAGTTCATGGAGTTAACTTCATGAATATTTTTAATTATTCTACTTTCATTTGAGCCTTCAGTTGGGCATAGAGTCTAGCTTGTTGTAAGCATTTGGTATCTATGAAATAAAACAGTCGTCTTTAACAATAACATCAAATGCTCCTTAAATTTGTTTCTAACCGCTTGAGAGCTGTATATTGAAGTGTTGTGACGAATATTGCAGACACATTGACAGATATGTTTCAATGACGTACGCGTTGAGCTTCTGTTGTCAGTAGTGGCGAACTCTATGTCGTCAACCAGCTTATTCTGTACTGTCTGATCACCAAAATTACAGGTACAAATTAAACAGACTCGTTATCTCTCTGAACAGAAGACATGTTATCGGTTCTCTTGTATTTTTCGTTTGATGGCGGCATGAAGCGAATAATATCGCTGGACTCTTGAGAGCTGAGCATAAGAAACCTAGCAAATCGTGCCATGTATCAGCTTAAACTGTATTTCTTGTAATTGAAACGCTATTTTATTTATTTTATTGTTATTATCTAGAAGCGCACGTATACAAACTTGCAGTTTACTAAGGCTCACGTGCGCTAAATAAATGAGAGTCCGAGTAGGGCCCGCTCCCATGGATTATTCTCATACTCTTAAAGTCTAACCCATTTCTATTAACGTTCCGACACTGATAAAAGATCAGTTCAGAGTCTCTGGTTTAATGTGAATCGTTAAGCTTATTTGACAATCTGTCTTGTTAAGTTAACAGGTTTTCATTCATTCATCATTGCTTTTAAATGGTCGTCCAGTACTTAGTGCATCTTTAATCTTAAAGCCTCCGAGCCGGAATTACACTAACCAATTCATTATGCTCGTTCCTTTTCCTGTTTGATTTGGGCTACAAACTTAGTGTCCTTTTCAGTGCTGCAAACCGGTTTTGAACCGAACCGGTTCGAACCCGGAATTCCGACATTTTTTTTACTGTGAACCGAACCTTGAACCGAACCTCTTAGGAAATAAAAGCTGAACCCGAACCAGTTCCGAACCTAAAATTTCGGTTCGGTTCAAGAAAAACGGTAGACATTTAAAATTTTTAACTTCTGCCTTGCAACTTCATCTGCGACTCAGTCTTAAAATGGGCAGGAAATTGTAATACTAAATCTAGAAAAACGATCAGCATTACTTATAGAATCCCCGCCCACAACAGCCTCTTTTTTTAAGACCTTGGACTCTAAATCTTTGTACATGATTCACAAAAAAACAAGAGCTAAACATTAAATTGGTAATATTTTTTTACAAGAACTACGAAATGGAACTTTACCTAACAGGAAATTATATATTGATTTTCCCATGTGCTCTACAAACCGAGCCCGAGAGTTTGTGTCGTTTTTAGGTTGAATACCATATAAACTTGAATAAAGCATCGGCTGAACAAAGGTTCGAACCAAAACCTTCTTCCAAAAACCTCGAACCTCAAATTTCCGAACCTTAACCATGGAAAAATTTTGGTTCGAACCAGCGAACCGGAGATCCGAAAAAGTTTTTGGGTATGCAGCCCTGGTCCTTTTATTGAGTGTGCAAACGTCGACGTGCTTGCTTTGAGGCACTGAATGTTACTTAGGCAAATTATCTAGCCAGCAATGAGTCAAGAATATATGTGCTCCAGTTTTTTCTAATTTTTTGTCTTAAGTTTTTCTAATACAGTTCCCTCTCACATCGTCAACATCTCCACTTCTTCGCAGCTTCCCGTTAAGGATGAGAACATTAAATATCTTTGTCATTGGCCCTGTATTTCGGGTCCCATTAGCTCTACACTCACATTGCCCGCTTCCGGATTTACACCACTGCAGGAGGTACCCTTTCGACTGGAGGTTGACAACCAATCGCCCCACTATGACATTATTGGAGTGGAAGTGTCCATTAAGCAGCATTTTGTATTCCTCTCCCGCAAGCCGGTCAAGCGTAATTTCTTTACCAAAACTCTGGGCAAAGAACTGATTTCCGATCGCACACTGAGACTGTCCAAGCGATTGTATGAGTCGAGCATTTGCATGCCCATTGATACGCCACGCTCGACCCTGAATCCCAACTACATTGTCTTCCTACACTATACACTGCAATTGAAGTTAAAGACGGGTTGTTTTCACTATGACACGGATTTGTCGGTGCCGATCATTGTGGGCACCACGCCCATTCAACACTTGAGGGGATCTGTGCATACACAGCAACCGACCAGAAGAACACCCACACCAGAGAGGCAACGTCTGATTGAGAGAGTCGCGCCACGTCCGGCGGCAGTGGCCGAGGAGACCACCGACGAGGAAGCCGTTGTGGAAGCACATCAAACTATCGATGACGACGAGCCGCCCTCATACGATAGTTGTTGTGAGTACAAACCGTTTCAATTTGGGGGCCCAGCCTTAATCTCCACTCTTTTTGCAGTGCCACCCTCGTTTAGCTTTGCCACCTTGGGTGGCAGTCAGCAGACACTGGAGAGTCAAGCCGCGGTCCTGCGGCGCATACACTTGCCCAAGTTTCCGGGCTTTAGCACTTTCATAGGCACAGCTCCAGCTCATGGTATAGAGGACTCTGGACTGGATATGCATCTATATCGTTCGTACGGTTCGCTGGACACAGATCATACGGGTCGTAGTCTGGATACCTTTGGATCACTGTGTGGTCCGCTGTCAGAACAGGGTGAGATGGAAGCGGAAGCCGATGAGTTAGAACACATTGAAGTGTTGGATGTATCTGCACAGGTACATCAATTTCAGGTAGAACGGGCTCAAGATGAGCATCAGTTCTAATTTAAGAAATGTGTCTTAAATAGATCGAATGGATCCTAAGTAAAATACGTAAATACAAACTTAAGTGTTCAGAGCTAAGGTTGCTTAATCCAAAATTTATATACATAAATGTATATGTGTAGGGCTGTTCATGAGTGCCTGAACAAAAACGAGTTGTTCACTTAATTAATGAAATGAACTTGTGCAACTTTTATAGACTTTGTTAGTTTAGTTGTTTCAAGCTAATTGGTTTAGCAGTTCAGTTGTTCGGTTGCAAGTGAGTCACTGAACAAATAATAGAATGTGAGTTATCAACTTAACAAAAATCAACAACTAGAATTTGCAAGTTGCACGAGTATATATATAGGTATTTCTCCAGCCTGGATTCCAATGTGTCCGTCTTTACTGAGTCCATGTGTATAATTATACTTACTTTAACTGCCATCCAATTTAAATGAAGCAAATACGATCTGAAATGTGACAACATTCATACACTTATTTATTATATAAACAAACTAAATTACTTAATTATTTTAAGTACAGACTAAAGCGTTCATCAGTGAACAATAAAATTGAATATTAAATGACATTTTTTGCAATCCGACTTCAATGGTCAAAACGGATAAAAGTAAAGGTATTAAAAAAACCCCAAGACTACACTTGGAAACTACATTCATGGGTTACCTGTTTAGTTTCAAGATGTGACAACATCTAAATGCAAAAGCTCCATTGGAAATATTTCATAATTGAATCAAGTTCTAAAAAAAAGCATGCGGTAAGTAAGTATCAACTGACAAGCCAAATTTAAAAGAGATAGGATGCTGAATTTGTCACAGTAGTTTTATCTTTCGGAAAATTCTGTCAGAAAATGAAGAATATTCGCTGAATACGATTATTTGAAACTTTTTCCGATCAGGTGCCAACTCATTTTCAATTCAACAATAGCTGCATTCTTGCGGAAGATTCACCGGAATTTGAAAACCGACGACATATGCGGTGCTAGTCCGATTGTAACTTTCGCTTAGAACGACATATCTCCTGGGTGATGTATGACACAGGTATGTCGTTTGGAAACGATAGAAAGAGATGGCAGAACGAACATTTGTTTTACCTCTGCTTGAGTATTGCTTCACACATTCACACTTGCTAGGCTTCACCAGGTTTATTCCACCATGTGTGCATGCACATGTGCACTTATACCGGATCTTAATCGAACCGGTTTTAAGCGGAACCGTACTGCTTAAACCGAACCGCAAACCGAACCTGCTTCCCTTCAGAAATGCTGAACCAAGCACAAAACCACAAACAAAGCCGGTTCAGTTTGGTTCGTTTCAGTTCTCTGACGAGTTTTAAGACCTGAATCGCTTGCTTCTAGCCATTGATACTTATTAATTTGAGAATTTGAATCGTCTCCCTAAGATAATTTGAATACGACATTTCGTTCGACCCTCTACATCCTTAGCGAGGCCGGATCGATACCTATATAAAGGATAACATGTTATCCTGTAAGTCTTCTTGATTTGCCCGCCGATCTCTTAAAATACCTGTCATCAATTTGCATTCATTCCTCTAGTGCACAATTTTATCAGTTTTCTTTAGTACTAATATGTCCTAATTCAATCTTAGCCAGGAGAGTTTCTTCCCATTTGATATGATAAATACGGCATGTAAAATGCATGGTAAGTATTCTGTTCTAGCACACAGAGAATAAAAGAATATTAAAAAATATCCATTGAATAATTTCCTTTAGAAACTTGTAGACAAATCCTGCAAATCGGACATTCTTCTACTTTAAAGATATTCAAATGGTTTATCGGAACTCATTTTTCCGTTTAATGTGTCTTTATGAACCACTTAACCGAACAGAAACCGTGGTTCAGTTAGCTCCAAAAGCCATGTAATAAGTCAAACCGCAGCGGCGATTTAGAAGCTGTGTCAACCACTGAACCGAGCCAGGACTTATATTGCATCCCTGCCAGTTTGTATATGTCAGTGTGCCCTCTGATGCTTGGATCTCACCGCCGTGATTTTGTCATCAACATAGAGATTTATTAAACAATATTCGATAAGGTTTTTCTTGCAGCATTCTTGCATCGATTGAATACTTGAGATTGGACTCGCTTACATTGTTAAAGAAAATTTTCTGAATATGTTTATTTTATTTGAAGTATTATATCAAATTTCATGGGCTACCGCCTAGAAAGGCGAGCTTTTCCGTATTCCCCGGAGTCAATTCATATTCTGGTGTTCTATGCCTAAGACTAGCAATTTTTGGCAAACATTTTTTCAAAGCTGATTTAAATGTTTTCTTCAATGAATTCCAAATTAACGATAACAATATACGATAGGCAAAATAATCGATAAGTTGTCGAGTCTTTACTTGAAAAGATACGAATGCAGGTGTATTCATATTGAATGCAACTTTTTGCTACCACAGGCTGCCTGCTATGGCAGGAAAGCAGAATTGAACACAAGAATTTAAGAATGCGCTGCACTGTGAGCCGGGAATTAGTTGTGTTAGGCAAATGAAATGAAAGCAGCAAAGAGAAGTGCCCGCTCTCTATTATTCCCGCTTTCGACTGCCCATTTGAGTTTGCTTGAATGTGACTGTTTTCTGCTTCTTACAGACCACTGACTAAAGCAGGCCATCCACACACTAAAAAGAGTTAACAAGTCCATATTCAACTCATTAAATTAGAAAACTTCTGTTAAGTTTTTCTCAATTATTTAAGCCCATACATCATGGCTGCATTTCTCAAATTTGTTCACATTTAATTTAAATACTCTTCTCTTATAACTCAAAAGGCAACCCACTTAGTTTCAACAAAATGTATGAACAACTATCGGGAATCTACATATAAATAGCTAAAATTCCATGAAATGGCAAATCCAATTGTCAGCACGTGTCGCTGCTTCTCTGGATTAGGGTAACAATGTTTTATAGAAATATCGCATAGCTAATCGTACATATGATTGCTTCTTCCCACGTTGTGTTAGTAACTTGATGCGCTCACAGTGTTTACCCAAACCGGAGACGTTCAATTCCCGCGAACAGCTCTGGGCCAGTAGCTGATTAAGGGGTGTTAATAATTCCGTTGGATTTAAAGCTGCAAAAAAACAATTTGAATGAAACTTAGTCACGATTGGAAGCAGCAAAACTGACCCAAGTTAACAAAGCACAGGGATGAATTGTCTCTGAGAGAGCGACTCGGCTGAGAGGTCACAGTGGGTGGTGCCACAGTACCCACATGGAGAGGTAATTGCAGATGTTGATTGTCCATATCCCAAGTCTCTATATGGTAGCTAATTTGTATGGGTTCTTGACCATTATTAGACAAATCACTCATTATGGGCGCTGTCAGTGGTAAGTGGAGTTCATCTTGCAATTCACAGCTTTCATCTAGTATAGTGATTACATTTTTTAGCTTCTGCTGAGGTTTCTCGCTCCGGTAGGTAATACACTGACACAGACGTGTAAGCTGTTTTTGGCCAATTTGGTTGTCTAACTCAAAATGAATACTTTGCCCTGGCACAAGAACACTACGTGCCAGTTTAAGAGAATCCTTCTGTTGGGGCTTTAAGTCAGTAAACTCTAGGTATTTTTTGACTATCAGTCGTTGTTGAAAAGTCTTCACATATTTGCCTCTTCTTTCTATCATCACTTCCAGTGTATAATTTATAGAGCCATAACTCAATCGACAGGTGGCAGGCAAGTTCTGGGGTAATTGAAACTGAAAGTTTCCCAACTGATGATGGCCAGGTAATAGAGTTAATGCATCTGTTAGCTGTTGCTTGTCGTGTATGTGTGTTTTAGTTGCGGTATAGCTCTCCTGAGCCGGTTCTGAGTGTCTGGTGCTATCATTGTGTTCTATTTGTGGTGGACAGTTGAGAGATTCATTCCAGTTGATGGTGGTAAGGCCAAGTAGAGTGATTTTTATGGCTAAGAAAGAAATTAAAAAGAATATGTAATAAATATATCAAGTATTAAAATTAAGGTTTTCCCAAAACCCTTCGAAGTCGACATCTCAACGCAGACGATTATCGACGTCAGGCGTGACAGGCGTGACAGTATGACAAATGTCCATAAAGAATTGAGTTTAGAATGTCATATTTGTCTCTGTGCACGATGTTTGCACTGCGTTTATGTTATGTAAAGTAAGAAAGGTTATTTTTTGAGTAAAAATAATGACTTTCCATAAAAGGAACTTACTGAACAAAATCAAAAAAAGTTTCAATTTATTGCCAATTATATTTACAGCTCTCTATTTATACTTAACTCCTGCGAAAAGGGTTAAGATGCAACTACTCTAGTCAAACTCTACAGTGGCAATACGATTGAGGTGCTTTGACTATTGAAAAACCATATGTAAAATTCGCTGAAAATAGGTGAGAAATTTAATAACGATCCCATAAATTTAGAGCAGAACCAATACTTGGCTTCGATGTTTGTAAAAAAAGCTATATCTCAGCTTAACTTCGGGACATTTCAAGCATTCGCTGGATTTTCAGGAGATTTAGGTCGTACTCAAAATAGCCCTCAGATTGATTCTGCTGTGGGACAAATTAAAAGGCTTAGAAATAAATTTAGGGTATTGCATAACATTTTTCTTGATTTTATTGCGGATCGATTAATACCCAATTCTACGGATAACTATAAGAGATTTAAAAAGAGGTTTTCAATTTGAGCAGAGAAGTTTCGAAAATGTACAGAAGGCAAAGAGCTTTAAACAATTTCACTCTATAGAACTTGCAAAGGGTAGTACAATTTTGTCTAATATTCATTCCCGACCCAATAAATTACATATATTCCTGATCAGGGTGACGAACTGCGTCTATTCAGCTTTGTCCGTCCGTCTGTCTGTCCGTCTATCTGTCCGTCTGTCTGTTTCTACACAAACTAGTTTCCAGAGCTGTAAACACAATTACCATTACCATTCCAATTACAATTTTTCAGATAATTTAAAACAATTCCTGATTACGATTTTTTAGTAATTGTAATTGTAACTTGGAATTACGATTATTTGTGATTATTCAGTGATTATTACAAAATGTATTGTACCTGATATACCTGTAATTGTATTGAGTAATTGTGCTTGAAATGTTGAACTATTCATGTATTTCTAGGTGTCAACTTAAAATTTTTAACTAGTTTGAATGCTCATGCATTCAATGTTTGGAATAAATACCCAACTGCATAGAAATAAGCCCCATTCTCACACACATGGTTTTAATTACATGGGTTTGTTCAAAGATAATTACAATTTAAATTTATATTTTCGATTAAATTTAGGTTGGCCTTCATAACAACCAATTTCTCAAACGAAAAATCAGATAGTGAATGCCGTCTTGAATCGTTTATTATGTTTGCGAATGAAAACATTCTTTCAACAGGGGCTGACGATGTAAGTGGTGTATTGTACTTGATCGCTATCTCATTGAGCGTTGGATACTTTTCAAGCATTTCGAAATTTGTCCACGGATCCATCAAATATCTTCCCAACTGTTCTTTAATATTGAGTGTTATAACTGATAGCGAAGCGTCAGTGCAATTTTCGATTGGTGAAAAATCATATAATTCACCTACAGTTACATGAATAATTCAATTTTTCAAGCACAATTACTCAATAATCCCCCTCTACAGGTTTAATTATTCAAGTAATTGTAAAAGTAATCTAAATTTGAAATAATCATTGAATAATCGTAATTCCAAATTACAATTATGATTACTAAAAAATCGTTATCAGCAATTGTTTTTTAATTTTTTGAGTAATCGAGATTATTGTAATAAAAAGTAATGAAATACGGGAAGTATTGATTACATTACAGCTCTGCTAGTTTCTCAGTTTTGAAGTTATCGAGCTGAAATTTGGCACAGATTCTTTTTTTTGCTGCACTCTACTATTATGTCGGAACCGACCGAATCGGATGACTATATCTCATAGCTCTCATAGGAATAATCGATCGGAAAACAAATTTTAGTGAGAAAAACTTTTTTCTTTTCTTTTTCTTTTTCTATGCTTTTTTATAGTTCTGCCAAGTTGGATGAAAATCGGACAACTATATGGCATAGCTGCCATACAAAAGATAGGTCTGAAAAACAGTCTTAGTTAGAAAAACTTTTTTGTTTTTAAAGGTAGCATCCTGAAATTTTGTTTTTGTTTGTTTCACATGCTTTTACCTAATTCTACAAATGATTGTCCAAATCGGATGACTATATCATATAGCGCCCATAGGAACAATCGATCGGAAAATGAGTCGTTGTGGGAAAAAGATAATTTCTGAATATATTTAAGCGAGCACATCGGCACAGACGAATTTCGATTAGCTTTTTGGTATAAACTTAAAAGTTTTGTGATTCAAAATTTTAGGAAATGGATAAATGGACAAAAAATTAAACAGTTTTCCTAAAATTTTTAAAAAATTATAAATTAGCATTATTTTGTAATCAGATTTGTCGCCTGACTTAATTCTTTACTGTTATTTGTCGCACTGTCAAGCGTGAGGTCGATAGTCGTCTTCTTTGAGATGACAACTTTCGTGTGTTCAGCACCGACTCAGCTGTTAATACTTTTTAGACTTTAAGGGGGTAGGAGATGCTTCCTTCCGCCTGTTACATACTTTTACATGACTATAGTAAACCCCTTTAACTGAACGAATAAAGGGTATTTATAACAAGTATTTATTTGTTACGAAGGGACTTGGACATGTGTTCGCTTGATTAATACTTTTTAGTTTGGTTTAAACTACAAAATCTAGTGTACAAAACTCAACGAAGATTTCCGCAATATTTTACTTTTAATTTTAGAAAGATTAATCGAAATGTAAAGGAAATTTTTAGTTCAATTTTCAACTCAGCCCCTGAAAAAGAAACATAACTAAAAGTGTTTTTTTCATACCATTCCTTTGAACTATTCTACAAAATTTGAAGTATTATCCTACCTCTAGTTGATTATTATAATAAGGCATTTCACACATGAAGAGTTATTTTCTGATTTTTAAATAATCCCTAAGCAACCAAAGATAAAACTATCGAAATTCTTAACTAATACACAAAATAATCTCTTCCCTTTCTCTCTATATCCAAACTGTCAGCGGTCTGTTGGCATCTCGTCGCCTTGCTATCTTATCAAAGTCATAAGTAATTGTCTCACTCTTTCTGTACGCTTGTAAACATAGAAATAAATTCATTTTTTTCTAATTGCACTCACCCTCCACTTGGACGGGCTTCTTGGTAACAATTAATGTTAGTGAGCCCAATATTTCTTCTCCCGTATAAAAGACGCCAGCGGAACGTGATAAATTAAATTGACATTTGATTGGCATTTTTACTGGACAATTTTCTATAATTTCACTATTAGTTTAGGAAACATGCAAACACGCGAAGCACCCTCGTCGACGGACGCACAACAACTGTTGCCGGTTCCAGTCTGTGACTTGAACTTGTGGAAGTCGAAAATAAAAACGTTTTTATTTTCTCCCCAAGGCAACAATTGTGTATGGCTTGGAGGTCTGTTTTGGACGAGAAACAATGCGAGTAGAGAAATAAAGATAAATTAAAATACGGTTTATGACTGGACTTAGGGTGACTGGGACTGAGATTTGCTGCCAGCTGTTGATGAGTGCAATGATTCCTAAGACCCTCATTGGGCCGGTTGAGTTGGCTGCAGTTGCCTAACCTGAAGTCGATCACTGGTCGAGGAGTTAGTTAGCAAACAGGTTCTAATGTTGTTGGAAAAAAAAAGGAATTCGCTTATGGTTAGGATCTAGTTTTCTAGCGGAACACAAAAATGCAAAACCAAAAAACAGAAACTGTGTTGAAATGTTGTCTTGGGTAAGTAAATATTGTTTTTAAGTTTTTGCTTTTAATTAGCTATTTATCAAGAAAATCGAAATTTGAATAATTTTAGCATCAATTGGTTGCATATATTTAAATTAAACAACAAATGAATATAACTTAAGTAAATAAATATTCTTAATTTGCTTGCTTGTTGTAAATTCTCATAAAATAGTTTGTTTACTACAAATCAAATTTATTTGTTCATTTCTTAATTCTACACTTTAAACTTGTTGATAGCATAAAGTATATAAAAATCACTTACCAACCCGACTGCAAGAAACAAGTTCGGCAAACAAGTTGCAGCCAAAAAAGTCAATTTCTCAACAAATCGTTGAACCCATTGAATAATAACAAATTGGCATTTACGATATATTGGTATACATGTCCATATAATTAAATATATATATTGCTCCATTTGCTTTATTGAATTTAATTGAAGACAGAGTTAGACTTAAAATTAGGAATCAAAATCAGAGGAAAAAGTACGCAATCTTAATCTCAATATGTGGTATGAAAACTAGAGCAAAAGACACATATAAGTATATTATTTTTAGACACTTAAAAATTTTGATACTGAGTTTCATATAAACAATATTGTAAAGTAAGAAAGTTTCCTCATCGAATATTTTGGCTAAATGTTGGTTTTTAGTAAATTTTCCATAGACATTATAATTACGTACATATTGAAAATGTTAATTATGTTGTTTTTTGGGGGGTAAAATTGTGCAAATTTATTTTTAAGATTTTAGCTTACACCTAATGGGTTAATATATTGTTCACTACTTTCGTATATATGTACGAGTACGTGTGTAAGTTTTGCCTTGGAGGTTTTGGTATAATTTTGTATTTCAAAAGAAATGCATGGAGAGACTTTAAGGTTGTAAAAATATCAAATTAGTTTACCAATTGATTCAGGAGAGGGAAAGTAGTTAAGGAAAGAAGGGGAATAGGGAAAATTAGATAAGTGTATATTAAATTAGAGTACTATAATTGTGTTAAAGTGGCATGTTTTTAAATGAGTTGATTTAACATTGGCAGGGATCGTTCTTTAAGTAAAATTACCCATTCGAACTGTGTTTGATCAAGGGCAGAGTAGTGGTTTCGAAGACCTTGAAAACTAACATTAAGTTGAAGTTTAGTTGCGCTTGATTTTATGAACATCAAAAGGTAAAATATGAATATATATTCTCTTGGAATAAGTATGTTTAAAATTTCAATGCTTTGACTTAGACAGTCCCTGGCGTATTGCGGGGATTAGGAGAACATTTTTTCATTGGAATACATCTACAGTCAATAGCATGTCAGCTACCTGGCTTTATTGAAGCTGATGAAGAATATTTGTTCACTTGAATTTGAAAGAAAAAGGGCTCAACGATAGTCGAACGCAACACTTATAGATTCTTTGTAGAACCCAAAGCAGCAAGCCTCCAAAATGCTGTAGAGGTCTGACACCGTCGTGAAGAATAAGGTTCGGTTCAAGGACCACTTACTCAAGTGAATGAACCTGACATCTTGGTTCGAACCCTGTTTTATAACATCTGATTTGTTTGAAGCATTATTGTCTGTAAACTCCACAGAGATTAAAGCCGAATCGGATTTGGGTTTTGGTAAAGACATTATGAAAGCTTTTTATAAACTTTTTAGTATACAAACTAGTAGTCAAGAAACGCTTTCTATCTATATAGTTGTCGATCGAGATATACACCCTCATTGGCGCAGAAATCGTAAGTAGGAAAAATTTTAGACTGCTCGTTGCAGGATCAAAAATGTTTTTCATACTAAAACCAGTTTTCCGACCGATTGTTCTAATGGGAGCTATAAGATATAGTTATCCGATTGGGTCGGCTCTGACATATTAGTAGCGTGCAGCAAAAAGAAGACTCTGTGCTAAATTTCAGCTGGATAGCTTCAAAACTGAAGGACTAGTTCCCATAGAAATAGACAAACAGACGGACAGACGGATGGACAAAGCTCAATCGACTCAGAATATTTCAATGCGTTGCAAGCTTCTGGGCCAAATTATAATATCCCATGAAAGGGTATACAAATTATCAATTAGATTTCTTCAAGGCCGTAGCTCTCTTCAACTGCAAAAGGGCCTTAACACAACTGCCTAAGTGCACAACTTAATGAAATTGGCTTGTTTCTCGTATTGCTGAATAGGCTCAGTACAGCTAACAAAGCATTTATGCACAAAACATTAAGCTAACTTCCAATAAAAAGGAAAGTAAGGAGAATATATAAAAAGAGCGCAAAGTAGTTGTATTTGAGTTTCACAAACTTAACCAAAATGTTAAGACATCATTTCATAAAGAACTTTAAAGATCTTAAGGCTAAAAGTACCCCAAGTGCTTGGAAGGTACCTCAAGACTTAAATATGTTGAATATGTAAACAAGTTTAGAGTCTTTTTCTTATAATCAAGTTCAAAAATAGGTCAAGCCCGAATGAAATATACTCTGTATCAACGAAAGTGTATGCTCAGTATTAAAAAAGCGCTGCTCTTCCACTTTAGCAGTTCGCAAGGTTCATTGGATCATTAACAATCCTTTGGTTAATCGATAACTAATCCAGATAACCAGATATGTCCAAAAGGTACAAACCACTTATCTATAAAACTGTAGAAGAAATGACGTTTGTTGTGCAAGTATACAAAATATTTGTCCCTTGCTCTAATATTTTTCCATCTCTAAGAGGTGTGATCGAGATGCTAAATCGACTCTTCTGTTGATGTTGATCAAGAATATATATATACTTCCGTCTGGCTATTAGATACATTTGCAAAAACTTAACAAACTACTACTTTTGGTAGAAGCATTCAAATTTTGCTATTCCATAACAGCATCTAATGCAAAAGGTTTCCTTGATACAGGAAAGTATCAGTACTCGATACTCAGGTCTCCATACTAAGTACACGAAACACAGTACCTAATACTTAGCACTTGAACTCAGCACTACTCACTACTCTATATTGTGCACTCGGTACTTTGTACTTGATACTCAGTACTCTATATTAAGTACTAGATTCTCAGCAGTCGATACTCAGAGCTCAATATTCGAAACTCGGACCATACTACTCCTTTCTCTATACTCAGTTGTCTTTACTCAGTTTTCTTTACTCGGTTCTCTATACTCAGTTTTCGTAACTCAGAGTTCGAGACCCGATACTAAGTACTCGATATGAGATATATTATCACCATAAAGCGCTTTAGAACAACATTACAAAATTTGCCAAGCCAGGACGCCTGAAGCTGAAATCAAATTTGACTTCTACTAAAATCCTTCACACCGAAAATAAAGATTCACACAGCCAAGACTTCAGCTTTAGTCTGTATGGACTTTCATACTAGTAAATTCCGACACCAATGGAAATGAATAAAGCGAATTTGATCAAGGCAGATAGAAAGCCTAACAAAACCGCCTTCAGATTCCAACAGATTCTTGAACCTAAGTTGAAGATTTGGTTGGTTTCAAAAAGATTTAATTGAAATCAGAAGAGTAAACTTCGAAGTTAACCATTTCTTACTTATTATTCAACCGCTTCGGAATTGTTAAGAGGGAAAGCTAATGGTGGAATACATCTTCTCGCCATTATTTCTTCCGAAACTATGCACATCCCAAAGAACGATCCCTGACAAAGTTTGCCTCAATCTTCAAGTGAAAATCAACTCTGTTTGACATAGAAATATGTGTACTAATCTACTATGTATAGCTGTATGTTATGTGTAGGCTTTTCTGCAAAATATAACTTAAAAACTACATTTTCCAACGTTTTAGGTTCTGGTTGATTAAATATGTAATGGTTGCTTTTCTTTTTTTTTGCTTATCATCATTTCTTCTCGTAGCTTAAGTAGACAGCTCCTGGTGTTACAGACTCCTCATCTTGAGCCAAAGCCGTTGCCTCCGGTTGAAGAACTAAGCGTAATTGCGAATTGCATTCATCGTAAAGCGTCTCTGTGGATGGGTTGGAGTTCGTTATCGCGTATGGACGGTACAAAATATGTGTTGCATGTTTGTGGGGCGGTAATAAGAGAATAGATTTACAAAAGTTAAGCACATTTATTAAACACTTGAATCGGCTTAAATATTTAGTTCAATAAAGTTCAGAGCAAAATTGTAGGAAGTAATGGAATTAGAGGAAAAAGCTTAAGTTTAATAATAGACTTGCAACATTTTGGCATATAAATATGCCAAGGATCTTTTAAATATATGTAAGTATATAAATGTGTTTTTCAAAGGTAATGATATTCAGTTTTGAAAACTTGTAATTGAATCTTCATAAATTTTATAAACATGTAAAAATCGTGCAGCTTTTGGTTATACATAATTTGTTTAGTAATAAAGGAATAAACATTTTGAAAGCATGGAGACTTTTGTTAAGATGTTAAATAACGGACAGACGGACAAGGGGAGCGGATGTGATACCAGGCGGACTATAAAAAAAATGTGAGCCAAAGCAGACAAATTTCGTTTTAATACAAAGTGCAGACAATGCGGGTTCATCTTGTGGTTTCAAATTATGGTCCCCTCCCTTTTTAAGTCTCCATACTTTATTACTAACTACTTAGGAAAAGGAATAAAATGAAATTTATAGAAAATGCCACTCAGCCATTCAATCAATTGGTTAGATTTGCTTTAGCTTTTCACTGTTTTTTTTTCTTTTCTTCTTTTTTTTCATAACAATTTTGGTTTTTTTTTTTATGTGTCGGATTCATTGGAATCATCACTACCGGGCGGTATGGTCGGTGTCTCATAATCGTAATAGACCGGATAACGTGGTTTAAAGGGCTCACTTGTTGCATTAACATCTAGACCCTGAGCGGACATAATGCTGCTCATGCTAACATTTGTTAAAAATTCCGTATCATCACTGAATTTCTCGCTCAAGGCCATGGCATCTTCATATGAGGGCGGCACTAGGGAATGGAAAAGTAAAATTACATTAGTATTGTCAAATGAGAATGTTGTGAAAAGTAAAAGGTTCAGTGCATGAACAACTAGTTCAGCCATGGGCACTTAGTGGCCCTTTTAACCCTGGCATTTAGGCTTTTACTCAAAATTAATGTGACACATGCTTACGTTCGGTAGGGAATTTGGATTTCAGTATCGCGCGTCACGCAGAAGTATGGCGTACTTCAAATCGAGCAATGAGTACTCAGTATCGAATACTTAGTGCCGATTACTTATAACTGGAGAGCGAACTATCGAATACTTATTATCGAGTGCTGAAATCCAGAGCTCAGTATCAAGTACTAAGAATCAAGCACTGAATATATATTACAGAGTATCGAGTACTTAGTGTAGAGCATCTAGAATCAAGTACTGAGTTTTTAGTAGTGAGCATCGAGTACTAAGTACCGGGTATTTAAAAGCGAGTAATTAGTATTGAATACTGGTTATCGAGTACTTATAATCGAGAGCGGAGTATCGAGTATTTATTATCGAGCACTGTAATCAAGAACTGAGTATCAAGTACTTAGGACCGATATCTAAGAAGCACGCACTGAATATATAATACAGAGTATCGCGTACTTAGTATAGAGCACCTAGAATCAAGTACTGAATTTTTATACTCTGTATCGTAGGTACATAGAGTTTTATAAGTTTGTGCAAAAGTATGTAACATCCAGAAGGAAGCATCTCCGACCCCATAAAGTATATATATTCTTGATCAGCATCAACAGCCGAGTCGATATAGCCATGTCCGTCTGTCCGTCTGTCTTTCTGTCCGTATGAACGCACAGATCTCAGAGATGGTAAGAGATAGAGGTTTGACGTGTATGGGACATATGCTTCTTATGTCTGCAGGCAGATCAAGTTTATTTTCAATTTTGGCCACGCCCCCTCCCGCCCCCGCAATTCAGAAAAAACGTCATATCTCCCACAGTTTTGAAGATAGATGGCTTGTTCCTTCTGGACATATTTAGTTATTAGAATAACTTATCGATCCGCCAAAGGAATGAAGAAGATCGGATGAACAGTTTTCGAGTTATGATCAAAAGACAAAATTTCTTGGTACAGAGTATGTTATAGTCGGGCTTGACCGACTTTCTTTCTTGTTAATACTAAGTTTTGAGTACTAAGTATCGGATACTTAGAATCGAGTAATGAGTATTGAATACAGAACTGAGTATCAAGTAGTTAGTACCGAGAACTAAGAATCTAGCACTGAATATATATTAGAGAGTATCGAGTACTTGGTAAAGGGATCCTACAATCAAGTACTGTATATTTAATACTGAGTATTGGGTACTTACAATCGTGCATATCAAGTACTTAGTATGGAATACTTAGAATCAAGTACTGAAAATATAAAACTGAGTATCGAGTACTAAAAATAGAAAACTTAGAGTTATGTACTGGATTTATACTACTAAGTTACGAGTACTAAATAAGTATCGAGTACTGTGTATTAGATACTTAAAGTCGAGTTTTGGGTATCGACTATTTAATAATGATTACTAAAAATCGATTTCTGTGTATCGAATTTTGAGTATTCAGTACAGAGTTTCTGAGAACAGAGAATCTTGTTATAAGTTTCGAGTAAAGAGTTACACACTCAAGTAAGAGATACCCGAAGCACAGCATTTACAGCATGATTCACATCTTTTTTTCCAAATGAAAACTAACAACTTGACCCAGACCTTTTACTTTTCACACTGTTCTATTCTCTTACTCATGGGTATATAATCAGGGGGATTATCACTATCACTGGTCACCAATATCGCTGGCATGGGCCTCAGGCCGGCAGTTGTGGGCGTTGATGAGGTCGTGGACATTGAGGGTGTCGGCAGTGTTCCAGCTACCCCTCCTAATCGCTGTTGTCCCTGGCTACTGCTGCTGTTGTTATTATTGTTGTTGCTGTTGCTGTTGTTATTATTGCTAAGACGTCTCCGGCTTGGGGATCGGCCATCGTTGGGTCTTGGCTCCGTTAACATTTGTAAATTTTGACTAACTACTTGGTGCTGTTGCTGCTGGCGATTAAAACGCATCAAGGCCTCGGGTCCTTCCATTATCGGTATACTGCCAATGGTCAGTGGAATTTTCAATTTCAGTTTCCAATGGAATTCCGTTGGATTCACTATGATCTTAATTGAATAGTTAACGCTAATGGGACACGTGGGCTTCACCGATGTGGGGGGGATCGATGGTAGGTCCAGGTAGCCTCGATAGACCTTGCGGGACCAGCGCAGCACATTCCCAAAATGTTTTTGTGCTATCAAATGCTTGTCATAGCGATATTCATGCTGCGGATCGTGTGACTCATAGCTGACCTCCTGTTTCAGTTTCACCTCGCATTCGGTTATATCGATCGATGACTCATTGTTAATGTACAGCACGAAGTGTATCTTCTGTCCGGGCGCATAGCCGCAATAGGGAGTCGAGAATTTGACTGTCAGCGGACCCGTGGGACAACAGAAGCTCCAAAATCGTTTGCGATCCAAGATTTCCAGCGGCACCTAGAGTAAGTTAAAGGGATAGTTATATGTTAACGAGTATTTACCGACTCACTCACTCTATATATGGCATCGGCATTCAAATCCAACGGCTGTATCACGGTAAATGGCAGCTTGAAAACCTTGGGGTAGCGACACGTCCTATCGATCGTCGTTATGATCTCATAATGTATTTGTCCATATTTCCCATCGAACGATGTTGGTAGATTGTCAGGCAATATGACATGAAATGTGTATGAATATTCACCAGCTGTCCAATCGATGCACGAATTATTCGCACACGAGCCCAGCACATACGATCGGGATGATAAGTACGATCGATAGGCACGACACATGGCGCGTTCGCTATCGCGCGGATAACCCTTTTTTATCCAGCGTATCTTGGCATAACCACTGACTGTGACATGGATGCCTGAAAGGAGAAGGGCAACGCAACCAGATGTAGAAAGAACAAAAATATTAACAAAATGTTAGGTTCTTGTCTCTCAAACCAGCTTATACCCTATTAGTCTTGGGCTTATTTAATTCATATTTTTATATAATTTGGCTTTTGCCCCCCACATAACTTATTGCTGATAGGTATTCATGTTGCTTGGGTGCTTTTATTGCAACAGATTTGTCCCTTTTTAAAGGGTTCCGATGCAGATACCTGAAGTCAAATGTATGCTAACATGTATGATTTAACCAGCACGGAAAGACCTGAGCTATTTTCATTTGGAACCGGAACTTTCCAAAGAAATCTCTTATTATCAGCATCAAGCATTATTTGTTAAAGATGGAAGAATTATTAAAGAAAATATACTAGAATACGTTCCACAAGGTTCCATTATTTCTCGCCGACTCAATAAAGGGATAAGGAAGGCAGGCAGTGTTTTTGTGGTTTAGGGGTAATCGACTCCTTCAATCAACGCTTTATAGATGGTCACACGCGTCATAGAAACGTGCGTGTGAAAAATGTTATATTAATAAGTGAAATCATCAAAATAATCTGAAAAATGCCCTAGTGATTTCAGATCAAAGTAGACATCAAAAATGTGAGAACACAGAAAGAGACACGGAGCGTTTCTCAAATCAAAGGGAGACAGCTATAGTGCAAGCGAAAAAGGCAAAAACAATGTGCATGTCTCTGCCGCAGCAAGCGAGACAGCGAATACTCTTCCGATTTGTCTGTTTTTGCTTTCATTACTGATTGCAGTTCCCAACTGCTTTAAGCGGCGAGCGCATGTAGACACATTCGAACAGCAACAGACATTAACGAAAAGCCTACTGAAGGTCGAATAGCGAGGTTTATGAAACAGTACTGTATAGGCAACCAGCTCTTTTTGGTGTACGTAACGCACGTTTTCGGGACCTCGAGCCAACTAAAGTCAAATAAATCATTGACATTTGAACCATGTCCTATAGGTACTATAACAACATAGCTTTGATATTATTTAATACACCATTGGTAATATGTTAATACCCTTTTGATATTATAACAAGAAAGAAAGTCGGTCAAGCTCGACTATAACATACTCTGTACCAAGAAAATTTGTCTTTTGATCATAACTCGAAAACCGTTCATCCGATATTCTTCATTCCTTTGGCGGATCGATAAGTTATCCTAATAACTAAATATGTCCAGAAGAAACAAGCCATCTATCTTTAAAACTGTGGGAGATATGACGTTTTTTCTAAATTGCGGGGGCGGGAGGGGGCGTGGCTAAAATTGAAAATAAACTTGATCTGCCTGCAGACATAAGAAGCATATGTCCCATACATGTCAAACCTCTATCTCTTACCATCTCTGAGATCTGTGCGTTCATACGGACAGACAGACGGACGGACAGACGGACATGGCTATATCGACTCGGCTGTTGATGCTGATCAAGAATATATATACTTTATGGGGTCGGAGATGCTTCCTTCTGCCTGTTACATACTTTTGCACAAACTTATAATACTCTATGTACCTTCGGTACAGAGTATAAAAATATATATTTAAGACTATTAAAACATATCAGGGATATTAACAATTATCAGATTGTTGATCTGAAACATTTCACTTTTATATGTTCGAAATGTTGGAGTGATATATTTGAACATATCATTTGGGTATTTTTCAGATGAAGGCCGACTCGATACTGAAAAATACCCGATTGATACTAAATATAGCGATCTTTGTTTTCTGTGTAGATTATGTAAATTTTCAATTTTTGGAACGAGCTTTCTTCCTTGTTAAAGATCCTATCTTGCGAAACCGATGCGTACCAAATAACACTATATTTCACAATTTTCCCTATTGAAATTTTCCAAAGCTCGTTTTTATCTAAAATTATTATTTTATTTTATTTTATTTAAAATTATTCATTTAATAGTTAACCGAAACAAAAATTACTGCGCAGCTTTGAAATTCTCTTCTCATATACTATATCGCTTTCGATTTCCTGCTGCTGCGTTTCGCATATCGAGTATCACTCCATAACAAAAGTGTTAGAACCAGTTGGGAATTTTATGTGGCAGACTTTGAGTCTATTTTGTGCTCAATCTTGAACTGATAACTCGCTTTTCTTTCATTTTTCATCTCACTGTGAGTAAAAAATGTTCTTTGTTCAGAAACGTTTGTTCTCATTTCAACACTATTACCAGTCATATGTCGTGTCTTTGAATGTTTCGTGCTCAATTTAAGTACACCCAAGAACGAATCATACTTGAAATTTTAAGTACAAAATGGCTTAAATTCTATACCGTTTGGTCTAGAACGCCAAAAGCCTTTTTTTTTTGAGTGTAGTTTTTGAATCATAAGTGTATGTATACTTTGTATTGTGATGACCCATGTAGAGTTTAAGATTTACGAAGATTGGAATAAGGGGCTATTTTTAAGGTATTGAAATATCAGCGATATGTGTTTTAAAATAGAGCTATATCCTTGGGTGGCTTGTGGTTTATTGACACTTTTCTCCTACAATCTTCATGAAGTTAACTGCGGTTATTATTATACCCTTGCTAAGGGTATTATAATTTGGCCCAGAAGTTTGCAACGCATAGAAATATTCATTTCCGACCCCATGAACTATATATATTCTTGATCAGGGTGACGAGCTGAGTTGATTGAGCTTTGTCCGTGCGTCTGTCCGTCTGTCTGTCTGTTTCTATACGAACTAGTCCCTTAGTTTTGAAGCTATCGAGCTGAAATTTAGCGCAGAGTCTTCTTTTTGCTTCACGCTACTAATATGTCAGAGCCGACCCAATCGGTCGGAAACTAGTTTTAAATGAAAAACTTTTTTCTTATTAATGGAAACGTCTCCAAACTTTGTAACCGTAGGTTTTCTATGTTTTTTTATAATTCTACCAAGTTTTATTAAAATCGGACAACTATATGGTATAGCTGCCATACATTGGTCTGAAAAACAGTCTTAGTTAGAAAAACTTGTTTGTTTTTAATGGTATTATTTTGCAATTTTGTACATGTTTGTTTTACATGCTTTTACATAATTTTACAAGTTTGTGGCCAAATCGGATGACTATATCATATAGCTCCCATACGATCGATCGGTCGGAAAATGGGAAAAAGAGTATTCTTTGAAAATATTTAAGCGAGCACTTGCAAGGGTATAAAAACTTCGGCACAGACGAAGTTAGCTTAGCTTTCTCGTTTCTCTTTTAATTAAATCAAACAAATGCCTAACACGATTCGTTTCTTTAAAAGGTCTACGCATCCTTCCCCCTTCCTCAACACCACTCAACACCCGAAAAGCGGTCAAGAAGGCGAAATGCACTGCACATGGCCAGCAAACATCATCATCATCATTATCATCCTCCTGCTCAGCCACCTCTGTCGTCATCAACGGCAGACAACAACAATAAAAACATGAGCCACGCCTTTAACGAGTTCATGGATAAATAAAAATGGCGGCATGCCAAAAAACACGACACGTACAGATGAGGAGTGAGGGGTAAACACAGCTACAACAAATGTACAAAGAGCAGTTCGTTCCCTTAACCGGAACAGGAACATGCAAGAACGACAATTAATTGCATGTCACATTCAAAATGGCGTCGGCCAGGATGGGGAATTGAAATATGGAGTTTTTCTGGCTAATCATAGCACTTACAGTTAAGCGCACCATTAAATATTACTCATACGCCCAGTGAGTCATGAGGAACTTACCCCTAATGCGCTTGGTGGCATCAACGCTAAGATCAACAACGCCAGATAGCTCCTGTCCGGCATAGTAGACACCTTGTGGATTGTTGTCAAATGATATAAGGCACTCAATGGGCATATATTGCTATATAGAATTCGTGTATGTGTGTGTGTGTGCGTGTGGGAGTGTGACAGTGTGTGTGTATGCGAGTGTGTGTGTGTGTGTGCAGTACACTGTTTTGTTAAAATATCACTTTATCTACTTTTCGTCGTTTTTGGGGGTTCAATTGAAAGTTCATTCGCTACAATTTGATATCAAGCCATTTGCATTTCGTTTTTGTTTTTACGGTTGCACTGCATTTTTTCACTCCCCTGCGGCATACACACATCCGACCTCCAAGAAAGGGAAAGAAAACCTTTGTCCTCGAACCTTTGTTAACCTACTTCGCTTTCATGCACTCACACGCGCACAGTCACTCACGCACACACACACACACACGCTCAAATTGAACAGCATTCAAGCCGGGGCAGGTTTGCTCTGCGATTTTTACACTACAAATTTGGCTAATAATTTTTTAATAATTTTTCCCACTTTGCTCTAGCTCTCTCGCTCTCGCTCTCTTTCTCTGTCACAGTCCTTTCTTTCGGTTTCGGTCTCGTTCAGCTCGCAGCGCACACGTCCAGCAGCCGTTCGTGTTGGATTTGCTCTATTCGCTTGGCGGCAGCGTCGACAGTTGGAAAGCCGCCGACCAAAATAGCGGGGCACGACGACGGCGACGATTGCAACAACCCCCGCAAAACAGATTCGCACACACACACACACACACACACCTGCTGTTTGTTTTTATACACATTTTTGGCATTTTGTTTAGGCCAGGGTTGTCAAGCCTTTTGGGGTTTAAACAACAAGCTTAAAGTTATTACAAAATATTTTTATATTTCAAATGGATTTTGTGAAATTTTTAGAGCATACTTTTAGCTGCCTGAAAGTTGACAGTTGCCGCTGCATACTTTTGGATGCCATTTTTTTTTATAGTACGTTTCCACTGCACACTGGTTCCAGTTGTATGGGGAGGGTGGCCAAAAATACTTCTAATTGAGATAGAGACTTGACACAACATTTTTATGTTTATAGTAAGATGATGTATAAAAATAAGCCACCATATCATATAGCTGTCATATGAACGATCGGTCTGAAATTAAGAGTTTGTAGGGAAAACTGTTTAGTTTTCTATTAAATTGCAACGCAATCTTATAATTCTTCATTCAAAACAACTTAATATAACCAGGGCGAGCTTAGCGAAAATCGGGATGCCATAGGTAAAGTTTCGGTAATTGTCTAGAACAGGGGCCTGTGCATAAAATATTTCGCGCAGTATGAAGAATTATAATGCTATAAATTTGCAAATAAATTTTGAAATTTGCTGTTTTTGCCAAAAGTTTATGTCAAATTTTGAACAAATAATTACAAATTCCACTCGAATTTAGCTACAAAAGCATTCCAATGTTTATAAAATAGTCCAATAGTCACACATCCTATTCAATGCTTATTGTTTGAGCGGATTGCGGATAAATTCTTTAAACTCCTTTCCACAACACCTTGAGGTAGATTGTTAAGTGCATTTTTTGTCATAGTGGTGTCCCCAAGGGGCGACACGATTCAAATTCAAGTAACCGATTATTCATCGGTGTCCTGAGAAGTGGTTACGTACAATTATGGTTAATTCTCGGAGGTAAGTCTACATTGCCTGCAAACATTTTTATACCCTGTTCCCATTGAAAATGGGAAAATGGGGATCATGAAGTTGTGCGAATGTATGTAACAGGGAGAAGGAAAATTTTCCGACCACATAAAGTATATATATTCTTGATCAGCATGAACAGCCGAGTCGATATAGCCATGTCCGTCTGTCCGTCCGTCCGTCTGTCCGTCTGTCCGTCCGTCCGTCTGTCCGTCTGTATGAACGCGTCGATCTCAGAGACTATAAGAGATAGAGCCACAATTTTTGCACGAAGGTAGATTTATGCTGTACGCAGATCAAGTTTGTTTCAGATTTGAAAAATTCCACCCCGTCCCCCTTTTATATAAGTTCGGTTCGGTTAAAAAAGTTTCGAAGTCTTCTTCATAATACTGTAATATCTTATTAAGGGTGGGGGGTAAGCTATTTAAATTTTTATACTCTGTACCGTAGGTACATAGAGTATTATAAGTTTGTGCAAAAGTATGTAACATCCAGAAGGAAGCATCTCCGACCCCATAAAGTATATATATTCTTGATCAGCATCAACAGCAGAGTCGATATAGCCATGTCCGTCTGTCCGTCTGTCCGTCTGTCCGTCCGTCCGTCTGTCCGTCTGTCTGTCCGTATGAACGCACAGATCTCAGAGATGGTAAGAGATGGAGGTTTGACATGTATGGGACATATGCTTCTTATGTCTGCAGGCAGATCAACTTTATTTTCAATTTTGGCCACGCCCCCTCCCGCAATTTAGAAAAAACGTCATATCTCCCACAGTTTTGAAGATAGATGGCTTGTTTCTTCTGGACATATTTAGTTATTAGAATAACTTATCGATCCGCCAAAGGAATGAAGAAGATCGGATGAACGGTTTTCGAGTTATGATCAAAAGACAAAATTTCTTGGTAAAGAGTATGTTATAGTCGGGCTTGACCGACTTTCTTTCTTTTTTTTTATTTTTTTAAATGAATGCCTAAAATGTTGAGAATATTGTGTCAAAATTTCAAGTCGATTGGAGCAAAAATGACGAAGTTTCGAGTATTTTTATACCTGTCCCATTTCAGGTACCGTACAAATTTTTTAGTGTTCAAAACTTTAAAGCGATTTTCCCACAACTCACGTTTTCAAAGTCGGTGCCCCTCATAACATAAAAACTACTGAAACGATCATTTTGAAATTTTGTACACTATTTCTGAACATAATTTACGAGGTAATGCTGTCGAGTTTTTTCAAATTTGTTAATCATTTTTTTTTTTACAATAAAAAATTAGCCGAATTTTTTCCAAAAAAATCGATTTTTTCACTTCAAAATTTTCCAAAGAAAAAAAAACTCGACAGCGTTACCAGGGGAAAACTATTATCTAACGAATAAGTTTTGGTTTTTTGATTTCGGATGATCCAGCACCAAGTTATGAGGGGCACCGCAATTCGCCTTTTTTCCGAGAGACTTCCGAATATTTGCTGCCATTGCCGTGTTTTTTAATATTTCTTCGTGAAAATTTTATACAACATTCTTTAAATGTCATACTTGAATGTGCTTTTAGTTTTAATAAAGAGATTTTAGCTGTGTCGTCACAAAAAATTCACTAAAAAGTGAATTTTTTCGAGCGATTTGAGCGATGTCTGAACCTGGGTTCAACGATCTTCCGAACCCGCTCCGTGAACCCGAACACAAAATGTTTCGCGAAATGGTTCGAACCCTAGAGAAACCGAGGTTTGTAGCCCTGGTTATGGATCCAATGTTCGAACCGCTACTGTAGGTGGTCTGGTTCTGGCAAATCGGTTCGCAAATCTAAACATTTACTTTACGAGTTAGCGTACCCCAGGTGAGTTTAAGAATATGTTTAAACTATGTACTTCAGATTTAGGGTAAAGGTTGTTGGTGTGAAATTCCTAAGACATTTGTCCAGTGATCAAGCTTCACTTCTCAAAAATAATCTGAACCAGACCCTATTTGGGGTTGTCTCAGCAGTCTCTACATTTTTGGACTCAATTGGAAAGCAAAGCGGTCGACAAGCTCTTTGTTATTATAGAAATTCAAAAGATAAAATAAAATTTAAATGTAATTTCATCAATGAGTCAAAGTAAATTCGCCATTTTTCGATTTAAATTAAGTTTTATGTTATTTGATAAAAAAGAAGCTAAAATTTAAAAACATTTTCTGTTCAATTTGCCAAATCTATTTAACACATTTCTTGCTATTTCCTGTTTATGTAGGAGATCAACTACTTAATCTATGGTTAATTTCAATAATAATTTTCAACAACAATCTTAAATCACACCTTTGGAAGACATCTTAATAGTTCAACAATTCAGCCATCTAAGGAGCCAATCTCTCATAGACCCAACCATCGGCACCGCCATGTACCAGTTGGCCATCAATTTCCCGCTCCACTCCGGGGCCACACCGGAAACGTATGCGATCATGCAGACGATCCGTCTGACCCTGCCAGAACTCAATGAGACTGGGACGCACCAGATAGCCGCCCCAATTGGGTAGCGGCACTTCACCATCTGCTCCCAGTTGGGATTTAATTTGGGCCTCCTTCTCGTCCAGGTAACCGCGTGAGGGTATACGTTGACTTTGTGGGCTTGCAGCTGCTCCAATCTGACTTGCACGCGGACGCTCATGGAAATATTTCAAGGAATCGGCCTGCGAAATTTTCTCGGCCACACCCTCAATGCGCACACTGCGGCGCAGTGGCATCCAGTAAATGGAAATGGCCACATGCGGATTGCAGGCAATGTCCTCGGCCTTGCGGCTGCCATAGTTGGTGAAGAAAGTGAAACCCTCGGCGGTGGCTTCTTTGACCAGGACAAAACGGTTGGAGGGTTTGCCCTCGGCATTAACCGTGGCCAAGGCGGCGGCATTGGGTTCCAGGATTTCCTTGGTCTGCAAAGCATCATCCAGCCAATCACGGAACACGCAATAGGGATTCTTCACCTTGATGTTCTGCTCCAGAAAGGCATCCTTACGCTCATGATACTTAAGGCGTAAAGCTGCAAGGAAGGGACCAAAAATGAGTTAAGGGGAAATGGAAACAGCTGAATGGCCCCCACTCACCAGAGAGCTGTGCGACTGAAGCGGCACTTTGGCTCATGCTGCGCACTTTTAAGAGAAATCTCACTGGGATGGAGGAGGAGTGATTAGAAGTTGTGCTACGGCGGCAGCGGTTACCCACGTACTTGTTGAAGGTGAACTTTGAGGCTTTATCTCGCTGTTGTTTGTTTAATGCAAAATTTTAAGAGCTGACAGCTGGCACCGCAGCGTTGCCAGATCAATGGCTGAAGGTCAACCGTTACACAACAGCTGAGTTGAGAGAACAGCTCGTTTCCACTGAAAAATACAATTCAAAAAGGGCGCCAAATTTCAAAAAGAAGTAAATACAAATTTTGGGACATTTTATTCAAAAATTTTGCTAAATTAGTTTCAGGCTTCAGGTTCAATGCAACTGTCGTAGACCCAATCATATCGATCCGCATTTACTGTGCAATTTCTCTTGCCCTAAACATAAAACAGTCCCTTAGCCAGTTGTACATCGCCATCGTTTACTCCAAACTCACCCTGGGCATTGAGAGACAGCGTCGGAACCTTAGGCGTTCCCTACCCGGCATCTTCCCGCTCAGCTCGCCAAATTCATACAGACACGGCTGAAGCAGAAATCCGCCCCAATTGGCTGGCATGGGCACCTCTTCCTGTGGCCTACCCAACCACCTAGCCAATTCCTCCGCAATCTGCTGATAGATTCGCCTCAAGGCGTTGATATAACCAGGCTGCTCCACCATCCTAATCGGTTGCGGTCCCTTGCAAATGCAGAGCTGGACGTGGCGCGGATATCTGCGAAACTGCTGCAAAGCATGCGCCTCGCTCAATTGCCTGGCCGAGCCGGCTATGCGCACACTGCGCTTCAACGGCGGCCAATTGAAGTGCAGCGACATATGCGGATTGGCACTGATCTCGCCCGCCTGGCGACTGCCCAGACATGTGAAGAACGTAACGCCGGCGGCATTAATCTCCTCGATGGCAGTCAGTCGCGTGACGGGTTGTCCAGCTTTGTCCACGGTCGCCATGCAGGCGACACGGGGTCGACATTGTGGGGCATGGCGCTGCGCCTCCGCCAGCCATTTCTTAAAGATAAGGTACGGTTCCTTGATGGGAACGCTCTCCTCGCTGGCCTGACAATGGGCCAGCCGCTGCTGCTTCCTGGCAGCCAACGAGGGACGAGGTGGCCAACACTGCCGGCCCCCAGCGGCCACAATACCCCTGATCTTTGCTAAGAAGGCTGAAGATGTCATAATTTTGTGGGAATTTATTTGCCAAACATTTGTTAGCCTTGCCTAGTAACTGAGATTCCAAAATGAAAGCAGAAGCGTAGCGAATGTTTTCACATTTTTATACTCTGTACCGTAGGTACATAGAGTATTATAAGTTTGTGCAAAAGTATGTAACATCCAGAAGGAAGCATCTCCGACCCCATAAAGTATATATATTCTTGATCAGCATCAACAGCCAGTCGATATAGCCATGTCCGTCTGTCCGTCTGTCCGTATGAACGCACAGATCTCAGAGATGGTAAGAGATAGAGGTTTGACGTGTATGAGACATATGCTTCTTATATCTGCAGGCAGATCAAGTTTATTTTCAATTTTGGCCACGCCCCCTCCCGCCCCGAAATTTAGAAAAAACGTCATATCTCCCACAGTTTTGAAGATAGATGGCTTGTTCCGTCTGGACATATTTAGTTATTAGGATAACTTATCGATCCGCCAAAGGAATGAAGAAGATCGGATGAATGGTTTTCGAGTTATGATCAAAAGACCGTTTTTTTGGTACAGAGTATGTTATAGTCGGGCTTGACCGACTTTCTTTCTTGTTACAAAGTTTGAAATTGGATGGTAGTATCCCAAAGAGAGAGGGAGAGAGAGAGATTTTTATACTTGTATCAAAAATGTTCGAAAAAAATGAAAATTCTTGATCCAAGAGTTAATTTCTTGATCCAAGTATGATTTTTTGATCCCGCTTTTCTTAATTCAAGAGCTTTAATACTTGATCCAAGGACGAATCATTCTCAAATCAAACAGAATAGTTCTTGAATCAAGTGCTAAACATTCTCAAAATCAAGATTGCACATTCTTAAATCATGAGCATACAGCATTGTCTAAAACGGAGCTTGTTTTTACTAGTTACCATTATCAGAAAAGTATTATTTGCAGGGCTGCAAACCGGTTCGAACCGAACCGGTTCAAAGCCGGAATTTCGACTGAATCTCGAACCGAACCTCTTAAGGTACTAGAGTTGAACCTGAACCTGTTCCGAACCTATAATTTCGGTTCGGTCCAACAAAAATGAAAGACATGAAAAAATTTGACCTATTTTCTAGAAACTTCTTCTCTTATCCTGATGGTTCTGGAATACTGAGTCTTACAATCGGCAGGAAAGTTGAATGTAAACACCTATAAAAATGTTCAGAATTACCACTAGAATCCCTACACATATAAGCTTCTGTTTTTTTTTTAAATCCTTTTCTCCAAAGCTTTTCGCTTTATTCACAAAATAAGAGCTTAACGTTACTGTGGAACTTAAATCGACACAATTTCCCTGCAGCCTATTTCGTTTTTAGGTCGATTACTATATAAACTTGTATAAAGCATGTGCTGAACCAAGGTTCGAACCAAAACCGTTGCCCAAAACCTTGAACCTCAAAATTCTGAACCTGAACCATTTTTAAATTTTGGTTCGAACCCGCGAGACGGAGCTCCTAAAACATTTTTGGGTTTGCAGCCCTGACTATTTGACTTACCTTTAATTTCAAGTATTCGTGAATGTACAGTTGAAAATATTACTGAAATTGGTGAACCGAAAATGGCCCGGTTTGGGTTTAGGAACGAGGAGGCAAATATATAAGGCGCCTGGTGAATGGTACGGATCGCGTTCTTAGAGGTTCGGCTTCGGACTAGTTTGCAGCCTTGATTATCACACCACAGTGAAGGGTTTTCCACATCGGAAAATCATATATTGTGTTATTTCCAATATTAAACAAATAGCTTGGGTTTTAGGTCAATGGGGTTCTTTTCATGCTGGGAATTATCTGGGGTCAGATTTTTTGAACTTTTGAAAGTCAATCGGGCTTAAAATAGTTTTTTGCATGCATAATTTTCCGGGATTCTTCACATATGTCAAAATAGATATTTCCAAATAAAATTTTCCGGTAAGTTTTACACTCTGAAAAATGACAAAGTTGACCTTTAAGTCTATCGGACAAAAATCCACCTTAGGGTGGATTTTGCCGGAAAATCGGATAACAACATTACAAATTTACTCTTTTACTATCCTTAAGAACCGAAATTTAAGTTTCCATTTTCTACCGAACCTTCTTAAGAACTAGTAGGATTTTTCAAATTATCATATTCTGATTTGATGGTTGGCTCTTAAATCAGAATAATGGGGATAATAAAACAAGTCAAACAAACATCAAAATCTGTGCAATTTCATCACAAAGTGCGCTACTCAGCAAATTAAACGAAAATATTAAATAGTAGTTCAGAAAGAGCATGTCGAACTGTCCAATTTAAAATGCAACTCAAATAAATATAAAGCACTTGATGAACGAACGCCAATTTGCAATGAGGTAGAACTGGCGGTCACTTTTCAGGTAAAACCCTGAATTAAACGTCTCATATCCTGGAGTGGTAAACCACATTTCAAATGCATTAAATAATCGACTTGACGTTTGCAACTAATTGGATGTGTCCTTCGAGTGTACAAAATGAAAAGCAAATATGGTGTCAAATGTGCACTGTGCTTGAGTGGGGCGGAGGGGAAGGCAACGTCAAAGTTTAATAAAATAAATACGCGACATTTTTTCGCCTAGGTAAACTGCAGTCAAACGTAAAGAGTAATGCCCGCCGGGATATATGAGACCAAACAAACAACACAACCCCGAGAAGGAACGACAACAAAGCCAAAGCAAAGGCAAAAACAAAGCCGGAAAGCCAAGGGACCGGCCCACCCGAAAAAAAGGAAATGGAAAATGAACTTGTTGGGCGCGACTTCTTTGTGTTGGTTACCCATCTCTCGCTTCTCATTTTTCGGCTTTCCTGTTTACTTTCCTTCCATACGATTTTCATGGTTTTTGTTTTGCTCAGCTGCTTTGCTGTTGTTGGGGCTTTCGGTGTGAGGGAGTGCGCGCAACAAGAGGTAAGAGCAGCTATGCTGCTCTCTGCGCCCTGCAGGAGCAGGCCACAAAGAGAGCACACGCCAGTGGAGAGCACACAATTTGTTGGCAAGGATAATAAATATCTTGTTGTCAGCTCAGAGAAGCAGGGTTGTCAACGTTTTCTGTTGGACTAAAGAAAAGATTAAGATTTCAGCTGGGAAATTGAATATTTGTAAGAAATTAGGCAATTTAAGGATATAAGGGCATCGTTATACTCTGTACCGTAGGTACATAGAGTATTATAAGTTTGTGCAAAAGTATGTAACATCCAGAAGGAAGCATCTCCGATCCCATAAAGTATATATATTCTTGATCAGCATCAACAGCCGAGTCGATATAGCCATGTTCGTCTGTCCGTCTGTCTGTCCGTATGAACGCACAGATCTCAGAGATGGTAAGAGATAGAGGTTTGACATGTATGGGACATATGCTTCTTATGTCTGCAGGCAGATCAAGTTTATTTTCAATTTTGGCCACGCCCCCTCCCGCCCCCGCAATTTAGAAAAAACGTCATATCTCCCACAGTTTTGAAGATAGATGGCTTGTTCCGTCTGGACATATTTAGTTATTAGGATAACTTATCGATCCGCCAAAGGAATGAAGAAGATCGGATGAACGGTTTTCGAGTTATGATCAAAAGACAAAATTTCTTGGTACAGAGTATGTTATAGTCGGACTTGACCGACGTTCACCACACAGTTTATTATTGATGTTTGGTATTAAATCGAAATCATTGAGTGCTAATACTTGTTTTTGCCAGTTGCCAGCTGGTGAAACTAATATTTAGGGATGCCTCAATCGCAGAGTATGCCATATGACGTTCTTGCATTGTCAGGCACAACAACCGAGATTGGACGAACATCACAAAATTCAAAGCTGAGCGAACTACGATCACTGTTAAATTCACTAAACGATTGTGAATACAAAGAACTGAGTTTATCGACACACTCTTGTTGAGATAATCCACACCAAAAAACATGAAAAATTAGAGCATAAAAATCTCCTCTTTAAAATTCCATTTAAAAGCCATATTGATTTTTTTTCAACTCACTGTAATAAATACAAATGCGCTAATACATCGAAACATTGTGTGACTATTTATAGTTAACAATTTAAAGCTCTGTGCAAGATGGTTCTGAGCCGAACCGAACCAAACCGCACCGATCATGCTCGTAAGCCGATCCGAACGAGCCAACCGAACCTAAAACCGCATTACAAACCGGTTAGTTTCGGTTCATTTAACAAAGTCTGTAAATTTCAAAAAATTAACTAAAATAACTTAACTATACGTGAATAATTCTAGAGCTTAGAGTTTATCTAACGGCTTCTTAAAGTACAGCAATCTGTCGGCTTGCATTTGGAAGCCAGGGTTTCAACAACATCTGATTCTGTTCATCCTTTGGTATAACCGTATCTTTTTTTGATAGCTCATGCATTCTTTCCTTTAAAGATGCAGATTCAATATCTTGAAATCTCAACATTCTCTATTTGCATGTGCATATTGCGTCCCGATCTATAAGAGAATCCGTAAACGGTGTTGGCATGAATATTGTTATATGAAAGTCATATAAAGACAGCGTATTTTGCATATTTTCAAACAGATTTTCATCGAAGCAAGCCAATGTAAATGTGCAAAATATTATATGATGTGCTGACTTTTTACGTTAATAAAATTCCCAAAATTCTGCCTTCAATTTCAGGATAATTTAAATATCCAAGATGACTTAAATAACAACTAGAATTAAGATCGGTTTAAAAATATGCCAAATCCGCTGTCTAGTCATTTGTAGTTGCAATGTATATACAATGCTCGGTTACTAAAAGTGAACCACTGAATCGCAACCAAAGCGTGGATTGGGATCATTTAGAAAACATATTATAAGTGAAACCAATGATTTAATTCCCGATCGGTATGTATCCCCGGTATTACCAAATTTCTTGTAGTGACATAAGTGTTACCAGTTTCCGATATATTAACCTTAACGTTACCCTAAGTTTATGCTTTTTGAGAGAATGCGCAGCATTACCGATTATAAAAAGTTATATCTGGGAACAGAAAAGTCCATCCTGTACGCTTCTACGTAAGCTTTTAAAAGAAGGATCCTGCAGTCTTTTCTGAAGAAATAGAACTTCGGTCAGCAAGTTCAAAACCTTATCAGACCTAATTCGACTTAATTAAACAAATTTCTATAATAAGTAACATAACGTACGTTATTTTAGAATATTTCCAACTTTTATAGATAAAAATAAACCCAAAAACAAAGAAAATCTAGAAAAAGTGCTTGACCAATTTGTATTTATTTCCTATGTTATAAAAAAGTAAAGAAACATTTTTTAAATGGTTTTTAATAATGTATTAACTAGCCTTAGCCAACGCGTATCTAGCCATGAACCTAGTTTTTGTGTTTTCTTTTTTGCCTCCTGACAACCCTGTTGGCCGCTCGACCTCAGCTCTGTGAGTTAGCTGTGGCCTTCCATCCTGTTTTCGTGCTGGTAGTGAGGGTTGCGGTCTCGTACAGTACGCCGCGTGGCTTTCTCTGAGCTCCGTCAACGAGTTGTTGAATTCAACGAAAGCCCCAGCAAAACATAAAAATAGCAAATAAAATAAAACCTCAACTCGAAGCGGCATTAGCTAGTCCATAGTGCTTTGTTTTGTATATGGAAACAATTAAGTACATGCATAAAAGGCGAAACTTCAATTATTTTCATTGCTAGTAATTTTCTATGTGACGTTTAAGTGGCGTAATTAGTTAGTGTGCTTAAAGAAATTTATAGATTTATATAATATATTGTGCATAGATTTTATAAGGATACATTTTTTAAGGAAACCTGCGGCGCTTGTGTGTCTGTGTGTGTGTTTGTAGGGAGTTTTATATAAGCAACAGACAGCAGCAAAACTCAACTGGCCACCTGCGGCTACATTTTGAGTGCAACAAAGGAAACAGCCCCTTGAAGTATGCCAAACAATTTTACAAACGAAACCCCACAACAATGGCCAGCATAAAACTTGATACACTTCACGTGACCACCAGCCCCAGAAGTCGAAGTAGAAGTAGGACTCGGAGCAGTTTTTTCAACAACAGCGGACGCAGCAGCGCCTGCAGCTCGGGCAGCATCTCACCCATACCCATCATTCCGATCATTTCAATAAGCCACGATGGCGATGAGTCCGAGTCAGAGTCGGATATTGATACGGAGCCGGCGCGTATCTTTCAGCGTCGCATGTCCACCAAGCAGAACAACAACCTGGTGAGTATGTCATGTAAAATGTACATATATGTGGGCAAGCTAGTGAAGAAAGCAACACAAAGGCGGTTGAGTGCAATGAAATTGCTATAGTTCTATTCTGCACCAAAGGCACAAAGGTACTTGATTGCACTCAAAATCACCCATGCAAATCTTTTCAAGACTTGTGGAAATGTTAAATTTACAACATTTAATTGATGAATTGCATGAAATTGCGAGTAGAGTAAGAGTCGAATGAATTCTGTATAAAAATAGGTGAAAGAATATAGCTTTAAATATATTGTATCAAATAAAAAATTGCACTTTTAATTAACACAACTGACCTGTAACAATGATTCAAATAGGCAAAATACGATACGCAATACGAACAAGTAGCAAGGTTACACAGGCAAGTAGGTTAAATGAAATGAAAAACTATTTTAATTAATTAAATAAGGACTTAATCCGCTTATGCATCCGTCAGGCTCCTGTGCTGAGTAAGTTTCTTTACATCTTTGTCAGGTTGGTCGTCTCTGGCAGGCCCACTGCTTCATGACCTTCGCTTCTTTCAGGCATGATTTCAGTACTGATCCGTGTACTGAAAAAAGAACCGGAAATCAGCCAGAATTCTGCGATTCCTACTGCACTGGACTCTAATCAGCATTGATAGTTTCAGTATTGTGGATTAAAACTGCATGGACTTGATTATTTTAATGCCATTTTTCTCTTTTTGGATTAAAATATCCACAAGCAGGCGGACTGCAACAAATCTTATACTTAACTAAACAGAGAGCTTAAGTTAAAGTCGGCTCTGCCCGACGAGGAAATACCTTTTATTGGGGAAAAAAGTGTTTGAAAGCCTTCTTTTATGTAAAATACCAAAAAAATTAACATTAAGCAGACACTGCACTGCTCTTTGGTACAGAGTAATAACAAGTAAGAAAGTTGGTGAAGCCCGACTATAATTTACTCTGTAGTAACGAAGCAGCTGAAACCAGCGCTACTGCAGCGAACATTATTTTGCTCGTAACTTGACTATTGTTTATTCAATCATTCAATCATTCAGTCAGTTATAACTGAACTTGTACCAATCTTCTATCTATAAAACTGTGAAACTGTGAAATAACGTTTCTTTTCTGGCGGGAGGGGCGTGGCAAAAACAGAAAACAAGCTTGATTTGCCCTCAAGTATTAAGAGCATTTGTCTAGTACCGTAACGCCGACTTTTGTTTACTGTGAACCGAAGCTCTCTAGGAATAAACCTGTATCGTACCTAAAATTCTGATTTTTTACCTTCTGCCTAGCGACTTTATCTGCTAAATGGTTCGTATAGTGCAACAGGCTCCTAAACTAAGCAGGAAAGTGGAATGAAAATATTCTGTAAAAGTTTAGAACCCACCCATAATGGCCTCTGTTTTTTAAGCTCCTCGACTTTGAAGCTTCGTAAATAGTTCTCAAAAACAAGAGTCTAACAGTGGTAATATTTTTCTACGAAAACTACGAAATGGAATTTTATTTAACAGACAAATTTATAGTGAATATTACCATGTGTTCTACTAACCGATTCCGTACCAATAACCACCACATGATTCACATTTGATTTCGATTTGTGTAGTTTTTGAACACATCGAAAACAAAAATAATTATTATTGTATAAAGCATGGACTGAACCAAAACTCGAATCCTCAACTTTCCCCAAAAACCTCGGAACTTAACCTTCTCTAAATTTTGGTTCAAGCCAGTTAACCGGAGATCCGAATATTTTTTTTTGCTTTGCAACCCTGTGTGTGTTTACCCGCTTGCTGGAAAAATGTCCTTGCTTTAATGCTGTTCGCCAACGCTTCCACTGAGCTCGCTAGAGTTGGCCTGTGATGGTTTCAACGGGTTGTAGAAGCTCTACTATGAGTCACTCGCAATCAAAAATAACTTAAGGGGGTCTTCTCATTCAAAACCCGTTTTTTGTACCCTTTTTAAAAAAATTCTTATTTGAAAACGCAAAGAATAATTGAAAACTTTTTTTATTTATTGTATTACAAAAGTTTCAAAGTAAATAAAAAAATTTTTTTTGCCTCGATACGTGGGCTGTTCAAAAAGTAATGAGACTTCAAAGTTGGTGGTGAAAAAAAAGGTGTCGTCACGGCGGCCACGATTCCGGGTCTCCGGAGCGTCTGAAATGAAAAAAAAAAACGGGGTTATAATCAGTATAGATGTAATTCTCGGGTGAACCTCAAGCTTAATTTTGTGATTTTTTTTGGCAAAATGGCGGCCATTAAAAAAAAAAATTTCAATTTCGGGCTTTTTTTTTGTAGTTTAGTGTAAAAAAAAAATTGTAAAAATTTTTTTAAAATTATGGTCGAGGTTCACCCGAGAATGGTGACAATTCTGCGTCGATTCCACTTTGTTTCATGAAAATCGGTTCAGTTGAACTAGAGATATCATGGCCGCCAGTTCGAAAAACGTGGTTTCGAGGTATACGAGTTTAAAGTTTGAAGTTGTTTTTTTGCATCAAAAACAAATTGAAATGAAAAATTTTAGTATGCAGTTTTAGAAATTCGACAATTCTCCGTCGATTGCATTTGGGTTCATCAAAATCGGTTCCATAGAACTGGAGAAAAGTGACTTCGAAGTTCAAAAACGTGATTTTGAAGACACTCAAAGAAAATTTTAGGCAATAAAACATTTTTTTTTTGTGAAATACTTACATATATCAGACTGCAATGCCAGCAAACGCGAATCTAAAAAGAACGCTTTGAACGAAATTCGGTAGTTGCTTCAATCCGTTGCATTCAAAAAGTAGCCAAACTAAGCAAATCGCATTTTGACGAAGACCTTGCTTCACAAAAAAGGCTGTATCTTCTAAAGTATTTCGAATTTCTAAAAATCCTTTTAGGGGCATATTCACAACTACCCAAGCTATAAATAAATGCAAAAAAAAAGTCGAAAAAAAAAGTTGCTCAATGGGAAGACCCCCTTAATATTTGACCGTAGACAGCCCAAAGGTCTAGGCCAAGCTTTTCAAAATCAGAACAACAAAACGAAACAAAAGAAAGGGATATACAATTTAACGCCAAATACGAACGGAATAGTTTGCGCTGCCGTTTCAAGGCTAGATACTTGCTTGTAAAGGTAACCGGAAAAACAATTTAACTACATAGATGGTTTTTCCATCACCAAACACAGTAGGATGCCAAAAACTATATTTTTTTTTGAAGTATATAAGGGCACTTGTATATGCTTTCGTCACTAGAATATCCCCTTGCAAAGAGTATTATTTTTTATTGGATAGGATATATATTATATATATAGAGAGAAAACAAAGTCCTTTTGATGCAACAGAGCGTCAATGGCAAAGTTTCTGGAGCGGAAGTTGCACGCCATGCAGAAGCAGTGCGGCATGTGGGGGTGGCAGTGTCAGCCGGCAGGAGGACTGTGCAGTAGTTGCGTGTATGTTTGGGCTTCGAGTTGATGTTGTGAGCGACTTGTTTGTTGCCGCCAAAGGTCAGGACTCGCTGTGTTGTTAAGGTTGCCTCAAAGGCAACGCGAACACGGCTCAAGTATCACTGTTAATACTAAAGCGTATTGCAGTTCCACAAAGGAAGCAAATGTCTTGGGTCAAGCGTGTAAATAAATTTAATACTTTTGCAAAAAAGCCAGGCGTTGCCAAGGGATCAAAGTTGAAGAAATTTAACAAATTTAAGCACCGTTCAAATGCCTTAAAAAAAACTATTAACGATCTGGTTAAAATAATACAGTTTGGATGAGTCATGTTTCGAAATTGTTGTGTTTTCCCTTGGTAAATGATTAAGTCAGTTTGATAGTTTTTCAAAGCAATCAGTGATCACGTATCCCTTCTGCATTATTCCAATTAAAAGAGCTAAGTTCTCATCACTTCCAGCTGAAAAGTGGAAGCTTTAACTATATTTCATTCCCTTTAATTATTTTATTAAATTTCCTTTTTTATTTCACACTTTTTTTTCAATCTAAGTCTGAAAAAAACCCAAGAAATAGGGACCCCATTCAAAGCGATTCGCCTCCTTTTTTTATATTTTAATTAAAAGTTGCCATAGTTGCCAAAAAGGCCAGTTTGAAAGAGCTGCGTTAAATACGGAATCCTAATAAATGCTTCAATTAGGTTCTGTATGGCTTTGGTGTCGCTTCGTGGCGTTATTTGACTTTTGCTTGCCCTAACCAGCAGTGACTTTATCAGGTGCAAGGCCAGGCAAAAGAGCTTAGGACAACGCTACGAATGAATAATAATTTTTGCCAAAATTAATCATACGCAACGGTGCACTCATGGGCTCAATTTTTGATATTTTGAATGGCACTAGTAGATATTTATTGCATTTGTGATTGTCTGGAAGCTTATGGCAAAACGAATTAGCCTGATTGTGACAGACAAAGCCACACTGAAAAGGGGCGTGACATCAGAGTACATATACATACATATTTGTATGTATAATATATGCCGTAAGAGGTTTACACATGTCAAACCGCAACACAATAAGCTATGCTAAACAAAAGCTTGGCAGTGCTTGAGCTTGATGGTCGCATTTTGGTGCGCGTGCAGCCACAGTTGACAACAACAACAATAACAACAGCAACAATTGCACAATAGAGCGATTCAACAACTTATAATCCATGTCATTCATAAGTCTAGAAATATTCAAATGAAATGTGCAAAGATGAGAAAGTGGGAATATAATAGTCGAATTATGTTTCTGTTTAAGTTCATAATCTGTGCTTCAGCTGGAGCAACCATATTTTATATAGAGAGAGTATATTGTCTGCAAGCAGATAAGGTTTGTTTTAGTTTTTGGCCACCCCTTCCACTCCTTCCACCCCCACACATAAAAATGTTGAATAATTCCTTCAAATTCGATCTTATACTTTGCACTTTTTATAGTGTGTGCTTCCAAAATCTATAATTTCAGATGTCTTCATAAATAAAATATGTTTCAGACTTTTCGGAGCCGCGTGTCGCTGTTAGCTAACATAACGTTGATCCGTTAACATTCATGTTAATGCTCTGTTATATAGGAATATTATAGGAAGCATAACATGACCGCGAGCCGGCTAATACGACTGGCTTAGAACAAACGATACTAAAAGGATCCATTGGATGATTTCGGTAACCGTTGGAAGAAAATTTAAGATCCATTTAATATTAAATGTATATTTTACTATCTGTTCAATTTATGACTCCTATCGAAATTCTGTTCTTTCAAAAAATACTGACCTTCTAGTTAGACCTGCCTGCTTAGAACGCCGACCAATGTTAGCATGATCTCTATTAAGCACTAAAAATCGCACATAACTTACCTTTGAAAGAGCCAATAGAAATACACCCAAACAAATTGATTGTCTTAAGCCCCCAGTAGTAACCTTAAGTTCATAGTAATTTGGCCTAATAACGGCGCCAAACAGACATCAAAGATATTGTTTAAGGTTGCCGTTACATTTGAGGTTACTTTAAACTTGGTAAAATGCAAAAATCTGCCTAAATGATGAGGTCAAATATTCTTACAAAATGTTCAAATTTCTATCCCCATAAAGAAAAAGTATAAACGAAGGACAAGCACCTTGCTTGGAAGTGGTTTTGTGCTAAAAATTAATTTCTCTGAAAAGCTTAAAAAAACTATAATTTTAAACTTACCTTACCTTACTTACCTTACTGGGATTCGAGCTCGGGTCTTCCAGTATTTGAACATTTCCCTACGGTTCTTTGTTCCAGTACTGAATTTTTGAGGGCTGATTCGAACCTGAGCAGTAGGAATGAATGAATTTCATGCCTGATTTCAGGCATGTTTTAGTACTTCCCATGAAATTCACCCATGCCTTAAATCAGCAGAGGTCATAAAGTAGGACATGCCTGTGTTAAACTGATCATATGAAGGCATTCAGTACCAGCCCTTCCATTTCAGGGCTGATTTATCTATGATTCAGGTATGAGCCGAAATGAAGGATCAAGTTACATTGAAGAGCTCAGTCATTTTAAATGGACAAATGTTCAGTCAGTTTATTTTTGAGGAAATAGTCACTTAAATATAAGGTCACATTTCCTTAACGTTCGTAATGTCGAGCTTTGAGTTCTCAACAAACACCTGAGTATAGCGTTGGCTTTGAACGTGGAGGTTGTTAGTTCGGACACACTGCAGGCGGACTCATTTTTATTTATATTTTATTTTCGATTTTGTTGTTAATTTCTGACAATTTTCAGCCTCACTTTCTACATTCGAACATCTGAGCCGCGTAGCCTCCTTCCATTTAAATGCATAAACTGAAACTGACTTAACAATTTTATCAACCAATTAGGAAAAGTGTCCTTACATTTCAAGTACCGTTTCCTCTAAGAAATCTTGGTCTTTTAGTTCAAAATCGTTAAGGTAAAAAGATGCAATATTTCCATTTAGGAACTGCTTAACCTGAATTCGTGGCAGCTCTTTTTTGAGTGGTACTAAGACTGTTTTTACAGACCGAACTCTCATATGGCAGCTTTAATATACAGTTGTCCGATTTCGACCAAACTTAATGGAATCATATAGAGCATTTAAAATTTATAAATGCGAAGCTTGGAAGCTTTTCCATTGAAAACAAACAGTTTTTCGCAACACAACTACACTGAGAAAACAAATCAATTCGTACGGGATACCATCAATGAGAGAGGATTGAAAACAGGATAGTTCCGGATATACTTGAGCCGAACCGAAAAAAGATTGATTTGATCCCACTTTTTTTTAATCCTAAATAGTTTGTATTTGTCTCGAGGTAATCTCAAAAGGATTAAATTAACAAAAAATTCGAGAACAACATAATCAGAGCAGAGCAGTATCATTTTAAGTGTGTTACAGATTAATTTTGTTGTCTCCGCTCTCCCTTTCGTCCTTCACATCCCATAGGGCATCGCCGTAAACATTTCGAGACAAACACTAGTTTTGTATATCTAAAACTTCTTTCAGCACCATAGCACCTGATTGTTGTCCCACGTCTAAAATGCAATTTTTACTTTTCCGCTCTCGTTCCTAACTTATGTTCATGGTATCCCAAGATGTATATTGGGAATGAAACAAGCTCGAAAGGCTTGCGCTAAGCCTTAAAAGCTGGAATTGAGTACACCCAGACAAAAAGTAGAACGAATAAGTTAAGAACAAGCGCTCTAGAACAAAAAATTATTCGTTCTTGAATTTTCAAGAATTTAGCTCTTGTAATCGAGCTGAATGCGTTCTCACCTTGGTGCTTTTAGGCGAGGGGAGTGAGGTAAAGAAACTAAGAGAGGAGAGCAAGCACATTTGAGAGAATAATGTTGAGTCTGCTCATACAGTTTTATATTTCATGTGAGAGGGGTGTGTGGGGAAGCTATTTTTGCATTCAGTTTGCTTTGCAATTCCCAACCAATTATGCCATTGCTGGCATGGAGAGACCCCTGTTTGACTGGCAGTTGGTAGACAAAGACTGATACTGCTTTGAGGTGTTGTGTTTTCCTCGAGCCGGCTTCAACTTGCTTCATGGTTTAACAATTCATTTTCGATGAAATAAATTTTAACACAATGAAAAAAAAAACAATTGATTTTAAATTGAAATCTGTGAAACTCTTGATTTAAGAGTAAACGATCTTACTCTTGAGTCTGATGAGCTCTTGATACTAAAAGGAACGTTCGCGGTTTTTGACAATGCTTTAAGCTATTGATTCAAGAATGAGCAATCTTGAATTTGAGTATGTTTAGCACTTGATTCAAGATCTATTCTGATTGATATAAGAATGATTCGTACTTAGTTCAAGTACTTAAACTCTTGGATCAGGAAAACTATAATCAAAAATTTATACTTGGATCAAGAATTTCGCTCTTGGATCGAGAATTTTCACTCTAATCGAACTATTAATCTCGAAAACTCTTGATCCAAGTATGAAATTCCCCATTTTTTCTCTGAGTGTAGAATATCCTGGAAGTCAAGATTGACTTTTTAATCTCGAGCCGAGATTACTCTAAGAATATAAAGATTGAATTCGTGAATTTGTGTAAATTGAATCCTTTTTGTGACATACAAACATCTGGTCCATTTTTATATACCATTTGCATGCGCATAACAAGAATTAGTTAATAACCATTCTAAGTAGATCTGACTGGTTTTCATACCGCAATATTTAGCTTTTCCAAAGTGTTCCGAAGTTCTCACTGTAAAGTACTATTAAAGTAGTAAAAAGTTCTCAGCTGCTTACAAACATTAGCAGGTACAGAGTTAATTACAGACCGACATTAGAATAAGCTAGACAAGTAGTAAGGACTCAAAGGTGGGTTACTTTGGGTACCCAGCAAGAATTTGCAAATATTAACTTAATAAACTAAAACCTTACAACTTGTGTTACACTTAAATGTTGATTATTTAAACCCACGTACTATGTACCCTGCAGCTACCTTTAGACCCATCCCCTCGACTGTGCATAAAACACTTAGAAAGCAAACAATAAGTAAACACCGCGAACAAGCAAAAGTCAAAAAGTCTTATGCCGCATTGTCTGTGCCACTTGTAGACTTTGCGGCAAACATCTTCTCGCAACATCGCTCAGTCGGAGAGTACAAGTGGAGGAAAGCCTTTTTTTTTTGTAGCTTTAAGAAGCCACTTTACTGCTTCACGTGACTTTCAAGCATTTTTAATCTTGGAAATTTAATGCTCAGGTGGAATACATTTGGATGAGTAAGGCAAGTCAGCTCTGGTTTATCAGCAAAGAGAAATTAAATCTGGTACAGGCATTGAATCAAATAAAAATCAATACCCTCAAAGTAAAAAAAAAAACACCAACTGCTTATCATGATAAAGCTGGACGCGCTTTTGTGGACTTGTTTTGTCATGGCAACTTGGCGTATGCTTGATATAGGTCTGGCATAAAGCGTTGTAAAATGATTGATGGACGATGGCAAGGATTTGAATGTGATGAAGCGGAAACTTTGATTTTTAGTTACCAAAAGAGAGAGAGAGAGAGAGAGACTGGCAGGGTAGGCTTTTGCGTAAAGTTGAATGACCCTAGAGCTGGGCAGACCTCGGATAGCGCATGTAAGTCAGCAGTTTTTTTTTAAAGCCTAAATCCTATTCAATCTTAGTTCAAGGTTGATCCTTCAAGAAAACATTTCCGTTTCCGCTTTCAATTTGCAGCGAAAACAAAACTATTACAGAAAACTCAAATAGAAATCAAATGCAATTTCGCTGCAATTGATTTCTTGTGTATTTTCCTTTCACATTTTCTCCGCTTTGACTTGACACAGCGTTCCCTTTGGGGGACCTGCGCTTGACCAATGAATTCTGCCTGATGAAATTCCATTTCATTTCCGTAGCTAAAAGCGGGAATAAAGATTGCTGAAATCAAAATAGAAAAACGTTTATTTGTCATATAATTGCCACAGATTATTGTCACTCGAATGACATTTGGTCCTACGCTTTTTTACACTTTCATATTTTGCCAAGCAGGAATCGGTGTGAAAAAGAAATGAAAGCCTGGTCAATGTGTGCTTGGCCTTTGTTTGCTCAATTGATTGCTGGGGGACCAGCCACGGCGCTGGCTATTGTTCACCCTGCAGCGAATGTCAATTATTGTTTACATTCTACGGAAGACTGCAAGTGACTGACAATGAGTCGCTGACCCTTGTGTCTCGCATTATTATTATTTGCCCATTGACTTTTACTGCACTGTCAGCTTATCATGGCTAATTGCCCCAGGCAAATTGCTCCAGTGAAACTTAGTCAGAGTCCTTTAATTTGCTCACACGTTGTTCGTTTCATTTCATCTCGTTGCTGTTCAGGCTGCCATTATTAAAGAGGGATTCCTGCTGAAACACACTTGGTCCTTTCAACGCTGGCGCCGTCGCTACTTTCGCCTGAAACGTAATATGCTCTTTTATGCCAAGGATGAAAAGGTATGTATGTTGACATGTGAACATTAAAATTATTACAATGCTAATTTCTCTGTAATAAGATGTTGGGAAATGTGTATCAGAATTGTAGAGCCTCAAAAAAGGTTAAGTAAAATTCCTGTTTAAGTCTTTAATATTTTACTGACAAGATTTTGAATCGTGAAAAGAGTTTTTTAATTTTAGCCAGTCTTATGTTATTCTAGTAGGCAGGGAAAAAATTATACAACAAAATATCCATTGCCTGATTTCGGTGTGTAACGTTCAAATATCAATTTATTGTTAAATGAATCTCAAATTTTCATCCAATTGAGCTGAAAATCATCCAAAGTATGACAAAAATGATTACACAATTCCACAAATTGAGATTCTTTAACTAATTCCTTTAGACAAAGACGCGTTGACATGTTGCAGTCATATCCTTTTTCCGTTTCCAACACATTGGCGAAAAACCATTATACCGACTTCCGACAGTTTTAGAAATATGGAGGGCAGCACTACGCATCAATTGCTAATTTTCGGAAGCCTTAAAGTAGACTTATTGATACATCTGAGAAAAATGTAACAAGCGGTATAAGTAATGCCCATGGTGTCGAAATTGGCCTTCAAATGCTAAAAATTTTACTGGATTTATGGCAATTTTGTCAAACTAAACCATCTGCACCGAGCCATTGTGCTTGTCGGAAATTTTTTTAAATAGCTTTACAAATGCACTAATCGTACAATTTTAGAATTTATAGCTGGGCCCAAACCTGTTCCGAATTTAAAATATAGGTTCGGTTCAACAAAAATGGTGGACATCACAAAATTTGACCTTATTTCTAGCGATTCCATCTGTTAGTTGGTTGGTTTTGAGTCCTAAAATGGGCAGTAAAGTGAAAATAAATACAATCCAAGAACAGCATTCAGAACTACTGACAATATCCCCGTCTATAGTAGCCTGCGTTTTTATACCCTTGCAAAGGGTATTATAATTTTGCCCAGAAGTTTGCAACGCACAGAAATATTCTTTTCCGACCACATAAAGTATATATATTCTTGATCAGTATGACGAGCTGAGTCGATATAGCCATGTCCGTCTGTCCATCTGTTTCTATGCTATCTTCTCCTTCAGTTTTAAAGCTATCGCCACCAAAATTTGCACGAAGTCTTCTGGTACAAATACACTGCACATTTGTCGGAACCGGCCGGATCGGATGACTATAACATATAGCTGCCATAGGAACGATCGGTCGAAAAACTAGTTCTAGTGAGAAAAACTTTTTTGTTTTAATGTAATCGTCTTCAAACTCAGTATTTACTAGTTTAGTATGCTCCTCCACGATTCTGCCAAGTTAAGTCAAAATCGGACATCTATATAGTATAGCTGTCATACAAAAGTAGAGTCAAAAAAAGTGGTCTTATTGGGAAAAACTTGTTTGTCATCGGCAAGGTATACAAACTAGCCGAAGCTAACTTTCCCCCATTTTTATACTCTGTACCGAAGGTACATAGAGTATTATAAGTTTGTGCAAAAGTATGTAACAGGCAGAATGAAGCATCTCCGACCCCATAAAGTATATATATTCTTGATCAGCATCAACAGCCGAGTCGATATAGCCATGTCCGTCTGTCCGTATGAAAGCACAGATCTCAGAGATGGTAAGAGATAGAGGTTTGACATGTATGGGACATATAGTATGCTTCTTATGTCTGCAGGCAGATCAAGTTTATTTTCAATTTTGGCCACGCCCCCTCCCGCCCCCGCAATTTAGAAAAAACGTCATATCTCCCACAGTTTTGAAGATAAATGGCTTGTTCCTTCTGGACATATTTAGTTATTAGAATAACTTATCGATCTGCCAAAGGAATGAAGAAGATCGGATGAACGGTTTTCGAGCTATGATCAAAAGACAAATTTTCTTGGTACAGAGTATGTTATAGTCGGGCTTGACCGACTTTTTTTCTTGTTTTATATTAATATTGTGTCCAGCATGAACTGAACCAAGGTTCCAACCCAAACCTTCTTCCAAAAACTGCGAATGTGACATTTGTTAACCCTAACCATTGGTAGCTTTCCGGAGATGCAAAAAAATATATGGGCTTCCAGCCCTGGTTTGATTGACTGACTTCGCCCAAAGTTTATCGCATTCCGTGCAAACAAGAATAACCGAAGAAGATCCATATGGAAAAGATTTATCTAAAATATTCTCTTAATCAACCAGCGGAGCTGCAAAATCATACAAATTATCTTTAATTTTCACATTCTTAAGATGATTTTTAGCTCCGTTGGTTGATTAAGAGAATACTGAATGAGTTGTTCAGCCTTCATCCAATAAAGAAGCTATTATTTGATGGCACTTCAAAACTTCATCTAAAAATTCCTTCGTGTAGCGCAGAAATTGCATCACCGGAGGAGTGCGACGACAATCACAATGATTAAGTTCCGACTCTTTTGCAATTAAAAATCTACTTTTCGACTGATGGAGCTTTTTCGAGCGAACCACGTTCATGCAGGATGCCTCCAGCTTTTAATTGCCCCTACACAACCAGACGTATTCCTATGCGCAGTGCATCCGCTGGTTAATCTCGTCATTTGGTAATTAGAAGCGGGCCAAATATAATCGAATAGAGCAAGGGGGTACATTTGCCAGCCAGTGGTAATAACAAGAGACGCTGAGTGCTTTTAATGCGCAGTTTCCGCTGATGGATTCATGCGACGTTCAATATAGGATGTGACCTTTCATATTCGCAAGCCCCAAGCGTTTCCCAACAATCGACTCCCTCTTAGTTTGTGTACCCTGTATAAATGGTGTCAGGGGTACCTTCAACAGACAAGTTAGACAAGACTTCTAATGCAAACGGCAGGCAGTTCAAGTTGACCTCGACCATCAGATCAGTTATAAGCAAACCAAAATTCGGCTCCTCAGCGTTACCCACAACAGCTACAACAACCATAAGAGCACTAGGAACAGAAAGAGAGAGAGACTCCTCAAGTCTCTGAGGCATCAACGAAATTCCCTTTAAAGGAAAACTAAAAATTGTATTTACAGGTACAGGCTATATTGTAGTCGAGCTTGTCTAACATTCTTACTCGATTTTTGTACTATTCTCCTGCTACCAAGCAGCTCGCAGGATACAATTACCAAATGAAATTACGGCCCAACTTGAAAGCAAACAATGGCGAAAGCTGAAGTCAGGTGTGGAGCAGCTGGGGACCAAGGACCTAAATTGGTTTATTGCGTGTACCAGGTGATAGTAGAGTGCCTCAATAATGAATGCTTTTAAAATACATATAATACAATCAAAATGTTGGTAAAATGTTCGATTGGGCTAGGGGTTACACATTGAATTGATAAAGTGGTTCAATAATCGAGAAATACCCATTTTCATTGTAGACAATTGCTTGCGTATAAAATACAATAACGAGGCTAATTAGTACAGAAAAAGAAGTCCAAAACAGTTGCAAATGTTTGGCCAAGTTTTCACAAGAATTCGTTTCATAATGGGGGAAATAAAAAGTACGGTGGCGTATACGTCATACGTTCTGCTCCATTCATGTATTAACAATGCAGTTGTGTTACCCTTGGCGCACCTTGTTGACGCATTCGTTTGCATTGTATTTATATTGGTCGCCAAGCGACATCAGGGTTAACTTTAGCAAGCAAAATAGGAATTACAACGACTCAGTAGGGGAAAGTATAATCATTTTTTAGTGACGCAGTTTATGTGTTGCACTCGAATTATCTAACCAGCTTCAGGTTGCGTCATTTAATTCGATAAAAAACATAATTTGTTTGATATCATCCCTCGGGCACATTTCGTGCATGCCTTAATGTAGTCTTGGCTCGATCCGGCCATTTAATGAAATGGAGTTTGGAATAAATAATGACACTGGTGAAATTAAGGCTGAAACTTTTAGCGAAGCTTTCACTTGGGCCGAGTTCTAGATGGATTGGAAAAGAATTTATACCGGTTTGTGTTCAAAATATCAAGTATATTGTGTTCTTGTTGTGTTACTTAAATAATGCACAAAACATTCTTTAATTTAACTAAGAACATAAGAACCACCGTCAAAAAGTTAACAAGTTTTATTGAATCAAGTACCTTGTGTTCGCACGGGCTTTTTTATTTCTAGTATTGAAGATCTTTTATTAAATATTAAATAGACTTAGACTGGATTTACACGTTGAAGCGAAACTAATGGAGTACACAGAAAAAAAAAGATTCAAAAAAGATCCATTTGGGAGGGATATGTCTTAAATATCCTTTTAATCATCCAACGGAGCTGAAAAATCATCCCAAGGAGGATCCTCTTTCATATGATTTGTATGATATTCAGCTCCGTTGGATGATTAAAGGGATATTTAAGACATATTCTTCCCAAATGGAAACGGGAAATCATCTAATGGATACTTTTTCAAATCCTTTTTTTTTCTCTGTGTAGGCGAAAAAATCTTGATTCTAGCACATTTTTCTGAAGAAACCCCATTTTTATGTGTGAATGATGATTTGGAATGATGTTTGAAAACTTTTAAGAAACATTTCGATGATTCGGAGGGCACTTGATAATGCCAAACATGGGACTTACTTGAAGATCAGGAATTAATTCCGATACCGGGAGTGACAGAGTGTGGTATATCCGGTGTTTATTTGTCTGTTGTGCAAGAGGTAGTAAAGCTAGAGGTAAAAAAAAATTTAACCGCCGGTCTCCTTCACTTGCTGTTGGCGTCAGCTTTAAAATAACTAGCCCTTAAAAAGCTTCTCAAACGTTGCCGATCAAATTCGGTATAAAACTGTAGGTCGCTTTTTCATATACGAAAACAAGAAAGAAAGTCGGTCAAGCCCGACTATAACATACTCTGTACCAAGAAAATTTGTCTTTTGATCATAACTCGAAAACCGTTCATCCGATCTTCTTCATTTCTTTGGCGGATCGATAAGTTATCCTAATAACTAAATATGTCCAGAAGGAACAAGCCATCTATCTTCAAAACTGTGGGAGATATGACGTTTTTTCTAAATTGCGGGGGCGGGAGGGGGCGTGGCCAAAATTGAAAATAAACTTGATCTGCCTGCAGACATAAGAAGCATATGTCCCATACACGACAAATCTCTACCTCTTACCATCTCTGAGATCTGTGCGTTCATACGGACAGACAGACAGACGGACGGACGGACAGACGGACGGACGGACAGACGGACATGGCTATATCGACTCGGCTGTTGATGCTGATCAAGAATATATATACTTTATGGGGTCGGAGATGCTTACTTCTGGATGTTACATACTTTTGCACAAACTTATAATACTCTATGTACCTTCGGTACAGAGTATAATTAGAATCACACAAGTCGGGATATTGAAATAAGTTCGGCTTAGCCCTTTGGACCGTGTATTGGTAACGGTCTTAGAGCCAGTTGAGGGGACACAACTAAATTTAATGTCGAAAATCTAGTCTCGGGTGATTTTTCCATCCATTATTAGTGTTAAACTTTACACGAGAAATCACAAAAACCTAAGATCAAATGTGTTATGTAGAAAAACAACTTTTTACTTGTAGAAGTAAAAGAAGTAAACAAGTCACGTTGAAACGTCGATGTGAGAAAATCAGATAATTTTCAAAAACCTCTTACATTTTTCAAACGGCAACCTAAATGCCACACGAAAATTTGAGTTATCTATTTGAATGTTTAGATATTAAAGAACGCCTTTTCTCTGACGTGCAATGTATAATGAACCCACTTAGAAAACGTACGGACTTCACCATATTAAATGCAATTGAATTACAAAAATGCTATTTTATATAAACAAGACTTGAACATAAAAAATCCAAAGATAAATTTGTTAACTTGTTTTTCATATAATATAGTCATAAGTTCTTACAAAAAATAGCAGGGATCGCTAATGAGGGTTCTGGGATAGCGAATAGGTGTCCTATTTAACACAGAAGGGCCAAACATTCTATTTTTAAAGCCGGTGTTAAAAAAACCACAATTTTACTTGCACTGCTTTTTAAAAATATTATATTTAACTCTTAGTATTTCATTTAAAAATACAATTTGTGATATAACCATTATTTTCGATTCTTTTAGTAAAATGTATTTTTACAAATAACAAATAAAGATCATCTTGTAATTTCTAAAGCAAAAATCAAGCACTACTTAGCTCTCGGAATATATTTAACGGCTCTCGCTTAAAGTCTACAAATCAACTGAACATTATTTATACACAATCGACAGCGTTGTCGATTGCTCTGACATCCAAGGCACAGGCTCCTACATCCCTCCTTTATTGTTAGGCCGACAACCATGACCTTGCCGTGAACCGTTCTTTCTTATTTCCGTTTGCTACTCTTCTGGGATCTGTCTATATTTAACATTTGTTGCACGGAGTGGGGAAACCCAGATACAACCCAACCAAGCTATTTTCCTCTTTCCTCTTACTTGTCCCGATCTTCCGTCTCGGAGGCTGGGGTCCTTGCCGGCATTTTTATACTCTGTACCGTAGGTACATAGAGTATTATAAGTTTGTGCAAAAGTATGTAACATCCAGAAGGAAGCATCTCCGACCCCATAAAGTATATATATTCTTGATCAGCATCAACAGCCGAGTCGATATAGCCATGTCCGTCTGTCCGTCTGTCTGTCTGTCCGTATGAACGCACAGATCTCAGAGATGGTAAGAGATAGAGGTTTGACGTGTATGGGACATATGCTTCTTATGTCTGCAGGCAGATCAAGTTTATTTTCAATTTTGGCCACGCCCCCTCCCGCCCCCGCAATTTAGAAAAAACGTCATATCTCCCACAGTTTTGAAGATAGATGGCTTGTTCCTTCTGGACATATTTAGTTATTAGAATAACTTATCGATCCGCCAAAGGAATGAAGAAGATCGGATGAACGGTTTTCGAGTTATGATCAAAAGACAAAATTTCTTGGTACAGAGTATGTTATAGTCGGGCTTGACCGACTTTCTTTCTTGTTTTTTATGGTGACTCACGTTTTGCGTCTCTGTCCGTCCTTCTCCGTGAAATCATAATCCGTTGCATAATCAGCACCTCCACATCGAATTTACCATGATCGTAGCTATCAGCTGTGGTGGAGCTGGCCACACGATCGCTATCCACATAGTTGTCCAGGGCACCGCGAGTCGAGCGCGAAGACAACGGGCGGGACTTCATTTTATTGATGATCTTAGGATCTTAGGCGACTTAGGACGTTTCAAAGCCTCCGGCTTTTGCACCTCCTGCTCTTCAGCATTTTGAAGACAAAGTTCTCATCATCATAGCTTCCTAAGGCATGGGAGTCATCCGTTGTCGTTTTGATATGCTGCATCTCCCAGGTCATTGAATCTGCACCGCCGGGGACACCGGGGACCACCTATGCGTGCGAGCCGATGCACCGTCCGTGACATTATCCGGCGTGGCTAGCGGATTCATCCTTTTGCTTGTGGCCAATAAGGAGGAGTCTTTAAAAGTTCGATGCCACTCACCCTAATTAATATATTGATATTGAGAAAATCACAATTTTTATTTTTCAATTAAAATTTAAGAATTATTTCTGATAAATTAACGCCCGAATCATAGCCTTTTAAACGACACATTCTTTCGGGTCGTACCGGAACAGGTAGTGGAACCGAAATTCGTTTCGCTATTAGTTTAATATTCTTTTAATATTCAGCATGTTTCAATATTAGGCATTCGAAATACTGAAACCAAATTCGATATTATCGTCCTTATTAACAAACATATCTTTAGGTCGATGTGCATCCGTACTTCTTTATACCCTGGACAATCTTACCCTATGCTTAATAGACCTTAACCTAACAGCAAATAAGTAAGAAAGTCGATCAAGCCCGTCTGTAATATACTTTGTACCAGCGAATCCGAATCACCAGCTCTGAAAACTGTTTCTACATCAACAGTTTCTTTTTGTTCGCAATACAACTTTCCGCTCACGCTACACCACAATAACAAAAGTCATGCCTTCCGTTTAATTCATGTTGCTCTTGGGAAAGCACACATGAGCGGTCGTACGAAAGGTAAACGAATATGTTATAGTCAAGGAGATCGGAGCTGTTTCCAGAGTCATTTAATTTCTTTCCATTTTTGATTTAAGCTGACCTGAGCTGAAAATGTGCGATGATCGTTATTTTTATGCTCGCCAATGATGGAGCTATACAATTTCTTGAAAGCTGATACACTGCAGTCAACTAAATTTAATGGCAAGGTCTAACCTATTCAACATCTACCAATATAAACTCTATTGTTCCTGAAATTATATTTTTTTGCTTTTACCTTTCTTAGCTTTTTTGCCTTCAACTTCCTTTTTTTTAATTTTGAGCTCTAATAAGCATTTCAACTGTATTGTATTACACGGTTTTTTTTTAGTCGTTTACCTTATGACAGTCTATTTTAATCAACGATTCATTTTGATTAAAAACTCTTTGATGCTCAACAAACAGACCTTGGCGTCGCTTTAATAAAAGGTTAACACGGTGCACTTTTTCTAGACAACAGCAACCCAAAGTGCTTAGAAACTCATTAAATGCGGGCATGAAATTTCAATTATAATTAAGCATACGCCATGTTGCGTCCCCAAGTGGCTTAAACGGTTGGCAATTTGTTGCTGTTGGCGGTGCTACTGGTAGTAAATTTTAATATACAAAAAAAAAGAGAAGAAGAGGTAGGGAACTGGTGAAACAACAAACCAAAAACTACGCGTGCAACAGCAGTGGCTAAGCCTAAGCCGGGTCCAAAGAAAAGGATGAAAAGGCGGTGGGGCCAAAGGGGGTCGTGGCACGCGTGCTGCCTAAATGTTGATGTTCATGTTGATGATGGTTTGCTCGTAAAAGCGCAAATTTTTGTTTGCATTGTTTTCCATCGTCCTTTTCAGCTTCCTTGGCCACTGCTTGCCGAAGTTGCTGTGCCGCTTCGGCTGGAGGAGCACGCGACAAGCGGCTGCCGAATTCACCACAGTTGTAAAGTTGTAGAAAATTTGTCGGCAACTTGTGCCATGTGCAGGATATGTCGGAGTGTGGGCGTGTGTTTTGTTTTGAAACGTAAAAGCTTTTTGTTTTGCCAAGAGCTCAAAAAGCTTTGGCCCAGTGTTGTCAGGTTGGAAAATATTAAACGTTTTTTTATTGCATTTGCGGGAATTTCAGTCTCATCAACAAAATTTCACAGGGAATTGAAGAAGAAGTGGTTGTAGTAGGCTTAAAACGTTATAAAAACACAAGATTCGATTTGGTAATTGGGAAGTTTCGTCTTATATTCGACCCCAGCAGCTGAAAAATTCCTTGCCACAATTAATATAAATTACAAACAAATAAATACAATCATTACTTGACTCATTTCAAAACCATTTGCTGAATAATATTATCCAGTTTTGGTTTTGTTCATTCTTAAGTCTATTTAAATGACCGAAAGCTGAAGCTTGCCAAATTTTGCTTCAGTGTCTAACTCAAGTGAGAAAGCTTTTATTTGACTGACCTCGGCCATTCCTCTCCCAACCTCCCCAAGCACCTGTAAATATTTGTATCCTTTCGTGGCGCGACTTCTAATGGGGTGGATGGTGGGCGCATGGCAGGCAGCCACAATGTCTGTGGTGAATTTCAAGTTGGCCGCCAATAAAAGCAACCGCCTGCCAGGAGACCAGCTCAGTGTAAACTCAACGAAGCAACGTGCCACAACTCAAGCAGCAACCAAAGGAAAAACAATATAATCAAAATAAATAGAAAGAAAATAAAACTCAAAAACAGACAGTTATTAATAAAAAAAAACACAACAAACAGTTTAATATTTTCAAGTTTAGTTTAAAATGTGCCCTCACCATGTGTGTGAAAAACTTTCCTATCCGATTTGACACCAAAGTTCAGTTAAAGTTGTAAACCCTTGCTTAATCGTTTTTTGTTTTTTTTTTTTAACTGGCGGTAAGTTTAATTTAAGAATTTCTACTATTTTATGCTAATTTGAATAAACGTTTGCCCAGTAAGCTTAACCGTCTTGTTTATTGGTTTAAGCCCACATTTCCGTCGGCTTTGCCAAATCCCAAAAGAGTTTATATGTCTCACATCTAGGGATTTGTTAGGGTCTCAGAAAACGCAACAACTTTTAGGCAATTAATTTAATTAATGTTCTCGACTGAACGGTTTATGTGATGAACGCCCGGTTAAGAGCTAAAGTGATTAATTTTCTTCTCAGTGTGTGGAAAGCTGATGTATTTGGGCAGTTAAAATGTAATACGAAAGCAAACAGTCAAGTTTGATTCTACGAAATATAATAAATCTCAGCTGGGAAAGGTTTGTGTTCTGGGAAAATGTTTTTTTTTTCTACAATAATTGAATAGGTGTTAGTTAGTTTCAGAATCAGAATCAAGTGAAATCGTATGTGGCTTTTTTCAGTTTTCTCTGTAAATGAAACCAACCAATTCACATAAAACTTTCCTGTGGTCAAAGAGTTCAACATTGAACAAAACTTTTGATAAATAGAAGCCAATTTCAATTAAAAAAAAACTAACAACAAAATTTTGTTAATAAAACTCTTGCAAAATTTTTGTCTTGAAAGCCATAAATGAGCGGTTTAATAGCAAACGAAACTTTTAACTTTCACATATTTTGCGAAATATGAATTAATTTGGTTTCGGAACGGTGAGGAAAAGTTAAGCCCATCTAAGAGTCTTTATCCGCAGGTGCATTGTTGAAAACATTCGCTTAATGTTCGGAGTGATGACATTCGTATGGTGTCATTCATTCCAAATGAGCCAACACACGATTATTTTAAGTGAGATTAATGTTTATTCACTGTCCATCTCGGGCCATATCTGTATTTTCTATACTGTTAGGAAAAGCTTTCCGCCACTAAAAATGTATACATTTCTTAACGGTTGAGTTACAAGTCTTTATGTTCGCTCTAGAATTTCCGACTTAGTTTTATGGAATGACTCTGGTCACAAACATTAATAAGTGTAACCGCTACTTGTACTTTCTTTTGTGCATTTTGTCATTAAAGATGAAGTCATCTTGGGATCAAAATTTCTTACAACTTAAGGCATTCGCTGGGCACGTTCAGCTACCACTTACTATCGATATGTTATCGCATGGGCATAGCTAAACCCTCCTCAAAGGAGGACCACATAAAACTGGCTACGGTTCCATAAAAAGTCAACGACAAAAGTATTAAATAAAAATGATTTCTATATATTCAATTTTTTCTTTCGTTCTTCCTTAGAAACTTATTGAGCGGAGAAACTTATTCAGCAGATGAGTCCCATTTACGATTATTGATTTAAGATTGCCGATTTCACCAGCTGAATACAGAGATTGCCGATGGCAATTGGTAAATTCGAAAAACCTGATTGCTGAGATGGAATCAAACAAAATGTATGATTAGTGAGAAAATTAAAAATAAATTGAAAAGCCAACAGCGTTAAAGGCTTTCAATATAATTCTAGCATTTTTTATGCTGGTAACTTATTTTAGAACCACCTAAACGTTTCGGTCAGTGGCATTTAGCAGAGAATCATCAGCAATCGCAAGTCAGTAATCGTTAATCGGATTTATCTGCTGAATGATAAATATTAAAAATATTGAAAGTAGAGAGTTTTTTCTTCCAAGGTGAAAATAGTTTGACCAATTGACTTAAAGTACAGAAATCTTTTCCTGATAGAGATAACCCATGTCTTCCGCAGACAATGTTATGAAATTCAAGTTTTTCCTAAGGAAACATTGGTTCTTTGCTCATAATGAGTTAGTCAGTCAGCAGAATATATCTTGAATTTGTGAAAGTGATTCTCACTTTGAACATTCGCTTGCAGCCCAGATGAATATCTTCAGTGTTACAAGAAACATTGGCAAATGTATTATTCTGCTGGGTTTATGCATTGATCCGGTTGCGTCTTTTCTGCCAACGTTCTTTCAAAAAGCCTCTCAAATCCAATTGTCCGAGTCTGTGAAACCAATTTCAGTGGTTTTTAAATTGCAAATGTGATGAAAATATTTAAATTTATTTCTAATGTAGAACTTAAGTCAAATAAAATATAAAAGATATGTCATTAAAGGTCTTTGAATTTTGTCATTTTGATTAATTATGTATTCTATGATTCAAAAGATGAATTAGATTCATCCAAACAATGAGAAAGAGGACAATTAATTGGCTGTTAAAGCTGTAATGATACTCCAGTGCTTAACAATTGCTTACAGGGTTGCCCATATTCGACGGACCCATGTTTTTTTTTTAAAAATCAAAGAAAAAAATAAAAATTTGGCGGTTGGCAATCTTAATCATTTAATTTGTTCCAAGTAGATTTGTTTACATCAATTTTTGAATATCTCTCAAATGACCGCCTCTGGCGTTGATGGCGTATTGTGCCCTTTTTGCAGCATTTTCCATCGTTTTCGCCAACATTTCGGCCGGAATAGCGGCTATTTCTTCACGAATGTTGTCCTTGAGCTCTTCTACGGTCCTTGGCTTGTTAACGTAAACCTTTGACTTCAAATATCCCCACAAGAAGAAGTCAGGCGGCGTCAAATCGGGCGAACGCGGTGGCCAGTCCAAATCACCACTTTTCGACATCAAACGGCCCGGAAACAATTTCTTCAGAAAATCGATTGTTATGCGACTTGTGTGCGGTGGAGCGCCGTCTTGTTGAAACCAGAACTGCCTCATACGCTTTCGACGAATAATTGGCATCACAAAATTGGTCATCATGTCGCGATAACGCTCCTGGTTGATGGTAACAGCATGGCCATTTTCATCTTCATCGGACATGATAATTTTGTTCCAAAATTGCTCGTCATCTTCGGCCATTTCGATGACTCTTTGGGCCCATTCCAATCGACGAGGCTTGTCCGCAGGCAACAATCTTTGCGTCAATTAAATTTTGTACGGGAACAAATGCAAATCAACGCGAATAATCCGTTGTAAAGTGGACCGAGCCATGCCCAACTGCTGAGAACGGCGTTTTTGGGATGTTCTTGGGGACCTCTCAACACTGGCTCGTACGGCAGCGATATTCTCGGCCGATCGCCTTGGTCGACTTTTATTTGGCCTCTTCGGATTAGAAAGAGCCTCACCAGTCGAAAATTTTTCGTATAAACGCTTAATGGTGTTCTTAGAAGGCGCACTTTTCACATTTTTTAATTTTTTAAAAGCACGTTGAGTTTTCACAATTGACTTGTTCTGTTGAATGTAAATTTCAACTATTTCAGAGCGCTTGCGTGGCGTGTATTGTTCCATGGTAAAAATCTGCTTGGACTGACGCTTCAAACGCGGTATGTCATTAAGCGATCTGACATCTCTGTCAAAAGTTATGGCGTTGCCAGATGGGTACGTCGAATATGGGCAACCCTGTACATATCAGGAACGCCGAGCCGAGCCGAAGTCAAAATAGTCCATTTCTTAGAACGAATATCAAAAAGGAATTAAATTGGACTATGGTAGTGATAGTTAGAACTCGTCGTGTGGGATCAGTATACCGAATGAGTACTGAAATCAGCGCTGGTACAAAAACACCTGCAATGCGATCTTTCATTTAAGTACTGAATTGCATCACTCGCAGTCTCACTTTGGAGACTTCCCACCCAGGGACAGTTCTATATATTAGCAAAGCATGTTCAAGTTTATAACTGATTTATATAATTTTAACTCGCTCGAGAAATACCGAAGTGGCGAATTTCTAAATTTTATATAAACATTATCAGATTTAAAGCCAATAGCCTTTTCCACTTTACCTAACATCATTCCCGCGGCCGAAAGTGGTGCAGCGGGTAGTGTGTGTGCCTGCTGTGCAAGGTGTCGTGGGATCGATACCAACTCTGGACTTCATTTCTTTAAAACTTGCGGCTCCGGTCACTTTCAATAGCTGTTGCCACCAGCTTTGAAGTAACTAGCGTCAAATTTTGCCATTTGTATTCGAGAAATCGAATTGTAAAGAAGCCCTCAAGCCAAGATTTAATAGTTATTTATTTTTTATATCAACTAAATTGCTAAAATGGTAACACTGTCTGTCAAAGAGCTCCAGGATTTTTTAAGCTCCTCCATCGAAGGAGCAATAAATTTTATATTGCGTTTCTTCCACTAATTCATGGCTGTAGCCTTTTTATCTCACTTCGGGAAGTTTTGTGCTGCAGTGCAACAATCCGTGAAGTTAAGAAAGCGTTATTTCTGGGAGATTGGTAAATGTCTCTCCTGAGCGTTAAGAAAGTGTTTCTTCCTAGGGCTAGAATAAAAATATCTTTTGGGAAATAAAAAAGCGTTTCTTATTAAAGTTAAGAGGGCGTCCTTGAGATAAGAATAAGTTTCTACCTAACGTAATAAAAATTTATATTTTAAACTTTGAACAAACTGGTGTGGTTTGAACGCCGGGTATTTGCAATGAACGCAGTTGGAATACCGCTTAACCTAGCAAACATTTTTTATTGCGAATGAAAAGAATCGTCCAGTCAGTATTGCTTCACTCTATAAATGTCGCATTGCTTTCGCATTATTATCTTCCTTCGGGAAGAAGCATGCCACTTTGTGACACTTGTGGGAGATCAGAAAGCGATCATTTTGGGGGATGGGAAAAAGACTTTTCTGAGAGATGAAGCTAATCCTGCTGGGATTAAAAGCAAGTTTCTTACAAAAGCTTAGAAAGCGATTCTCTTGGGAGATAAACAAAGTCTCTGTTCCGGAAAACATAAGTCAAACAGCATTTGAAGCGCTAAGAAGAAATCGTACATAAAGCTAAAACTAAATAGTTCCGGAAAACAATAAGAAGGCATTTCTTCTTGGAGAAACGATATGTTATTTTCCTCATTGTACGAAAGTTGTAAAAATGATCGAAATATATAAATGATTATTTTTTATCTTTATACTTACTCTGGGATATATGTAAGCTCCAGGCCTTTGAATTAATCACAAAGCGAATGCTGTCTCAACCAGTTGCGCCATCGCACAAGCCTCAGTATTCTACTCAAATAAAACTAAGTCTCAGTACACTCTCAATATAAGAGGGGTGGATATGGATCTGGTTAGTGATTGTTAAGCAAAGTTTTGCCAATTAATAGATTGGATGATGGAGACGAAACAATTAAGAATCACGACAAAATGTTTGCTGGTTAGTAAAATTTGAATTAGAATATAATACAAATGACCAGCCTACTCTTATGTTCTTGTACTGCAAAACTTTGCCCAGTTTAGAGTTTTGTCATTTCGAAAACCTGCATAGATCTTCCTTCAAAATAATTGTTCCATGGCTTGGAATAGTCACAAGTGAATTCGAAACGCTGCTTAAAAGACTGCAAATGGTCATGTTAAGCAAGTTAAATCTCAAATTACTTAGAATTTAGACATTATGAACCATTTCCGAAAGAAACAGTCACGATTAGCACTCAAAAATCATCTAGAATCATCAGTTACCTCAAAATATAGTAAACAAATTTAATTTTTTTTGGCTTGTGTAATATTTAACACATCTTTTCTACCTTCGATTTAAGTGCAGAGTTTTAGTCGATTAAATGGTAGATAATTGCCATCAAAACAATTTATTCAAAATTCGTTTTTTGCCTGTTCTGGGAAACATGAAACATAATATTTTATACAATATTTAATTATAATCATTTTTTTTAAACAACAATTCCTAATGCCTGCACACATTTGCTTTAAACCCAATTGCTCTTGGCTCAATGACCTTTCGACTGTCTGGCTGTAATCTGACCCAGTCTCCTCGTTTCCACAACTTTCTAATGGCAATGGATACAAAGTGGCTTTTCCCAGCTAATTACGAATGCACACTCACACACACACACACAGAGAGAGAGAGAAAAGGATGCCAAACAATCAGCCAAAGCGACATTTACACCAAGATAATTACACGCAGTTTGTAGGGAGTGGTGTACAGCAAGTGTAAACTGAACGGAGATGAATATGATATGACAAGTACGGCTGCTAATGGACTACACGAGAGAGACTTACCTCAGAGCATAATGTGTGCCTTCTACTTTCTCCACTTTTTTTTGTCATGTGTCGGATTGTTGCGTGTTTTGAATGCTATCAGGGAAGCTTGCTCGCTCGCTGTGTACCTGGCCGGCGCGTGCTGGCATTCTGTGGTCTCTTGTCCTGGCCAGCTGGCATGTGTGTGGCATGTTTATTGTGTTTGCTCTTCTGAAAAATTTACATGGCACCATTCGAGCCAAGTGCACGGCGAGTCATGTAAGCCAAACGTGTGCAAAGGTGTTGCCGTTTGGCAAAAAGATTAAGCACTCATTTTATGGTTGCCATTTGGTCATTCGATATATCACATTTCTCCTGTATTAGCTCATGTTTGTGGCGCAATAAAATTTGGCAACTCATTTTGCGAGTTTTATTGTTATTATCAACGCAAAATTTGATGGGACTACAAAAGGAGTATCGTAAACGGGGAGGGTACACCCCCATTTGTGAAAAAGGTGTAGCTGGAAATTTGTGTTTGAAATTAAATATTCCTATCATTGAATATGAAAACAGGTTGAGAGCCCAAGTGTGCTTGTCCAGCTCGATAAGTCCCAGCTAATCCCCTTAAACGAAACCAATTCAGTTAAAGTGATGCAACATTAATGCTATAAATTACACTCTGAAACATTTAGTTTGCCATTGTGTTGACAATAAGCAATTGAACCAGAAAAACAATGGCCATCCATTTTGGTACACTACTTCTCGCTTGCTTCCCTAGAAAGCCAAGGATGGCGGCTCTCCCTTCTTATTGAACTGCGAATTGCGGGCTGCATACAAACGGCAGATTAGTGAGGGCCTCCGGGCATTAACAAGAAGCAGACCTCGACGGCATAAGGCGGCATAAATGACGGCTAAGTCCGCAGAATATTATGATGTTGGCAATAAGGGGGGCCAGAAGGAGCTAAGGTCTTGGCAATTGACCGGTCGCTTGGCTTGATTCGTATTAGACATTGAGCTTTTTTCGTGTCCGGCATTGACAGTTTGTTCAACGTGTGGTATGCGTAATATTTCGACAGGGACATTAAATTGGTTTTTTGGTATTGCTGACACACATTGTCAGCTGTCTCCTTGGCATTGTTTTATTCGGGGAAAAATTCAATTAATGGAAATTACACTCAAAACAAAACAAGAAATCATATGGGATCTGTGCTAAAACATCTCGGAAGATTTCTAGCTTGAGTGCGGACTAAAGTTGGTGGTTAAAAACCCACATCTAATGAGAAATTACTTGGACTGAATGCCATTAATGGTAGCAGAGCTGTTAAGTGCAACTTTCAGATAATTAACGAGAAAGCTAAGCTAACTTCGTCTGTGCCGAAGTTTTTATACCCTTGCAAGTGCTCGCTTAAATATTTTCAAAAAATACTTTTTCCCATTTTCCGACCGATCGTTCGTATGGGAGCTTTATGATATAAACATCCGATCTGGACAAAAACTTGTAGAATTGTGTAAAAACACGAGAAACAAAAAAATACAAAATTACATGATGCTACCATTAAAAACAAAAAAGTTTTCCTAACTAAGACTATTTTTTAGACCTATCTTTTGTATGGCAGCTATACCATACAGTTCTCCGATTTTGATAAAACTTTGTGGAATTATAAAAAAGCATATAAAACCTACGATTACAAAGTTTGGAGTCGTTTCCACTTAAAAGAAAAAAGTTTTTTATACTAAAACTAGTTTTCCGACCGATTGTTCCTATGGGAGCTATGAGATATAGTCATCCGATCCGGTCGGTTCCGACATATTAGTAGAGTGCAACAAAAAGAAGACTCTGTGCAAAATTTCAGCTCGATAGCTTTAAAACTGAGAGACTAGTTCGCGTAGAAACAGACAGACAGACAGACGGACAGACGGACGGACAAAGCTCAATCGACTCAGCTCGTCACCCTGATCAAGAATATATATAGTTTATGGGGTCGGAAAAGAATATTTCTATGCGTTGCAAACTTCTGGGCAAAATTATAATACCCTTTGCAAGGGTATAAATAGAATTCCTGACCGATTCGCCATGCTAAACAAATATGTCTTCATTAATTTTAGCAAATTGTCAGCCTAAAATGTTCAAATGGACTGTAATGGAAATATATAGTGCATTTTTTACCCAAACAGCTGAAGTGTGGACTATAACTCAAAAAATTAGTCATCAAATTTCAGGTTCTTTTAAGCCTAAAGTCTGTGACCATTTTTATACTGTGTACCGAAGGTATGAACATAGAGTGTATTAAGTTTGTGCAAAAGTATGTAACAGCCAGAAGGAAGCATCTCCGACCATATAAAGAATATTTATTCTTGATCAGCATCAACAGCCGAGTCATGTCCGTCATGTCCATCTGTCCGTCGGTCTGTCCCTATGAACGCACAGATCTCAGAGATGGTAAGAGATAGAGGTTTGACATGTATGGCACATATGCTTCTTATGTCTGCAGGCAGATTAAGTTTATTTTTCAATATTGGCCACGCGCCTCCGCAATTTAAAAAAAACGTCATATCCCCCGCAGCTTTAAAGATAGATCGTCCGTTTCTTCTGGACATATTTAGTAATCAGGATAGCTTATCGATCCGCCAAAGGAACGGTAAAGATCGTATAAACAGATGTCGAGTTATGATCAAAAGACTTTTCGCTTGTGCTGCGCAGTAGCAGCGCTGCTTTCAGCTGCTACTGCAGTATCAAAATTTATGCTGAGCGGATAATTTCGTTGGTACAGAGTATGTTATAGTCGGGCTTGACCGACTTTCTTTCTTGTTTTAGTCCTCTAACCTTTGATTTTAAGACGAGGTGTAATTAAAATAGGACCGGTATTTCTTTACCCCATGGACGCTGGAGAAAAAGTCCTTTTCAATCCATATGAAAAAAGTGTGCCTAAGCGACTCCTTAAATGTGTGATTTCGGCGTCCCAGAATGCTCACTCAGAATGACCCGCAAAGACACCGTGCGGAGTCTTCTATTCACCTTTGGTTTTTTTGAAAAGAACTCCTTAAATCATCCAAAGATAACCAAGACGGAGTGTTTCGGGATTGGTTTTGTGCTCCGGCAACGCTCCTTGGAGGTGATACTTTGGGAGTCCCTTTTCACTCCTGCTTCGGAGCGCTCCGCATATGGTTGGCTAGGTAGAATTTACTTGAAAAAAATTACAGTTTAACACCCAGCCAATAAGGACTTCAGTACAATATATTCTTCGTGATATTTTGTTCACTAAACAAGCCCGACGTTCACGAAAATAAGTAAAATTTGCTATTAAAACTAACATATGTGCAGTGCGAACATAGTGCACAAAGACAAATATAACATATTTATATCATGACCACCTTTGGTTTTTAAAATATTCCAAATACTTGAAAAAAAGTTAATCTTTCGACGGATTTGAACACATGATACATCCCGAAAAAGCAACAGTCTTTTCATCTACACCACTAAGCTAATTGCTTTCTGAGTGCTTAGGTGAACTATGTACTGTGATTTCTCGCCTGGCTCAATTCTTTACTGTGTTTTGTCATACTGTCACGCGTGACATGGATAGTCGTCTGAGCTGAGATGTCAACTACGTATGCTATGAAATCTACCTTCAAGTTTTAAAATAATTTGATGTATTTTGTACCTTAACTCTAAGCCTTTAGCAATAGCCCATGGCCTTGGCACCTTTGTTGGGTAACATTACCTAAATTCTTAGTCAAATTATTATTTTTTGTGTAGTAAGCGTAAAAGTATCAACTTCATAGTTTTCACCTACAGCTACATAGAGAAAAAAATGGATATTAAAAACATCCGTTGTATGATTTCGGTATCTGTTTGAACCCACTTACTTTCTTGTTTTTCTCTGCGTGTATTCAATTTTCTTTTCTACAAAGTAGTTTATTTTTGCAATCGGGAAAATAGTCAAATGTAATCATTATTCATATGTTTTGACAGCTTTCGAGAATATTCACTAGTCGACCATGGCCGACTTAGAATATGGAAGCAGTCATGACGCATAACTAAATCAGTATTAAATAAGGTCACTAAATCCCATATACAAAAGTATGTTCATAAAATGCAGTTCAAATTGCAGCACATCATGGAAACTCAAAACAAACACAATCAAAAGCTGTATAGGAAAACCTGACGATTCACTCAAGTGCACACATCTGCAAGTCCATCATCATCATCATCCCAAAAGCCAATAGAAATATAGAAAAATGTTTAAAATGTTTTTATTCAATTCACGTGCAAGAAATGAACAAGTTCATTAGGCGCCGGATGCTGAATTCAGAAATCATGCTTATGCAACCATTAAAGTCAATAAGGACCTCGCATGGGTATGCAAAGTAAGTAAGTCGGCAGATGTGTGCGTCACGTTTATGGTGATGAAACTAGCGCCATCTGGTGGCGGCACCCCCGCACACACGTGTCATTCTAATGAATGCCAAACAGACATGTGCGTCAGTAAAGGCCTATGACAAAAGGCATCAGCCTGCTCTTAGGCTTAGTTTTGCTGGTATCCTCCTTCATCTGGTTGACATTTCATTTTGCTTAGCAGCTCTTTTCATATTTCACATTTCATATTCATTTCCCCCCTTTTTTTTATAATTCAAAAAAAGTCGCACTTGAGACGCCCTGGCTACACATGTTGGCTTGGCTTTGCCACACTGTTGACAGTTGTGTTTTTGTTTTGACAATGTTGTGTCATTGCTGGAGATACATAGGTGACACCTAAAGCAGCCATAATAAGAGCACAGGCAGCCTTAATTAAACTGTTCGTTCGGCCAGGAAAATGTGCTTAAAATAATTACCAAATTTATTTCAAAACCTCGATGAAGTCAACCGTCCAGCGAAATGCCTTTAAGCTAAATGCAAATATTTAGCTCAAATCCCCTAAGGCCAATAAATCATGTTTGTTTAACTATTAAACAAACTTTTCACACAATGTTTCCCCCTCTGCAAAATCACTTCCCTGGAATTAATTTAAATTTATGACAACATTTTGTGCAAATTCCCAACACTGTTTTTGCAATTTGGCCACAATATCAACAAAACTGCGTGGCTGCCTCTTTTGTTTCAAAATCAATGCCAGCTCGTACCCTTTCTTTTTTGCAACAACTTTTTCGCCCTTTTTTCTGGTGATGAGGGCTAAGGCACGTGACTTTAGAGACACCCATGTGTGACCCTGTTTCAGTTGTTGTTTGGAGTAAACACAAATTGTTTAGAAGAATTGTTGCATGCAATTTTAAGGAAAATCGTAGAAAATGCAAATGCTTCGATTGAATCGATTTAAGACACTACCGAAATGTACTTTATATCCTTGGGTTGTTTACGGGCTTCTAAACACTTGATGCATTTTTTTTTCCGCTTCTGACCTCCAATACATTTGACCTTTGTACCTAATTTTAGAGCCAAGGAGGAGCGTCCGGAAAGCAAACAACAATCAAGTGCACTTTCCATTTTGTGGCTTTTGGCAGCTTCTCTGCTTGTGAAAACTTAATCCAGTGCCAGAATTTCCAAAAATGCAAAATAAAAGTGTCAAACTATTTACCACTTTTTGTTCGCTGACGTCAGAGTCGCATCTCTCATTGTGGACGTTGAATGCAATTTATATTGCGGTTGCCCAACCCAAATGGAAACTTTATTAGTGCTTTGTTCTTTTGTCGACGGTGCCCTAATCGAATTTCAATTATTCATGTGATTTGCTGATTATAGAAAGTTCAACTCATTTTATAATTAATTTCAATTTCCGTTATTTATTTTACGAAGGCGGCAAGGTTTTAAATTAACAATTGATGTTATGTGTCCACTAATTGAATATCAATTAATCAGTAATTGAATGGTAAATATTTAACAGCGTCATACATTTGAGTAAAGTTAATATTGGGTTTTTAGCCGCCAAATAAGTATGAAACACATAGACTGATCGGTTTGTAATGGCAAATTTCTGTCAAAGCTTTTAAAACTATTATTATCAATGGTTGGATGGTTTGATACAGATTTCCAGGTTGTAATAGAAATCAATTAATTGTGTGAGTGCCGCCAGACCCAGACCAAACTATGTAACTCCCTTGGGAATGATCTAGAAGCTTTGACTTCGACAGTTTTTTGGAAACGGCTGTCAATGTGAATAGAGCTTACAGTTTCAGATTACTAAAAACTATTAAAGTTTCAATTTTTAAGCTATCTGTAAATAAAACTCGAAAGCGAATTGATGGGATGTGCAAAATTTTAAAGTAGCTTAATATGGGTCAGATATAACAAAATATTTAGGCAGTTCGACTTAGAATGTATGTGGTTTTAGTTGAAACTGCCTTCAAGCTCGGAACAAGTACAGTCTAAATTGTTGATTGCAAGGATCGGCTCACGGTTCAATTTTCATTTTTGAAGAAGTGGAAATTCCGGCATCAAACCAGATCCAGCCTTGCCTTTTACACTTGTTCACTCTGTAGCAAAGGTAAACAGAGCTTAATATAGTCTCTAGAACAAACATTAATGATGGGCAGCACCGACAGCGACTGGAAAGCACTTACACAGCTTAATGCTTAAAGCTTTTTTGAGTTACAGCGTATGCTATAGACGGGCGTGGCCGACATTCTTCGTTGTTGATGATGATAAAGAACCATTCTAATATGCCAAATTGTTGCATTACAGAGAATAGGCAGAGGGAGTTTTAGAAGAAGTGCTCAAAAATATTAAAACTACCGGGCTCTTAACCTTGTATGTAGAGATGTAAACATATTTGTGATAGTTAGAGGAGAGAACATTTAAAAAACTCTCGAGGTACTGAGTAGTGGTGTACTTGTGACGTGAATTTGACCGTGTCACGTAGTGTCACGACATGCCACTACGTAAACGTGAGCAAACGCAAAGTTTTGTGCGTGAATAACCGTTATTCGTGCGTTTTTCGTGAGTAAGTAAAGAGATCAACCACCGTAAATGCAGCATTCATGAAAGTTGTTTAAATTTACATTTTACCTAAAAAGAATCATCACTAGAAAATTGTTTTTCGTATTTATCTGGCAAAATGGTACGGCCACACTCAACTGTAACGAAATCAACTCTGCTTTAAATTAAATTGTAATTATGTGTGACAAAGAAGAAATAAACAGCATACCAATTGGTACGGCTATGCAACTATTGTGCATTCATAAGGGAATCGTGAATCGTACATGATTCGTGAGTAACGCAAAACTCTTAAAAAATTACATAAGTGAATCGTGAGTACGGAGATTTTTCTTTCCTGAATCGCTGTTGACCAAATCAAAAAATTCGCTCACGCACCGAGTTCTAGTACTAAACGCATACCATTAGGACATACAATGAACATTCGAAAAAGAAGCAGAAAATACCAGAGCCAGAACTAAAAACTAATTCAAAGGCAACTGATACCAAATACCCACAGCCTCAGGACAGATACTAAATTATTAGTTTTCATTGAACAAACCCAAAAATCTTGCCAAGCGAGTAAAAGATTCAAGTGATCCAATGTTTCATTAAAAACAAGAGAGAAAGTCGGTCAAGCCCGACTATAACATACTCTGTACCAAGAAAATTTGTCTTTTGATCATAACTCGAAAACCGTTCATCCGATCTGATTCATTCCTTTGGCGGATAGATAAGTTATCCTAATAACTAAATATGTCCAGAAGGAACAAGCCATCTATCTTCAAAACTGTGGTAGATATGACGTTTTTTCTAAATTGCGGGGGCGGGAGGGGGCGTGGCCAAAATTGAAAATAAACTTGATCTGCCTGCAGACATAAGAAGCATATGTCCCATACATGTCAAACCTCTATCTCTTACCATCTCTGAGATCTGTGCGTTCATACGGACGGACAGACAGACAGACGGACAGACGGACATGGCTATAACGACTCGGCTGTTGATGCTGATCAAGAATATATATACTTTATGGGGTCGGAGATGCTTCCTTGTGGATGTTACATACTTTTGCACAAACTTATAATACTCTGTGTACCTACGGTACAGAGTATAAAAATGTAGGAACTTTTCTTAACCATATCAATGGAATTGAAAAAGCCAACACAAAAACACAAAGCCAAAGACCAAATCGACGACATGATCTGCTAAAACAAAAAGAGAAACCTTAAATTTAGGTTAAGCAGTTCCTAAAAAGAAAAATTGCCTATAGTTCAACTTTCAAGGCATCTTTTTACCCAAACGGCCAGACCTAACAGACAAATTTTATTTTAGTTCTTTTAGGTCACCCAAATATATATTCACTTTTCCTAAGGTAAACACAAGGCAAGGGCGTAGCCAGCTTTCGGCGAAGGGGGGGGGCAAAACAATTTTTCCAGCCCTTAAAACTCCAAAAACTTCCAAAAAGTAACCGTACATTTTTACAAACCAATTGAAATTATTTAAGGGGGGGGGGGGGGCAACGGCAGCCCCCCTGCCCCCCCCTGGCTACGCCCTTGACACAAGGAATTTGCTTTCATGCCATATTCAACTCCCTTTGTGGGGATCCAAATGTAAACATTTTTGAGGAATTCTTGACCTTACATTTAGAAACAAATCTCCTAACTTCTAGGCACTTTTTTGCCTTATACCAAGGCTACAATAACCTGAAAAGTTAAGGTGATCAGCAACCTTAAAGTACGGTTAGGATGTCTTTGGCGTCATTTTTAGGCCAAAATACCATGGCAGCACTGGTCAGTCAAATAAAGATTAGAATAACAAAAAACTGTAGAACAATAAAAAGAAATAAACAAAATGTAAGGATGTAAGCCCCAGTTTTAAAGTTTTGTTTCAAAAAAGGACTAAAGTAACATATTGGTTAACCTTATATTTTTATACTCTGTACCGAAGGTACATAGAGTATTATAAGTTTGTGCAAAAGTATGTAACATCCAGAAGGAAGCATCTCCGACCCCATAAAGTATATATATTCTTGATCAGCATCAACAGCCGAGTCGATATAGCCATGTCCGTCTGTCCGTCTGTCCGTCTGTCTGTCCGTATGAACGCACAGATCTCAGAGATGGTAAGAGATAGAGGTTTGACATGTATGGGACATATGCTTTTTATGTCTGCAATATGGAAAAAACGTCATATCTCCCACAGTTTTGAAGATAGATGGCTTGTTCCTTCTGGACATATTTAGTTATTAGAATAAGTTATCGATCCGCCAAAGGAATAAAGAAGATCGGATGAACGGTTTTCGAGTTATGATCAAAAGACAAATTTTCTTGATATAGAGTATGTTATAGTCGGGCTTGACCGACTTTCTTTCTTGTTCAGTTCAGTTTTCTGGTCATTTTTGGTAATTAAGGGCAAACTGGCATCAAGTTGGATACTCACACGAGTTTACAAGACGTCGTGTGTGTTCTTTGCACTTTATTATATATGCTACCTTAAAGGTATGCCGATAAATGCTACAAAAATTACTCTTGTATTTAATCATAATAACTCCAGGAACTTATTAATGCAAGAGTTCATCTACACAGTCAACCAACAATTAGCATACCTCTTGAGGTTTTTATGGGATTTTTGGATTTGATTTATTACAGAATTTCTATTTCGATCGTGTTCTCCCAGGACCATGCGTTCCCATACTAAAATTGTGATTAGGACCACTTTGAATAATCAACTACATTATACAACGCCACACGAAACTGATGCCATAAATATGCAAATTGCTAACTGACAATTAAGCCTGCTCTAGTCTTAATTTTATAAAATCTTACATAATGTAAATACAAGCTCTAAATCTGCAGCTGGGCTGGTGCATCTTAAGCTACTCAAGCTGTAGCTTATGTTAAGTATATTTATTTAAATGAATGCATAGGCATGGTCGAAAATAGGGGGGGTGGGGAAATGTGTCACAACCTGCCTTCACGGCCTCAAGGGTGCATTAAGCTAACAAGCGTGGCTAAATGTCGTACACAAAATAACGAAAAACGTTACAAACAACCGCGACACTTGACGCTGACGTTGATTCTGAAGCGTTGCCAACATACACATGTGACACACAAACTTGGTTCGAGGCAGTTTTAAATCTGTACAATATGCCATGGCATTTGCATAACTTGCACCCCATTCATTTAAGGTGTGTGGTATATCTATTCATAGTACTCTCATTAGTGTGCCTAGCCACATGGAAATTTATTAAACCTCGTCGGGCTTTGTTATGCTGAGCCAAATGTGATGCAATTGCAATTAGAGGCAGCTGGCATTTCTGGTCAGAGCAGCAATAACAAGGGAGTGCGGTGAGATGTTAAAGCCTGCCAACTTATTCAAATGCAGTGGCCTTGCAGAGACTAATGTGAAGATGACGTACTTATAAAAGTTTCAATTTAACTTAATCGTCGAGATTCAACTTAAACTCCTCGATAGAACTATGGACTTACCCTAGCCCCTTCAAATATAATGCTGCCTACGCTCCTGTAGGTGTGTGTGCGTGTGTGTGTGTACTACCACCACCTGCACAGGATGCCCAACGGAAATGGCAAAATGTTCAAGACGAGCCACTGCCAAATGCATTTTGTGCGCTGCTGTGAAACTTCCGACGGCATCGTCATGTAACTTTCAAGGTTATGTTTATGAGCATTTTTTGTAGCATACTTATCCGCGCTCTCAATGCTATGACTTAAATTTCCACATTCAACCGCCTGGACTTTGCCTTGGCCTGCGGGTTAGTCCTTTCTCGAATCTCATTGTAAGTTATGTGCGGCGAAATTGACATATCACCTTGATTAATGCTCCCACAGACCACACAGGTAACTAGACACCAAAAACAGCTCAATCATTTGGCTCACAGTCTCATCCATCCCCCTTTCGCCGCCAGGTCATTGTCTTTTGTGTGTAACTGGAAATTTATTGAAGCGCATTAATATCCACCCAGACTCACAGCGAGACAGCCCGCGGATAAAAATGTTCCTAAATGAAAAGCAATTATGTGCCGAGAATAACAAACGCGGGTTCAGGCAACTGAATATATGATTCATTTCTGAAAAGGGATGAATAACTAATTGTTGGATGGCCAGCTATCAGGCGGAAAAAGGCACACGAAAGTTTTGAACAAAAGGGGCTAGGATGCGGCACCAATTCTTAGACACTTCAATCAGAGTAATACGGGCACAAGGCTTTGCAAATGTCGGCCCTGAACGCTCCGATGGGTGGCCCGTGCATAACGGTTGACTGTGATAAAAGCAGATAAAAATTTAATTTTATTTTAGAAAAATCAAATCAAATTTATTGTTCATGCTGCACATCTGCTGAGCATTTTGCTGTTTAGAAAGCTCTTTAAAATGGAGTAACATTTTGGAACAAAATAACAATTTGATGCATGCTTACTGAACATTGGTAATTTTTTCTGAGCGGTAGCTTGAGGACACAAACACAACTGATACACCACACGACAGAGCACACAATTCTTTGTACTGCCTCGAAAGTAGATCTATCAAAGTTGGTATTTATTTTTTGGTTGCTTGTTCAAAGCGAGGGCTACTTTGGCCGATTATTATGGGTAAGTTAATTTATAATTTAACTTCTCTGAGGAAAAAAATCAATCCCTAACCTAGATTGAAAGTCTCTTTTCGAGTAGATAGCTTTCTCTAAAAGCCAAGATGGAAATATCTTTAAAATAAAATGACAATTCAGAAACTTATTAACTCTTCTACAGCTCTCAAGATAAAAGGTTCGTACCTTCGTTTTAGTCTGGCTTAGTTTCTGAATAAATTGATAGATTTATGGACTTACTAGGTACAATCATAAAAAAGGCCTAAATTCGTGCTGAAAATTTGAAATTCTCCTCTGAAGTCCGTCCTAAGGCGATTTTCCTTAAGTTTGTGATTAATATTTTCTAGTTTATGGCATATTTTTTTAAGATTCAGAAAACTATTTCTGCTTGTTAGAAAATTTTTCTAAGTACCAGGGATATTTTAACGAGAAAGCTAAGCTAACTTCGTCCATACCGAAGTTTTTATACCCATTTTTGCCCACAACGGCCCATTTTCGACCGATCGTTCGTATGGCAGCTATATGATATAGTCATCCGAATTGGACATAAATTTGTAGAATTATGTGAAAGCATGTGAAACAAACAAATACAAAATTGGAGGATGCAACCATTAAAAACAAAGTTTTTCTAAATAAGACTGTTTTTCAGACCATTTTTTTGTATGGCAGCTATGCCAAATCGTTGTCAGATTTTCATCATCAAACTTGGCAAAATTATAAAAAAAAAACATAGAAAACTTACGATTACAAAGTTTGGAGACGTTTCCATTGAACAGAAAAAAGTTTTTCTCACTAAAACTAGTTTTCCGACCGATTGTTCCTATGGGAGCTATGAGATATAGTCATTCGCAAACTTCTGGGCAAAATTGTAATACCCTTTGCAAGGGTATACAAATATATTGCACGGTTTAGAAATTTATGTAGAAAACACATTTTAAACCAGGGTTCGAATTGCTGACTAAATATTAGCAATAGCCTGAAGTTTTGACTTAAAACTAAACTTTCATTTAGTTAACATTTGTAAATCGACTAAGACCATAAACTTGACTTAAAACATTAATCATAAGAACTAAAAATAAACTAGTTTTTATAAAATATGGTTTGATCGACTAGGCTTAGAGATATGAACAAAAACTAAACAAAATGATAGGCATTAGTCGTTTTGTCACATTTGACTATTGACCATTTAGTTGTTTTAGTTGACTTGACTTGACTTGACTATCAACTGGGTAGCCGTTTCGTTTCACTTCTTCTTTCGCAGTGGCAAAGAAGATCAATCTAACGAAGAACGTTATATACAGGATATGCCGAAGGAACAGACTGTTTCCAAGTGCAGAACGCAGCCTTGCAGAAACAGCGTAGCGTTAATTAATTTAATTTTAGCTTTGAACGGTGTAAGCTAAGTGAACCAAACTGTCCAGTAGACTGACCTTTTCGACCGTTCGCAGACCAGTTTTTTATACTTCAGCTACTCGAAATATTTATCCAATATTCGTCAAAGCAAAGTATAATTAATGATCGTAGTAGGTTCTAGTTTGGTTTATAGTTACAAGTAGTCTTTTCCTTGAATGCCAAATTATTTGACAGATTTCCGTTGTCGTTAGTCAAATGTCAACTGAAACAACTAAATTGTCAATAGTCAAATATAACAAAACGACTAATGGCTATCATTTTGTTTAGTTATTGTTCATATCTCTAAGCCTAGTTGATCAAATCAAATTTTTTTTGAAAACTAGTTCAATTTTAGTTTTTATGATTTGATTCTGAAGTTGTAGTCAAAAAATCATTTTGACTTAGTCAATAGTTCAGTCATTTCGAACCCTGTTTAAAACAGCTAACATGTAAGCCTACTAGACTGTAACGTCTCAGTGTAAAGGCAGCCTAATTCTCAAGTTCGAATTCTCCCTACTTTCGTTATATCAAAAGGGGCAGGTGATATTTGGGTTGCCGAGAAATTCGCACTAAAATATACAACCATCTAAAAAACCATCCTAAAATTTAGAAAAAACAAGAAAGAAAGTCGGTCAAGCCCGACTATAACATACTCTGTACCAAGAAATTTTGTCTTTTGATCATAACTCGAAAACCGTTCATCCGATCTTCTTCATTCCTTTGGCGGATCGATAAGTTATCCTAATAACTAAATATGTCCAGAAGGAACAAGCCATCTATCTTCAAAACTGTGGGAGATATGACGTTTTTTCTAAATTGCGGGGGCGGGAGGGGGCGTGGCCAAAATTGAAAATAAACTTGATCTGCCTGCAGACATAAGAAGCATATGTCCCATACACGTCAAACCTCTATCTCTTACCATCTCTGAGATCTGTGCGTTCATACGGACAGACGGACAGACGGACATGGCTATATCGACTCGGCTGTTGATGCTGATCAAGAATATATATACTTTATGGGGTCGGAGATGCTTCCTTCTGGATGTTACATACTTTTGCACAAACTTATAATACTCTATGTACCTACGGTACAGAGTATAAAAATAAAAAGACACCGCTTCCAATTCGGAATATTAAAGAGGCAGCTGCTTGGTAGGCGAATGCGATAAGTTGCCTTTTGTGTTGAAGTTTCGCCGAGGTTCCGAGTTCAAAACCCAGAAAAGGTTAAGTTTGAAAATAAAATAGTCGGGGGTGTTCCAGAAATCTCTAGAGATTTTCGTATAAACGCTTTGATTTCAATCTGCAACTGCTTGCCTTTATATGTGAAATGCATCCAAAATGCTGGGCAACTAGATTCGATGACAAAAGTTGAGAGATTCGAAACCGACTGTTCAAGGCCAACTAGATTTGATGCGTACGGTTTCCCTTCTCTATATTCAAGTAGCCTGCAGCGTTCCTGTCACTTGACAACTAAAGTTCTCCTAGTTCAGTTCAAAACGCAATCGTTCATACGAAAATCCCTGGAGATTTCTAGAACACCCCCAACAATTTCTAATATTAAAGTGATTTTCAGAAAGAAGACCTCTAGTGAAGAAAATATCCTATAAAAATAATATATTTTATGGGACTATACGCGTCTTATTGGTTTCCTACAATTAAGGAAATACTTCCTTGCTTATAGTTAGTTTTCTCAATTTCAGAAAGTCTTTATTAAGGCAAATTCCTAAGTTTTAGGGCGACTCTTCCTTTTCATCACAAATATGTCTAGTTATAATGTATCCATGAACCAAGCTTTGAACCAAAGGAACCTTATAGTTCTCAGTGGGCTTGAACCTCTGGTCTGAACATTCCACAGAATTTCAGAGATCTCTGATAGCTAGATTGTCAGCTCAACGAGAAAGTTTTGAGATCTTAAGAGGGTAACAAAAATAGCTTTAATAAAACTGATTAATTTAATGAAATTGCTTAAATATTGATATTTTTACATCTTGATCTTTTGATATTGAAATTATACTTTCACTATATTTTTTCCTTTGATTGCCACCAAGAGTCTTTGTAGTAGTTTTATGATCTAGACGTTCCTTAATAAATTTTCAGCGATATTATTAATATATCGATATTTCTCCAAATCAATATCCCAAGTATTGATATTGAAAATTTAGATTTTGGATATTTCAAGAAATATCGATAAGCCTGACTGGAAACACTTATTGAATTAAGAAAATTCGGAAATGAAAAAATTGACCAATTAATGCAGAATTACTTCTGAGAAGGAATAGAAAACAAGGCTGATAATTATTTTATTTGAAGTTCCGTCGTGAAGTCGAATATCGTGCAATATAGTACGAATGATTTGATTGAACCATGGCCCAATGCTTGCATAATTCTTTTTGATTTTTCATTATCTTTAATGTTTTATTAAATATATTAAGCTTATGTATCCGAAGCCACCCCCAAACACAGAACCGCTGCTGTGCCGTGATTTATGCAACATAATTTATGAGCCTCATTTTATGTTTTGCAAAAAAATATAAAACACCGAGTGGGAGGACAAAGTCGTTGTCGCCGAAGCCGCCGCCAGGCAATACAACATTTTCCCAGCGACCAAACCCCACATGACCTCGTTTCGTGTTTGATAAAATGATGTTTTCCCTCACACACACACACACACACACAGTCGCAGAAAACTCGCCGGAAATCAGGTGCCGGTGGCAGATTTTGACCACAACTTGTGTATGTAACCGTATCCACTCCCAGGCCCCAATTATACACAAAAAACTTTCTGCTCCTCTGCTAATAATAAATGTGCATTAATTTTGCAGCACAAAAAAATATGCTTTAGGTTTGAGCTTTGCTTGGCACATTATAAATTAAACATTTATGTTGGCCGCTTTTTTGTCCACCAATAAATTATTACAATGAATGGGCTTTTTTTTCTTTGTTCGGAAAAGTAGTAAAGTTCTAACACTTAGCTGGGTAAAGTTTGCGACAGGACACCAGCACACATGCACACACCAGAGGACAATGGCTAACTTTTTCCATAATTGATAGTGTTTACAAGTGCAACGGGGCAAAGTGATAAAGTTTATGAAAGGTGGCAGCACAATTTTAATAAGCCACAGAATTCTGTTTATTGTATTGTTTTTGTTTTAAAGAAACTTTATTATTAAACAAACTTTGTGACGAAGGAGGTCTGGGAGCAAGGGGCGTATACTAAATTATTATCATACATCTAAAATATTAAAGAAACAACAAATATTAGCTTGACTCCATTTCCTTGACTTTCATGGTATTTCTTTAACAACTTGGTTAAGCCAACACACAAAATAAATTTTAAATAATGCGGCACACAAAACTCAAAGAGGCAGAAATTCGCTGTGCCCCAAATAAAAAAGAGAGACCTGTTAAAACTTTCTTCCCCTCATTTGTTTTCCACTTTGCCACTCGTGCGGCAACAAAATGCTTAGCCCAAGGTTTCCTTTGAATGGGAGACACCACACACACACACACACAAGCCATGGCCATCATCGAGTTTAAAGCCAAGCCGGCAGTTGGGCACCTCCTCCTGCCCATAACACTTTTCCAAGTGCCCTAAAGAACCGAAAAGGTAATGAGAAAATGGTGCACAACAAAGGCGACCGCTTGTGTGTCGGCCGGTCTCGTCTGGCAATGCCATCAAGTTGCTAGGACAACAGCGCCGAAAATTAAATGCCTTAGTGAGAGGCAACTTGTCAATTATATGGTCATTTAGTTGCTGCTTTATTTGATCAATGTGTTAAAGTAAAACGAGACATCCAGAATCAATCAGATTTCATTCACAACATAACTCAATTGGCACGTTTGAAATTGCAATTCAATTTGGTGTCGTGTGCCATTAGGTTTATATTAGATTTAAGTAATTTTAAGTGAGTTATTTTCACACTCCTTAAAATCGACGCATTTGCTAACAAAACACTTAACACCCCGCCTCATCCCATCCCAATACCCAATAAAGTCTGCGAACATCTAAAAGGTGTTGGCGTTCGTTTCTACAAAATTGACGTGATACGCTCAGGTTACCGTTATACCGTAGACATTTACGCGAGGATTTACTTTAAATATAAATCCTTCGGGCACGGTGTGTGTGCGGCTTGAGCGTTTTTGCGGCTTTTGCTTTTAGATTTTTGTTTGCCTTTGGGACTCCATTCGAGAACTCATTCGTTGTGTACTTTATGAATATTAATTTTAAACAGGCACATTAGCGGGGGGTTGAGTGGGGGGGGGGGGGGAGGCAAGATGGGTTAAAATGTGACTCCAATGAATGTGGAATGCGGTTGTTCTCTTTGTATTTCATGAATTTCGAGATAGAAACCAAAAATCGAAGGCATCTACCAAAGAACAAAAATCTAAATCAATCTCGTGTGTGTCTAAATTAAGCATACATCGAGCTTTAATCAATCCCTCAAGAGCTAAAATCGGAATCAAAACCAAATTTCCGATATCAAGTCAATCCTACTTGTTGTTGAAATCATCCCCCCTATCGAGATTTTTTCTGTGAACCCTATTCATCCTAGCGCTACAAGTACAATATACTTTTAAATTATTGCGCCAGTCACATTGAGCAGAGGTTTTTACATAAGTGTTATCTTATATCTAAACACGAACTAAGGCAAATTTCAAAGTTTACAAATTTATTTAAATATATTAATTTTAGTTCAGTTTTAAATTATTTTTATTTATTGAATTTATCAACTATTAGTTGCCTGGAATCAAATGTTTGTAGTTCTTAAGTGATCTTCTATTCTAAGCCTCAATTGCGCTGCGTTCCTAATAGTTTTCATATCATGGGGTAGACTATTCCAACAGCGGACAGTATGAATACAAAATTGTCTCTCTGAACTTGACAGTCCGTATTTTTGGCACACAATATTGTGGGTTCTTTTAGAAAGGCTAAGGTTAAGTTTTTCATACAAACTATTTTATGTAGCAACACAAGACTTTGCACATCCATCCACGATTGAAGGGGTAATTCAAATATATTAATAGATACGTCAGATATTCTGTCAGTTCGTATTCGATTGTAAATGTATCGAGCTATGTTGTTGAAGGCTACTTGAACTTTACGTTATTAAACACTTCAGCACGATTGAAAAGAACAGAAGTCAGGAGGGGTTTGGCTGTCAGCATGCAAATCTTGGCTTGATCATGTTCTGGCTTCTCAGCATTCAATACATTTTGCCTACTGATCCAACAATATGGCCGTTCCATGTAAGTGTTGTGGAAGACACAAATTCCAAATTACTTGCTCAATTAACATACTCTTTGGCAGTATTACTTATTAATAGCTGAAGCAAGTTGGAGGTACATATCAACGGTTCTGTTTCTAATAACAAAGCACTATTATTTGTATGGGTTTTTTCCCAGACCGTTCCATTCTGCCCATTCACTTAGTTTACCTAGTCAATAGTTATAGTCTATAGTAATACCAAAATAAAGCTTGACATATGTTAGCACAAACGGTTTTACAAAGCTTTGATGTGCTAGCGCTATTTCTTTTGCTTACAGTGGCTTTAAAACGGAAATTTCAACAAAATGTTCACATAAGATTGCACAACTTTCAACGTAGACTATCTCCACAAGAGTGTGTCGATGAACTCAGTTCTTTGTATGCATGCAATCGTGGTTGTAGTTCGCTCAGCTTTAAATTTCGAGAGGGTCGGCCGATGCGGTACTCGAACTGATAATGCAATAACTTACCGTGAGATTGAATCACCAGATTTAAGATTTTTCAGATGACTTAACCATAAAAACGGTTTGTTCGCTTTGAATGCCGTAAAAGATGACAATCGCTCAAAATATAGATCGTGTGGTTTTAAAAGTCGTTTATAAGATTGTCACAGATGACGAATCATGGTTAAACGTACAGCATAAACAAAATGAAAAACATTTGGCATCAACTGTTTTTTTTTTTGACTTAAAAGTGCAGACACTTTTGTTTTCGAGGTGCTCACTACAAAAAAATGCTCTAATAATTCAATACTTCCTGAGCTGTCTTCTACTCAGGGATGCAAACTACTCGAAAATAAGTACTGGTTTGGTTCAGTGGTTCACACAGTTTCTGAACCGCCGGTTCGGTTCTTTACAAGGATTTTCGGAATGGAAATACCCTAGATAATGTAAAATATTGTCCATGACAAATCAATTAACAACTTTAAAGAGATAATGCAGATTGATGACAGGTACATATATTAAGTGATGGCCGGCAATCGCAGAAGCACTCACATGTTGTAAAATTATCCTTAAAGGTTACATCGAACCGGCATCGCTAAGAATGTAGAAGTTTGAACGAAATGTCGTATACAAATTATCTTTGGGAAACGATTCACATCCCAAATTAATAAGTTACATTGGCTAGAGGAAAGCAATTTACGTCGTAAAACTCGTCAGAAGATCTGAACCGAACCCCTTTTTTTGTGGTTTTCGGTTCGGCTCAGCAGTTCTAACCGGTTCGATTCAGAACCGGTTTGCATCCCTGGACTTATTACATTTGGAATGCTTAGACCCACCAGCCATTCAACCCAGAATTATATCAATTTGTTTAACTCCCAGGCCTTTGGACTTGGACACGATTGGAGTGACGTCTTAACGAGTTGCGCCATCGCACACGCTGTAGGCTACACGGCTTTTAAGCTACTAATATTAAATTAGATCTACCATCTGCCTAAAAGAGTCGGACATCCATAAATTAAGAAAAAAAGATCCATTTGAAATGGATATAACTTTAATATCATTTTAATCATATAATGAAGCTGAAAATCATTCAAATGGTGACCATTCTTCATGTCCTTTGGATGATTTTAAGCTAAGTGGATTTTAAATAATAGGTTTTAAGTCAAATCAAAGTGCTTTTTTTTTATTAATTTCAACACAAAAGGGGCATAGCTAAATCCAAAATGATTGTTTCTGCTCTTACTATGGGCTTTTTCATGTGAGTTAAGGCGGCATTCCCATCGTGTACAGCCCAAGGAACCAGAGTTCGAGTAAGAAAGTTTGATTCCGGATGGCATACAATACATTATTAAAATAAGACTACTGTACTTAAGCATTTAGATTTGAAAACATATTAAAAGTGTTTCTATTCAGGTGAATTTCGACATAAAAATTTTTTTCCTGCGTTCTGGAAACCAGTTGTTTAAAATTCAAATATTGTGTAGAATTCGTTGTTTTTTAGATGCAAGTTTGGTGGGTTCGTCTTAGCTTTCCAAAGCCAAGGGTATTCTGCTATCGACTCATAATAAAATAATACAGGTTTCTAATATACTCTTTGAAAAGGTCAGCCCTTAAATTCAAAGGAAGCCTGTGTATTGATTTTAAAAGTGTAGACCTTTTATTATACTCTGTACCGTAGGTACATAGAGTATTATAAGTTTGTGCAAAAGTATGTAACATCCAGAAGGAAGCATCTCCGACCCCATAAAGTATATATATTCTTGATCAGCATCAACAGCCGAGTCGATATAGCCATGTCCGTCTGTCCGTCTGTCCGTATGAACGCACAGATCTCAGAGATGGTAAGAGATAGAGGTTTGACGTGTATGGGACATATGCTTTTTATGTCTGCAGGCAGATCAAGTTTTTTTTCAATTTTGGCCACGCCCCCTCCCGCCCCCGCAATTTAGAAAAAACGTCATATCTCCCACAGTTTTGAAGATAGATGGCTTGTTCCTTCTGGACATATTTAGTTATTAGAATAACTTATCGACCCGCCAAAGGAATGAAGAAGATCGGATGAACGGTTTTCGAGTTATGATCAAAAGACAAAATTTCTTGGTACAGAGTATGTTATAGTCGGGCTTGACCGACTTTCTTTCTTGTTTTGAAATGAGAAAGTTGTTGTGTGAAAAGCCAAGAGTGAAATTGGCCAATTTACCAACGAGAAATGTTATATAATATAGTTTTTTTTTTGTTAAAGTGTGCTTAAGTAGCGGAACAAAAAAAAAAAACCTGGTTTTCTCTCTTTAACGCCGCAAATGAAATTAAATTCCATTTTCCGATTTTGGCTTAAACCCAAAACTGCAAGAGGCAGCTTAAGTGCCTAGCAAGGAGAACGAACCAAAATCCCTCAGAAATTGCACGAAAGCACGAACTGAAAATATGAAATGGAATGGAAATTTCAAAGCAGACCACTTGTCTTGACCAATGCAAGTTGCTGGCGTCGAGGGACAAAGGCATATTTCCATTTCACATGCCAAAGCATCAAATGTGGCTTGACTACCGCAGCTGCGGCTGCACACACTACCTAAGTGTTATTTATGGATTTTTTCATTATTTTTCTTTGCTGACACCCTCACACGTGTCTATCCTGTGGCATCGCCGAAAGGGTAAAGTTTAATGTACTCCAACGGCTCTCTAGACAAGAGCGCCCACACACACTTTAGACTTGAGCAGCAAAATATATAATATATAAATTAATATGTGCAAATTTCCATTAAAATTGGTTAAGCTTTAAATTTACGCATTCCAAAAATACGCTGACGTCGACTGCAATTAATCACAATTATTGTCAGCTTTTTCAGAGGGGATTCCCCTTCGACGTGTGCGTGTATGTGTGTGAAATGTAGACCGCAGCTGTTGGCTCTGTACGAGTCAACGCCATGACAAATTGCGTCGAGCCTTCAAAAGTAGGTTACACAGCTGGCTCGGGGATGTATTGGCCACGGCAAAGGATCTATTCCGCCGCCTCCTCCACCTACTGTTCCACTTATTTGCTGCCACGTTTTGCCTAAATACTGCTAATTGCTGGTTGGCTTTTGTTTAAAAGGCAGAAAAGGCAGAATTCTCATTTCACAATGCAGACATATCTACCGCTTTACGTAAGCTAACTTTGATGATGTTCTGTTCAGTGGTGCAGTTTGGGCAATAATTCATCATTTGTTTTACCAACTATCAGCTGAGTATACATTTCTCAGTTGAAGTGTTTAAAATAGGGGAACAAAAATACTAACTTTTGGTGGATATAGACATGGCTTTCTGTTTATTAAATAAGTGTTTTCTCTTCTGAAAGTCGGCAAAGGAACGGAAAAAACGGGGCAGTTGTGCCGTTTTAGTTGATTGGTAATCGATCAATATTTGATACCTGATACATACATAGTAACATAATGTTATAAGACATTATGTTATAAGATATGTAGGAATAGAGTACTTTTAAGACATGAAAAAGCATTTTGATCAGTTTTGCCTTAATAAAGAAGAATTGGTTAATAAAGGTGCCGCTTGTAAGTCACACATTCGGGAAGTTGCATTTGAAATCAATGTACATTTAGTTGATTTTCAGCAATATGGCAGTATAATCAAGAAACTTGTCAAGGCTTCCAAAAAAAAAAGAACATTCCTTAGGGTGATTTCAATTGCTTCCACTTTACATTATATACGTTCAAACGTTTTTCCACTACCTTAAGTCAAGTGATAAAGCTAGGGTAGGGTAGCCGGCTAACATAACTGACCATACTGGTGAAATAAACCAGAGATGCAAACCGGTTCTTAACCGAGCCAAGCAAAACCGAAACCGAAACGGCGGCCTTTTTTAAATTGCTGAGCCGAATCGAAAACCACAATTCAAGAGGGTTCGGTAATGTTCAGTTCACTGACTAGTTTTAAAATAGAGTAATAATCTTTTCCCTAGACTACTCATCTACCGAGTTGAAGCTTTAAGAAGCAACCATTATAAGAACTGTGACATATCCCATCAACCATTCCTTCCTTAGAAGTTGCCTATTGATTCCGGAGAGTTTCCCATTTGATCTCAATATTCAGTTGTGCTTCATGACCTTAATCCATCTGTGGAAATCATATATATGAAGTTTTATTTGTTTCTTAGTTAATAAAATCAAAACTAATAACACACTGTTTTTGTTGTGTAATCCTAATGGACGCAGCCTGGATCGACCTGGCCTGGAAGTAAGATGGCTTCACTTATTTGCGACAATTATTTAATGATTTCGAAGCTACTCAAATGCCTTTTGGGGATTCAATATAGAAAGTGTGCAAAAAGTTACATAACATACTATTTGAAAAATAGAAAACAGAAATAGGACTCAATTAAATTTAAATTTAAAT